>CM064330.1:86236931-87449014 GCA_032595735.1 Pelochelys cantorii | reverse complement strand
GGGATACAAACATAAAAGCAAAGAGATTGAGTTGATATGTATAATTAGCTCCAGGATACATCATGTTTATGTTTGCTTGGGTTTCATTATTTTCCTTGTTGGCATTCTTCACCTATAACAACCTAATGCAGTAGTCTTGCCTTTAAATGTCAAAAGTAGTCTGGTGGATATCATATGTGGCCTTACCTGCTTTGGAGCTGTTGGTCTGATTTTTTTCCCCACCTTCCTGTTCTCCCTCCTTTATCCCCTTTAATTTTATCCCATCAGCCATAATCCATTCTTCTTATTTTTTTATGTCTTGGGATTATAGTGTACATAATACCTCACAAACATGATTATTTAATTATAAATTATCTTATGGAAGTGTCCAGTTGGTACTGAATGCTTTCTAAACAAATATGAAAAAACACACCTGCACCAAAGAAATTATAATCTAGAAAGACAAAAGTAAAAGATTAGCAACATATAAGCAAGCCCAACTAAGCAACGATAGGTACAGGATTCATGATTTTTATAGGATTTTAACATCTTCCTCTCTTTCCTATCACACCAATCACTTTTCCTTCCTTTGAGCCCAGCAAACTCAAGTACATGTCTCTCTCGTGGAGAGAAAAGGACAAGGGAAGGTAATGTCTACTATCGGACAAAGCTGTTGTTTACCCACCTTTTCATTCTCACATCATGGGAGCAACGTGTCTACAAAAACACTGCATACTTCTCTCTGTCTTTTCCACCTGCCCTCTGCAACAGGTAGCTGTATGTGAATGAAGAGAGAAGCACATAGCTAAACAGAGAGACCCCTTAAGAGTTTCAAATATGCTATATCTTTCTGCAGCTCCTGACACTGTCCCCTGCTGGGGGGAGAGAAGTCACAGCCTCTCATGCCTTCTCTATGCATTCCCTGGTTGCTAATTTTCCCCTTTTTCCAGTTTAAAATAATATACATAATATATGTAATTTCAGAGTAATTAGCCTGGCCTGTATCTTTATGGAGGGCACATGTAGGGGGAGGAATGTGAAAGCAGGATATGGTAGAGTGCAAGAGGAACAGATTATGTGTCCTCATAGCCAATACATTGGGCATTGAATCAAGGATTTCCAAAGCTAAATGCATGAGCAGTAGAGCCAAGGCTCTGTAACTGGGGTTGTAACCACTCATATCTATGGATTGGCATACAGGGGGACTTATAACACACACTCGTACGAAAAGGAGCGAAGGAGTAGAAGGAGAATGGTGGTGAAGGAGACTAAGAAAATAAGCTTATGGACCAGGTGGGGGATGAATATTGGTTGGCTAATGAAAAGATGAAGAGGGTTTCCTCAGCTGGTGGTCCTGGTGATGTCCTGTTAGTAAAAGGGCCCATGAGAGCTCTGCTGCGGACAACAGATGTTTTGAATGGCTTCCCATGAATGAGAGAAGCTGCTGCTGCCAAGGCTGGAGAGGCCCATATAGGTGTTTAAGCCACTGAGAATTCCTGTCTCTTGACAGTATGGGATGCAGGCTAGAGGGCTCTGCTTACTTCTCCATTGCCTTTCTGCTGCTGATAGTAATGGCTTATCCCTGCCCATGCCCACCACTTACTTAGCCCTCTGCTTCTAATGTCCAGCATGTTTCATCGCAGCAGGCCTTTGTGCTCTCCATTAGGCATGGGTTTGTGGCCTAGCTTTCCTAGTGAAGCTGCATTTACTTGACATTTATGTCTCTCTATGGCTGTGTAAGGTGGTTCCTTTAAAATTGTATAAAATCATTATGAAAACACTTTGAATGATATTCTTTGTTTTAAAAAAATCAGATGAGATGTAAAGGAGGAGGCTGGATGAAGAGCAAATGAGGAAAAGGTTCCTGTGTATATTTACTAGTTTCCAACACATTCTGGCAAATGCTGTACTTACTTGTTGTGTAGCTATTTATGCTGCAACTGTTAGTCCATTGCTGAGAGGTTTCCAGGCCCAATCCTGAAATTTATTCTGACCTCAATGTAGCTGAGAGGCACACTGCACCTTGGAGAACTGGGTCCTCCAGGTAAGAACCAAAAGAGAAAGAAAATTATTCTGCAAGTAAAGATTTAGTCCATTTTTGTCGCTTCATTTAAATTCTGCATCCTTTTGAAGAAACATGTAAACAACATTTATAGTCTACAAATGAAACCAATTAAGGAGTTACAACTGAGACTGAGTTGTTTACATAATGAAGAGGGTATGAGGTGCCAGAAGAGAAGTCTAGATGTCTGCTTGAAGGCTATGCTATCAGTCTGCTAATGAAAAAAAATATTTATAGAATGTCTACAAAATAACAATTAGAGGAAGAGGGGGAAAAAGCCCACATTAAACATGAGATGACAGTTTTGATTTCCTGTTGGGATGCAGATTAATATTTATTAGTATAAGTTTAGATCCTGAAAGGTCTCTTTAATCAAGGTGAGAGGCAATTTTCATCAGATGATCTTTAAAAAGGGATAAATATGCATGAGAAGATTCAATACCCAAGTCAAGCAATGTTGTAATAAGTACTATAAAAATATCCCACGGTGATCCACTGAGGAAAACACCATTACTTTCTCTCTCAGTTGAGAAGGATGTTCTTATAAAGGAGCAGGGCCTGAAGTAGGGGTTGCTAAAGGAAAAAAATCTTATCAAGATAGTTCAAATTACTTAAGAATTACTTGTATAGTCAGTGTACTATTGTATTAACTATCAATCCATTGGGGCACTTACTCAATGCACTTCAGTTCAGTACAAAATAAACAACTATTCTCAATCTAGCCATTCATTATGCTGAGCTGTTGTTTATTCTGTCATAAGGCTACAAATTCTTCCTTGGTGCAACTCTATGCAAACCATTCTCTTTGCTACTGTGAGCTGGATCTTGTGGTCATGCAAGTGACCTCCCTCCAGACAGGAGAGCGAGGGAGCATTACATTTTCTTTGGTGGATGGAGCCAAACCCATCCTGCCCCCTTGCTGGAAGTTTCAGGGTGGGACAAGAAGACTCCGTAGCTCAGTTGGGCCAGAGCCATTGGAAGAGAGGGATGCCTTTGCCTTGCAGCAACACCTGGTCAGGCAAAATCCCTCATCTGGGACTGGTCAGGTGCTGAGGATGCCAGACCTAGGAGATCCAACCTGTATATTCTATTAATATCATTCTTGAATTGTCAATTTGATGTTGAACATTGTTCTTTGCATAACGCCTTGTCACTTGATTACAAAGAGGTCTGATGTTACCAAATAAATTAACCGGAATCTCTCTCAGTAATTTGTCCCCAGAAAACACTATTTCTTCAGGTTAGTCATAGATTCGTCATACCAGACAGTGATTGTCACCTCCATACAGTCTTTCTTAAGGACAATGAAATCTACCCAGTACTGGAGAAATGAAGCCTTAAATATTCCCACCTGACACATTTCAAGTGTTTCTGAGGGAAGGATGAATGTTTCATTCTGAGGAGAGAGGTTGTCTTTGAAGATTTTGTTTTTCTAGATGGATGGGGTTAGGGAGAGAAATTCTTTCGCTGAAGAGACTTAAAAAAATTAAAAAAAATAATGCTCCACAGCACTCCTTCCTCTTCTATTAAGCTCCAGAGTTGAAAGATCTCAATTCCATCTGAAGCAGGGTGATGTCCCCGTTCAATAGGGAGAGTCCTGATATTCAGGGTTTAAACTTAAACAACAACAAATGGTCTGGTAGCACTTTCTAGATTAACAAAACATGTAGATGGTCTCATGAGCTTTCGTGGGCACAGCCTACTTCTTCAAATGACTGGAGTTTAGTGCTACCAGACCATTTGTTGTTTAAGTTTATCCTGTACAGACTAACTCAGCTACCCCCGAAGATTCGGGGTTTAGTCATATATAGGTGCCTATTACCCCCTGACTTTTTCACACTTTCTTGTTACTCTAATCTGAAATAGGTTAATCTACATTAGAAGCAGCAGAGGCCAGGCAGAGTTAGCAGTCAGTCCATAAGAGCAGCATGATAGAAAACCAAATATCTTATTTAAAACAAACAAACCACCTACCTCCCCCACCAACAACTAGGGAGTGATGAGAATGCCTTCAAACTAAGAAAACGATGGGTAAAGAAAACCCTGAACAGGTGGCAATCCTATAAGGAAATTTTTAGCAAAGAAAAATAAGAAATATGGTTGTTTTATTGCCCATTCCATTTTGTGGATTCCTGCATGGAATCTTTTTCCTTAATTTTAAGTAGAGCATAAGGACAGTTTGTAAATGTTTGTAATCTGTAATTGTTTGCTTGTTTGTTTTAATAATAATATTTAGACATCAGTCCAGCTATTCAAGCTCAACTCAGGATGTTGGCAAACAAAAATATTTTAGAATGAAAGGTGCAGAGAAGGTCAATAAAAATGTTTAGGATTATGGAACAGCTTCCATATGAGGGAAGATTAAAAAGACTAGGTCTGGCCAACCTAGAAGGAAAGGAATGACTAAAGGTGAGGACTATAAAATAATGAAAGCTGTGACAGAAGTCATAATAACTTATTATTAATAAGTAATAAGGAAGAATTGTTTGTACATTCAGATGACACAAGAACTAAGGGGCACACAATGCAATAAATAGGTAGTGGGTTTAAAGCAAACACAAGTAATTTTTCTTTCACACAATGCACAGTCAACCATTGCCATGGATTATTGTGAAGGCCAAAACTATGACTGGGTTCCAAAAAGAATTAGATAAGTTCACAAAGATAAGTCCATCAACTGCTATTAACAAAATTGGTCAGTGATACAACCCCATGCTTGAGGAATCCAGGGGAGCCAACAGGATTGCTGAGCCTCTGGGCAATGTGCATGTGTGGGTGGTGGGCCTGGTGCTCTGAAAGGGTAGTGAGTTTGGTAGAAGGGGTGGGGCTGGGCCGCAACGCCTTTTCCCCGCACTGGCCCATTTGCAGTTATTCTAAAGGGCCTGGGGCAATTGTCCCTTTATTCCCCCTATTGGCAGGTTTGGGGGAATCCATAACCCTACAAATGATGGAGGCATTGGCACTGGGAATTCTCAGAGACCGAGAGTTAGATAGACCATTGGTTTGACCTTGTATAGCTGTTTTTATGACTATGTGCACTCAGCCTTCTATAGCAGCAGGCAGACCAAGGACAGTAGAGAAGGGGTGAGCACTGAAAAAAGAAACAGTGGTTTCTAATGCTCACTTCAAGCACAAGCAACACAACCAACCATCTCAGGTGTCAGGGACTTGGTTTATTCAGCAGTTCTTGTATCACTCCAATCCCCTCTCTTTACAAGAGATAGACAAGGGAGGCATCTGGACTAGACTGAATCTTCCTCTCTGGCATCTAGACAAGACTGGAAAAAAAATTTGACTGACGCTCTCCCCCCCTAGTTCTCCTTTATATTAGAACCTCCTCTTTTTTGGAGAGTGGTGGTTGTGGAGTTTTTCCTGATGCTTTCAGGAACACTTGAATTGCAGTCAGTTGATTTTGTAGAGCTGATTACATTATGTTTGCAGACAGAGTTAAATGAAAGTAGAATAAAACTTAACACAGGGTTTCTCATACCTTTCCATAGTTCTTCCTTTAAGAAGAGGGGAACTATGGAAAATCATAGTCTAGCTTCCTCTACATAATGGAAATATATTTTTAAGTGCAGTTCTACCAAAAAAAAAAAAAAAAAAAAAAAAGTAAGAAAGAGAGAGAGAGAGAGAGACTTGTAAAGAATATTGTACATTGGGGAAGAATATCGAATCATGTGGGCAAAAAGTCTGGTTGTTATTTTTTTCTTGATGGGTCATTTCCACTTTGGGTCTATCATGAGGAACCTTCTATTGAATATCTGGTTTCTGCATTGAATTCTAAATATACAGTGATGGAGTTTGTTTCTGTAAGTCTTGAGTAAAAATATTTTTTTCTTCTAATTTCTCATAGGACTTCAATGCCTCAAGAAGTCCAAACATTTCTGTAAGGAACACACAGGGATCATTTCTACAAAACAAGGCATTGACTATTAAGCAACTGTATCTGATACGTATGTGTTTTCTGGCTGGAGTGGGTCTGTGATGGACCAGGCCGGGTCTGGGCACGGCTGAAGGCATCTGCTTAGGGTAAATTGCTCAAACTTGGGGCTCCTTACAGCCCCAGACTGGAGACCTTCCCAAATAGGCCACAAACCAATCAAAGCGAGTGCTTCAGCTTCCAATCTGGCCAGCCAGAAGCCTCATGAGCAAAACCCCTCTGACACCCCAGCTTTTCCTGTGCCCCAATCAGCCCCAGGCCTAACACACAGGTGAGGGGATATAGAACCCAATCTCACCTACCCCGAATGGGTTCTTCCGGTCCCAAGAAACCAGCCACAGGTCCCGATCAATTTACACTCTGGATCTTACCCATAAGATCATGCTGAGCCAATCCTTTAGAATCTAAAATCTAAAGGTTTATTACTAAAAGAAAGAAAAGCATGAGAGTAAGGTTGTTAAAGGATAATACATTACATGCATCGAATCACCAAGTCTCGATACAGGCTCATAGCAGAGATATTAAAACTGCTGGCTTAAAAGTCTTTGGTATACATCCTATATCAGGATGGGTCCACAGTTCTTTCTAGCTCATGGTTCCCTGCAAGGCTGCCTGTGGGATCAAGAACTGAGCTGAAGACAAGATGGAGGGTGACACATGGCACTTATATACTTCTCCTGGCATCTTCTTGGCCAGAGAAGGTCACATGGTCCCACAACCTATCCATGCTGGTTTGCAGGTATCAGTCACATTCCTGAGGTATGTATTGGCACCTAGAGATTCATTGTCTCCTTGCTAATTAGCATAGCCATTGGCTGAGCATTCCTTGCCCATTGCTCAGCCACAGACAGAGAATTTTCCAGCATCCATACGGAGTACATGTTCATTACTCCACATACAGATATTATACAATTACATGAATAGCATATACAGAATCAGTAGAACAGAAGCTTTCATGTGACACCTCACATGGACCCCTTTTTATATACTTTGGGGCAAATATCACCCCCACATGTGTACAGCAGTGATCTGACTGCTCCCCTTAAAATCCAGTAACATCTCTTTAGCATTCATCACACTTACCCAGTGGACCCACTCATGGAAGTCAGTCATTGCATGACACGAGCATTTGTATGAAGGGCAAAGTATTTTTTTTCAATCGGTACATGCACAACTTTGTGTGTGCAATTTTTATATACTATCACTTATAGATATTAGGTTGTGCATCCCATGGAGTCTTTCACTGAAGGTTGGCTAACTCAAAGATATACTCTAGTTCAGTGGTCACTGGATCTACTGGTAGATCTTGAAGCGTCTGGCAGGTGATCCTAACTGGTTTGGCCATGTGGCTATCAAGTGCCAGCACTTCAGCTGCTCCTCCCCACGCTGTTGCGCATCTCCAGCCCTTTGCTTTGGAGCTGTTTCCCCCAGAAGCCTCCTGCTTTCTGTGCAGGGCAAGGGAGGGAAAGGATGGGTCCTGATGTCAAGGTGCCCCCTTTTCCCACCCTGTATCCTATCTCCACAGAGCAGAGAGGGGGCACAACAGGACTAGGGATATAGCAATTTTGCTGACTGCTTCTGGTAGTGGTTCAGGGCTAGGGCAGGGATGAGCTTGCCTCACCCCACTGCACCACCACCCAGGAGCCACCTGAGGTAAGCAGTGTCTAGTTGGAGCCCACATCCTGAAACCCTATCCCAGTCATGAACCGCCTTCTATACCTCAAGCCCCTGCCTAACCCTGAGCCCCCATGTATCCAAACACCCTCCCAGGGCCTGCACCTAGAACCCCCTCTGACACCCCAACTGCCTGTCCCAAGCTCAGCTCAGAGCCCCGCACACTGTAAATCCCTTAACCCAAGACTAGGACTTGCACCCCAACCCTCTGCCCAGCCTGGTGAAAGTGAGTGAGGATGGGGGAGGGAGGGAGGATGGAATGAGTAGGGGAGGGGCCTCAGAGAGAGGCGGGGCAAGGGTATTTGGGTTTGAGGTAGATCTTGGATTGCACTTAAATTAAAAAAGTGATCATGTGGTTAAAAAGGTTGAAGACCACTGCTCTAGTTCAAGCACAATTTGGTTTAGATTCAGGAATCACTGAATGAAATCTAATGCCTTTTTTATGAAAATATCAGGCTAAATTAGCATAATAGGCTCTTCTGGCCTCAAAAGCTATGCAGATGATAGAATCTATTTGTTTAAATCTTATATACATTTAATCTCTGCCCAGAAATGGGCTCTGGGTGTTTGTACAGTCTATTATTTGTGTGCTCAGGTAATAATGTGTAAAAACTGCATTATAAATAGAGGCTAAAACTTGACAATTTGCACTTAAATCCCTGAAGTATTAATAAATACTTTCTGCGATAACAATTGCTCCTGACTGTCATAGAATAAAATATCCAAATCATCTTTCCCTAAAATGAAACCAAAGCAGTTCTCTTGCTTATAGATATCCCTGGAATACCATTACACAGCTCCTATACATTAAGAAAAAAGGGTTTAGGGCAAAAGTCAGTCCTTAGTCATGAAGCCTAGAAAACCAGTTATCAGCATACAAATTGAGTAACAGGATGTCAAACTATATCACTGCCTATCTTTTACTATCAAGTGGTTTTAGCACTGCCAATGTTGTGTGCTAGCATAAAAACTGACAAAACTGGGTCCAGATGTCACTTAAATGTATGTATGGATTAAAGATGTTTGACTGGAGATCTGAATCATTGGGGCAGAAGAAGGCAGTATTTTTTTCTATAAGCAAGGTTCATCTTTGACAGAAGATTGTTCAGCGAACAAACTAGAGAAACGGACAACGTGAATGCACTTTGACCCATACTGGCTGAACCATTTTCAAGCAAAGGGTATCTTGTTATGAGGTGTTGTGGCAACAGAATATATATCTTAAATCAATATAGGATCATTGACAAACTCCTCACTGTTACTCAGATGCAACGCAAGCCAAAGTATAAATGGAAGGAAGATCAGTATCATGCTGAAACACATGCTATTGTGAATTATCCCCAGTTATAAAGGACAGCAAAAAGCTGAAACTAGAATCTGTTACAAACAAGTTTCAGTGAATTGAATGCACTCAATCAAGCAAAAACAAAAATAAAAACAAACAAGCCCCAAGACCCTTTTTTTTACAGACAAGTGAAGGAAAACATAGACACACAAATAAAACAATGGTGAGTTGAGTTGTTTTAGACTAAGTATCAACCTAAACTAGAAATTAACCTAGTTTTTCCTTGCTTCTCTGTTTCCTGTTTCTCTGCTTCTCTGTTTCCTTGTTCTGAAGTGTCATAATAACACAAAAAAGGAACTTCTGTAGCATTTCTTATCTGACTAGAAGAAAATTACAGAAATTTTGCCACCCAAAAGCACTCTTTTTCTCCCTTTGCCCCCTTCTTATAACATCATCAACCTCTAAGATGTTTGGATACTTTAGCTAAACACATTAAATTCTGAACCAAACTTCTTTTTTGATGTTTCCCTAATATTTGATATGCTTTTTAGCTACACAATTTTTATACACAATTTTTGTGTCATTTCATGAGGAAATTTGTATAACTTTCTTTTTGTATTTTTGGCATCATAGTAAGATGCCATAAATAAAAGATAATGGAAAACAAAATCATGGAAAAATAAGCAGGAACGAGGCTGAAACTGACTTCACAGGACAATCATTTTTAAAAATAACTATTTTCCCTTTAATTGGACTGGTTTGGGGAGAAATTTGCTCACTGCAGATCTTCATAACACCAAAATGAGAAGACTATTTGTCCTTCCATATCTTCAGTATGTCATAATAAAGGGAATATCTTCTGAACATAGAGGTCTTTGGATCTGAACTTGTCTTTCTTGCACTCTAGAAATTTCAGTGATATTTTTGCAGTTGCAAAGATTGCAGGATTGGGTTCTCTGTCAAAAGAATGAAATCAATTTGTTGATGAATACTTGTCTTTAAAGATACATTTAAAGCTCTAATACTTACATTAACATATGATGACTAAGCAAAACATTTTAAAAAGATTCACTCCATTCAAAGTAACCTATTGCTTGAGAAAATTCACACGAGTGACAAATGTTTACTGTGTGGCAGATCCTCAAGTATGCTCATGCTGTGCACCTGAAGAGGGGGTGACGTATGTTGCTTTAAGACAAGGATGGGGAACCTTTTTTGGGTCAGGAACTGCTGACCCACATAAAAGTCAGTCAGGGGTTATACACAAGTGAGGAGCAAAAAAACAAACGAAAACAAAACAAAAAACCACCTTACTGATGTGGCCCCCGACTAAGTAGGAGAAAGACATTCTTCACATTCCCCTCACATACCGGAGCCTAGTGGGTCCCAGGCTAGTAGATTTTGTGTGTTCCATCCCTGTAGGCAGGTGGCGGAAGGCTGGAGCCCCAGTGCGGGCTCCCCAATGCTGGGGGCGGGGAGCCCTGAGCCTCGGGGGCTGGATCTGGGCAAGCCAGGATCCCTACCCTTAATTTAAGACAACTTTCTGTACTCCTTGAACTGGGACCTCAGGTAAAAGCAGCTATTATGATTGTGGCACAACATAGGAAAAGTTTATTCAAATGAAATGAAGAATCAAATTTTGCTAGCTAGGTCTGGTCTTCTTGGAAAGCGCTACACAGGCATAGTGGATACATTATCAAACAACATAATCTATATGATTTAAAGATAGAAGCAAAAATTATCCAACAATTAAACCATTTTAATAAAATTGACTTGAGTAGATTTCAGTGTTTAATAAATTAATATAAAATTAGGTTTGTAAGAGAGAAGGTCACAGTACATAAGCTTCTTTGGTCTTATAATTCATTATGCTGAAAAAGAAATCCTGTTTCTAGTGCTCTTCCACTTGCTCTAAATTGTAAACAGTATTAAAAAAAACATTTTGGGGTCGAATGGGTCCAGACTTTTCTAGGTGAGAGAGAACAGAGCATAATGAACCTTTCTCTACTATGTTTTTTCTGAGCACATTGATTTCTCAGTCCTGTGTCTTGGAGTCATTCCCTCAGTGGAAGGGAATGGGGACCCATTCTGTACAGGCCAGTCATGCTGCCCCCATTGGGCAGGAGAAAGCCACACTTCACGATGGCAGTGTACAGTGGCTTAATGGCTGCATTCTTCTTGCATTCACACATGCATTTGGCTTCATCCAGCTTTCATTAAAGCTGATCTCAGGGAGCTGAATCAGTACCATTATATGAGCCAAAAGAAGAATGCCACTCTGACAGTGCACTTCTCTATTGGTCCTTCCATGGGCAGCACCTTAGAGAACATAGAGAGCTTAGAGAGCACCTTTGAGAACTTATGTTCATGTGGGGGCAACATTCAAATATCATAAAAGCCAACAAGCCTTGGCTGTATATAGTGTAATGGTAATGATAGTTATAATTCAGAATAACAACTGCTATTTATTCTGCACTAAAACAATTTTCTGAGAGAGTGAATTTTTATTCTCTGACAAAAGTCTCATTAAAATTTATCTTTTTAAAAACTATTTTATGCATTGGGAAATTTAACAAGGTTTATAAATCCGTGACATGTAAATATCGGAGACACAACAATGATCATTATTATAAAATTCAGCTGTATTCTAAAATGTTTTTAACCATTAAAGTGATCCATTTCAACAGTCCTATTGTCACTGCAAACCAAGACTTGCTTTATGATGAAACAGTTCACTAACTGCATTTGACTGTGCACCTCAGCTGTTGGCAATGTGACTATAAATTAAAGGGATTTATTTACAATACAGCGATGCAGTTTCCAAAAATAATATATTCGCAGCCCTCAGGTTGGTTCCAATTCTTAGAATTAAAGGTATCTTCTGAATTATCATAGCCTGGTAATATATACAGAGCCTGAAAGAGAAGGCAAGGCAGGATGTTTCAATGTGTTCACTTCAAAGATCAGATGGTTTTGGTTTTTCTTAAATCTTCAAAACGTATGGCATGTCTTAGAGTATTTAAAATTTTCCATCTGACCTACCGTGCTTCCTTGTTTCCAAAACAAAGTCAAGATGACTATTGTTGATCAAGGTTTGGAAGACAAAGTTTTTTCTTCACTCTGTTGAATTTCCTTTGTTTCCATCATTACCTATGTGGATCATGGGATAAATATGTTTCTCTGTGTGAAGTTAGTATCATTTAATGATAAGAATCTCAGGATACTGAAGAGCATATTGTCCAGGTTCCCTAAGGTTTAAAAGTTACTGTAGCCACCAAAATCAATCCCTCCTAGGGGGAAAACCCCCATCCAGAATCCTCATTATAATCTTCCACATTTACTCAAGTACTACATACAGGAGTCCCCCTGATTTCTTGCCCTAGCTCATTTACACGTATGTTCACTATGTTAGTCATCCAATCACTGGTAATGTTTTTGGTGACACTGGAAAGAAAAGAGACACTTAACACTTTGGCTATTGCTGTGTTTTCCATTATTGTTTTTCTTAGCTCATTGAGTAATGAACCTATCCTGTCCTTGCTCTGCTTTCTTGAGTATTTGTAAATCCCCTTGGTATTAATGGACTAAATTCTGATCTAATTTGTGCAAGTCTGGAAGAAGTATACTGACTTCATTTATATGCATGTAAGTGAAATCAAAATAGGACCCTAGCCTCTGAGGGCTTCACACATGTTTGAGGCTTTTGGTAGATTATCTACAGGTATAAATAGCTGGTTGTTCCATTAACCAGTTCACACTAATGGAGAATTTAGTCATGTAGTGGGATATTAGCATCTTACCTATCTTCTTTTGATCTTAATGGGAACTGGAGCTGGCTTTAATGTCCAGATCTTATGATATTTATGTTCTTAACTTGTATTGAAATCAATGGATGCCTAAATAACTTGGTAAATGCTTAGGAGTCCTGTCAGGCTCAACTAGGGCTATGTCTACACTGTAAATGTTACAACAGTACAGCTGTGCCATCACAGCCAGTCTAAGGCACACAATGAAACTGTTCTTTGTCACCAGGAGAGAGCTCTCCTGCCAACAAAATAACCCCCTCTACAATGAGGGCGGTAGCTTCAACAGCAGGAGAGTATCCCCCACTGACAAAGCGCTGTCTACACTGGTACTTTTTGTTGTCAAAACTTTTGTCATTCTGAAGGCTGTTTTTCCCCACCTCCAAGTGACAAAATGCTGTTTAGACAAGGCCTAGTAGGTTTACTATTTTTGTGAAAGTAGCATGGAGCTATGCTGAGTACTAGGAGGATGAAAACTTGGTGGATAGAGATCTGATATTGTAATATTTTATTCTCACTCTGTACTCATGGCCGACAATTGTAAATACTGTACAGAAGCATCAAGGTAGTAGTGTCAGTCCTATTCTTTTTAAAGAAGATATTCTGATTATTCTTTTCTCATGAATAACAAAAGTAGTCCAACTTCTTGTCCTTGCATGTGCCTTTCCTATTCTGGAAGCACTGAATCACATATGACATCACCATCCAGACCATCCTGGTTATTTTCCACCAGATCATTGTTATTTTGTTTTTGATGTCCTGTCTAATAGGATCACGGCATCTTCTACTCTCTGTGCATACAGTAGCTCCAACCTGCTAGGATTTAATCACTGGTTCCAGTAAGTTGTAGATCACACGATGTTTCCAGATAATTACATAGGATTTTGAAATAACTTGCCATTTAAAAAAATCAGATTTTGACAACAGTTTTCGTACAATAAGTACCCTGACCAAAGTGTTTGGAGGAAAATTTCTAAGGAATAACATACCTGATACTTGGTCAAGTCTCCGCCAGGGCTCTTATATTTCAAGGACAAATTTGTGTTCATGAAAAATAGTACTTGTACATGATAGGGTGTACAGAGCTTTTAGGGCCAATGCATCCTCCACCAATAATGGAGATCCCACATAGCAATACAATTGTATTGCAGATTTTGAACTTAAATAAAATCAGTGGTTCCAGTCTGTGTTTTCAGCCTTTAATGGAAAATTCCATGCTCCGTCTATATATAGCCTGTTCACTAGAGAAAAAACAATTCACTAGAGTGTCATGGAACACAAATATAAAAGTCTCCTCCAAGGTTGTTGCATTTGAATTCAAATCACATGACTGAAATTTGTCTATCACCATGTTGAGTTCAGCTTGAAAACTACTCCACAGAGAAAAATCCACCCTTGAAAAGGAAATATAAAGAAAATAGCTCTGCATTCCCATCAAATAAATAATTCTTCTGCAGTATACTTACATCTCCACGCAACATTAGGTCAGGTGTTTGGAGGAGGTATAGTAAGAGTGATAAAGATGGAAGAACATGTTTGTCTTGCTTCTTTGTAGAGCTTGCAAAGGCTATGAATGCTTCTTGTGAAGGTCATTTTAAACATCAATTATCACAAGGTAGCAAGCAGTCTTACACATCTTCTTAGGTAGGCATCTAATTCTTTGCAGCTGCAAGAGTATAAAAACCCACTAAGGATGATGCATGCTTACTGCTTTTCTGATTATTAAGACATATCAGACCTATTTGCATGGATGATCTAAGTCGTATGTATGTGTGCATGTTGAATATACATGTCTGCTCTTGGGAGAGAGAGAGAAAAATATAAAGATAGTCACTCCCTCTGAATAATGCAATGAAGAAGGTGGATGAAAACCTTTTCTATCAGTGTTACAAACAAATTCCAAACAGGATGGTGAGACCATTAAAATTTGTTGTCATAAAGATGCTGGAAATGTACTAGTGATGATTGGATAGGTCCTGGAAAACCTGCGTGGATGCTCATGTGATAATGTACCCATGAATTTAGAGAAGTACAATAGGCAGTAAAAGCACCTACTTTGGGGTGTCCCTGCCACTGATTGCATATCTCTATTTAAATATCGATAGATGCCTTTAATACATTCTATAGCTTCAACAAGGAAGAGTTTGAAATGAAGTTGAAATGCTGATCTGATATCAGGCATGTTCTCTGAAAAATCAGCTTTCAAGTTGAGCTTTGAATATACAAGAGGTCAGGAATATAGATTGATTGAAACATTTTAAATTTTCTATTAAAGATTTATCTTGTTCTATTATGCAGCACTGTGTGTTTTCCTGGAATTCCAATTTGATTTTCCTCCTTAAACTTCTGTTTTATTCACTTGCTAGTCCCAGCAATGAATAGCTCAATTAATACCTGATTGGAAAGAATTCCACTTTCCAGAGACTGATTCAAAAGTCTAATCTCAAGCACAGTAGCCATCCTTAACCTGCAAATTATCTTAGAAATAGAAATAATGTCACTCCAGTATTTGCAATATTCCCTATAGTATGTAAACACTGAAATAACTGTATGTAAGGCAAATCTAGCAGATTAAAAATGTTAACCAATATACGTGGTTGAGAGAACAACTCCCCTGACATGGTGCAGCAGTGGCTCAGAAGGATCTGGTTTAATGTTGAAATAGGACAAAACTAAACATTTTGATTGGAAATGGTGAAATGTTGTTTCAACTAAAACCATCAAAATGGAGTTTTAATGTTTCCAGATTTTAGGATTTTGGTCATTGGGAGGGAAGTTGAAATTGTCTGCAGAAAGCAGACACTTCTTGCTGTAAAACAGAAAACTTTCAACCTGTCCTGTATACATTTTGCTGACCAGGGTGGATGGGCCCACTCCTATGACATAAATGCATTTAGTCTACGTCCCGAGGTTGCACAGTTTAAGTGCTGTTGTGGTTCAGGTTTGCCTGGTTGGCCAAATCCTGCCACAGACCAATTCTCCTGGAGCTCTGTTTGAAACCCTGTTTCATCATTTAGAACTATGATATAGACCGGATCTTACACAGAACGCTAAAAGAAGTACGTAGCACCTTATGAATTTCCCCTATTTTTTAAGGATGGCTCTAAAACAATGTGTTATGCAGAAAACTTACTCTCACTTTAGGGTGGTGCAATAGGTCCCTGTTGTGGAGACTGCCCCATGACTCGTCTGCGAAGTGCTGCAGCCCCACCAACTAGTGTGGGAAATAAGGATGTAGGCTGTTAGCATCTTACATTTCCCACAGGCAGGGAAGAGTAAATACTTTTTCTCAAGTCCTTCCCACCCTTTCCACCTTTCTTGCCAAGCTCCCAAGTACTTTTGTAGTTTGTCTGTCTGTTTTCTTGGTCACAGCCATTTGTCTGTGTGTCCTTCAACAGAGCCTTTTAGCCTCCAGGGCAGAAAAAACCCCTGTAATAACACCCCCTTTTTGCTTCCCCTCCAAGTTCAAAAAAACTAAAACTGACAGCATCTTCCTGCTGTATCTCTCTTCCATGATTCTCCCACTATTTGTATGCAATTGCTTAAATAAGCTATTGCAGTTTTGCAATATTTTTGAGTACTTTTTAATATTACTTTTCTTTAACTTGGGTTCAGGTAGCTCCCTCTCTTCAAATTTTTCCCTGTGGAGAATGCTATGCTTTTAGCAACCAAACACTTGTCATCTTATGTATCACCTCTTTGGTGCTTTTTTTCCTTCCTATTCTCGAGGGGGTGTGCCAATGCAATGTAGCTCTGTTTACCTGGTGGCTGCTGCTGGCAGTGCTGTTGATTAAATGTGAACTTTATAGGGCTGACCACTGTAATGAACTGGAGATTCTTTTTTTGTACTTCATCTGCTAAGATTCAGGTACTGTTTCAAACACTGACATCCATGTGGGCTGGCATTCACCATCTTATGACTCACTATGCAGAATAAACATTTGTAGATGTACTGTCTTTGAAAATGTTATCACATGCCCTCTCAGTGCTAAACACATGCCACTTTTTGCAGGTGATGCAGTTCTGGAAAAGACAATTAAGCATAAAAAAGCTCTTAGACAATTTGAAGATGCCTTTAGGGAAAAGGTATCAAAGACACTGCAGAGCTTTAAAATTAATATGAAAGATTTTCTGTCCAAAAGGAAGACTCTTATCTAGCACTAGTTTCACAGCTGCAGAGCTTTTCATTTAGCATGGTTTATTTATTTTCAGGGCTAAGTTGTTTACAGTCTCTCTGAAGGTTTATTTGTTTCATAGCAAAGACTGAATATTGACAGGAGTGGGGGGAAAAATAGGCAAAAGCTTACAGTTCTGTTGAATTCTAGCTGGGTGGGACCCAGAAGCTGGTGAATTGGGTTTTGAGCCTATACAAAAATTGTAAATCATAATCAAGGATGTTATGCAAGACTGTGCAAATAATGGTTCCATGTGAAGAATTCTAGGATTATCCTGTTTGTCAGGGTAACATTCTGATTCAAAATACTACAGTGAATGGTAGTCCAGATGTGCAGGCTCAATATTGTCAATCAAATATCATCTGGGACTATTTATCAAAGCAAAGTGAGTGTCTCAGAAATAGTTTTTTGGACAGTTGTCAAACTTAATTCTTTTGGTTCTTTCACACTGCTTTAGTTAAGCATAAGCTTTGAAAAGGTTTTTAATCAGAAAAACAAAACTGATTGCATATCTCATTACAGTGGATACAATTTTAATAACTGCATTAAAAATTAAACCTTCAGAAGAGCTTTGCTTCAAAATTGAACATACGTTTGAAATCGTAAGGTATGCAAATAAAATGTTGTGCAGGAATTTGGAAACGAGAGATTCTTTTATACCTCAAAACAGAAAGAATTCACACTTGGCTTTGACTTGCAATGACTCGTTTCTGTGGAAGCTTTTGAAAACTTTCTGAATGCTTCAAATTTATATAGAGAATTCATGTTATATTCACAGTGCAACCCCCCCCAGTCTTCTAATCTGCTGAGTGCCTTTTATGATTTTAGGGAAGCCACTAAAGTCACTTGATACTGACCCTTGTTATGTGATGGGCATTAGCCTATGAAACTCATTCCTAGGTCAGGTGACTAGGAACAGGAAATAAAATTCATTTTTTTAAAACCAGCTCTCCTGGGTACCACGTTATTATTATACTGAGTGCTCTCAATTCCAATTGACTCACAGGATGCTCAGTGCTGTTGAATGATGAATTGAAACATACCGTTTTGGCTTGTTGGTTATTGATCTAAAATGAAATGTTGTATTTTGGAAAGGGTTCATCTCAGTGCTGCCTGAGTTGCAGCTGAACCTCAGGTGACATGTAGTGTCATGTCTCTCATGCCCCAGTCTTGCTTTTACTAGATGCTGAGATTCTTTACTGGTCAGGCTGACAGTAAACCTTATATTTAAAGTTTCTCTGATGGAAAAGTCCACCAAAATAAATATTTTTCCAAGGAACTTTTTGATTTTGCTTGGAACCTGTTTTCAGATGAAAAAGTGTTGTGTTTTGAGATTTTTCAACCAGACTAGACCTTACTTGCCAGAAGTCCATTTAACAGTCATTGTCACAAGCACACTAATGGGCAAGAATACTGACTAAACATGAAGATGGAATTTCCTTTTCACCCTTGGTGTAACTCTTTCAGTATAGAGGCAATTTTTGGGTCAGTGAGAGGATATTTGTTTTGCTTCTCCTTGGACTATTCCTTTTCTTTAGTAGTGCATTCCAAAATCGGTGTTTCTCCAGCATTTCAAAAAGCTCAGAAGGAGGTGCTATTAGCATCATAGCCCGAGTATGTGACAGCTCTTTCTGCCTCTGTAAAAGAAATATCTTCTGCAGAAAGTCATTTTCCAGTGTAGGTAGATTATTTGCTTTGAGACAACAAATTAGGATGTCTTGAATGTCTTCAGTCTGACAACTGGAGGAACGTTCTTCTTATGGGTGGATCAACCTCTCATCATGGAACCTCTGCAATGAAAAATCAAGTTGTGTATTGTTTGCTCACTTCATCTTTTGTCTGGCACTAATTGCCACAGATTTTAAATCCATGTTTTGTAAACAAATAAGAGGTTGATAAGAAATGTCCGAAGTCAGAATAATCAAACTCCTGGTCTAAGGAAGCAGATAATGAGGCATGGTCTATGCAAGATACGAGCAGTTAAGTGGAAAAGAGGTGCTGGCACATTGCAGAGCAGGTGGAAATGATGAAGAAAGAGTTGAGGATGCAGTAGGTAAGGGAGATTCCAATCCAAAGATAAATGTGTAATATTAATACCTGTAACTCATTGTTGGGAGATGTAATTAGAAGATCTCGGTATACCACCAGATAAATTTGTTGTGCCCTATGAATGTCCATGTCCATTGAAACTTATTTAGGCACTGTGTAACACTAGACAGTACTAAAGAGATTTATACACAGCCCGCCCACCCCGATCACTCCTCAAGTTTCATAGTGGTTTCTTTAACTCTCTACGTCCAAGCAAAACTTTTTGTTGTTGTCTGTATTGTTGACATACTTGCTGAAAGGATTTTGAAATAAATTAGCAAAACAATTGAAATTTAAATGATTCAGTTGTGTTATTTTGATAAAGAAAATATGCAGAATTTTGCAGATTTTTTTATTATTGTGGCACAGAATTCCCTCAGAGTGGAAAACTTATAATTTTCCTATCAGTACTGTCCTGAGAGAATATGTGCCAATACTCTGGAATTATAAATTTTTCCTGTATGAGGTTGTTAAAAACACATTTCAAACCTGGCCCAAACTGAAATCGGCAAACATATCTGTCCTAAACAAAGGAATGTGTGCTTGCTTTAATTTGCATTAAACAATAAATAGAATCATCAAGTAGGAAGGGAAGGAAAGGAATCTCAAACAGGTGATGAAAAACAGCAGGGATTGTCCTTCACACAGACTCTTTGTCTCTGAATTCTCAGCTGGAAATGTTTTCCAGGGTGTCTGGAGCCATAAAAAGCAGGTCCATATGCCCCCTCTTTCTCCCTGCCCCTTTCTCTGTACCTAAGAAGACAAAAGAAAACTTCCATTGATTTCTAGGGGAGGGGTCCTAGCCTGAAAGGCTGGCCAGTAATCTGCTGGAGCATACAGTGAGTAGAGATAGCAGGATTGTATAATTTTAGGTGGTGCCCAGAGTGAGTGTAAGTCCTGCCCCCACCTGCCTATTAAGGGTGTGGCTGTATGAGAACTCTAGCTCTGAAGTGGGGATGGGGATTAAGGGCTTTGGGTGTGTGAAGGACTCAGGGCAGGGGCAGAGGGTTGGGGTGCAGGGGTGTAACCCACAGACCTCCTGAATGTGGTTCACTGTCCCATGTAGTGGCACTTAATCATTTACAGAGAGAAAGAATGAATTCACTCTATGGCCTTAGCTGAGTGGCAACTGACTTTTATTCAAGTTGTAGGGGATCATGCCCTGAGCTCCAGAGGTCCCAGGTTTGGTTCTGCATATTGGTGTTACACAAGCTTTAGGACGCAGAGGAGGAGCTTGAGGTGTATATGTGGAGGGCTGGGGCAGAGGGTTGAGATGCAAGCTGTAAAGTGCAGATGAGGGGTTTGGGGTGTGGGAGAAGCTGAGGTTAGGGCTCCCTAATCCCTCTCTTCATTCCTGGACACATTCACCCAAATCCCAGAGAGGAAGGACTCCACTCTGAATTGCCTGGGAATGGAGGGGAATGTCATGTGCTTCTTCCCCTCCTGTCTTGACACACACAGAGCAGTCAGCCTGTTGCCAGGATAGGGCTGTTATTACCTATAGCCAGGCTGCAGTAAGGGCAAGAAAATTCAGGTCTTTGAGGGCAGGAATCCAGCAGGCAGGCTTGGGGGAGGTGTGTGGGAGCTGGCAGGCAAGGCCAGAGGAGACCTAGGATTGGTGGGCACCACAGGCCCACACAACTTGCTGCCTATGGCAGTGAGATGCTCTGCTTTCCAAAGTAGAGACTAATAAGCATTTTTCTTGTACTATTTCTCACTGTCATATCTCATTACTTGTACTAGCTTAAATATATCTCTTTGAAGTCAATAAACTTGTTTTACTGTTTCATCTAATCCAGTGTATTTAAACTGAAGTTTCCGGGTATTTTAGATAATAAACTGGCATATTATTCCCTTAAAAAATAACAGACTTAAGATATTTGTACTGTCCAGGAAAGGAATGGGCAGTACAAGACATACAGTTCTGCGGGAAGATCTGGGACTGGCGTGTGCTGGGGAGAGCCAGGATGTAGTGGGTAAGGTGCAGTTAGACACAGACACTCAGGGCCTGGCTTGCATGCTGGCAGGCTGTTAGTGGCACCCACCTGGGCTGCTCACAACAGCAAAAAATTGTAGTACACCCAAGGTTGCATGGCAGGGGTGCATACAGCCTCCTATAGGGAACATTTTTGAGACACAACATGGAAATGCCACACAAAAGGAACAATGGATCATTGACTCAACAATCACCACTTTATTTTGGGCAAGGAATATAGTAGTTACAAATGTTATATGAAACACTGTGCTGTGTAGCTGTATGATGCTGCAACAGCAGGTTACTTGTGTTTTGAATAATTAGTTCTTTTCAGCTGCGGAGTTGACACATTGTTTGAAAGTAATGGTCATGTGCACCTAGGGATAGCGGACAATAAGTCACTAAAAGTCAATGGTATTTGTGTTCCTAAATCCTCAGGCACGTTTGAAAATCTTATATATAATACTATTCTTAAACTAAGATCCTTTCTTGTAATCATCTCTCACATATGCATATTGCAGATAATGCTGCTGAATGACTTGGAGAAATCTCTTTCTTCTCCAGTTCTCCTTTCAGAACACTGGTTCTGACAAGACATAAGTTGTCTTCCAAGAATGTAAATGTGTTTAGCTTCCTCTGGCTATTGTTGAACCCAACGTAGTTCCCACACTAGGGCTATGCATCTGACTTCACCATAGCCAATGGCTTCCCCCTTTCCTGACTTGAATTTTCTGGGCTAGACTTCGTGTCATGAGATAATTTTCCTTGTCAGATTTGACATTCTTTTTCAAGTGCTGGGCAAGATAAGTTGCCCACTGGGTTACCCACCAAATCTATGTTTTGAAACTCACTCATTTCTTGAGACTGTCGTCTCAGATGTGTGTGTAAAGTGGTTGGATTTGTTACAGATCTACAAATTGCTCATATTCAGGATGATTCTTCTTAAAGAGACCATCACAATGCCAGCATATCCTAATGGAAATGTCATTTTCAGGGAGGATCTGTAGTGGTGGCTGTGTGCTGCCTGTTAAGTTTGCAGCTTCCATTGTGTTGAGTTTGGTACACATTCTCAATATCTGAGCATCACAAAAGCAATGCCTCAGCACCAGAGGGGCCAACAGAAATGCTGGGCAGGCACTAGGGTAATATGTGGGGGGCTCCCCTAGAAGGGGAGGCACCACAAGCAGAAGGGGCAGGGTTGGGAGCAGCCAGCCCTCAGGATCACTTGGATCATGCCATTCTGATACCTCCCTCCCCCAGCCAACCCTGAGAGCCACCCAGAGAGTGCCCACTGTATTCTGGAAGTGATTTAAAGGGCCTGGGATTCCACCCCTCTGCTCCTGAGCTAGCGGCAACAGCAGCCCCTTTGGGCCACTTGGAAGACTTCTGTTCTTCTCTGGGATGGCATGTGGTAGAATGCTGAAGCCTGCAGTAGAGGGCCTGTGGGCCTAGCTCACATTGCCACATTCTTCATTTTCTTTTCTGTGACAATTTTCACTAGGAAGCCCCGTGAAGATTACTTGATTTTATTTTATATTGTATTATAGTATATATCTATTATATTATAAACATAATAGTGTATAGCAATTGAATTACAGTTTCTTCCTCACCCACCTTTTGTATCCTTCCTTCTATTTAACTGTTGCAGAATGTATTTGTTAAAGGATATAATTTGTTGAAGTTTAGAATAACTTCTGAAGCCATACTCAGAAGTATGATGGGCCTTCCTGACTTGCTTGTGGTACCTCCAGATAGCCCATGTTGTCTTGTGTAGACACCAAGGTGTTTATCATCACAAAGATGGAACCTGGGTGGGAAGACCCCCTTTTTTCCCATTGCAGATGGGTACACAAGGGAGCACTTTTCTTCAGGTGGCTTAGGGCATCAGAGTGAATAAAGTGCTGGGAGGCCATCAATTTGATTTATATTTCATTTTGAACTAAATTCCTTGCAATGGCCAAAGTTTATTTTTATTCCCTTTCAGTAACTACTGTTTTGAAATCTATTTGCATCCAATGATGCTGGATTTTCTAGTTTGTATTTTGCCCCTTTCTTCCCTCTGCCCTGCTACTTTGGCAGCATTTGTGTTGCATCCATTTTGGAGGTGGGGGAGGAGTTAGCCTCCATGTGCTGTGAGCTTTAAGGGCTCATTGCAAGAATTGTTTCCCTTTTGATGGAGAAGAGAGAGAATTTAGAAACAGTGAAGTTAAGGAAGATTCTTTATTTAGGATGCTGGGCATGCACAGACTGTGTGGCTCTCTACCACTCCAACTCACAGCCATCATCCTCATTTTTGTGTTAAAGGGTCTTTCTAAAAGCTGGTCCAAATGAGAAGTCATGGAATGGGTTGCTGATTACGTAGCAATATCATATTTAATCAGAAGAGACTAGAACCATCCTTTTGGGAGATCTTAATTTGTTTTATTGATCAGTCCCTAGAAAATTCAAGGGCAAAAGCAATGATGTCTCCTGAGTCAAGAAGCTTTGTCAACAAATCCATCATTGCTTCCAATTCCTGGGACTGTGCAGTTTGACATGGACCACATAGTGAAAAGAGTGTAATTAGAATAGTTTCACTTGCATTTGGTGGCTTTATTGCTACTGACAGAGCATTTAATGGAAACTTTATGAACATCCTCCATTATTAGTCCACTGCATGAAATTAATACTTTAATATAAGTAAAAAAATACAGTTTAATAGTAAGGTACAGACACCAGCCACTCATGGACAGCTTTGTTAGTTTAATGATCTTTTTTACAAATGAGAGAATTAAGATAGGCTATCACACAACTCTGCTTGCTGCCTGCCATCTACACTAAATCATTGCAGGCTCACGGATCAGCCTAATCATCTTCTCGTTGAATAAGCAGTGTTCATCAGCTGAACATATACTGCAGTAATGATCCAATAACACAACAATATAGTCTTTCACCAAGTTTTTTTGTTCATTATAATGAGGCATGGGAAGCTACTTTTCAATTCTTATAATGATTTCACTGGCAATGAGAGGCAATGTAATTAAAAAGGAATAACAAAAGAGAGGAAGTTTTTGCATGCCAGACATAATCTCAGCCATGAGTCTTCAGACAAAAGTGGAATGAAACTTGAAAACTTATGCACCAAAAATAGATCTTCATTATTAAACTAAAGACTGAGTCAGATGCTTTGTGATGTTACACTGCTTTTCCGCTGGTATAGCTTCATTGATTCATATTCTGTATAACAGGAAATTTGCTTCCCTCCACTCCTATGACACAGGGCTTTGGTCAAATATTGCAAGCCATCTCTAAATGTCAGGGGAATATTCACATATTTACTGAAATTAATACCTATCTCATGCATTTAGCTAATTCACACATTCTCTCTCTCTCTCTCCACACACACACACACACACACTCTCTCTCTCTCTCTCTCTCTCTCTCTCTCTCCACCTCCACACACACACACACACAAATTCACACATTCTCTCTCTCTCTCTCACACACATTCTTTTTCTCTCTCTCCACACACACATACACACACACACACTTTATATGGGTTAGAGTTGACCATATAACTGATTTTTTTCAGTCTGATGGCAGTTCCAAAAAAGATTTTTTCAGAATGTTTGGTGAATCAAAAAAGTACATTTTGGATTGAATGAAAGATTGTATTTGATTTGAAACAGTTCACTTCTAAGCATTTTTAAAGGGATAGATTCACAAAACAGCCAGAGACAGTGGTGCTTCGCTTACATCCTTTAGTCTGGTGATGGGGGTGCTTCACTCTTACGACATTTAGTCCAGTGGCTAGAACACTCACTGGGAATGTAGGGCATCCAGGTTTTAATCACTGTTTAGGAAGAGGAAGTTAAATCTTAGGCGAGTGGCCTAACCACTAGCTATATGGAATTGTAGCTAGTATTCTAGCAGTCCCTCAATCTCCCCTACTGAAACTGTTCCCTTGGCATCAAATACTTGAATAGTCACAGGGCCAGAAAGAAAAGAAGGATGAATCTGTAAGCTAGTGGTTCAGGGGCCCAACTGGGAGGAGGCAAGTCCAGGTTCCAGTTTGCCTGTTCTGGTGAATATTTCAAATGATTGTTTCACAGTGTCATACCATCTGGACTGGCTCACAACAATGTCATTAAAAAAAAAGCAGCTTGGACCCCACAAACTGGTAGATTTCACCAATCCAGTCCCCAGTGTGAACTCTAACAACAGTCTTACCATGGTGTGTCAGATAGTCCCCTTAGGCATTCCCTTCCATTTTGCAACTCAAGCAAGATGGACTATGTGATAGCTGGTCACTTTACACCAAAAATTAGAACAATATTCAGGAGCTTCAGGGGGGTAGCCGAGTTAGTCTGTTACAGAAAAAAACAGGAAGCAAAGGACCAGCCAGTTATCCCAGGTCATTTGTACTCTGACAAAACCTGTATCCAATCCTGTAATGAAATAAATGAGAATGTATTAACATAGGAAAGAAATGAGTTATTTACATGATTGAAACAGGAAACATACATTTACAAATGAGTTTTTCTGATGTTGAGGAATCTTTGCCACTCACTCCAGGCAGCATCAACATTCCAGTTTCTCCTTGTCAGGGATTTTTACCCTCTTCACCCAAGAAGCCAAGCTGATGGCATGAGTTCATGTGCATGTTTCCCTTTCTTGTAAGGACTGAGGAAAGCCAGCAACAAGATCTCTTTCCTTTGATGCTAATGAGCCTCATTTACCTTCTTGTATGCAGAACGAGAATTTTATCTTAATTAATGCTTCTTTTCTTAGTTACACAATTACAGTGGTTTATAATGCAAACATGCAATCTAACTGAATACTATGGGCTACAAAAGTTATAAGCGAGATCATTACACGTAGCCTCCTACAGTATTTATAAGGTCTAGCCAAGAAGCAGTCTTTCAGCTCGAACACTTAACATAGGTAAATCAGACTGATTTCCAGCTTTGTATTTGTCAGTATTCACTGAGGCCTGGGGCCAGAGGCGGCCCTAGACTAGCTGCCAGCAACTGGTGCCCTAGGCAAACCATGCAATTGGCGCCCCTCCCCCCAAACCCCAAAGAGTGGGCAGATATAGGCCGAGGTTTTTTGGTAAACTAGGAAACATTTTGCCCCTATTTTCCATTTAATGTTTTTTAAGCATATTTATTTAAACAGGCATAATTATTCAGTTTGTCCATCCACCCAATGTTTCTGAGATCAGATTAAAATAGAGACACAAAATTTTCAGAATAGATCTGTACACGACAGACGATATTTCAGTACGATTTCAAATAAAAATGCATTACAAATGTTAATTATAATTTTTATTATTACAAATCCAAAATAGTCCATTACGCTATCCTGCTTTAACTGTCACTACCACCACATCGCTGGGGAGAGGGGGCTGGGGACAGGGGAGTGGGGAGAGGGGAGAGGGAACAGGGTGCCAGTGGGGCGAGAGTCCCCTGCACTGGCCTCCTCCCAGGATTTCCCCCCCCCCCGAGGGAACCCCCGCGCGCGCCTCTCCCGGGGCCGACCTCCCTCCCGTGGTACAGGGGAAGCCGGCGCGTGCCTCCCCTGGGGCCAACACCCCCCACCCCCGCGGTGTGGGGAACTCCCACGTGCCACCTCCCCCGGGACTGACCTCCCCCCTCCCGCGGCGCGGGGAAACTCCCGCATGCCTCCTCCCCCGGGGCTGACCCCCACTCCCGCAGTGCAGGGAATCCCCGCGCGCACCTCTCCCGGGACCAACCCCCCCCCCCCCCGCGGTGCAGGGGAAGCCAGCGCGTGCCTCCCCCAGGACCAACTCCCCGCGCTCCTCCTCCGGGGCCGACTCACCCCTCCTGTGGTGCAGGGAAGCCGCCGCGCTCCTCCTCCGGGGCCGACGCCAGGCGTTACAGGAAGGGGAAGTGGCAGGGAATTTGGCGCCCCATTTAACTTGGCATCCTAGGCGGCTGTCGAGTTTGCCTATAGTCATGGGCTGCCCCTGCCTGGGGCACTAGCATAAACTAGCAGCTAGCACCTGGCCTGCCAGCTTCATATGGATAAGTGATTCAAAGCTATTTCTTCCACATCTGAAGTGAATGTCCTAACCACTGAACTAAAAAAAAATGTGTGGGGAAGAGAGGGCGGGGGGCTGAGGCATGGAGAGACCAGGCACCTCCTTTTCTAGCCATTTTGTGAATGGATCCAAAATCCCTTTGTGAATTTATCCCTGGTCAAAATTATTCAGAAAATTTGATTCACATTCATTAATTGTTTCAAGTTGACTGAGATTGCATTTTTCAATCAATACATTATTAATCCAACATTTCTTGCCCAGCTCAAGTAGTAGCTGACATTTTGGGGGAGACCCGAGGGGATTGAAAAGAGATCCAGAAATAAAAAACACAGGATGCTGTAGTCTGAGCTAAAAAAGCTCAGGCTCATTAGTTGGGACTGAAAGGAATGGGGGCAGCCCTAAAAGGGGTAGCCTTGTAATAACTCATCCTCTGCAGCTGGGCACAAAGGGGGGCCTGTCGTGCACATTCACTAATTAGTTACCTATATGCTACTACATTCAAAATGAGCTAGTAAACTGTTAAAATGTTATTAAGGTGCAAAATCAAGTACTCAGAATTGGAAGATGCCAAATGAAGTTTGTACAGGCAACCTTAATTCTTCCTTTGTGTGTCTGCATTGTGAGATGATTTGTCATTCCATGATCTCAAACTGGATTTTCCTCAAGACCCTTACGTTATACGGAACACCCCATTGAGGGTCTCCCTGAAAGAGACAGCTGCTCAACATTGTGTTTGAGTCTCATTATTCAGTGTGTGGATGCATGGCTTATTTATTACAAATCATCTGAATCTTGCACTGATTATGGAATTATTAATTTCCTCCCAGGCTTTTCTATGACACTCATCATAATGTGTGAGTGCTTCAAACATTAATGAACTTGTATTTACAATTCTCTTTTGAGATAAGAGAGCTGTATTTCCATTTTATGGATGGAGGACTTAGGCCCAGGTGAATTAAGGCCAACATTTGCAAAATGGGCTGCTAATTTTTGGTGCTCTAGTGTGTAAGTAACCAGTTTGCGACACTTTGGGTCAGATTTTTCAGAGTACAGTAAAACCTGTGTTATCCAGCACGCTCGGGGATTAGGGCATTCCGGTTATCTAAAAATTCCGCTTATCTGAGAGTCCCCATCAACCTAGGAAAAACCAATGGACAATAATAGTAAAACTCAAGTTTTTAATATTGGTAGTTTTGTAGTGTGAGTTAGTTGGTCTCACATTTCTATTTAGAGATAAACATGATTAGTAATTCTTAAGCCAATCATGGTAAACCAAACCAGGCCTGTGGATCTGAAGATGTGATTGTATTGTGGCTGGGGGCAATGCCGGTTAACAAAGATTTCTGGGTAACAGAGTGCTGGATAACAAAGGTTTCACTGTACTTAGTTAGCATTTTTCATAGTGTTCTCTGTACAAAGTGGTACCCCCACCCTCCCCAGGCCAAAGAACCGCCCGGAGTGTGCTGCATAGTGTGCTGGCAATGATTTAAAGGGCATGGGGCGTTGAGTGGAGCCTTGGGCCCTTTTGAATCACTGGTTCTGGAGCAGTTGCCCACTTTATCCATGCCCAGCACTCCAGGTGGGCTTGACTGTGACTTAGCTGGGAATACATAATATAGGCAGGCATCTCTGAAGCCTAGAAATAACCCAGACAGGAGAGACATTTCATAGGCCATTTGTGGGAGTGGAAACAATATGAGCCTGATAATCAATATGCAACAGTCTAATATCTGGCCTGTATACTGAACTTTTGAAAATGAATTGGGACGATACATGTTAAAATGCAAAATTCTCAGGATAAAGCCATCTCTTGAACAATGGTTTTTCACTTAGAGAACAAATGACACTTCTTTGGTGTATCAATAAAAAAAATTCTTTATAAGGTAGTATTATGATAGTACTTCACAATTCTCATATTCAAGTTCTCAAAGATGGTTTGGATCCTTTCTATAGGCAATGTACAGCACAACAACACACAGACATACTTTATCTCTTAACAATAAATAAAATAGAGAGACCCTTTGAGTGGATTGGAAGAATTTGATTTTAAAAATAGGACGAGGCAGCATTTTAATAGAAGAGCTTCTGGAGTGTGTGAACAGATACAAAGATGTTCTTGTTGAATGCTGAAAGTAAAAGCCCATGTATGGTATTATACTGATCTTGTCAGGACAGTGGTGCAGAAATTTGAAAACAAACTAATTGTTAAATCAGGCAGATGATATATAGCAGAAGAGGTACTTATGTTTCTGTTTTATCCATCGTATCAGGCACATCCCTAATTCCATTTCTTTGAAAGTGTTGGTGCTGATTGGATATACCTAACTTTGAAAAATGAGTGTACCAGGTGTGAATGTGGTGTTTAAAATAGGCACCTTTACCTGTTACATTGTGGCTCTTGATTGAAATTGATTGATGTGTAGTGTTTTTGCCACTGTTTATTTCAAACACTACAGATTCAATTTCCCAGATCTCCTTTTTTTTTATAGAAAAATATAAAAATGGTTCACACCCCTCAGACATGGGAACATGAGTTTTGACACTTTCTGACAGTCCTTTGTGGGATTTCAGATGTACAGTGGGAATGAGGGCATAGCTGGCCCATAAGAACACAGTGGGCTACATGTGGGAGGAATCAGGAATTCCTTTTGCTAATAAGTCATGGAGCAGCTGAGCTAGAAAGTGGGTGCCAAAACAGAAGAAGAAAAAAGGTTGTTTAGCTTGGAGTAGGAAAGAAAAAGAGGCTCTAAAAATGTAAGAGGACTCAGTGGGATTTTTTGATTGGTTACCAAAAGAAAGGGGGAAGGGTCAATGAGGACTCAGGATCCTGTGACTGACAGTCCCCAGGAACAATGGAAAGAGGCCAGCACTCCAGGTCAGCCTGACTGACAGAGCTAATGACAGAGTGAGGAGGCCAGGGGGAGTCCTGTCCTTAGTGTGAGCTGGATTTGCCTGGGTCAGACTGAGTGGAGCCAAGCTTAGGAGATAGCACGTACTTGAGCTGAGCTGGGGAGGAGAGTTATGCCAGCCATAGAGAGTCAGAGACACAGCCCAGAAGCAGATCCATGCTGAACAGAGAATTGCATCCATAGACACAGTGCAGGGAACAGATCTATGCTGGGAAGAGAGCTGCAGCCACAGAGCCAGAGGGGCCAGAGAAGCAGCCCAGGAGCAGAAGGCAGCACAGTGGAGAGTGGCGCTGTGGCTGGAGCATGCTGGAACAGGGTGCTATGAGCAGTGAGAGCAGGGTGGGACCCTGGGTAGATGGCCAGCCTAAGGTGACTTCACCAGCCAAGAGACCTTGCAGGGCTGGACTGGGTGAAGGGGTGGGAGAGGAGCAGGTGCTCGGGAGTAGGGTCCTGCACCTAGAGCAAGTGTCTGACCTGCAGTATCCTTGCAGCACCACGAGGGCCTTACAAGGAGGCCTGGGACCTATGAGGAACAGACTGTGAACAGTCCTTACATTCCAGAGACACTGTTTGTGAAGTCCCCATGCCAAAAGTGGGTCTATGTGTTTACCATTATTTTTTTTCGGTTTTCATTGGGTGATTCTAAGCATGGCCACTCCCTCGCAGGATGGGGGCAGACTTCGCATGCTGCCCATGCCCCCAGGCCCTGAACTAATGCAGGATGCCATTATGTGGTGTGACAAAGTCAGGCCGGAGGGCTGCTACAGAGGGGGGAAAAGGCAGCCCAAAAAGAGATAAAGACCAGCTAATTGGGGGCAGAGGGCTGCAGGACAATTAGAAGCAGTTGGCAGGGAGCTGGCCCAGGCAGATTGGAGCCAGCTGACTCCTCTTCAAGCCTGCTGGAGGCCTTTAAAGCCTCCCCAATTAGGAGGTGGGAGAGAGAGCGAGAGGCTGGAAGCAGAGGTAGAAGAGAGAAGGAGCAAGAGTGTGAGACAAAGCTGTAGCAGTTCAAGGGCTAGAAAAGAACAGGGGAGGGAGTCCCAGAAGGAGTGGCTGGGCTCCCTACTCTAGAAACCAGCTGCAAGTCCCAACCCCTGGCAAAAGGAGAATGCCACCAGCCCAAATGCTGGCCAGGGAAAACGGGATCCTTGCTACAGTGGTTAGAAGAAGAAGAAGTCCTTTTGGAAAAGAAATCCAAGTCTTACCCCCATACACAACATGGGGGCCAAGTGAATGCTGGGGAACAGGCCCTTCCCCAAACACAGTTAACACTGGAAATTTTAAGTGAAGCTGTCCATAAACTGGCAGCCCAACAGGGGGAGATGTGGGAAGTGATGACCAAGTGGATGAAAGAAAAACACCCGATTTGTATGCCAAAGTATCCAAGGGCATTGGGTTCCTGAAGATCCCTACTGACGGATGATCTGGGAAGTTACACTTTTGAAAGACCAGGATCTACTAGATGAGAACGTCCACGAGAAGGCTCAGAAAGTCACCTCCATTACTGTGTCACGTTTTCAAAAATATTTGAAGGACAAGGAGCTGACCATGCACAACACTCAGTTTGCACATCTAATAGCATTTAATGGACTGGCAATCTCAGTGCTAGGATGCCTCCAAGCAGACGTAGGGTACGTGGACCAGACACTACCAGGAAAATGAAGGGGGCCATGTGGAAGAAGGTGTACCAGGGATTCTAGGAATGAACATCATTAGTGAGCTAAAGGAGCTACTGCTGCCAAGAAAAGCATTGCTCATCATGAGCACTCTAAGAAGAATACATCTGTGTCGAGTATGGCTGAAGCAGAGAAGAAGAGTCATTCCCGGGGCCCCATGAGACAGATTGGAAATGTTAAAGTGGACAGAAAACAGAAGACTGTCATTCTTTCTTGGAGAGGGGAAAATCCTAAATGAACATTGCTGGGTATCAGGAAATGCCAATGCATATGGAAAGTTTGTAGAGCCTATATCCAGGTCAAGCCTACCTAATGGGCTCCTGTCAGCCAATGCACTGACTAGTGCCATGAAAGGAAGAGTACCAGTGAGTCTTCCAAACTCAAGTGCAAGTGCTGTGACGGTGCATCCTGGGAACAGAATTGCAAAGGTATGCTGGCTTGAGGAGGTGATTCCTCAAGTGAAAGAACATTTGTGGAGCCTTATTGGGGTTACAAGGACTCTGCCACACAGAAAGGTGGAAGGGGAACCCTCAAGGTCAGGGAGGCCTCTGGGTAAAGGAAGTGGGAGCAGGGGCTCAGATCCTTTTGCTATCCCATTTCATCGGGGTGGTGTAGAAGCCAGGAAAGTTCCTCTCAGTATTGGGACCATTCCCCACCCCTCTTACATAGAGAAACTCTATAGCTTCTGCTGGAGACTGAAAGGCACCCAAAGGAGACCGAGTAGACTTCTGTGGCATTAAGTCCTGGGCTCACCAGACTTAATGCCAAAGAGGCTGGAGAGGCTCAATGGGTCTAACAGTGAGAGCCCCAAGAACTGTCAGGGGAAAGGCGACAGTTGGGTTGCTTCTCTCATGAGGTAACACAGAAACTATGTAGATAAATGCAAGTAAAGCCCATTCAAAAATGTCAAGAGTACAATGGTTAGAAATTTTTATTTTCATTTGTTTTATTCTCAAGAGAGATGATCTTAAGTGACCGTTACCAATAAGTTTCTTAAGTCTGTTTTTTAAAAAAATGTTCCCCAGTAGTTTTAGCATTATGGAATGACTAGACCTAAACATCAAAGTGCATTTTTTCAGGGTCCTCTTTTTACCACAGTACTTGCATTTTCTTCTCTGCATGTGATAGTGCATCTTATGGAACATCTTGCTGAAAATAACAGACTCCTTGTAAAGTTAATGATATAGCAATGAAGTAGTTTTATCTGGACTAGAACGCAGTAAAATCATTAGATGAATTTGCTCTGCGTGAACACATATAAACTATTTATATATGATTCCAAGAGTGCAAACATTAATTGGAAACAAAGTATAGCCGTGGGATATTGTAACAAGTCCCTGATTTCATTAGAAGCTACTACTTATTAGGAACTTGGGAAACTTACTAGGAACCGGAGAAACTTTTGGGAAAGGGGGTGCTTGCACAGGAGAGATGGGCTACACCTAGACCAAAATGAATCCAAATAGCTGGTACTTAAAATTAAAAAGATTATAGAGCAATTTTTAAACTAAGAGCTGGAGGAAAGCCAACAGGTGTGGAAGAGCATGTGTTTTGGACAGAGACATGCCTAAGAGAAGGCTCTATTAATGGAGATTCTCTTTGTCCTAGGAAGGAGGAGAGGATGGGAAATGATAAAATACAGGCAGGATCTGATCAGAAACAGTCAAATGCTAAAGAGTCCAATTCAATTATATCGTGTAATGGCAGACAGCTATAAAGTGACAAGTTTTCAAAGTGTTTATATACAAATGCTTTTTGGAGTATCTGATACTGGAACTCACAAGAGGAGAGGTAGTTCTTGACTCTGTACCAAGCAAAGCACAGGATCTGGTCCAAGAGGTGAATATAATTGGGTCCCTTGCTAATAGTGACCATAATATAATTAAATTTAACATTGCTATGGCAGGGAATACACCACAGTGGAGCAACATTGCAGCATTTAACATCAGAAAAGAGAACTACACAAAAAATGAGGAGGTTAGTTAAACAGAAATTAAAAGATACAGTGCCAAAAGTGAAATCCCTGCAATCTTCATGGAAACTTTTTAAAGATACCCTAATAGAGGCTCAATTTAAATGTATACCCCAAATTAAAAAAAACCCCAAGCCCTACAAACAATAAAAGACCCCAAAAAGTGTCCCTCTGGCTAAATAGCAAAGTAAAAGAAGCAGTGTAAGACAAAAAGGCACTGTTTAGAAAGTGGAAGTTAAATACCAAGAAGGACAATAGAAATGAGCATTAACTTGGCAAATGAAGTATGTAAATTAGTTTTAGGAAGTCCCAAAAGAACAGCTAGCCAAAGACTCAAAAATATAATGAAAAAATTAAGTGTATCAGAAGCAAGAACAATTGGTCGGGCCACTGGATGATCGAAATGCTAAAGGAGCACTCAAATATGATAAAGGCATACCAAACTGCTCAAGATAGTTAAGACCAAAGCAGACTGTAAGAACTTCAGAAAGATCTCACCAACCTAAGTGATTGGGCAACAAAATGGCAAATGAAATTTAATGTTGATAAATGTAAAGTAATGCACGTTGGAAAAAATAATCCCAACTATATATACAATATGTTGGGCACTAATTAGGCTACAAATACTCAGGAGAGAGATCTTGGAGTCATTGTGGATAGTTCTCTGAAAACATCCACTCAGGCTACGTCTATACGGCACCTCTCTTGCACAAAAGCCTATGCAAGTGAAGCGTGGATTAGCATATTGCTGCACTTCATTTGCATAATTAATTAGGGGCTGTTTTTGTGCAAAAACGGCCCTCATCAATTATGCAAATGAAGTGTGGCAATATGCTAAAAGGAAAAGGAGCGTCCTCTCATGGATTGATAATTGGTTAAGATAGGAAACAAAGGGTAGGTATAAATGGTCCGTTCTGAGAATGGAGAGAGGTAAACAGTGGTAGCCCCTAGCGGTCTGTTCTAGGACCAGTTCTATTCTACATATTGATAAATGATCTAGAAAAGGGTAAACAGTGAGGTTGCAAAATTTGCAAATGATACAAAACTACTCAACATAGTTAAGTCCCAGGCAGACTGCAAGAGCTATAAAAGGATTTCACAAAACTAGGTGACTAGACAACAAAATGGCAGCAGAAATGTAATGTTGATAAATGAAAAAAGCGATGCACGTTGGAAAAAATAATTCCACCACTACATATAAAATGATGGAATGTAAATTAGCTGTTACCACTCAAGAAAGAGATTTTGGAGTAAGTGTGGATAGATCTCTGAAAGAATACACTCAATGTGCAGCAGCAGTCAAAAATGCTTAACAGAATGTTAGGAAACATTAACAAAGGGATAATTTCTGTTGTCTTATGTAGGATATTGCCTCTGGATGGTATGCCCACATTTTGAATACTCTGTGCAGGTGTGGTTGCCCCATCTCAAAAAAGATATTTTGGAATTGGAAAAGGTTCTGAACAGGGCAACACAAATGATTAGAGGTATGGAATGGCTTCCGTATGAGAAGAGATTAATAAGACTAGGATTTTCAGCCTAGAAGAAAGATGACTAAGAGGGGAAATGATTGAGGTCTATAAAATCATGACTGGTATAGAGAAAGCAGATATGGAAGTGTTATTTACTCCTTCTCATAACACAGGAACTAGGGGTCACCAAATTAAATTAATAGATAGCAAACAAAAGGAAATATTTCTTCACACAATACACAGTTGCGCTGTGGAACTCCTTGCCAGAGGATGTTGTGAAGGCCAAGACTATCACAGGATTAAAAAAAACCCCCTAGATATGGCTAGAACTAAGTGGCTGTGAGCCAAGATGGTGTCCCTAGACTCTTTGTCAGAAGCTGGGAATGAGCAACAGGGGATAGATCACTTGATGATGACCTGTTCTATTCATTCTTTCTGGGGCACCTGGCATTTTCAGAGGACAGGCTGCTGTGCTAGATGGGCCTTTGATTTGACCCAGTATGGCCTTTCTTATGTAATTAAATGAGAGAGAGTACTTTATTTTCATTTTTATTGCTGATTATATATGTGTTTTGGAGGCAACAGCAGTGCTGTGGCATTTTGAAAACTATGTCTTATGTATCTGATGGGCTACTGTTCTTCTTTGTACTTGGTTTATTATTATTAGCCTAAATATACTATGTTCTGTACAAGGCTAGTGGCTAGCATAAGGAGTTGCAGCACAAATAGAATTGATTTTGAGAGCATAGTAAACTAATTGCCTTTCCAGAGAGGCATTGCCTCCACATAGAAGTAAGCCTGCCTTTAATGAGGGCTGGAGGGTTTATTCCTTCAGTTTGAGTCATCATATTTTCCTTTAGATCCCGTTGTCTAACCAGTAGGCAGTGGATATAGCTTAATTAGGCTGCAATATTATTCTAAAATTTCTGGAAGTACCTATGAAAATCTTGTAGATAAAGGTATATCCCATAGATATAATCATTTCAATATGTACCCCATCTTCACCCCGGTCTCAGCCAACCTGTTTCTAGGACCTCACCATGCCTATCCGCTTAAATGAAGATTGAGAGAGATGTAGAGTTATGTCCTGTTCTGTCTGATTCAGACCAGGGACTTGAACTTAGGTCTTCTACATCCTAGGTAAGTGCCCTGATTGCCATGTTCTTGGCTACTCTGAGGTGGGCTGAGGGCAGCGGGCAATGTCTCTCCTTTATTTTTCATTTAAAAATACTTCTAAAGGTCTTGGTTCTGTCTCCTCGTATAAAATGGGAAATATTTTGCAGGATGAGGAAACTGTTTCCATCCAGCTCCAATTATGAGTAAAAACAACCTTATCTATTACCATGGATGGCTCTACTAGCTCTCCTTCCCCAAGCAAATGCCTTTCTCTACCAGTTTCTAGACATGGTAACTGAACATTTTGCTACCCTGAATATTTTGTTGCTCTAGGCAACCACCTGTTTTCCCTGGACAGTAGAAGCAGCACTGCCAATTACACAGTTGAAGAATTACTTGTGCAATGTTTTCTCTGAGCTTTATGCTATTGTTATTTGAAACAGGGCTAGTGAGAAAATATCTATGCAAAAAAAAATCTACTTAAGAATTGCTAGTTTGTATTCATTTGGGAAATGCTAGGAATCTAATTCACTTAGTACAATGGCTATGTAGGTTACTCTGGTGGTTTGAATGACAGTTAAACCATGTAATTTAGTTGAGATAAAAGTAACTTTTTGCATCTGCAAAGATTAGAACAAAGTGTGATTATTGTGAATTGACACAGCAGGCTACCTTTTGTCATCTTCCTCTTTCAGACTTAGATATATACATTATTTGTTACCCAGGCACTTCAGTGATGGTTGTCTTAGAAATGATATATACAATAATAAATGATTATTGTATTATGTTTTGATCGGATTAGAATGGGGTTCCTGGCTGTGTGGTATGCTAAATAAAGTTTATGCTGAAAAATACATTTTCAGCTGGCCCAAAACTAGACATGAATTTGACTCACAATAATTTCAGTTTAAAAAAAAAAGTTTTCGGCTAGATTTACCAGACCATGTAGGTACCAAGTGGTGGTTCCCACCTGATTTATAATCTTTAGTCAAGAGACTAATCTGGAGTATCAGTGATCCTGTTAGAATGCTTGCTCTAGCATAGAGATTTGAACTTGGGTCTAGTCCTTTTTTGAGTTATAGCCCTAGCCACTGGGCTACTGGTTATTCTAAATCATAAAATCCTAGGGCTGGAAGAGGCCTCAGGAGTCATCCAGTCCAGCCCCCTGCCCAAAGCAGGACCAATCCCAACTAAATCATCCCAGCCAGGGCTTTGTTAAGCCGAGACTTAAAAACCTCTAGGGATGGAGATTCTACCACCTCCCCAGGTAACCCATTGTGGTACTTCACCAACCTCCCGGTGAAATAGTTTTTCCTAATATCCAACCTAGACCTCCCCCGCTGTAATTTGAGACCATTGCTCCTTGTTCTGCCATCCGTCACTACTGAGAACAGCCTTTCTCCAGCCTCTTTGGAACCTCCCTTCAGGAAGTTGAATGCTGCTATCAAATCCCCCCTCACTCTTCTCTCCTGCAGACTAAATAAGCCCAAATCCCTCAGCCCCTCCTTGTAGGTCATGTGCTCCAGCCCCCTAATCATTTTGGCTGCCCTCCACTGGACCCTCTCCAATGTGTCCACATGCTTCCTGTAGTGGGGCACCCAGAACTGGACACAGTACTCCAGCTGTGGCCTCACCAGTGTAGAATAAAGGGGAATAATCACTTCTCTAGATCTGCTGGCAATGCTCCTCCTAATGCAACCTAATATGCCATTAGCCTTCTTGGCTACAAGGGCACACTGTTGACTAATGTACAGCTTCTCATCCACTGTAATCCCCAGGTCCTTTTCTGCTGAACAGCTACCTAGCTAGTCAGTCCCCAGCCTGTAAAAATGCTTGGGATTCTTCTGTCCCAACTGCAGGACTCTGCACTTGCAGGGGCAGCAGGTTTGTATAATTTTTGGTAGTGCCCAGAATGGGTCTAGTCCCTTCCCCCCCACCCACTCTGTAAGCCGATATATATTTTATTAAATAATGTAAAAATGGACTGGAAACCGTAAGTGTTTAACAGTTTCCCTTTATTGCACAATATCACTATCATAAGAAAAAATTATTTTACTAAGAATATCAATGTTATTAATGCTCTTTTGAATATGGAAACAACCAAGCACTCTTTGATCAATAACCCTCAAAAGCAAATACTTTCTAAAATTAGAACAAATATAGCCCCTTCTTTTGCAATGTTCTTCAGGAGGCAGCAAACACTTTCTGTAGTTGTTTGGTTCTTGAAATGAAGTCATCCAGGAGACTTGCCATATCCAATTCAGAGGTAGAGTTCTTATGAACATGCAGAAATGCCAAGTAATTTAGACGTTCTTGGCCCATTGTTGTTCGCAAATAATTTTTCAGTCGGCGCAAGCAACTGAATGATCGCTCAGCGGTGCAGGTCGTAGTCAGAATTGTGTAGAATAATTTCAGGAGAATTGTAACTTCTGACAACATGTCATTCAAGCCTTTGTTTTGTTTTAGAAATTGCTTCACTTCGCTCACCGAATTAAGCTGGCAATTTCTCGATCTGCAAATATCACTCAACATTTCGAAATGAAGAAATAGTTTCTCCGTGTTAATGTCACCTTGGAAAGCTTCACTTATTGGGACAATGTCCTGTTTCGAGCCATTTGCTGCCTCAGTTATAAGCTTCTCCAATTTTACTGTGAATGTAGAGCTTTCTGTTGAAAACCTCTGTTCAATGGCAACTTTGCAAGCTTCAATGAGCCCAACATATATTTGATGAAAATACTCTTTGGGGTCACTGAAGGTGTGAGGAAGGCTTCCATGGTTGAGCCATCTTGGTGCAGGAGGGGGCTCAGGGCTGGGACTCAGGGTTGGGGTGCTGGGGGTGCAGGCTCTGGGGTGGGGCAGGGCCTATAGTGTACTAGGGGCTGCCATCATGTGTGGCCTCCCCTGCTGCTGCCCCTCACTGTAGCCTCACTGGGGGTGGGGGATGGGGCTCCCCCTTGCCCAGCATGAGGCAAGAGTGGTGGCTGGGGGGGGGGGCAGATTACAGATCAAACACTCATCAAACACTGAGCAGCTGCTCAGGTGAATGAGGTCCGCTGCAGATGATCAGGTCTCCCGCCGGAAGTCCCTTCGGCGTCTCCTCCCAGTGGGTGCCAGGGGAGGGGAGGGCTGGCAAGCATGTGTGTGCCTCATCCCCCTCCTGAGTGCTCAGCCTGTTGCCGGCGTCTCTTGTTGCCATAGGCAGCAGCAGCCGGCAGTGCAAGCAGGCAAGGGCATAGGCATGCGCAGCACATTTCTTTAGGGTGTGCACCCAAAGAATTTTTTTAAAATGTACTCTTTGACTCCCATTAGCCACACCCCTGACCCCCCTTAGCCACGCCTCTGGAGGTAACACTCTCGGGGCAAGATGGACACATGACCGGAAGTAAAAGGTGTCATGTGACCCCCCCCCCCCAAGGACTTTTCCCACCATCCTCCTACCAATAGGGATTAGTTTGGCCCCCACCAAACCCCCCTCATGCAACTATCCTGCAGTTGCATTAACCTAATGTGTGTGACATTAACTTGGGGGTGGAGAGGCTGGGGGAAGTGTTCCCTCTAAGAGTTTCCTCCCACGAGCAGAATAAATTTTGTGTTGTGCACCAGTACTGAGTTCATGTGGCTTGTCTGGATGTGCCACTGTGGCACCCAAGATATTAATAAATATCTTATAAACCTCTACCTTTTCCCTCTGCTGCCATGTCTCCTCCCCTTGCTCCATCAGCTCCCCTGGTGCCTGCTGCCCCCAACCTCTCACCCTCCTCTGCTGTCCTGACTCCTGCCCCTCTCACTGCCCTCAACCCTCCTGAGACCTGCCCTCCTTCACCAACCGTTCTCTCCCCCCTGTGCCCACTCCTCCAGTAGCCCCACTCTGATCATGTGAGCTACCCCTCCTCATCCCCTCTCCTAACACCTCACTCTACACACCTGCCCTGCCTCTCTCCTCTGGTGCTGGTCCCTCCCCTGCAGGTGTCTGCCCTTCTGCTTCACCCCCAGAATCCCCTGGCACCTGCACCTTCCCTTAGCCCTGCACCCTCCTGGTGCCTCTCCCTGCCCCCTTTTCCCTCTTTTTCCCTGATGCCCCCCACCCCTCTCTACAGTCCCCCCCCGACTTGGGGGTGATCCCCGGGGGCTGCTGATGGGTTCTGTGGCTTCCATGAGTAACCCCTGCTGCTGGGGCCACTGAGACCCATCACAAGAGAGGCCCAGGGTGTTCTCCAGCTGGCTCGTGCAGGCTGCCCCAGAGGATCCAGGCTGGGGGGCCTTGTCCATGCAGGGGAAGAGCAAGGCCCTGGGTGGCCCTGGGGGTGGGGGGTGCCCCGGGAAGGTTTGTGGCAGAGGAGGAATTAGATTCCTGGCCAGACCTTGCCACGTGCGGCCGAGCAGACCGACCTCAGGGAAGCACAGCCAGGGGCTCTGACCCCAGCTCCACCACTGGCCGCGGGGGGAGGGCGCATGGCTCTGTCCCAGTGGTGAGACCCCAGGCTGTGGGGCCCCGGCACCAAGGGGGCGGCTCTCGGGCTCGGGGTCCTGGCTCCCTCTGGCCTCCCGCGTCCTCCACTGGCCTCACAGTGACATGCTCCTCCCCCTTTCTCAACTGTGCGGCCCCAGCTTTTGAACTGCCCGCAGGGCCGCCGGAGCATGCGCAGCGCCGAGGTGCACCGGGCTGCGCAGCTTCTGACACTGCGGCCGCCGGCATCTTCTTGCGGGGGTGGGGGGGGACGGGCTTGCCCCGTCACACCCCTCCTCCTCCAGCAGCCTCCAGCTGGCCTGTCTGCCAGTCCACCCCTGCATTAGGATGTGCCTGGGCATGCCTGCCACACCCCGTGAGCATGCCTATGGGCAAGGGAGAGCCATGCGCAGCTTTCATTCTGTCAGGGATGCTCTGGGGCCAGAGGGAGGATGCGCCGGGGAGGGGGGAGCCCACTCCAGGCAGGGACGGGGAAGAGACCCAGCTCCAAATATTGTTGGAGCAGGGCCCTCAGCTCTGAATATTCCTGGAGCATGGGCACCACGAGCCCATATAACTCGCCTCCTATGTGCACTTGTCCTTGTTAAACCTCATCAGATTTCTTTTGGCCCTATCCTCTAATCTGTGTAGGTCACTCTGGACCCTATCCCTGCCCTCCAACGTATTTACCTCTCCCCCTAGCTTAGTGTCATCCGCAAACTTGCTGAGGGTGCAATCTATCCCCTCATCCAGGTCATTAATAAAGATGTTGAACAAAACTGTCCCTAGAACCAGTCCTTGGGGCACTCTGCTTGAAACCCACTGCTAACCTGACATCGAGCTGTTGATCACTACCCGCTGGGCCCTACAGTCTAGCCAGCTTTCTATACACCTTACAGTCCATTTATCCAATCCATACTTCCTTAACTTGCTGGCAAGAATATTGTGGGAGACCGTATCAAAAGCTTTGCAAAAGTCAAGGTATATCACATCCACTGACTTTCCCATATCCACAGAGCCAGTTACCTCTTCATAGAAGCTAATCAGATTGGTCAGGCATGACTTGCCCTTAGTGAATCCATGTTGACTATTCCTGATCACATTCTCCTCTTCCAAGTGCTTCAAAATGGATTCTTTGAGGATCCCCTCCATAATTTTTCCAGGGATTGAGGTAAGGCTGGCTGGTATGTAGTTTCCTGGATTGTCCTTTTTCCCTTTTTTAAAGATGTGTAACAATATGGTTTTTCTGTAACCATTATGGAAGGCCTGAAGCCATATTGGCCTTCTTCTGCAGCCAGACTGAAGAGCAGCAGCCATTAGCTGTAAGGCTTGGAGTCACATACTCACATTCCATCTAAATTATATTAAAAAGTGTCATACCAAGCTGTGAGGAGGGGACTTTGTCCTGATAGCTCCCCCACTGTCACCAGATAAAGAAACAGATCTCAAGATGGGTAAAGAAAACTTAAGTAACACCATTCTGTCTGGCAAGAAACTGCTTATCAATAGAGAATGTAGTGGAATCCTCATCCTATGATCATTGTCATTACACTTTCCTATTGTGTGATCTCTGTCTGGTTTTTAACTGTTTCTATCTGCTGTATAATTAATTTTGGTAGGTGTAAATCAATTAAGGTGGTGGGGTATGATTGGTTAGGTAATTTTGTTATGATTGGTTAGTAAAATTATACTAAAATAATTGGTTAAGGAGTAGCTAAGCAGGACTCAGGTTTCATTATATAAACTGGGGTCCAAGAAGGAGACCAGGAAGAAAACTGGAAGTAACAGAAGCAGAAGGAAAGAAGCAAAAGGCTGGAAGAAGACCAGGAACACCAAGAAGAAGGGGGAAGACTTGGAAAAGAAGAACTCACCTCCGAGACACAGCCTAATTCCAGAGTGACTTAACTTGCTGGCTGATATTCTCTGGCTAACCAGGGAAGTCTGCCTGTACCAGGATTGGTGAGCATGACATTGAATGCTTAGCATGTGTATTCTGCTTGTTTGGGAATTGTCAATAAATAGAGGATAAGGATATTACTCTGTGAGGATCTTTCAGTGGCAAAACCCGCAGGAAGATGAGCCTTGAGCCCTAGGAATTGGGTAAGGGTGGGTGTGTAAATTAACAGGGTTGCATCTTGAGCCCTGGGAACTGGGTAAAGGTGTGTCTCCCTACAGTGTAGAAGAGATAGAGAAATTTGTGCAGGTAACAGATGGGTACTACATTTGCCTTTTTCCAATCATCCAGGATCTCTCCTGATCTCCATGAGTTTTCAAAGATAATGGCCAAAGGCTCTGCAATGACATTTGCCAATTCCCTCGGTACCCTGAGATGCATTAAATCTGGACCCATAGATTTGTGTATGTCTAGCTTTTCTAAATAGTTCTTAACCTATTCTTTCTCCACTGAGGGCTTCCCACCTCCTTCCCATACTGTGTTGCCTAGTGCAGTAATCTGGGAGCTGACCTTGTCTGTGAAGACAGAGGCAAAAAAAGGATTGAATACCTGAGCTTTCCCCGCATCGTCTGTCACTAGGTTACCTCCCTCATCCAGTAAGGGCCCCTCATCCTCTCTGATCATCCTCTTATTGCTAATGTACCTGTAGAAACCTTTCTTGTTATCCTTCACATCCCTTGCTAGCTGCAATTCCAATTGTGCTTTCAGCTTCCTGATTACTCCCCTGCATTCTCAAGCAGAATTAACTCCTCCCTAGTCATCTTTCCAAGTTTCCACTTCTCATAAGCTTCCTGGCCGCCCACCATATTTGCTTTTCTTACTGTGCATTGGGATGATTTCTTCCTGTACCTTTAATAAGGCTTCTTTAAAATACTGCCAGCTCTCCTGGAATCCTTTCCCCTTCATGTTAGCATCCCAAGGGGTCTTGCCCATCAGTTCTCTGAGGGAGTCAAAGTCTGCTTTTCTGAAGTCCAGGATGTGTATTTTGCTGCTCTCCTTTCTTCCTTTGGTCAAGATCCTGAAATCTACCATCTTATGATCATGATCTATATATCTATATTGAATGACCAAAATTTTTCATCCAGCCCTAATTACTCACCTGTAAAGTAATTAAGCAAAAAAGAAACCACTGCACAATTCAGTGCTCACATTTGAACTTAAGAGGAACCATTTTATTATTGTAGCCCTTATTCCCTCTTTCCACTTTTCTACTCTTATTGATCATTGCTTTTGCTGTGCAATGCCTAAAATTAGATTGTAAACTCTTCCAGTTAGGTACTCCGTGTTTTATTTGTATGTGAAGTGCATACCACAATTTAGGTGGTGTATACAGAGTAATTGCAGTAAAATTCACCCTGGATATATACAAGTATATCTCACTTGGATATGATCAGAGCTGTTACAGGGCTAAATTTGGTTTGATGTCAGTAGCAAAAGCTTACAATCAACCTTTCCCATATTGAAGATAATTGTATATTTCATTTCGGCATCTGACAAAAGCAAACTGCAGAGCATTATAAGTAGTTCACTGAAACCATTTTGATTTCTTTTGATACTCAGATAGTAGTATCATCTTGAACTGCTTTTCCCATGTTTAAAATTGGAATGCAGTAAGTAAGCAACTTGATTTTGTGTAGGTTAAGGAAGCTAACTATAATATAATCCATGAATGCATTCATACGCTTTCTCTCAGAAAATGCCAATATATTTAATAAACAATGGCCACACAAGGTGTAAAAGCAACAAGAATAGTTAGTATCAGTCCTGTAACTGAAAAGAGATGTACATTAGTCATTCGTCAAGAAACTTTAAAGCTGTGTCAAAAAATAGGGTTGTGTTGTGTGGAGTGGTGAAGTATGTGAAGTATTTTCCATGGTAAAAGAATCCCCAAATTTAAGGGGTTTTTTTTCTGTTTTTGCAAAAGGATAAATGTTAATTTTCCTTTCTCTACTTCCCTCCTTCTCCCAGAAAAATAACATTTTATGGACAGTTTCAAGGTTTCTATTTTTTATATGTAAAGTAATGAGGTGCAACAAAGCTGGGTAGGAAGTTCACTTATACTCAGCAGATTCAGAAAAGAAAACTTGGAGAAGGTGTGAGTTCACTCAGGCCCTGAGAGAAAATACTAATGCTGATATTAATACTATATTTAGAATGGCTCATAGAATCATTTGGTGAAATACAGATACCCATAGTAGTAAACCTAGCAGTTATGTGGCAGTGCTTTGAATCAAAACACAATGGTTTAGAACAGAAAATGGAATGGCTTATGGAATGTGGATGTGACAAAATTGTTTTACTGGAGTTTACCATGAAAGCATTACTTGCAGCTGAAGATAGAAGGTGGAAAAACTGGCCAAAGAGTACATAAATGTGCTGCTTGTGTGGTGGTATGACAAGTGAAAAAGAAAAGCAGCCAGCTGGATAACATGTGAAAAGTAAAAAATTCCATATCTTTTTCATTCCAAATACTCTGCTTACATGGATTTTTTATCTTCTCCAATATAATATCTGACATGAGTGATTGAAAAGTATATCTCCATTGAAAATGAAGCTGGTCATGTTTAGGATTAGAAGCCTGGGCTATAAATGCTATGGTGGCTATGAATCTTTCAAAGTTGAAACCAAAACGACTTCCAGTACACTTTACCTTCTGTTTACAACCAGTGAATGCTGAGATGATTGAAATACTTAAGATCTTCTTCCACAAGCAGATATCTGATGACCAAAATGGGCAAAATTGAAAAGACAAGGGACTCCTGCAACAGAAGAAATACAGCAATGATTACAGTAGCTGTTTCAATGGAGGAGATGGCAGGAACATTCCTTTGTACTGAAACTGATGGAAAAAATTGACCCACATTATATTTTCTTTTGCATTTTTCTCCCTCCCCCATAATGTCTTGCTTGAAGTGGTAGCATCACTATGGGTGTGGGGTGTGTGCTTATTCAGATCTTTAATACATCTTAAATAGTTCTTTCATCATCTGTTTATACAGATAGCAAAGCTCAAGGGGTATGTCTACAGTACCACCCTAGTTCGAACTAGGGTGGCTAATGTAGGCATTCGAAGTTGCAAATGAAGCCCGGGATTTAGATATCCCGGGCTTCATTTGCATCTTGCCGGGCGGGCGCCATTTTTAAATCCCCTTAGGTCGAACTCCGTGCCCGCGGCTACACGCGGCACGGAGTAGGTAGTTCGAATTAGGATCTCTAATTTGAACTACGGGTACACCTCGTTCCACGAGGAGTAACGGTAGTTCGAATTAGAGATCCTAATTCGAACTACCTACTCCGTGCCGCGTGTAGCCGCGGGCACGGAGTTCGACCTAAGGGGATTTAAAAATGGCGCCCGCCCAGCAAGATGCAAATGAAGCCCGGGATATTTAAATCCCGGGCTTCATTTGCAACTTCGAATGCCTACATTAGCCACCCTAGTTCGAACTAGGGTAGTAGTGTAGACATACCCAAGGTGTAGATGATGTTGAGTATAGCGTTTAAAATCGTCAGTAACTATGGCTAAATTTGGGCCTTTTGCACCTGTCCTGTGATGATATTTTAAAATTTCAGTAAAGTTACAGCAGGAATGGAACAGGTTCAAAGACAGTTGACTAAACTGATTAAAGTCTTAGGCTATGTCTACACAGCAACATTATTTTGAAATAACTAGTGCTATTTCAAAATAACATAGTCTGCGTCTACACAGCTGGCACTTATTTCAACATAATGTCAAAATACTGTCAAGCTGGAGGACTTTTTACTCCAACTCCTGTAACCCTCATTGTATGATGAATAAGAGAAGTAGGAGGAAGAGTGCTGTATTTTGAAATAAGCGCTGTGTAGATGCTGCCAATTTTGAAATAAGCTATTTTGAAATAAGCTACACATTTGATGTAGCTCAATTTGTGTAGCTTATTTTGAGCTAAACCCTGCTGTATAGATGCACCCTTAGGGTATGTCTACACTAGCCCCTTAGTTCGAACTAGGGAGGCTAATGTAGGCATTTGAAGTTGCAAATCAAGCCTGGGATTTAAATATCCCACACTTGATTTGCATCTTCCCGGCTGGTCGCCATTTTTGAAATTTACAAGTCCGGACTAACTGCCCGCGTCTACACACGACAGGGACCCGGTAGTTTGAAATAAAGCCCTAGTTCGAACTACCTGTTATTCCTCCTGGAATAAGGTTTAACAGGTAGTTCGAACTAGGGCTTTATTTCGAACTACCAGGTCCCTGCCGCGTGTAGAAGTGGGCAGTTAGTCCGGACTTGTAAATTTCAAAAAATGGCGACCAGCCGGGAAGATGCAAATCAAGCGCGGGATATTTAAATCCCGGGCTTGATTTGCAACTTTGAATGCCTACATTAGCCTCCCTAGTTCAAACTAGGGGGCTAGTGTAGACATACCCTTAGAGTTTAAAAAGATGGGTTTAGAAAGGAGATGAATGACTCTAAAGGGGAAGAAGCAAGAGTTCTCATTTACACTTTCTCATCACAAGAACAAGGGGATAATACATTTAAAACTGAGGAAAGGAAAAGTATTTTTTTACACAATGATTTGCAGACTAATTAACTTGCTGAACTCTCTGCCACAAAATTTCTGCAGTTGAGATCTTGGCAGGATTTTAAAAAGAATTATAGAGTGAAACCCTGGCTGCACTGAAGTCAATGGGAGTTTTGACATTCTCTTCAAGGGAGCCAGCATTTCACCTAGATGTTTATTTGAATAAGGAAAGTATCTGAAGTTACTTTAAAGAAGATTTAGTAACCTGAAAGGGATGTGAATGCTCATGTTTCAGGATATAAACCAATCACTAACATGCCTGCAAATTAGGAAGTAACTTGCAAGAAATCCGATAATAGATAATAAGGCAACTTCCTCAGGTATTAAACTAGAATGGACCACTGGTTCTCACACAATATGGAATTGCTTATGTCCTATACACTTAACCTTAAAAATGACAAGTGGCCAGAAGAAGGTCACAAAACTGGAAATGCAGCAGCAGAACTTCTCAGGTTGGAAAGAGAAACCACTTCAAACCTTTTATTTTCAGCTGTGGATTTCATTTTTCTCAATGTTAATTTTTGTGTTAACAATACAAGCCTTCACCACCATCCTTTTAAAAAAAAAAAAATCAGAAGCCAAACAGAAGCATAAGCTTTAGCTTTGGAACCTTCACAACCTGAACTAATCCTCACTTCTCACATAAAGGATCATTATGTTGCTTCCTCTTTCTTATCTTTAAACTAATGAGGGGAAGATGAGGAAGGGACTCTGAATTCCACCAAGGAGAAGTTAAAAGACAAGACAAAGTGACATCTGTTTTAAAACAGCTGACCCTGGAAGTACATTTTATTTGAGAGTGGTCTAGCAAATAAATGGTAATCAAATAACTATTTCAACACAAGTTAACTTTATGTAAAGATATTCTTTAGGTTACTAATAATTTGTGCGTGTGTGTGTGCATTCATGTGTGTGTTGGGATGTTTATGAAATCCAGCCCTGATGTAAGAGGTTTCAATAACAAGGATGAATTTGGCTCATGACATTCATAAATGTAATTTTCATGCAGTAACACAGCTACGTGAAATTGTGCTTTTCCAATATCTGACTGTGGTTAATTCACACAAGGGTATTTGTGACTTTTATGAATTGCAAAAAGTCTTCAGAATGAACTTTTCTTTCTGTTCCACGTTTGCTAATCAAAGCTAATCTAACAGATTGTTTGAAAATAATCTTTGCTTGAAATGGTTCCAGGTTGTAACTTCTTATTTCACATTTCAGTCCAGTGTGAATTTTTAGAGATGTGTTATAAAACTCTGAAAACAGGATTTTTTTTAAACGGAAAGGCTCATAGCACCTTAGCTGCATTAATGTGAATCACAGTGCTATAACTTAGTGCATATAAAACTTTTATGCATTTCACAATAGCAATGTGCAATATCAGATTCTTACCAAGTGAGTGCACAAAAAAATATTTGTTTTATATATTTCTTCTGCTGATAGCCATAAGTCAGATAAGCTCCATGCTAGTGCAGTATTAGAGTGAATTTGTATTCAGTTTTTGAAGACCTGATTCACTCCACCCTAATGTCAAATCATAATTTCTGAAGTTAGTCACGAAGAAAATAGTGAAAGAGAGAACCTCATCCAGCAGAAGATCTTCCCAGCATCAGAACCAAGGAACAACATTATTGTAGATAACTGCATTCCCTGAGGTCTGCTATGGGAGATTTTTGAGGTTTGGGGCTTTTCTTAATGTAAGGCCTGTGGATCTTTTACAAGTTGATTGCATGCTTTGTATATTGGTACAATCAGAAATAATGGTTCAGAGAAGACACGATTCATCTTGCTTGCGTTTGTTAGACTGAAAACCACCTACTGTGGCAAGTAACTGGCCTCAGTAACTTGGTTTTCCTACCGGTGTTACCATCCTCCTTCCTTTTTTTTCCCTGCCAAGAGCTCATTGTCTTTTAAAAGTTCTTGAGTCAGAAACTGAACCTTAGTATATTTTTGTAAACTGCATAGAACAAAAGGGCCCTAAATATGATCAGGGACCTTGGGCTGTGCTATATATTAATAATACTGTTTCCAGATGCATAATATGGTACATGATGATGTTATTTAGTTTATGGACAAGTAACCGAAGTATAGAATATTTGCATGATGATTTGGTAACAGCAGCTTGATTCTGAGCCAGGAAAATTCTTAGACGTGTGCCATCACTATTCATAAAGCACTTGAGCATATTAAACATACGTTTTCTTTGGGATAAGGAGGTTTCCTTGCATTGGAGTCAATCATTGTGATCATGCCCATGCTTCACTTATTTTCATATGTCTACTCTTTATCCTGGTAGTTGTTAAAGATGCACAAAAAAGGGAAATGTATCCTTTTATACTCTGCATTTTTGCCATAGAGAAAACAGGAGGTTTTCACTAGTAAAAGTATATGTTGATGAGGAACAAAAAGCTATCAAGGAAAAGTTGAAGACAGAGAACAAAAAACATTGAAAATGCACATGATGAACATCCTCATCTTTGGATATGAGAATACTGCAGCCCTGACATTGATTCATGATACTGCAATGCAAGCTACAGTGCAATAGACCATGCAAATTAAGGGGGATTAAAAAGAGAAAGAGAGAGAGAGAGAAGAAGGGAACCAATGATTCTGTGGCAATGGAAAGAACACTCATTCTAAATGTCACGGGATTTAAATTATAATTTCCCTGACAGTCATTTGAACTTGTGGTAAAAACCTTGATCACCATCTAGAAAAATATAGTACTCAATGAAAGTGTTTACTTTTTATTATTTGAATTACCCTCGTGACTAGTTCATTGTACAACATTAGACTTTGTGCAAACAATTTCATAAATGGAAACAACCCCTCTCTGATGAATTTACAATCTAATTAGAAAAGACAGAGAAAACAAGAGAGATAGTGTAGTGGGTACATGCAAAATGTCAGAAGGACATGTCTGATTAATTACATTCTTAGAAAAGAGACAATTTATTTTTTTCCTTCCTGTTATCCAAGTGTTCCAGCCAGCCTGATCCACCATTGCTGACCAAGTACATTCTTGTTCCACCCCACTCACCAAGGATGTAACTTATACACCAGAAAAAAATACTACTGTCTCACTTTCTTTTACAAAACATTGTAGGACTACAATGCAGTCTTTTTTCAAAACTTTGCCCCTTCAAACTAAGTTTACTAAAGCATCAGGAAACACTGGTACCACAGTTCCTCTGTGGACAGACAACTCGAGGATGAAACACTGTTGTGCTTTTTCCAGAAGGCTTTGAAGGGAAACTCAATAAATAGGCAAGGTGGGAAGAAAGGAGACAGGCAAGTATGAAGTAACAATGGTGAATATGTTCTAGGACTTGATTATGAAGAGGAAAGGGGCCTCCCTGATTTGAGATAATATTAACCAAATCACCTTTCATTAATTGACTATTTGTGAGACAAGCATGCAATAAAATCAATGAGCTAGATTCTCTTCTGGTGTAAACTGGTATGGCTCCATTCAGATGCTGGTTTACACCTGTTGAAAATTTGGCTGCAGCTCTATTAATACAGTAGTAGCAGGAGAAAAGAAATAAATCTAACTTTCAGGAAAACTTTTGGCATGTAGGATTTCAGCATAAACTTCCACAAAAACCGCTCTTGCTTGCAGGCAAAACTGCTGCCTATTGAACTACCAAGAACTTTTATTCTACCTAGAGCATTTAATTGGACTTTTTGCTAAAGATAAGCAATATAGTAGATCAGTCAGATAACCAGTTTACGCTATCAGAGATAAGGAAAGTAATTAGAGTTAAAGCCCTGTGAGTTCTCTAATTAATAAGGAGTCTTAATAACAATGAAGACAATCTGATTGTACCATACTGCTTTCCCTCTCACACTCATTCATTATCAGCAAGGTGTGGCATCAGTGGTCATTGGACTTTGCTAGAGTTCACCAGTAATTAATTCAACACATTCAAATTAAACAGGCCTGTCTTTAATCTTGACTGCCCTTTGCTGAAAATCTGTTCTCCCTTTCTCAACTCAAACAACTTGCACAGTTTGTAATATATGCCATTGAGGATGAGGCATTGATTGCATGGGTTGTAAACAGAAAAATATGGAAGACCTTGGCATCAAAATCTTTATAAAGCTTCCTGAGAGGCTCTGTTGACCTCCTACAAAACATTTGTGATGATGTATTGAGCACAGATTAGGAATTCTCTAACTGGTGTTCTTAGGACTGTTACATTTTTGTTCATTGAGAAATAAAAAGGATGGATGGAGCTTTTATCCATGGAAGTATTTCTGTTTTCATACAAAATTAGAATTGATGGTGTAATAATGTCCTCTGCAATTACTTCACATTCTGTTGAGTTCTGAGTTACATAATTGCTGGGTACCCCAACTGATGAAATATTAACTATCAATAGTATTACAGTGAGAAGTGCAAGGTGGCAATGAAGTCTTCTGGGTGCCAAAGTTCTGTTGAAAGTGCCTACAGCTATTTTTAAAAATATGGACAAACCAAGTCTGGTTAGATTATTTTGTTGTGCCTGAGCCTTGGTAACAGTGCTAAAAGGATACAGCAGGCAACTAAAAGGGACATTAATTTGAATAGAAAAAAGGACAATTAGATTTTGAAATAACGAGTGTGCTATTCTGGCAACCCTGTAACCCTCGTTCCACGAGTGTTAAGAGATGTCTACAAATAGTGCATTATTTCAAAATACATTTGAAATAAGTTATGCAATTTGCGTAGCACAAATTGTGTAGCTTATTCTAAGATAAGGGTGCTGTTTAGACACACCCTATGGAATTGGAGTTGAAAGAGAGAGACAGACAGAGTGTGTCTAATAGTTTGGGTTTTTTTATAAATTAACCTAAATTTTCATTTTAGACATACCTAGTTGTTAAAATCTAGACAAGAACTGAAATAACTGTAGATAATATACTGTTTCCATTTCTGGATTTCATATGTATATTTTCTTCCCTCTTCCTTTTTTATAATGTATATTTACAACTGATTTAATAGTAGAGAGGAGCTGGTTATTTTTTGTTTTGTTAAAGATTTAAATAGTCATAGAATCACAGAATACTAGAACTGGAAAGAATCCTGAGAGATCATCAAGTGCAGTCCCCTGCCCTCACGGCAGGACCAAGCACGGTCTAGACCATTCCTGATAGATATCTATATAACTTCCTCTTAAATATCTCCAGTGATGGAGATTCCTCAACCTCCCTAGGCAACTTATTCCAGTGTTTAACCAACCTGACAGTTAGGAAGTTTTTCCTAATGTCCAGCGTAAACCTCCCTTGCTGCAGTTTAAGCCCATTGCTTCTTGTCTTCTCATCAGAAGCCAAGAAGAACAATTTTTCTCCCTCCCCCTTGTAACACTCCTTTTAGACACTTGAAAACCACTATCATGTCCCCTCTCAGTGTTCTCTTTTTCAAACTAAATAAACCCAGTTCTTTCAGTCTTCCCTCATAGCTCATGTTTTCTAGACTTCAAATAATTTTTGTTGCTTTCTCTAAACCTTCTCCAATCTCTACATCTTTCTTGAAATGTGGTGACCAGAACTGGACACAATACTCCAACTGAAGCCTAATCAGTGCAGAGTAAAGTGGAAGAATGACTTGTTTTACTCACAATGCTCCTATTAATGCATCCCAGAATCATGTTTGCTGCTTTTTTTTTTTGCATCAGTGTCACACTGTTGACTCATATTTAGCTTGTGGTCCACTATGACCTTTAGATCCCTTTCTGTAGTAACAAAAAACAGGACTATGTAGCACTTTAAAGACTAACAAGATGGTTTATTAGGTGATGAGCTTTCGTGGGCCAGACCCACTTCCTCAGATCAAATTGTGCAAGAAAATTGGCACGACCATATTTACCAAAGGATACAATCAAAAAAATGTACACATATGAAAAGGACAAATCAAATTTCAGAACAGAAGGGGGATGACAAGTGGTATTCACAAACGACAACAAGCGACACACAATCTCAGCCGCACTGAACACTATGCTATCCAGAGTCTCAAAAACAACCCGGACATTATAATCAAACCAGCTGACAAAGGGGGTGCTGTGGTCATTATGAATAAGGCTGACTATAAGCAGGAGGCAACCAGACAACTCTCCAACACCACATTTTACAAACCTCTCTCTTCTGATCCCACCTCAGAATACCAAAAGAAACTACACTGTCTCCTTAAAGACCTCCCTACATCTACTCGGGACCAAATCTACACAGAAACACCTTCTGAACCCCGACCGGGATTGTTCTATCTGCTTCCCAAAATCCATAAACCTGGACACCCCGGACGTCCCATCATCTCCGGTATTGGCACGCTCACTACTGGTTTATCCAGCTATGTAGACTCTCTTCTCAAACCCTATGCAACCAACACTCCCAGCTATCTCCGAGATACTACTGACTTCCTAAGGAAACTACAAAACATTGATAACCTCCCCGGTAACACCATCCTTGCTACCATGGATATAGAAGCTCTATACACCAACATCCCACATGAAGACGGATTACAAGCAATTAGAAACACTATCCCAGAGGACACCACTGCCAGTCTGACAGTAGACCTATGTAACTTGGTTCTCACCCGCAATTATTTCCAGTTTGAGGACAACTTATACTTCCAGATCAGCGGCACAGCCATGGGTATACTCATGGCCCCACAGTACGCTAACATCTTTATGGCTGACTTAGAACAACGTTTCCTCAGATCCCGTCCCCTCTTACCCCTTCTCTACTTACGCTACATCGATGACATCTTTATGATCTGGACCCATGGCCAAGAAACACTGGAGACATTCCACAGAGATTTTAACAACCTATACCCCACCATCAATCTCATCCTGGACCATTTTACATGAGAGATCCATTTCCTGGATACCACAGTACAAATCACCAATGGTAAATTAGACACCACTCTCTACAGAAAACCCACCGACTCATACAGTTACCTTCATGCCTCCAGCTCCCATCCAGAACACACCATACGATCCATCGTCTATAGCCAAGCCCTTCGATATAATTGTATCTGCTCTAATCCCACTGACAAAGACCAGAAACTTCAGGATCTCTATCAAGCATTTATAAACCTCAACTACCCACCTGAAGAAATAAAAAAACAAATTGAAAGAGCCAGACAAATACCCAGAAACCATCTACTTCAAGACAGACACAAGAAAACCAACAATATAATACCACTTGTCATCAGCTACAGCCCCCAACTTAAACCCGTCCAACACATTATCAATAAACTACAACCTATACTGGAACAGGATACTAAACTCCGAGAGGCTGTGGGAGACAGACCCATAGTCTCCTATAGACAACGACCTAACCTCAAGATGATTCTTACCAACAACCACAGGATATACCCCACTAACACCAACCCTGTAACTTTCCCTTGCAACAAACCCCGTTGCCAGCTTTGTCCACATATTCACTCAGCTGATACCATTATTGGACCTAACCAATTGAGTTATAAGATCAAGAACACATATTCCTGCTCATCCAGAAATATAATTTATGCTATCATGTGCCGACAATGTCCGTCTGTTATGTACATTGGACAAACGTCTCAGACACTTCGCCAAAGAATCAATGCCCACAAAACAGATATTAGACAGGATCACAAAGAAAAAACAGTTTCTTGCCATTTCAACCAGAAAGGGCATTGTCTCAACGACCTGATTACCTGCATCCTGCTTCAAAGACCTTTTAACACCAGACTTGAAAGAGAAACCTCTGAACTGTCATTCATGCTTAAATTTGACACTTTGCACCTAGGTTTGAATAAAGACTCTAATTATCTCACCCATTACAAAGATAGCTTCCCCAATTATCACCTCTAATATCATTAGCTCACAGACATTTACCTCCCCCCCTCATCCTCCTTCTGTTCTGAAATTTGATTTGTCCTTTTCATATGTGTTCATTTTTTTAATTGTATCCTTTGGTATATATGGTCGTGCCAATTTTCTTGCACAATTTGATCTGAGGAAGTGGGTCTGGTCCATGAAAGCTCATCACCTAATAAACCATCTTGTTAGTCTTTAAAGTGCTACATAGTCCTGTTTTTTGTTTCATCTAGACCAGACTAACACGGCTACATATCTATTACCTTTCTGCAGTACTCCTCCTGAGACAATCACTTCCCATTTTGTATGTGTGAAACGGATTGTTCTTTCCTAAGTGGAGCACTTTGCATTTGTCCTTATTAAACTTCATCCTATTTACCTCAGACCATTTCTCCAGTTTGTCCAGATCATTTTGAATTATGACCCTATTTTCCAAAGCAGTTGCAGCCCTCCCAGCTTGGTATCATCTGCAAACTTAATAATCATACTCTCTACACCAATATCTAAATTGTTGATGACGATATTGAACAGAACAGGTCCTAAAGCAGACTCCTACACAACTTCACTTGTTATGCCCTTCCAGCATTATTGTGAGCTGTTAATAATTACTCTCTGAGAACAGTTACCTAGCCAGTTATGCACCCAATTTATAGTAGCCCCATTTAGGTTGTAATTCCCTTCTTTATTGACAGGAAGATCACGTGAGACCATATCAAATGTTTTACTGAAGTCTAGGCATAGCACATCCACTGCTTCTCCCTTATCCCCAAGGCTTGTTATCCTATGAAAGAAAGCTATCAGATTGGTTTGACGTGATTTGTCATTTACAAATCCATGCTGGCTGTTTCCTATCATCTTCTTATTTTCCAGTTGTTTGAAGATGAATTCCTTAATTACTTGCTCCATTATCTTTCCTGGCACAGAAGTTAAACTGACTGGTCTGTAGTTTCCTGGGTTGTTCTTATTTCCAATAAATTGACACTATTTTTGCCCTTTTTATAGATGGGCAATATATTTGCCCTTTTCCCAGTCTTCTGGTATCTCTCCCAACTTCCATGACTTTTCAAAGATGATAGCTAAAGGCTCAGATACATCCTCTATCAGCTCCTTGAGTATTCTAGGATGCATTTCATCAGGCCCTGATGACTTGAAGACATCTAACTTTTCTAAGTAATTTTTAACTTGTTCTTTTTAATTTCTAAACCTACCCCATTTTCACTAGTATTCACCACGTTGGGCATCTTGTCACTATTTCTTGGTGAAAACCAAAACAAAGGAGTTATTAAGCACCTCTTTCATTTCCAAATTTCCTGTTATTGTTTCTCCCTCTTCACTGAGCAATGGGCCTACCCTGTGTTCTTGGTGTTCCTGTTACTTCTAATACAATATTGAATATAATCATGGCCTTACCAAAGTCCATAGGAGTTTTGCCACTGACTCCAACAGAACATGGATTTCATCCCTGGAGCGTGATTAGATTAATGTAGTGGATATTTTTGTTAGTATTGCAGGAGTTGTTTTTTGCTTTTGCCATAATTAATCAGGTGTGTTAGGTGAAATGTACTTTGGAAAAGCCACATCCATGGATGATGTAGTCATACCGATCTAATCCCCGGTAGACACAGTGCTATGTCATGAAATGTGGGTAGCATCTTCACTAAGAGCCATAGTGACTCAGCTTCACTGTTGCTGTTGCTCCACTGTGGTGCTGTAATATAGACAAGCCCTGAATGCAGACGCTCTTCCTATAACCATGGCAGCTATTGAAAGGGGAGCTCCTGCTTTGCATCCCCTTCCAATTACCTTAAGTCCATTGTTAGAATTTTGGCATTAACAAATGATTTCAAATCTGGATGAGAGCACTTTGTCATACAGTACCTCTTAGCCCCAAACAATCATAATAATGATTCAAAACATGTCCTACTAAAAATCTTGAGAGCCTGAATGGCCATTGAATAAGCCTTTTTATTTTATGTTTTTTATTTTTACCAGTGAGAACAAAAACTCAGGCATGTTTGGGGGAGAACAAGTAAGTACACTGAGAGATGAGAAGTATACTTAAAAGCTTGACATTTGGGATGATTTGTCTTAAAGTAGCAGACTTTGTAACAATGTAAAAGAAACAACAGTTATGAAAGAGCTTTGCATTTACTAGTTTTTGTTCTGTAAATCTTCTGAACTCTTTTGGAATGTGACAAATCTGGCTTCCTTTTATGAGTTTGTACATTGGTTATAGTTTTCAGCTCATGGATAATTTCTTTTAAATACTTTGGAAAACCTAAGTACATTTCCTAAAGCGACTCACTGCTTTCAAGGCTAAATTTATTTCTACCGTTTAGTGTTCCCTCAACAAATTGACCACAGAACTCACTGCTTTCAAGGCTAAATTTATTTTTACCGTTTAGTGTTCCCTCAACAAATTCTTCACAAACCAACAAATAAATACTTGGCAGGGATGCGACACTATGATGATAGGGAAAAATATAAGTACCTACATAGATAGATGTGTATGAATAGAATGGTTTGAAAAGTACTCTACGTTCAATAGGTAGGTACGTGAATATGAGATGTACATGTTTTGCGTTTTGAAACACTAATATAAAAATAAAATGTGTACTGACCACTTGTACATATTTAAGTATGAAGTCTATAACACGTAGGGTAATAATTTTTTTGCCTCCATCTAGATGGTAAGTGGGGGAATTGAAGAAGTGTTCCTACCTGCTGTCTGGCAGCTTCTATTAGTGAACTGGAAAATCAGCATGAGACATATTCAGCTGTCTTTTCTGGATTTCGACCCTGGAGAAGGGAGATTTCTTTTTCAATCTTCTCTCATTGGAACAGTGTAAAGTGATCCCTTCTAAACTCCATTGGACAGTAGCAGGAGTTAAGCAAGTCTCCAGTTGAGGGAAGCTCTTGCAAAATGCACCTTGGATGCACTTACAGGTATGTGGAGTTTCTGTTGGAAGCCAGAGTTTTAAATCAGACTTGTATTGTCAGTGAGACTGGATAATTATGATCACGTGTGGAACCCTGTGGATCTTAGGGTGTTCGTATAGATAGGCTTTGCAGCCTCTGCCATCAATTACCTGGAGGCCTGACTACAATAAAAACCATATAGGCAAGGTCTCTGTGTTCATATGCACACCTGCCTTTCATACCATTCCCAAGAGCAGGATTCCAGGCTCAGCCTTTCCTCATCCCTGACACCTTTTCCATGCCATCACGCTATCCTGCAGCTGGGGAGCCCCAGGCATGCACAGGAGGTGCTTCTCTTTGTTCAGAAGGCAAAGAATTAATACAGATTTTGGGTCATTCTACCTGGTTTTTTACTTCCAGCTCCTTCTTGCTTGAATAAACTTCTGTGCCAAATTCAGACAACATATCGCCTCATGCCTAAAATGGCATGACCAGATGGGTAATACCCCATGGACTCAGCTTTAACTTGCTACTCTCTTCCCCAAGGCTTGTGGGTGCAGCCTGAGGGCAACATTGTGATCCTTTACCTGCTTGTCATGGTGCTCACATTATGTGTGTTCAGGTCTTCACTGGCGTGCAGAAATGTTTATTCATATCATGTACAAATATGATCATGTGAATACAAAATTATTAACTAATAATGTTGATTGTTTGCAGTATAAATGCCTTCAAAAACATGCAGTAAACATCTCAATCAAAGTAGAATCTCTTTTTCATATTTTCTTCTCATTTATAGTTCTAATGTTTGTAAGTCATGATTAGGGATAATGATTTTTATAGAATAATTAGTTTAAACACACTGCATTTATCAAATAAATTACATTAAAGTTCAATGAGCCAAAAACAAACTGAATGATATTTAAACTCTTTATGCCACGTCAGTGTACACGCCTATTAAACAGATAGCTTTGCTTTAGACAATAGGTGTGTTCTCCTCTCTTCTGCACCTCAGAGGAAAGCAGAGGAATGAAATTGGTGATGGAGGAGCCCAACAATTGACTGCAGATAAGTGGTGGCTGTTTTTGGGGCGTGTTATTCCCTTTTTCTCTTGACTCTAAGGTGTTCCTCTACTCAAATACTATATAGTTTAGGAGTCTATTCTTAGAGATTAAAAGCTGGAGGAGAGAAAATAAGAACGGCTCTACTGGGTCAGACCTCAGGTCCATCTAGCCCAGTATCCTGTTTTACAATAGTAGCCAATGCCAGATGCCCCAGAGGGAGTGAAAAGAAACAGGTAATTATCAAGTGACCCCTCCCGTGTCATACATTTCCAGCTTCTGACAAACAGGCAAGGGACATCATTCCTACCCATCCTGGCTAATAAGTACTGATGGACCTAACCTCCATGAATTTATCTCTTTTTTTTTAACCCTGTTCTAGTCTTGGTCTTCACAACATCATCTGGCAAGGAGTTCCACAGGTTCATTGTGTGCTGCATGAAGAAAAACTTCCTTTTGTTTGTTTTACACCTGCTACTTATTGATTTCATTTGGTGACCTCTAGTTTACAAGAAGTAAATGGTCCCTCCACAGATTCCTGAGTGCTGAAAGGTTGAATGTTGGCTATAGGGAATGAGGTGACTTCCTTTTTTTTGGTGGGTTGACATGTTGGTTTCTTTGAAAGAAGCTAACATAAAACATTGTTAACAGAGAGCATGGTTGAACTTTGATTGCCAGCAGCCAGGAAGGGCAAACATGTGGTTGCAGGTAGTAACTAAAATATTTCTCAAAGCTTCTTCAGCTTCAGAGAATGTGATAGAGCAAACTCTGACAAGGATAAGGGCAATGGGGCTTGTCTAATTCATGGGCTTTCTGCCTTAATCTGTTTCTCTTGTGTTTAGTTGTTCTCTTACCCAGAGTAGAGTGAGAGCTCTTTGCAGAGATTGGTGCTTATGGTCTGATGTTTGGTTGATCCAGTCCAGCTTATCCCATTCAGGGTGCATCTACACTGCACCCGAAGCTTGAAATAAGCTACACAATTTGAGCTACACAAATTGTCTAGCTTATTTTGAGTCAGTTTCAAAATAGTTTATTTTGAAATTTGGTGCTGTCTACACAGCACTTATTTTGAAATAAATCATTATTCTGAAATGTCCCTTACTCCTTGTGCAATGAGGTTTACAGGGGTGTCAGAATAGCGAGCCTGTTATATTTTGAAATAACGAGCACACTCAATGGATGCGGAATAGCTATTTTGGGATACCTCTGGTATCCCGAAATAGCGCTGCAGTGTAGATGTAGCTTTACTGTGCAGAATGATTCTGCTGTTTGTGATTTATAACTGTGATAGCTGAGGTGTAGAAGGTTCTGTTTGCCTCTCCTACTGCATTGGTGGTATCCAGAGACGAGTCTTTATGTTGTTAGTAGAGGGATTTGGAATGGCCTAGTATTCTAGCAAACTGTTGAGATTTTACTATGATCCAGGGTCTAGTAAAGTTCATTCCCTAAATGAGATGGAGGATCTCCTGAATAAGGTGGTGATCAAGCTAGAGAGTAGAATGGCTGTGTATCTACCTAAGGTGAAGGTGCAGTACTGCATTTGTCCCCAGCTGAATATGAGGGGTCTGGAGGTGAGATGCCCAGAGTCAAATGATAAAATACTCATATCACTTTGGATTTGTCTATATGGAAGGGTGGATCACCACCCTTGGTGAACAAAATCTTACCCTAGTACGTTCAAATACTGTGCTTCTTCCAAGAAATCAGCAAGATCTTCAGTGGAAGGCACGTAGACCACCAGAAGATCTAGGTTGTTTATATTCTTCTCTCATTAGACCATGCAGAGGCATTAAAAAGTTATGTTTATGGAGAGAGGCATTTTCTGTATCTGAGTTTGCAGGGAACAGAACCATTTCTCTATCTCCATTTTTCTTCATTTTATCTTATTCTAGAATCCTTATCTATTTGTTCTTAGTAGCTTGAGGGAAACAGCAAAAACTAATTTCTAGTTATGAAGGTCATTTTGTCCAATAATTAGATAGCAGAAAATTCTGTAATACTCTAATATTCCTCAATAGTTTATGGTGCTGTGTAAAATAGCTTCAATTCTCCCTGTTATGGCAGAAGTCAAGAATAAATACTTCCTATTGTTGTTCAAAATGATTCCTAAACTCTACAATTTTCACAGCTATTCCATACAAATTAGAAGACATTGTAGTTGGATTTCTCTTAGTATTGAAGCTATATTGTCAGCAATTAAAATTATGCATTAAATGCCTTTAGGACTGTCTTAAAACTTCAAAATATCCCAAATGTGACAGTCTATTAAATTGCTAGAGAATGAGAGTTTTGATTCTCTACCTCAAACAATTCCTTTTGTGTGAAGAAGGGAATTGTTAGTTGTGGCTCACTGTTATTGAGGCTGGTGGTAAACCAGCCTCACCCCAACATATGAATGCTGAGTTTATGAATTTAGCATATAGTGAAGCCTGGGGCTATTCTTATATTCACCAGCTGGATGTGATCTCCAAAGGGTAATCCACTAAGTAAAAATGTTGCCAAAATACAGCTGAATCTAGACAGTTCATCTTTGAAGCATGCAGCACAGACATACAAAGAAATGGAGAAAGCCAGATAGGGCTGGGAATGGTATTCAATGAGCAGCACATTTGGATGTGTCTAGACTACATGGCTCAGTCGACGGACCCATGTAGATTAGTTTGCTTGACAAAGGGAAATGAAGCATTGATTTAAATAATTGCCGCTTCATTTAAATAAAAATGGCTGCCGCACTGTGCCGATCAGCTGTTTGTCGGCACAGCGTGGCAGTCTAGACAGGGATCTGCTGACCCCAGAACCCTTTGTCGACAGATCCTTTATGCCTCATGAAACGAGGCTTACAGGATCTGCCGACACAGGGTTCTGGGGTCGGCAGATCCCTTCTAGACTGCCGCGCTGTGCCAACAAACAGCTGATCGGCACAGTGCGGCGGCCATTTTGATTTAAATGAAGCGGCAATTATTTAAATCGACGCTTCATTTCCCTTTGTTGAGTAAACTAATCTACATGGCTCCGTCGAAGGAGCCATGTAGTCTAGATGTACCCATTGAGTTGGATTTTGTGGACTCTGTTTTGGAATTTTCAGTTTTGTTTGCAATTTTGATATTGATAAATGCAGGAGTGTTGGCACAGAGAAAATACTGTGTATAAGGTTTGTGGATCGTAAGAAGGGACACCAAGACCACTTTGAAGAGACACTCCTGGCCAAAAAGGGGTGTGCAGCATGCAGACTATCCTCTAACAGATCCTAAATTTGTTTACTTGTTTTAGATATAGAAAAAACTGGCAGATTAGTAGACTACTTTACCATGCACAATTCCACAAACATGAAGGAACCCCTCCCGCTGCAGAATACCAAATACTGACTTGCTCTTCTTCTATGGAAGGAAAATACACATTTATTAAAAGTCTACAATTTATTATTAAGTATATGATAGGTAGTCCCTGTTCTGAATGCTCTATAATGCCATTTGAGCAAAACTACTCTTTCTTGCTAACATATAGCAACTTATTTCTTCAGTTTTTAACTGGTCTGATTGCTGATTTCAAGACTAACTACAGTATTGCATTTTGATTTCTTCTTTTTACAATCAAATTAACTTCAGTCCTCAATCCACTAGAGGAGGATAAATAAGGTTTTTACTGCAGAATCCCTGTTGACACACTCACTGAGTGCAAATTGCTCCTGTGTTGGGTATTTCTTCTTGAATTAATGTTACATTTAATCTTGATTACCTCTGTTGGGGGTGTGATTGATTCAGATCCCAGTTTTGAGGGATTTTATTGGTTACCAAATTCACAATTTGTTTCAAGTTCCTGATCCAAACTCCACTGAAGTAAATAAAAATAATCTGACTTCCTATAAGCTTCATATCAGGTGCCCAAAACATTAAAATAAGGAACCTTATTTTAGAGAAATACATTTAAATTAGTCTCAGTTTGTATTTTCTGATGTAAATGCTCTATCAACACACAGGAGATAATTCTTTTTATCTGAAAGCATAAACTCAATAAGGAAAACAGCAATAATATTGGAAACGTATGTACTTTTTAAAAGAACACATGCAGCCATGGACGATGGGTAAACTTAGGGCTGGGGCAGCTGCTCCCTCTGCCTGAGGCCCTGCCTCCCTCACCCAGGAGTACGTTGGAGCTAAGAGTCCCACATACTGTGGGGACAGGCCACCCCTTCCCCAGCAAATGACATGTGGCCCCAGTCTTCCTTGAACGCAGCGTGGAGGAAAGGGTGGGAGGCATGTGGACCCAACCAGAGCAAAGGGGAGAAAGGGAAGGCAGACGGCATGCAGCCCCAGCCTTCCCCGTCCCTGATAGAAAATGGGGGGGGGGGCCTGCCTTCCCCAGGTGGACCCCAGCCAAGGAGGGTGTGTGGCCTCTCAGCCTTGGAGGGTACAGAGCAGAAGGCTTCCTTTGGCCCTGGAGCATGGGTGGCATTGAGCCCCAGCCTCCCCAGCCCCAGGAGGTCTGGCAGCATGGCCCCAGCCTCAGAGGGGCTGAAGCCCAGACAGCCCTGGGAGATTGCGGGGAGTCACACTGAAAAGGGGCAGGGTTGGGTTGGCTGTTTGGGAAGGCCTTGCCTTCCCCTGCCTCTTATACTCACTGCCCGTGCGGTTCTGTAGCAGAGTCATGCTCGAGATCTTTCTTGTGTCATGAACCTCAAGAAGAAAACATTTCTTTTTCTCCTCTTTCTTTCACAGAGGAAGAAATGAGCTATGCTACCAGCATAAAAGAAGGCGTCACTGTGTATAGGTGTGAATGTTTCTAATAGGTGAATGTTTCTTTCTTGGCAGGAGTTTGGTAGACAGTTAATGAAAGAACTCCAACACTGAGTACTTATTTAAAGTGTGAAAATGAAAGGAATAGAATTTGAGGTTGCTTTATAATAGCAAGAACAAACTCCTTAACAATGCTTTGTCCCCTAGGATGAGATCCTTTAAAAACACTGTTATATATGCATGCATTGTTATGCATGCATACATAGTGTTATCCATCTGTACTTAAATTGTATATTTTTAAAAAGATTGTATAGTTGACAAGTGTACCCTTAAGAAAAGAGAAGCCACTTGTGGCTAAAGTAAGATGTGCACTTATGACTGCCAAATATAGTGAAATCTGGGAAATATCACTGCCGTTGGTACCATTTTATCACAGGAGTTTAAGCTACATGCTTGATTTGTTATGCCAGATCAAAAATGCTGTGCACTTTGTTACCAGACATTCAGAACAATCCCCCCAACATTCTGCAAAGCCATAAAATTTCCACAGTAGATTTCTGTCAAGTGGGATAAAAATCTCTATAGAAGCAAAGAGATTTTCAGCTGGTCTAACCTATGCATAGTACAAATAGTTTGACCAATCCTTTCTCTTAGTCACATATTTCAATAATCCACTATTTCCTTTGGTGAATTATATGCCCCAGAATGAAGATTGGGACATTGACATTGAATGTTTTACACAATCTCTGGATAAACAGGGGTAAGCACAAAATAATGTAGACAATTTTATTGTAGAGCAAGAACTCAGTTCCAGTCTTTTTTCCAGCTTAAATGTTTTCCTATAAATAATTGTATGAACTTGTTTAAGAAAAGTGATAACAGCACATTATATGAAGCCTTTGGTAGCCTATTTGAAGAGTCAGAACTACTAAGATAAATTGATCATTGGGAAGCTGAGCCCACTACTGAAGAGATAATTTAAGGGAGATCAATTAAATGAGTATGGAGCCAAAATTCTAATATGTCTATTAGAACCATTAGTATAAACACACCATATTAAGTACATGGGAGCTATTTAAGAGTACAGATACAATTGTACTGAAAGGAAGTCATTAATTCCGACCTGCCCTGGGAGATATAAATAGGTTATTAGCACTTTCGGACATGTGATTGGATTACTCTAGAGTTCAGGATTTGTTTTCCTTACATTGGGAGTGCACATTTCTTGTACTCTGAGGAGAATCAGCTTTCAGATCTCTAGAAAACAACAAACTAGAAAAAAACTTTTTAATTTTAGCCTTACCTGTACAAGTTAAGATCTTTATAGCTTGAGTTAAGATAGATATTGAATAACATTACATTATTTCTTAAGATATTACTTCCCCAATTTTGTACCATAAGTTAGGGGGAGAAAAAGAAAAGTTGTGGCAGCTGATTGCCATGAGAAAATTATGGGAAAATCAAGGTTCCCTTATTTCACAGTAAAATTTTAAATAATATACTGATACTTAAAAGGTTTAAATTTGAGGAAATATTATTATTGTACATTGGTTTTATATAATAGTGAACTTTGAAAAGAAAACCCATGGAGGGATCTTGCTGAGTAACAGGCTACTCAGGGTGACAAAGCTCATGACTTCTTATGCAAATCCCTAAAAGTCTCTCAAGTTGCACTGGGCAAGTCGATTAGTCAAGTGTGGGATATTCATTCCATGCAAAGTCTTAGGGATATGAAATAGGCTTTGCCACTTGGCTTCCTAATAATTGATCTGGTTCTTATTCTGATTTCGTATGGAACACATAAGAATTTTAACTGTTTTATTCATTCTACTTACCATCTTCCTCTTGTCACAGATGTTTGTGTTCTTAGATTGTAATTGTATGTCCTGCTTCTTCATGACTCAGAAAAGTGTTTTGCATATTTTATAAAAGTTGGTACATTCAATCACAATCCAAGAACACACTTGCAAGAGAGAGAACCATGCTGGAGATGCAACTTGGCTATATGTATATTGTATAAAATGCTGCCTGCCTCTTGCAATGAATGTTTGATATATGTGTATTATGAGGGCTGACATACACTCTTGTTTATATGTGTATATTTATTTATATTTGTATACACCCATACAAATAAGGGTGTATGTCTGTCCTTAAAATACACATGTATCAGATGTTCATTTGGCTTGGTTCCCTAAACTATGAGCGCATAAATAAAATAGAGGAAAGTCCTTTGCTATAATGTTTGGATATATCATGAGTGTGCCTGTTTGCTTATCCATGTCATATTTTATTCTCAGTGAGCATCCTTTTTGGCTTCCTGCTACTCGCTTTAAACTTGCCCATTTATTTTACTCACTGACAGCTATTCTCTCTGTCCTAAGTTTTAAGATGCAAGTTTAGCTGTGGTAATATCTTCAGTGGCTTCACTTCTAGATATTTCTCCATCTATTACACAACTTCTTTCTAGTGTGGATAGCCAGTGTTAGTGCACTCAAATCTGAACCCTCCTAGGTAGACTGTCTACTTTCTACTCCAACATCTTCAGGTCCTTTATTACCCTATTGTCTTGGATGCAGTCTGAGGCAAAAAGTTGCTTAGTCCATCAAGCACCGGGTGAAGGTGAGTGATCACATTCCAGGAGGGGAAAAAGGGGTCAACCTTAAGATAGCAGAGTCTAATGGTACATCTACATTACAGCGTTATTTTGAAATATATAATTTTGAAATAGTCAATTCGAAATAAGATATTTTGAAATAACGCATATACACACAAAATGCATTTCGAAATAGCGTTTTGCTATTTCAAAATAGTGCCTCCACACTGATTGGACACTGAATCACATTTAAGGGCAGCGGAAACCACTTCTGGCAGGGCATCAGGTCAGGAGTTACTTTGTGTAGCTGTTGCCTGAGGCTATCTGAGGCTCGTGCTTAAAGGGACCCCTCTGGACAGCCGGTTCTCAGGTTTCCCTACTTGCTTGCCTACCTCACTGAGGGACAGCAAAGCATTTTTTTTCTGTCTGTGCTCTGGTTGCCCTCACTCGGGACACCACAGCACTCTGCAGCATGGAGCTGGAGCTGCCCCGGGCACTCGCATGCTTCTTTTGGATGTGTTGCTGCAAGCCTGGCAGCAGTTTCTGCAGGCTGCCTTGCAGCATCTGCTGCAGCTCAACCCCTAGGCCAGCATCCAGACCCTCCTAGGGTACGTGGAGGAGCAGCTGCAGCTCCTGGATGCCAGCGTGCCCTGCCGCATCTGGGGACTGGTGGGACCACATCGTCCTGGAGTGCTGGGGAGACCAACAATGGACCCAGAACTTTAGGATGAAGGACACTTTCATGGAGCTCTGCGAGTGGTTCACCCCTGCTCTGCAGCGATGGGACACGCACATGAGGCCCGCCATTCCCCTCCAGAAGCATGTGGCCATCGCCCTCTGGAAGCTCTCCACGTTGGATAGCTACCAATCTGTGGGGAACCAGTTCGGCGTGGGGAGATCTACCGTCGGAGCAGTGTTCATGCAGGTATGGCAGTCTCCGGCCACTGTGCCAGGAGGGGGGTGCAAGGAGGGGATGGGCTGCCCTAGGGAAAATGGAGGGGGGGGTGAAAGTCCCCTACCTGGGAAGGTTTGTTCTGTCCCACCCACACTATGGACTGCCCACGGTGGCCAGGATTGCAGGGGGGTTGCTCCTGGGGAGTGGGGGAGCGGGGCAGTGGTGGGGAGGGGGCACTCTCAGCCACCCTGGCACCCCAGTGACTCTCGGTTTTGTGTGTCCCTCTGTTGGTGGTCAAAGCCATCAACAGAGTGCTGCTCTGCAGAGTCATCCACCTCATTCATGTAGATGCAGTGCTCAAGGGGTTTGGTGGCCTGGGCTTCCCCAACTGCGGGGGCAATTGACGGGATACACATCCCCATCCATGCCCCGGACCACCAGGCCTCCCTGTACATAAATTGGAAGGGATACTTCTCCATCATCCTGCAGGATGTGTCTGACCACCAGGGCCACTTTGTGAGCATTAATGTGGGCTGGTCGGGCAAAGCACACAATGCACGGGTTTACCGCAACTCCTCCATGTGCCAGAGGCTGCACGCCGGGACTTTCTTCCCCGACCGCCACATCAGGGTTGGGGGCGTGGACATGCCTGTGTGCATGGTGGGGGATGCAGCCTATCCCCTATAACCCTGGCTCATGAAGCCCTACACAGGACACCTCAACCCCTCCCAACAGGCCTTTAATGCCAGGCTCGGCAGGGCCCTCATCGTGGTGGAGGGCGCCTTCGGCTGGCTGAAGGCCTGTTTTAGATGCCTCCTCACCCGCCTGGACCTCTCCGAGTGGAATATTCCACATGTGGTGGCAGCGTGCTATGTGCTGCACAATTTATGTGAGAGGAACGGGGAGCTTTTCCTGCCAGGCTGGATGGCAGAGGCCGACCAATTGGCCGGCCTGTACATGCAGCCCCAAATGACTGCCAGCCGGGAGGTCCGTCGGGGGGCTATCCGTATCCAGGAGGCCCTGCGGGAGAGCTTCAAGATGGAGGAGGACTAAAGTCTCCGGGGTGTGCCCCACAGGGGGCTTGTGCCTCATTCCACCCTCACTTACCTCTCCCTATCCCCTCTTACTGATGTAAAATAAAGACATGTGTTGAAGAAAACAAACTCTCTTTATTGAACAAAACTGGGGTGGGGGGAAGGAAGGCAGGAGAGAGGAGGCGAGAGGGTGGGAGCGGGAGGGGTAAACCTAGGAGGAGGGAGCTGGAAGGGGAAGGCACAGGGAGGAAGGAGGAGGAGAAGCTCAGGGTTGGGGGTCTTGCCAGCCCAACTGTCTCCCAGCACTGTGGGTGGGAAAGAAGAAACAGGAGGGGGAGCAGGAGTGGGAGGAAGAACAGTAGCTGGGGAGGCAGCAGGGGCTGGAGCGGCAGGAGGCACCAATCTGTGCACCAGGGTCTGCAGCTGGTCGCACATGGCACGGCCCTGGGCAAGCAGCTCCTGCCAGCTCTCCCGCTGGAGCTGCAGGTCTTCATGCACCCAGTAGTCCAGGGTGTGGTGCTGGCCTTGCAGAATCCCCAGGTGCTGCTGATGGTACTCCTCCTGGTTACAGGTCAGCCTGCTGGCCCAGGTGCGGGAGGATGTCCTGTGCAGGGTGGTGCACCCTGCACTCATAGCTGCTATGGCTGTGGAGAAACAAGAGAAGTGGTCAGTTATCCCTGTGTATACAGTGGATGAAGCCCAGCTCCCTTCTGCAAGGCGAGGATGGCAGGTCTCTGCACCATCAGAGCCGATGTGCTTGCACATAGGCCATATCCTGATAGCCCCAGGAGTGAGAGCTGGCCTGGGAGTGCACCCATGCCCCTGTGCTGTATATAGTGTGGGGGTGGAGGGTGGAGATGTGCCCTGCCTTTGTGTAGAGGGGGCTTATGGAGGGATGGCATCGTGCGGTGTCCCTCCCGGGGGTCAGGAGCATGTCATGTGCCTTCATACATACACGCATGTGGGTAACAGGCCAAGGCCCCTGTGTGGCAGCCAGCTGGGGCCTCGTGCCTGAGGTGGCACGGCACATGCACAGGTTGCTGCGTGATTTGTGGTCAGCAAGGGTCACGCGCGCGGTTCCTGGTCTCTCTCTCTCTCCCCCCAGCCCCTCAAATAAGGGGACAGTGATGGCACTCACATGTTGTTGCTTCCCCGGCCTCAGACGACGCCAGCGACAGGCCCACTGTGACGGCTCGGGGGCTCTGGGTGTGCGGCATGCTCCCTCCAGGCTCCTGTGGCTCCTGGCCCTCCTCCTCCTCCTCCGTTTCCTGGTTAGGGCCCTCTGCCCCAGAGTCGATGACCACCTGGGGGGGCACAGACCATCCTGCCCCCCAGGATGCGGTCCAGGGCATCAAAATAGGGGCAGAGGTCTGGGTCTGCCCCTGGTTGGGAGCTGCCCCCTGTGGCCCTGACATAGGCCTGCCGCAGCTCCTTTATTTTCATGCAAACCTGCTCCTGGGTTTGCATGTGGCCTTTGGTGGCCAGGCTGGCAGCCATCTGCCTGTAGACAGTTGCATTTCTCCGTTTAGTGATCATGGATGTTGGAGGCATCCCCCCAAACCTGAATTAGGTCCATGATCTCCGCACTGGACCAGGAAGGCGCCCACCTTTTCTGGCCCCTGGCAGGCTCCTGGGAGCTGGCAGACTGGTCTTGGGAACGGTGGAGGGCTGGCTGGCACTGGCTGCCTGGCTCATTCTGGGGCCACTGGGTCAGGTGCAGTGACTGCTGGCTCTGGGCTGGCAGGCTTGGAGCTGGCACAGGCACTGTGGCCAGAATCTGCCCCTTTAAGGGCTGCAGGGGGCGTGGGAGGAGAGGAGTTTTCCTGGTTGGGGCCAGAGTGGCCAGCAGGGCACCCTGGGAAGGGCTGGAGACCCCCTATTTTGAAATAAGCATCTACACAGTGCTTATTTCGAAATAGGCACTATTCCTCTTGGAATGAGGTTTACCAATTTCAAAATAAGCCCTCTGTTATTTTGATTTAATTTCAAAATAGTGGTTTGGCTGTGTAGACGCTACTGAAGTTATTTCGAAATAACGGCTGTTATTTCGAAATAACTTTGCTGTGTAGACATACCCTTTTTCTGTAGCAGCATCTTTATCCTTAGCCTAGTACATGGATTGTACCTGCCATTCAGAAAACCGGTCAAATAGATAATCCAGAATTCTTCTCACTGTGCTGCAGTGGCTACCTGCTCAAACATAATCAGGTAAGTTTCTGAAATATCTTATGGCCCCCAGCTTGGACAGGGAAGGTCTGGATCTTACTGAGGGCCTGGGCAGCAATATTAGTCCCTGAAGAACTGGCGATGGAAGTGTTGTTACTATTCTGATTAATGTCTAGACTGTGATGGTTGCAGTTTTGGGAACTAACACTACTGCATTAACTGATTTTGCTGGTGTTCACATTAGACACAAATCTGGGCTTCCTACTCTTTCATAAATTGCAGTAAGACCTATTGGTTACAGCTTGGGCTTCTGACTGGTGCTGTACAATGGCTTACTGCCACTGCATTTGTTGCTCAGCCATGGCTACCTTAGTTTCCTATGCTTTGCAGAGCTGATGTTCAGAATATCCACATCTCATACCAAGTGTGGCACTTGTATACCACAAAGCACAAGAAGTAGAAAGGAAAGGATAGTGGAGCGGGAGAGATCAGAAGTTGTAAAGCAGCCTTTGGAAGTATGTTAGGAAAATCAATATTTTCTAGAAAAATTAAAAATATGATTCCAGCTCCTTTTGTTACCACAATAATATCTCCGGATATCCCCATCTGGCACCCCAGGCACCGATTTACTCAAGCAAGAAGTAGAGAAAGAGAAAGTTCTGATTATTATTGCTAGATGCATGGTCCTAGAAATGGAATACCTCTAAAATGGCTTGCCTTATAAAAGGATTAAATGTCTGGAGTGGGACCCACGTTCTCAAAAACCTTTTGTATTGTATTCATGAAATAGGATTAAAAAAAATTCACATTAGTAACTCAGGGTTTTTTGGTAATAGAGGTACATTTATTTTTACCTCTAAAGAAAGCACAAAAATTTTGGTCAGCATTCAGGAAAATTGTTGTATCCACTGGAAAATAAGAAACCGCACTACCCTTGAATGGTGGGCATCTCATGTCTGTGGTCATGGAGAATTTCAGCCTAATCTGAATTAGGAAACAGGTGCCGTATGGTTTCAAATCAAACCTATGACCAAAACAATAGGGTGAGAGAAATCTAAGGATACAACCAGAATTTTTCTCCCTATCCTCACATACCAGAATATTGCAAATAAAGCATTTCAGACTAGGCTGTTACTGCCTCTATTCCATCTCTTAAAGACTGAAAATTACAATTGTTTCACTTTACTCATGTTTTATTTACTTGGTTGAGGGAATCATTCACAATTAATACATTTATATATATTTAATATGTTAGGACCTTGTTAGGTGTATAAAAAAGTAATATTACATTTGGTTCAAAAATTGCTTTTGTTATGAACAAGTGTGCTGAGTAATTTTTCTACTAATTACTCAACTCTACTGAAGAGTATCTATTTCTAGCAATTGTGCACACAATGAAATGAACCAACTTCTGTCAGTCCTTCTCAATGAAATTGGAGTGAAATATTTATTTCTAAAATTAGGCAGGCAATAGTTCATATATTCAAAACATGAAACTTTCTGAACTGTTAGAATAACACATCACACTCTGCCTCAGATAGGAAGATCATGTGTTCAAAACAAAGAATACATCCATCCTACAAAAAGTAGCTTACTTGAACATCAAGGAGCCAGTGATCTTCCCAGATATCTTAGTTATATAGTTTTTGTATTTTAAGGGTTTTCCTTTGAAAGTAAATCTGTACAAAAAAGAGAAAAAATACATGACGATTCATGTCAGAAAGGTTACTGCCATGACAGATGAGGCAAAATCTAAAAATTGCTGGCATGAAAGAGCAAATATGTCAACATGCTATAAATTGCTATGGAGGGAAACCAAGAAAGTTTCAGCGTGAACTCCTGAAGGGTCAATAGTTGCATCTACTCTGTACCCTTTTCTATAATAGATGGATGTTTGTATCTCATTAAGATTAATGAGAACTACTGTATGCAATCACATCAAAGAAAGATTGCTGTGAACATACAATGGGGAAGACTGACAGTTTTCATGTTTTGGACCACTTTTAACTGAATCATTGGTTTTTGAGTGCCGTCATTTATGCTGTTGCACAAAAATGACATCTTTGCCAATGCAAAACCACACGTCTGTGTGCAAATCGTATAATGCTGAGCACAAATGGAGACTATAGTGATACATATGTATTTCATCATTCACATGCAAATGATGCTCTACATCTTCATGTGAAAGTGATTTAACAAAAAGCTGATTATCTTAAAAATGTAGAGAATCCTTAGAAAACATGGTGTAAAAGGTAAAAGTACCACACAAGTATACATGGCTCTAACTGACTTCAGTGTGTCCATCACTGAGGGTACATCTATACTAGCCCCCTAGTTTGAACTAGGGAGGCTAATGAGGATGACCAAAATTGCTAATGAAGCGTGGGATTTAAATATCCCGCCTTTGATTAGCATATTCCCGGCCGGTCGCCATTTTGGAAACTGACTAGCCCGAAGTAACTGCCCGCATCTATACGCGGCAAAGAAGCGGGATTCCGAGATAAAGCCCTTAGTTCGAATTAACTGTTACTCCTTGTGGAATGAGGTTTAACTGTTAATTCGAACTAAGGGGTTTATCTCGGAATCCCGATTCTCTGCCGCGTATAGATGCGGGCAGTTACTTCGGGCTAGTCAGTTTCCAAAATGGCAACCGGCCGGGAATATGCTAATCAAGCGCGTGATATTTAAATCCCACGCTTCATTAGCAATTTCGGTCGCCCTCATTAGCTTCCCTAGTTTGAACTAGGAGGCTAGTGTAGACGTACCCTTAGGGCTTATCTACTTGGACAGTTACTGCCTGGCAAGCCAGGTTGTGAATCAATAACACAATAGCTTGCCACACAATAACTTCCTGTGTGGACTCTGCTGCAACACATGAAGGTCCTGGAGTGCAGTTTAATTGACATTGTTAAATAATAACAACGAGCTGTCTTCTAGGACCTTAAGGATGTTGTTGCAATGTTCAAAAGAGGAGTTTACTGCACAGTAACTTCATGTTCTGTAGATTCTCGCCATCACTTAGTGCACAGTAACTCAGTGTATAGAAAAACCCTTAGTGCATCAGATAGCAAAATGTCATCTGAAAGCAATAAGACAACAGTCCTGCAATGCATGTTGTTTAGGCACACTGTTGTGCCCATGTTGAGCACATTGACTTCAGTTTGGTTTTGCATGGGTTTGAGGATATATGTGGGTCTCATTGCAGCATGAAGAATACACATTGGATTGTGTTAGTGTATTTAAATGAAGGTAGTAAATCAACTTTCAGTAATTTATCCTGCAGAGTAGAAGGATGAAATCCACCTAAATGGGCCTCTTGTAAATAAAACATGTTCTTATTTAATTTGAAATATGTGACATCAATTTAGTTATTCCAATGAGTGAAAGCAGTTCAGTTGCAAAAACTAATGAAAAGCAGAGCAGGGAAACTGACAACTAAGTAAAATTGGACAAGTAATGGGAAAAATACTAGTTGAATAATTTATTAGAAAAGTATCAAAATTAATCAAATTATTTGGGAACTATTAGAAAACCAGCTCTAGTACTGAAAGTAGTCTATCATAATTTGACTTGGAGAATGACTGTAATGAAAGCATATCTTTACCAAACGTCACCTCTGAAGAGGTTTCTCTTCGGAAGGTTGCATATCAGGATGATCCGCGTGAAAAAGAAATTGCTCAAAATGAGGTTGATGGCAGTCTGTCATGGACAAGATATTTATTATTAATGAAACAGCAAGTGGTAGGAAAAGAAATGAAAGCTCAGGAAATGGTAATGACAATTCATTGACTAATAACAGAAAAAAGTTCAATGAACTAGCATTGAAGAAAGCATGAGCTAGTATAGTCTTCAAGCTTTGAAACTGGGCTACTTCCTGCCCTCCTGGATGAACTGAATTCTAGTAAGCTAAAGTATAAAAAAGTTTCCTGCAGAACAAGTGGAATTTTAATGATGCATTTGTGTTAAGTAAACTTATTATGAACAAAATGTTTTAAAATGTTCTTTTTAGGTAATAAAACAAAAGCAATAAGAGCATGTCTACACCGCAAGTCATTATTTCAAAATACTGTCGAGCTGGAGGACTTCTTACTCCAACTTCTATAACCCTCATTGCACAAGGAGTAAGGGAAGTTGAAGGAAGAGAGTTCTTCCTTCAACTTTCTGCTATGTGGACAGCACCAAAGGACAAATTAAGCTATTTCAACTTCAGCTACTATTGCCGGCAAAAGTAATTCTCAGGTCCAACACTGGGTTCTCTAAGTATAAAACACGCTGCACAAGTATCTGTCAAACACAAGCAGTTTATTTCCTGACAGTTTACAGCTATACTTCTTAACTAAAAGAGCAATATGATAGGAAAAGCAGTGTCTTATGTCTCTTCTGCAAGCTGGGGACCCTGTTTCAGCTGCAGACGAATGGGAGGTCGTCTAAGTTTGCGAGGCACCGGTACCAGAGTCCCATCAGTGAAGTCCAAATTGCTATACTGTTGTGCAGCTTTAAATACAGTGTCTCTACTTTGTTTTGCAGTTTGGAAATTTCTGGGGGTTACATAATGTTTACTAATGTATGGTTTAGCTGTTAACTATCGATCTGGTTACTACTTGTCCTTTGACCTTGTTTACATGATCTGTACATCTGGGTAAAAAAATTATGTGTTCCTGTCCTTATCTATACCCTTATCTATAACTTGTTCTTGCTACAATGGCACCACGGCTTATCTTAAATGGCGTGTGTTCCTACAGGCTTGCTTCTGGCTCATCAGATAAGATATAGGGGAAGAGGGGGAATGCGTGCCTCACCACCCCTATGCTTTGCACGTACAAAGTTCTTCCGCAATTAACCCCTACAGCTACGCAATTGATGTAGCTAAAGTTGCGTAGCTTAATTTGAGTTTTGACCTGCTGTGTAGATGTGCCCTGAGAGACCTAGGTGTTAATTTTGAAACGGGTGTGAGATGTGAAATATGTTCATTATTATGGCATGTGAGGTCTAAAAAACAATTTACAATCCTACCTGTGATCTTACGGGAAAAAGAATTAACTACAACACACAAAAGGACCCAGTATGTGTTCTGTTTTTTGAGGTATTAGTGTGCATACAATTATTCTAATTTAATGAACTACAAGAAATTGACAGTTGTGCTCAGACCACAGTAATGGATCAAAATATAAATACCCACTCTGCTTGAATCTGAATTTATTTGGATTTGGTGTTCTAATTTAGCTCATGATAGATTCAGCCTGCATCATGTGGGTAGAGAGGGATCTGAATCTGAATTTCACCCAAATTCCCAAGGTTGCAACATAGTAGTAAGAATATATAGAAATCAAAGACCCAAAGCTTCTCAACAATTCAAGCATCTAAATGGTCTTATATGGGCTAATCTAGTGCCAAAATGTAATGTAATGTAAGGTACATTCATGCTTTTCAAAGGAAACTTTCTGGATGCCTTATGTACCTAGGGATAGGTTTCCTTTTAATCTGTTATGGGTTTAGAAACCAGTTCTACTCAGTGGGGGAATAAACCTACCTAAAAATAATTTGTAAAAAATCAAAACTGTTATAACTTGATGTGTAACAAAACTCAGGTGTTTTTACATTTTGGATCTTTGGGGCCACACGTGTGACAAAAGCTATTGAAACATTAGCAGGTTTGAAAGTTGAGATGCATTTGTTTGAATTGTTTACTTAAAGCTAAATTGTGGCTTTGCCTGAAGCCTCTGACAGGATAGATGGATTTGCTGTGCTGCCCCAGTGCAGATTGAAAGTGACTAGATGCCACTTTTTGCCTCTTGTCTGTCCTCTTGGCAAGGGAAGGTTCTGGGTCAGGTCTGTCACTGATACGGTGTATTCTCTTCCCTTCCATTCCTCTTTCCCCACACAGTCAGCCTATTAGTGACACTAATTGGCATGTTGTGGAAGGTGCCAAGGCTCCACTCAGTCCTCCTTTTCTGGCAATGCATGGTGGGAGTGATGTAGTGACTCTGTGGAGTCTGTGTCCCCTTCTGCTGCTATCCAAGATATAGGCAGCCTGTCCAAAGATATGGCTGCTTTTATGCTGCTTTGCATCCTTATACGGCAGCATGAGTCAGGCCTTCATTTAACAGTTAGCTGCTAAGTGCTATTTGGGCAGGGATTATGTCTCCCTAGGTGTTCATACAGCACTCAGTATTATGGGGCCCTGATCCTGATTTGAGGTTTTTAGGTGCAACTGTAATAGAAAGAATAATAGCATATTATTGGGCAATGATTGTTGACCTGATCTTGGAGGTTATGTGTTTTTTGGTGAAATGTAAACTCTGTTATGCATGCATATAGACCTAATAAAGGAAGTTACTGAAGCTGTGAAAGAGAGTAGAAGAACCAAAATATATGTATAAAAATAGTCTTAGGCTATAAAGTTTAAGCATTAAGGGCCCAATGTGAGATCCAGTAGCAATTGGCATAAGCACATTAACGTGCTTACTATGTGCTTGGCCTAATGTTATAAAATCTAGCAGTATTTCTCTTGTGATGGTTTAGCAACACATTGTGTGATAAATACACAAACCACAAATGACCATTGAGTAGCATCTTAGGGTAATTTTGTAATAAGGTAACCATGGAACTAACTGCATTCATGTATTAAAACTATTGAGGTATTAATTGACTCAAATGGCTTGTGTCAGGGGTCAGATTTAACTGTGGTTAGCTGGAGTACCACACATGAGCAGGGGTTGAATCCATATCAAATATGGTTCTAAATGTATGGATGGAGCTGGAAAAAGTATATAAAAGATACGTGGTTATCCAATTTGTTTGCATACTGGGGCATGACATGGGGATAACCAGAGAGGAAGTCTGGCTTAGCACTCTCCTCTTGGTGTAATTTCCACTTATTTGTCCCTCCTCCTTTATTCCTAATGGTTCCCATAAGATTGTAAGTATGCACTAGGTATATTGATTTGTCCTATGATTTCAGTTATTTATATTAAGTGAAAGGTGAGTTTGTGTGTACTTTACCAATTTCGTCTTAAGTAAAAGGAAAAAGAACCTGTTTTTGAAAATTGCATGTTGCAATCCAATACATCTTGGCTTAATATGGCAATTTATATGCTTAGCAAGTTAGTTGAGTATGGATAGGTCTATATTTATGGCAGCATGTACAGTACAGACACGGTATGCCCAGCTCGTGCAATATAATAGCAACATATATGGTGAGCCCTGGTTGAATCTTAGGAATATATGCTACACAGCTCTCTATTGCCCAAGCAGTGATTTTCATGTCTTCATGGCTGTTTTTCAGCTGTATAGTATCCCGCTACTGGAGATTTTCTGTGCTACAGTGAAAGGCCCCAGCAGTGGCAAAAGGCTTTGGGAGCTTCACATCACCAGGGCTGTTCCCCATTGCCTTTCACTACTTCATGTAGCTATGCACTGCATGAGTATTGACACAGCCTGCCTTTCATTGGGGGGGTGGGGATGTCTAGCTACACACCCCCTATGTACCGTTGTAAGTTTAAAGACCATTTAGTATTTGACTGTTTCCAGAAACTTCCTTAGTTGACCCCTTCTTTCTCATGTTGTGGCAAATTAGAGGCTATACAATAATGTTAGTGTGGGGATGGCTGCTGCCCTCATGAAAACACCTATTTTGCATAGGGAATAAGGTTGGATTTTCAAAAGGTATTTAGGTGTCTAGTGGGCTTTTGAAAATCCCACCAGGCATTTATTTGTGTATGCAGGGGCCTAATACTTTTGACAATATGGCCTAAAACTCCTTTGAGCTCCTAGGAATTCAGGGAAGCTCCCATAAAAACATAGCAAGATTTTCTAAGCACAGCTGAATCAGTTTTTCCCCTTGAAAATTCCCATAATATGAAAGGTACCTAACCATTGATACCTACCAGAGTTACCTACTTGTGAGTAGTTTTAAAAATTCTGGTCTAATACCTACAATAGAATTTTCTTCATACCTTTCAATCTGCCAAGGCTCCACTAGTTAACACAATTTATGGCAAAGACACAAAATGAGGATGACACACTCCTTATATAATTTAATATATATACACATATACACACTTATCCTCTGTTATCTGTTTATTTCTGAGAAACATTTTACAGCAATATTAGTGAGAGGGCCAAATTTCGGTGGAGCATAAGTGATTTGGGGATTAAACAACGAGGAGTCCCGTGGCACTTTAAAGATTATGATTTTTTTGGCCATAAGCTTCTATGGGTAAAAACCACGTAGCTTTTTTACTCATGAAAGCTTAGGCCCAAATAAATCAGTTAGGGTACGTCTACACTAGCCCCCTAGTTCGAACTAGGAAGGCTAATGAGGGTGACCGAAATTGCTAATGAAGTGTGGGATTTAAATATCCCGCGCTTGATTAGCATATTCCCGGCCGGTCGCCATTTTGGAAACTGACTAGCCCGAAGTAACTGCCCGCGTCTACACGCGGCAGAGAAGCACGATTCCGAGATAAACCCCTTAGTTCGAATTAACAGCTAAACCTCATGGAATGGAAGGAGGTTTAACTGTTAATTCGAACTAAGGGGTTTATCTCGGAATCGCACTTCTCTGCCGCGTGTAGACGCGGGCAGTTACTTCGGGCTAGTCAGTTTCCAAAATGGCGACCGGCCGGGAATATGCTAATCAAGCGCGGGATATTTAAATCCCACGCTTCATTAGCCATTTCGGTCACCCTCATTAGCCTCCTTAGTTCGAACTAGGAGGCTAGTGTAGACATACCCTGAGTCTTTAAAGTGCCACAGGACTCCTCATTGTTTTTGCGGACACAGCCTAACACAACTACTCCTCTGAGACTTGGGGTTTGAAAGGAGAGATGCTTGAGAAATCTAATTCACTTGTCCTGAACCTGGATTATCACATCTAAAAGATAAACAGCAGCAACAAACAAACAAAACTTTTAAATTTGTTTTTCAAATAAATTTGGGAAATTCATCTAGTGTTTAGTTATTCATTTTTAGTTCATCACTTGCTTCCCTGGATATCTTCAAGGAATTGGAACATAATTTAAATCTTTCCATTCTGTGTGATTTTCAGATTGAAATAACAAATTAACCATGTGCCCCATCTAAAATTAATACATATTTAATTGCTGCATTATGCTAGAAAGATCTTAGACTTCAGAGGGAACCTTGCTGAGCTAGCAGAAAGCTCAAGATAAAGAAATTTCACTTTTAAAATTTTAAGTGCCCTTTTTTAGCAGACGTGATTATACAGGATTCCATAGTTACAGTTGGATGCACCTGTATTCATATTTAAAATTTGCCATGCTTCATGTTTGCAAGTCCAATTAAAGTCAGTGGGTAATTTTAAGGTCAATGGGGGAAAATACTACAGAAAATCAATGGTTGTTAGAAAAATATTCTATGTCAGTTTCAAGTAATCCAAAAGCACCCTTTGGATGCTGATCAGTGTTGATTCAAAGGAAAGATACATGTAATGTAGAAACTTAAAGTTAGTAAAGTGAATTGAGTTTCTTAATTCATGCTGTGACTCACCTCCCACTTCCACTCTCCAGTCAAGAACATAAAAATCAGAGTCAGGGTTATGATGTAATGACATGATGGGAAATTGCTGTTTGCAGGACTGGCCCGAGCCCTTTTGGCGCCCTGGGCCCGGGCACACGGCGCCGCCCCCGGGCACATGGCGTATGTGCGGGCCCGCCCCCAGGGCACACAGCGCATGTGCAGGCCCGCCCCCAGGGTGCACAGCACATGCGTGGGCCAGCCACAGCCCAGGTAGTGCTGCTGGCGCGCACGCCGGGCCATGCAGGGCCCCGTGGCTGTGCGGGGAAGGGTGCTGCTGGCCGGTGCCATGGGGCCGGCGCTGCAGGAGCCGGGCAGGCGGCATCTAATGGCAGCTGTAAGGGACGCCGCGCGCCCCTTACAGCTGCCATCAGGTGCCCCCCATCGGTTGGCGCCCTGGGCAGCTGCCCGGCTCGCCCATGCCTCCGTCCGGCACTGGCTGTTTGGGCCAGACTATCAGAGGAATTTAGGCCCATATAGGACCACTGAGGCTGATTTAGCATCACGCCATTTAATGTTTAGGTGCCTAGAAAAATCAATGGAATACTGACATCTCCAAAGCCTGAATTAGGCACCAAGGCTCCCTGTATAATGAAGGGGGAGAGACGTGCTTAAAATGGAATCCACAAAAGCTAGCAGATTAGCCAGGAAGCTGCCTAAATGAATGAAGTATATATATATATATATATATATATATATATATAGTATAAGCAATGGGTGGGGAATCTTTTTTGAGTCACCGAAAAATCAACTGGGGGCCACAAACAAACAGAAAACCCCCCAAAACAAAAGAATCCTGAAACCCTGATGTGGCCCTCAACTGAGAAGCAGAAAGATACTCCGTACAGTTCTCTCACATACCAGAGACTAGCAGAGCCCAGGCTACTAGATTTTGTATGCTCCAGCCTTGCAGTGGGACATTGGAGGGGGGGCTGGAGCACCAGCATGGACTCATGGGGAGAGCCCTGAACCTCAGGGGCCAGATCCAGGCAAGCTGGGGGCTACATCCAGCCCCCAGGACCTTAGGTTTCCCATCCCTGGGATAAGACCTGGTCCCACAGAGTTAGGGTATGTCTACACAAGCTCGTTAATTCGAGCTAGGTAGGCAAATCAGGCAACCGGAGTTGCAAATGAAGCCTGGGATTTAAATATCCCGGGCTTTATTTGCATGTTCCCGTCCAGCCGCCATTTTTAAATCCCCCTTAGTTCGAACTAACTGCCTGCAGCTACACGCAGCAGTTTAAAGTTAATCCAAACTAAGTCCTTAGTTCGGATTAACTGTTATACCTTATTCCACGGGGAGTAACAGTTAATCCGAACTAAGGAGTTAGTTTGGATTAATTTTAAACTGCCGCGTGTAGCCGCGGGCAATTCGTTCGAACTAAGGGGGATTTAAAAATGGTGGCCGGACGGGAACATGCAAATAAAGCCCGGGATATTTAAATCCCGGGCTTCATTTGCAACTCCGGTTGCCTGATTTGCCTACCTAGCTCGAATTAACGAGCTAGTGTAGACAAACCCTTAGGAAATTAAGTCGAGGCTGAAGGATGACCCCTATCTCAGTTTGTTATCCACAGAGGGGATTTAAACAGGGATCTCCTACAATTGTTTTCAGTAAAAAAAAAAAAAAAAAAATCATTTCACTGTTTGAGACAAAACCTTGATTTTCCTCCAATACAAAACAACTTAATGTATCAATTTCCTTCAGTTTCATTAAAGTGACTTCCTCCTCAAAGTCAAAACAAAAGTTTGGCCCCCACCAAAATTTTTTTGACTTTTTAATTACTTGAATATGTTGAAAAAAGTTAGTCTTTGAGTTGATCTGAAACTATTTATTGGAATAGCCAACAAACCAAATACAAATATATAATCAATATATGCGATTCAAATAGTGTTATTCTGTATGGGGTTTTAGGCCAGTTTCATTTGTTTTTTCTATTTTTAGATGTAAGTTATGTTTATTGGGACAGAGCTGAGATTCTAACATGAAAAATAAAGTTTTAGTTTAGCCATGCTTGCTGTAAAGTAAGGTATTTGAGTGATTTAAAATAACTGAGAAGAGTAGAGAAGTGATATGTGCACAGTTTGGCTGAATGCTACAGATGATTTCCCATGACTATTTCAGTGAATTCTAAATAAAAAATCTATCTGTACTCATAACGTTTTTTTCATTTGTTTCCTGGGGACATTTATTAAGAAAGGTTAGAGGAATATTAGCAGAAAGCGGCAGTCTTGTGGATGCCCATGTGAACATTTCACTGTGAAGAATTGCCCTGGAAATATTCTGTCAACCATCTTGAAAGGTTTGTTATGGAACAGAAAAATACGATGCAACATATAAACAATTAAGCAGCTTGACTATTTCACAGTAAATACTAAATACACCAAAAAATTGACATAATTACAAACAAATATAGCACGATTCCCAAAGTGAAATTGTAATTAGTGATGACAAACATTTACACACACGCAAAGCTTATTGTAGGAGGTAAACAGGCTGGGGAACAGACAAGAATCTCAAGATATTTGTCCAGTCACAATGAACAACTTGCACAAAACAAAATCAAAGCAAGAATCATTCATTGATGTGATTTAGCCAGTAAAGAAGAGTGAAAGTTGAAAAAAAAAGTGAGTTTACAGAAAATTCATAAATGAGGTAAACTTAATCAGATTATTCAATATGAATGATTTGCTCAGCTCTAAGTAATACACCACTGGTTTATGCTCAACATTTTGGCTCAGATTCTGCAAACTCTAATCCATGAATTTAAGTGTTTGTATGTTTGGGGCCTAAATTTGGGGAGGGGAAGAGAGGGATGAAGTTTTATAGAAACCATTAATAGAAATGTTTTCCTGAAGTTTATTACGGTGGCAATGAAAAGTTTTCTTTTACCTGGATTCAAATCCGTGTCTGCAGAATTACAAATCCAGATATTAATGCATGAAGACTAGAAACGAAGTCAAATTATTTATATCTAGGAATCGAGATCTGACTCAGTATGGCCATTCTTATGATGTGTCTAGCTCAGGTGGGGGGGGGGGGTCATGCCAAGATTTTAGAAATTGGTCAAGGGCCACACTCTTCCATTATATTAATGGAGGAGGTGCTGGGTCTGGAATGGAAGTTGGGTGCAGAAGGCAGCTTGGGGAAAAGGATTAGAGTGCAGGAGGGAGTGAGGGGTCTGGGAGGGAGTTTGGGTGAAGGAGGCGGTTATGACCTGGGGTCCTGGACCTGAGCACAGGGGTTTGGGATGTGACCTAGGGGAGGAGGGGGTTGTGACCTGGGGCAGGGGATTGGAGTGCAGGTTCTGGGAGGGATATCAGTGCAGGAGGGGGCAGAGGATCTGGGTTATGTGGAGTAGGGGGATAGGAGTATGGGGCAGAGTGTTGGAGGAGGGAGGGGCTGGAGGAGGGTGTGCTTCTTCGTGTGCTGCCTGTCTTTCAAACAGGCATCTCCCATTGGCCAGAAACCGGCCAATGGGATTGTGCTGGGTGTGTGTGTGTGGCAGCTCATGAAGCCTTCCCCCTTTCCTCTGGGCTCACAGTTGTGAAAGAGCAATGGCCTGGCAGCTTCTTTTCTGAGAGGCATGCAGGTGGGGTGAGGCAAGAGGGAGCCTGCCTGGGGCTCCGCACCATGTCTGCGGGCTGGATCTGGTGGCTTGGTGAGCTGGATCTGGCCTGTGGGTCGTAATTTGCCCAGCCCAGGTCTAGCTCAGTTTCCTATCTTCCAACTATTGACATCGTCAGGTGCTTCATGGGGAATGATCAGTACAGAGCAATTATCAAGTGATCCTTTGCAAGTTGTTCAGTCCCAAATTCTGACAGGTAGAGGTTTAGGGACTGTCAGAAGATGGGGTTGCAATATAGGTGTGGGCACTAGAGGTGTGAGGGCTGCTGCTGCCCCAAACGTGGGGGGCTGTTGGCTGCTGTCCCACACCCTGGGGCTCTGCTGCTGGTTCCGCACCCAGGAACCCAACTAGTGCCTTATATGCTAGAAGCTTTGTTGCTGGCTCCAAACCTGGGATTCCAGCTGCTGGCCCCATAAGCTGGGCGGCTCTGTTGCCATCCCCCTCTGTTCTGGTTGCTGGCCCCTCACCCCCAGGGCTTTGCTCCTGGTCTCAGTTGTGGGGGGAGAATTGAGGGGAATGTTAGCACCCCTGCTCTTAAAAATGTTTCCACACCACTAGTTTGCAGTCCTGACCAATAGCTGTCAATGGACCTATCCTCTATCTTATGCGACTTCCTTTATATCATTGTAAGATTTCGTGCTTAGTATAAAGAGAAGAAATACTGCCTACTTTCAATGTCCAAACAGATTGAAATGTGCAAAAAGAACCACACAGGCTGCAAACATGTTTCAGAGATTTCTTCTCAGATTTCTATTGTTCTGTCTCAATTTACAGTTTCTTCTACTTGCTGTATTGTCAGCTGGCTTGGATATATTTTGGAGCATAAACTAAGACACTTGGGCTGGAATCCTGGGTATCATGTATCCATGCTCTTGGCTGCTGTTCGAACAATTGCTCAGCTTTAAAGTGCTCCATTGGACTCAGTGATTACACCATAAAATAGAGCAAATAATGGCTTTATCCTGAATTAGTTAGGAAGGAATTAGCTTAATTGGCCAGGAAAAATATTGGTATCAAATTTCTATTCACCTGCTTAGCCCACGTTTTCTATATAAACCTAGGTAGGATTTACACTTGTGTTATCAGCAGAGAAAATTGAGAGGCTGAATGTATTGATGGTTTCCCTTAAGTGGCAATTTGCAAAAACAACAAAAGTAGTTACATGGCAATCAATGTTTCAAATTAATATGTAAGTACAACTGGCATTCCTGGTACTTATCATTAGCCAATTTATCATATCTTCCTTATTAATAATGAAGGTAGTAAGTCATTCTTTTAAAATTACTTAGTTGAAAAGACAAATTGTATATTGTTTAGCCATCTAAAATTAGAATCTAAGCAATTACATTTGGAGCAATTACTGATGTTTGAATGTAAAGTGCAAAGGAAGACATTTTGAATTAACTTAATTGTCTCTAACTGTGGTTTAGGAAAAGAAGTATAAAATAAACTTAGCATCGTGTGCATTTCTTGAGAAATAAATAATAGCACGCTATTACAGATGAGACCTATAATATCAACTTGGAGAGACAGGCCTACCTATCTTTAAAATATTCAGACAACAACTAGCAACACTAGGCTTGTGACATGAACAAATAGACAAGGCTGTTTTATTCTTAAATAACAAAAATCCACATGTAGGTAGAGGAGGGATTGGACAGATGCAAGGGAATGAACATAACATAAGGAATAACTGAACATTTAGGCATGCTTGAAGGTATAAAATAATACAAACAGAAGATTTAAAAGGCAGTTGGAAGTCTTTTGCCTTAAAGCATTAGAATTTTTTATATTGCCCTCCAAATGAATCTATGGCAGGATTTGTGTATTATACAGTGCATTCACTTTAAAATGTTCATATATCCATTTTTAAAAGGAATCTATGCAAGTGAATATGTTTAGAAAATATATAGTTAGGAATAAATACTGTTAGCTAGTGAAATGCTAAGATGCGCTGCTATGCGATCTCTTTCTAAAAGTTACTATAGTTGGAGTTAGTCTGTTCTAAAATTTGTAAAAACTGCTTCTTATCTTTTAAGACCCTTCTTCCCCTAGTTCATATTGAAAGAAACAGTAGTAGTTTTGTGACTAGAACAACTTATTTTTTAGAAGTTAAAAGAAGTTGATCTTTGGATAGAAAATATTTTTCTTGTAAATCTTAATCATATTTGGAGAGCCAGGTGTATTGCAGTATTCTGCATAGTCATTGAAGACAAAGTATAGACCAAGGATTTTTGGGGGGGGGGAGAAAGGAGGGGAAAGAAGGCTTGCCCCTTTAAGGGCAGCCATTCCCAAGGAAAAAGTTGTTGGCGCCCCCCCAAAAAAAACCCCCAGGGAACAGTTGTTGAGCAAAACAAACAAAGAAAACAGGACAGAGAAAAGAAGTTGTTAAACAAAAAAAACCACAAAAAAAAACCCCCAAACAGTTTGCCCTTTTATCAGGAGAGCAGGCATTGCCCTTTTAAGGGTGGCCATTTTGAACTCTGTTCTCCGCGGCACACCTCCAACTGCCGCAGAACACACTTTAAGAAACACTGGTATAGACACACCAGCAACTTACATAAGAACATAAGAATGGCTATACTGGGTTAGACCAAAGGATGTCTATATTCATCCTTTGTATCCAGCCCAGTATCCTATCTCCCAACAGTGGTCAAAGCCAGATGCTCCAAAGGGAGTGAACAGGAACAGGTAAACATCAAGTGATCTCTCTCCCGTCAGTCATTCCCAGCCTCTGACAAAGGCTAGAGACACCATTCCTACCCATCCTAGCTAATAGCCATTGATGGACCTAACCTCCATGAATTTATCATAGATTCATAGAACACTAGGACCGGAAGGGACCTTGAGAGGTCATTGAGTCCAGTCCCCTGTCCTTATGGCAGGACCCAGTACTGTCTAGACCATCCCTGATAGACATTTATCTAACCTATTCTTAAATAGAGATGGAGATTCCACAACCTCCCTAGGCAATTTATTCCGGTGTTTAACCACCCTGACAGTTTGGAACTTTTTCCTAATGTCCAGCCTAAACCTCCCTTGCTGCAGTTTAAGCCCATTGCTTCTTGTTCTATCCTCAGAGGCCAGGAAGAACAATTTTTCTCCCTCCTCCTTGTGATAACCTTTTAGATACCTGAAAACCGCTATCATGTCCCCTCTCAATCTTCTCTTTTCCAAACTAAACAAGCCCAATTCTTTCAGTCTTCCTTTATAGGTCATGTTATCTAGACCTTGTTATTCATTCTTGTTGCTCTTCTCTGGACCTTCTCCAATTCCTCCACATCTTTCTTGAAATGTGGTGCCCACAACTGGACACAATACTCCGATTGAGGCCTAATCAGCACAGAGTAGAGCGAAAGAATGACTTCTCGTGTCTTGCTCACAACACACCTGTTAATGCATCCTAGAATCATGTTTCCTTTTTTTGCAACAGCGTCATACTGTTGACTCATATTTAGCTTGTGGTCCACTAGAACCCCTAGATCCCTTTCTGCCATACTCCTTTCTAGACAGTCGCTTCCCATTCTGTATGTGTGAAACTGATTATTCCTTCATAAGTGGAACACTTTACATTTGTCCTTATTAAATTTCATCCTGTTTACCTCAGACCATTTCTCCAATTTGTCCAGATCATTTTGAATTATGACCCTATCCTCCAAACCAGTTACAACCCCTCCCAGCGTGGTCTCATCTGCAAACTTAATAAGTGTACTCTCTATGCTGATATCTAAATCGTTGATGAAGATATTGAACAGAACCGGTCCCAAAATAGACTCCTGTGGAATCCCACTTGTTTTACCTTTCCAGCAGGATTGTGAACTATTAATAACTACTCTCTGAGAATGATTATCCAGCCAGTTATGCACCCACCTTATAGTAGCCTCATCTTAGTTGTATTTGCCTAGTTTATTGATAAGAATATCATGTGAGACCTTATCAAATGCCTTACTAAAATCTAGGTATACCACGTCCACCGCTTCTCCCTTATTCACAAGACTTGTTATCCTATTAAAGAAAGCTATCAGATTGGTTTGATATGATTTGTTCTTTACAAATCCATGCTGGCTGTTCCCTATCACCTTATTATCTTCCAAGTGTTTGCAGATGATTTCCTTAATTACTTGCTCCTTATATTTCCTGGCACAGAAGTTAAACTGACTGGTCTGTAGTTTCCTGGGTTGTTCTTATTTCCCTTTTTATAGATGGGCACTATATTTGCCCTTTTCCAGTCTTCTGGAATCTCTCCTCTCTTCCATGATTTTCCAAAGATGATAGCTAAAGGCTCAGATACCTCCTCTATCAGCTCCTTGAGTATTCTAGGGTGCATTTCATCAGGCCCTAGTGACTTGCAGATATCTAACTTTTCTAAGTGATTTTTAACTTCTTCTTTTTTTATTTTATCTTCTAAACCTATCCCCTTCCCACTAGCATTCACTATGTTAGGCATTCCTTCATCAGACTTCTCGATGAAGACAGAAACAAAGAAGTCATTAAGCATCTCTGCCATTTCCAAGTTTCCTGTGACTGTTTCTCCCTCTTCGCTGAGCAATGGGCATACCCAGTCCTTGGTCTTCCTCTTGCTTCTAATATATTTACAGAATGTCTTCTTGTTTCCCTTTATGCCTGTTGCTAGTTTGAGCAAGTTTTGTGCCTTTGCCTTTCTAATCTTGCCCCTGCATTCCTGTATTGTTTGTCTATATTCATCCTTTGTAATTTGTCCTAGTTTCCATTTTTTATGAGACTCCTTTTTTATTTTTAGATCATGCAAGTTCTCCTGGTTGATCCAAGGTGGTCTTTTGCCATATTTTCTATCTTTCGTACGCAGCGGAATAGCTTGCTTTTGGACCCTTAATAATGTCCCTTTGAAATACTGCTCACTCTCTACAGTTGTTTGTGGACAGAAACCACATAAAGCCTGATAGTTTGGTCAAAGGCCTGGGGCCTATATGTGGTGCGTGCTGCATCAGAAGCGAGCATTCCTGAAGACAAAGAAATTGCAAGGCTTGCAAAAAGAGAAAGTGTACTAATAGATATAACCACTTAAGTACACATGGTTCTGGTTTTCTGCTCACTTCCATTATGTGCTCACGGGAATTACAAAGGTATATATATTCCGAGATTTCTTTGTAAAGGCAGATAAAAAAAAGGGCTCTAGAGGCGATCCTGGCAATTACAGACCAGTAAGTCTAACTTCAGTAATGGGCAAATTAGTCGAAACAATAGTAAAGAATAAAATTGTGAGGCACATAGAAAAACATAATTTGTTGGGCAAAAGTCAACATGGTTTCTGTAAAGGGAAATCATGTCTTACTAATCTATTAGAGTTCTTTGAAGGGGTTAACAAACATGCAGACAAGGGGGATCCAGTAGATATAGTATACTTAGATTTTCAGAAAGCCTTTGACAAGGTCCCTCACCAAAGGCTCTTGTGTAAATTACATTGCCATGGGACAAGAGGGAAGGTCCTTTCATGGATTGAGAACTGGTTGAAAGACAGGAAACAAAGGGTAGGAATAAATGGTAAATTTTCAGAATGGAGAGGGGTAACTAGTGGTATCCCCCAAGGGTCAGTCTTGGGACCAATCCTGTTCAACTTATTCATAAATGATCTGGAGAAAGGGATAAGGAGTGAGGTGGTAAAGTTTGCAGATGATACCAAACTGTTTAGGATAGTCAAGACAGAAGCAGACTGTGAGGGACTCCAAAAAGATCTCAGCAAACTGAGTGATTGGGCAACAAAATGGCAAATGAAATTTAATGTGGATAAGTGTAAAGTAATGCACATTGGGAAAAATAACCCCAACTATACGTACAGTATGATGGGGGCTAATTTGGCTATGACAAATCAGGAAACAGATCTTGGAGTTATCACGGATAGTTCTCTGAAAACTTCCACACAGTGTGCAGCGGCGGTCAAAAAGGCAAATAGGATGCTAGGAATTATTAAGAGAGGGATAGAAAATAAGACCCAGAATATCTTACTGCCCCTATATAAAACTATGGTACGCCCATATCTTGAATACTGTGTACAGATGTGGTCTCCTCACCTCAAAAAAGATATTTTGGCCTTGGAAAAGGGCAACTAAAATGATTAGAGGTTTGGAATGGGTCCCATATGAAGAGAGGTTAAAATGACTGGGACTTTTCAGTTTAGAAAAGAGGAGACTGAGGGGGGATATGATAGAGGTATATAAAATCATGAGTGGTGTGGAGAGGGCGAATAAAGAAAAGTTATTTATTAGTTCCCATAATAGAAGAACTAGAGGACACCAAATGAAGTTAATGGGTAGCAGGTTTAAAACTAATAAAAGAAAGTTCTTCTTCACACAGTGTGTAGTCAACCTGTGGAACTCCTTGCCAGAGGATGCTGTGAAGGCTAGGACTATAACAGAGTTTAAAGAGAAGCTAGATAATTTCATGGAGGTTAGGTCCATAAAAGGCTATTAGCCAGGGGATAGAAATGGTGTCCCTGGCCTCTGTTTGTCAGAGGCTGGAGAAGGATGGCAGGAGACAAATCGCTTGATCATTGTCTTCGGTCCACCCTCTCTGGGGCACCTAGTGCTGGCCACTGTTGGCAGACAGGCTACTGGGCTAGATGGACCTTTGGTCTGACCCAGTACAGCCGTTCTTATGTTCTTATGTTCTCTCCTGTGATCACAGTAAATAAACGTTTCTGGCTGACTTGACTTATAAATCAGACTGCGTGTTTATTCCGCGACATGTTTTTCCCCTCAATCTTGCTTCCATGGGACCTTATCTACCAGCTCTCTGAGCTTACCAAAATCTGCCTTCCCGAAATCCATTGTCTCTATTTTGCTGTTCTCCCTTCTACCATACCTTAGAATCATGAACTCTATGATTTCATGATCACTTTCACCCAAGCTGCCTTCCACTTTCAAATTCTCAATCAGTTCCTCCCTATTTGTTAAAATCAAATCTAGAACAGCTTCCCCCCAGTAGCTTTTTCAACCTTCTGAAATTAAAAGTTGACTTCAATGCTGTCCAAGAACTTCTTGAATAGTCTGTGCCCCGCTGTCTTAGTTTCCCAACAGATGTCTGGATAGTTGAAGTCCCCCATCACCATCAAATCCTGTGCTTTGGATGATTTTGTTAGTTGTTTAAAAAAAGCCTCATTCAGCTCTTCCGCCTGTGTAGGTGGCCTGTAGTAGGTCCCTAGCATGACATCACCCTTGTTTTTTACTGCTTTTAGCCTAACCCAGAGACTCTTAACACGTCTGTCTCCTATGTCCGTCTCCAGTCCAACTGTGAACATTTTTAAAATATAAGGCAACACCTCCTCCCTTTTTTCCCTGCCTGTCCTTCCTGAGTAAGCTGTACCCTTCTATACCAATATTCTAATCGTGTGTATTGTCCCACCAAGTCTCTGTGATGCCAACGATGTCATAGTTATATTTGTTTATTAGCACTTCCAGTTCTTCCTGCTTATTACCCATACTTCTTGCATTTGTATATTGGCATCTAAGATACTGATTTGATCTTGCCTCCCAGTTTTGCCTTGTCCATCCTTTCTCTCTGCTATTATAGCCCACATTCCCTCTCATTTCCGATCCATCTCCCAGGTATCCATGTTCTTCACTTACCCATGGGCTTTTGTCACCTGTCCCTGTTGAACCTAGTTTAAAGCCCTGCTCACTAGGTTAGCCAGTCTGTATCCAAATATGGTCTTCCCCTTCCTCGAAAGGTGAACGCCATCCCTGCTTAGCAGTCCTTCCTGGAATAGCATCCCGTGGTCAAGGAAGCCAAAGCCTTCCTGGCGACACCATCTTCACAGCCAGGCATTCACCTCCAGGATGCACTTGTCTCTGCCTGGGCCCCTACCTTTGACAGGAAGGATCGAAGAGCATACCACCTGCACTCCAAACTCCTTCACCCATACTCCCAGAGCCCTGTAGTCACTCTTTATCCACTCAGTGTCACACCTCACAGTATCATTAGTCCCCACATGGATGAGTAGCATGGGGTAGTAGTCAAAGGACTGGATAATCCTCGACAATGCCTCCGTAACATCTCCGATACAGGCCCCCAGCAGGCAGCATACCTCCCGAGATGACATGTCAGGGCGACAGATGGGTGCCTCCATACCCCTCAGAAGAGAGTCTCCAACCACCACTACACTACGTTTCCTCTTCGCAGTGGTAGCAGTAGACCTCCCAGCCTTGGGGATATGAGGCTTCTCTTTCTCTGCTGTAGGGGGTGGTTCCTTATCTCCTGTATCAAGAAGAGCATAACGTTTTCCTCGTGCCACGGTGGGAGAGTTGGAAGCAGGGGTGGAGCACTACCTGCCGGCAGAAGTAACCAGCTGCCAATGTCCACCCTGAGCCATCTCCTCCTCCACCAGTGGTGTGTCAGCAGTCTTGTGTACTGGGACAGCTACCTCAGATGTTTCCTCATGAATACTGTCCAGGAATTGCTCGTGGATTCGGATGCTCCTTAGACTAGCCACCTCCTCCTGTAGCTCTCCCACCTGCTGCCTGAGAGATTCCACCATTAGGCACCTTTCACATTGGATGGTCCCCCCAGCCTGGATATCAGTAAGTGGGAATTACAAGCCACAGTCCCTGCAAAACCACACCAGGATCTGGGTAGAGTCATCCATGCTCAGGTGGTCTGTCTCGCTGTAGGCGCAGGTGGAGGAGACAGAAGCAATGCTGGCATAGGTGTTGTGGGTCTTCCTGACCATTGTAGGCCTCCCTCTGTCAAACTCCCTCTTAAACTCCCCTGTCTGCAGCCCCCTGTCTGCTATCTAGTTCTTTCTTGAACCCTGTTAAATTCCTGGTCTTCACAGCTCCTCTGGCAAGGAGTTCCACAGGCTGACCATGTGCTGTGTGAAGAAAAACTTCCTTTTGTTTGTTTTAAACCTGCTACTTATTAATTTTATTTGGTGACCTCTAGTTCTTACGTTATGGGAACAAGTAAATAACTTTTCCTTATTCACTTTTTCCACGCCAGTCATGATTTTATAGACCTCTATCATAGTCCCCCCCTTTAGTCTCCTCTTTTCTAAGATGAAAAGTCCTAGTCTTTTAAATCTCTCTTCATATGGGACTTGTTCCAAACCCCTAATCATTTTTGTTTCCGTTTTCTACACCTTTCCCAATGCCAATATGTCTTTTTCGAGATGAGGTGACCACATCTTTATGCAGTATTCAAGATGTGGGCATACCAGGGTTTTGTACAGAGGCAATAAAATATTCTCTGTCTTATTTTCTATCCTTTTTTTAATGATTCCTAACATTCTGTTTGCTTCTTTGACTGCCACTGTACACTGAGTGGATGTTTTCAGAGAACTAGCCACAATAACTCCAAGATCTCTCTCTTGAGTAGTTGTAGCTAAATTAGTCCCCATTTTGTATGTGTAGGTGGGATTATTTTTACATTTACTTAACATTTACTTTTTACCCCAATGTTCCTTTAGAAAGGAAAATAAAATGCGGTATATTGAATCTTTGCTAATTAAAAATCTATGCAAAATAACAGAATTTAGATACAACATTAAAAATCAATGTTGTAGAGTACTCTCCTAAATCCAGTCCTTCAAGGAGAATTGTACTACTGGATAGATCTGCCTTCATGGTTCTACGTGCCTGGTTGGGAACTTGGGCAGAGCTGGTCTGACAGTTTCTTGCCATGAAATCAGAAGTTGTATATCAAGTTTTTGTTCTTGCTGAGGAATTGAATTATTCCAGAGAGATAGTCATACTTAACATTTGTGTACATTTTTGATCAATAAATCTCAAACTATTGTACAAAAATAAGGAGAGATTATTTCCATTTTACCCAAAGTCTTAGCTTCTCCATTGGTAAGTTACTTTGAGTTAATAAAAGAGCCAGGAATATTTAGATTTCATTACCCCCAGTATAGTGTTCTGCCCAGTGGACCATATTGCTTTCAGTAATGGAGTATGGAATCTCCTCAGCTTACCTTGGGCTTAGCTAAATAGCAACAAAGAATTACTACCATGAGTAAGGCCACTCTGTAGCCTATAGTGCCTAGAGCAATGGTCTCCAACCTTTTTAACCATAAGATCACTTTTTCAATGTAGGTGCAATGTAAGATCTACCTCAAACCCAAATACCTTTACCCTGCTTCCTTTCTGCCCCTTCTCCGAGGCCTTCCCCATCATTACTCCCTTTCACCAGGCTGGGGTAGGGTGTTGGGGTCTTGGGTCAAAGAGTTGGGAGTATGGGAGGGGCTCTTAACTTAGCCCAGGGTGGAGGATTGGAGTCCAGGAGGGGTTTCAGGGTGCAAGCTCTGGGAAGGAGTTTGGGTGCAGGGGGACTCATGTCTGGGGCAGGAGGTTGGGTGCAGGAGGAGGATCAGGGCTGGGATAGGGGTTCAGGAAGCAGGCTCTGGCTGGGCATCATTTAACTGAGATAACTTCTGGGTTGTGGAGCAGTGGGGTTAAGACAGGCTTACTTCTGCCCTGGTCCTGCACTGCTCCTGAAAGCAGATGGCTTGTACAGCAATGTCTCCATGGCTCCATGTGCTGCCCCTGATCTACAGGCACTGACCCGAGAGCTTCTACTGGCCACGATTCCCCATTACTGATCAATGGGAGCTGCAGGAGTGGTGCCTGCAGGCAAGGTTGGCACGTGGAGACCCCCTGTTCTGCCTTTCTTAGGGGCTGCAGGGACATGCCAGCCATTTCCAGGAGCAGCAATTACCCTAGGGATAATTACTCCAGCCACGACAGGTTAGGCATTTTAGAACTCACTACCCAAAGAATTAAATGTAAGTGTAAGAGAGAAATGAAAATCATGAAATGCACTGACCAGTCACAAACCAAAAACAACCCACTTTGCAAGTAGTAAAATAAGTAACAACAACCCCCCACATATGTGTTGGATCAGGAGATGAGAGTGAAGGACTATGTGTGTTTGTGAGAATGGCAGAGTGAAAGAGATTCACATTGCCAAGCTCCCTTCATCCCCTTCACTCTGTGTGGAAGTGGGGGGAGGAGGGACACCCTGACATCAGTATCTTCCCTTTTTTCCCTCCCACACCCTGGACAGCAAGCAGGAGGCTCCCAGGGTGCAGCTCCAAGGCAGAGGGCAGGAACAGCATGACAGTGGGTGGAGGGACAACTATAGTGCCAGCGCTTGAGAGCTTTCCAGCCAAACCAGTCCGGATCACCTGTCAGAGGCTCCAAGATCTACCAGTAGATCCCTATCTACTGGTTGGTGACCACTGGCCTAGAGAATAAAATAGCCATGCCTATTTGTCTGAGAATCTGTAATTGAATGGGCATGGGGATTTGAACTACCCTGTCAGCCAAAGACCTGGTCTGTATTGGCAGAAATGCAGAAGATTCTGTAGTGAAATGCTGCAGTCTAAAGAAGGCTGTGTCTATGCTGTGGTCTGTAGCTACATACAGCAGTGAAAGGCTCTGACAAGACTCAGCAGCATACCGCTACAGTGCAGAAGGGTGGCCATGCCATACTTCTGCTCTTCTGCTGGTAGTGGCAATGCCTGTAGAGCTGGGTGCATGGCCAGCAGTCACCGCTAGGGTGACCAGATGTCCTGATTTTATAGGAACAGTCCTGATATTTGGGGCTTTTTCTTATATATGTACCTATTACCTACCACTTCCTGTCTTGATTTTTTTTCACACTCGGTATCTGACACCTGAGTCACTACTCTCCAGCCACCCAACTTTGAAGGTGCTCAATAAATTTATTTTCCACTAAAGTTTTTCATGCCCCCCAGAATACACTACCTGCCTTACCTAGGGGACATGCCCCCCAGTTTCAGAACCTTTTTTAGTGTACATACCGTGAGGTTCTGGATTGTCTTTACTTGCCTAAGTAGCATTTCACGGTGTCTGCTGCTATTGATATCCATGCTAGTGGTATGTGCCATATATGCATACTATGCACCACTGTAAGTGTAGACAAGGGTGACAGAGTTCCGGTGGCTTTCATTAAAAAGCCAATATATATCAGTAAGTTCCACAGAATGACCATTTATTTCCTGTTCTATGTATAAGAAAATAGCTACAGTACCTAGGCCACTATAATGGAATAACTGCAACAGATGGAGACTGTAATGGGTATGTAGGTGAAGCTGCATTGGGCACACAATACAACATCTCCCCAAGCCGTAGCTGTTCTTTTGATGGATGATTTTGGTCTCCAAAGTTGTCAAACCAGCACTAAATTAATCAAAAGCTTCAAAAAGCAGTCTGTATTTTGCAGTTCTACCATAATAAATGAGTCAGCTGGGTTGCAGCTACCAGTTTAAGCAGCTGATACTGACATTTTATTTCAAGCTTTGTGTTCTATTTGTTGCAGTAGGTTCAAGAAATGACAAATTTAGAATGTAATTTTTCTTTCAAAAATAAGCTATGGATGATGAAAAATAAATGCAAAAACATATGTATATAATCTTGAAAGCATTCCTCCTCCACCCACCACACTTTGTCCCTTAATTTTTTACCTTTAAAAGTTATCTTTCTACCTTTTAAAAGGATCATATCAGCTGTACCAGATCAGTGAGTGTCACTAAGAGAACAATGCCTGAGGAGTCTGCACTTGCTGTACCTATGGTATCAATAAAGAAGCATGATACTAAAGACAGGGCAGACACTTGAGAGAACAACAAGCCCTTGGAAAATAGTTCACCAATAAGCCCCACAAACACTTCTGTTTTAATTATACAGAAGTGACAGCTTCTACATCAATAAGTTCACTTTTTTCCCAGATACTTTTAACATGTGGCTTTTCTATATAGTAGATGGTGTGTAAAAAGCCAGCTGGCCTAAACGGATTTATTTGCTAGTATGCTGCCCAGAATCAGAGCCTACTGCAGTCTCAAAGCGTGGCTACTATGGCACAGAGATGCCATGGGCCTCTCAAAAATATTTATGTGGGCCTACATCAACCAAGGTACTGCAAGCTCCCTTTAGCAACCCATGCATCACAGAATTGAAGAAGGTGCAACAAAAAGATGCTTTGCAGAGTGTAAGATTTCAGTTTACTGTGATGTAGGGAATCGTTTTCTTTGGCTTATCGTAAAATCGTGTGTATAATGCGTACTTTTTTCCCCGGTTTTTAAGGGTTAAAGCCAGGGTGCGCATTATACATAGGAGGTCATCTGTAAAGTTTTTAACTCACCCTCCCTGCCAGGCTCCCGGACAAGGTGCAGCACGCGGGCAGCTGGGCAGGGGGCCCCTGCGGCAGGCGCGAGCTCAGCTGGGCAGGGGGCCCCCGCGGCAGGCACGAGCTCAGCCAGGCTCCCAGACAAGGTGAGGAGCCGGAGGGCGGGAAAGCTGGGGGGACGGGGACGGGGGGACAAGGGGTCCTGCGGCAGGCGCGAGCTCAGCCAGGCTCCCAGACAAGGCGAGGAGTGCCCTGGCTCGCTGCCTGCCCGGTCTTCGTGCAGACAGCTGGGTGGGGGGCGGATAAGGGGCCCCGCAGCAGGCGCAGCTCCTGGTGCTTCACGCATGTTTCCCGGGTGAGCCTGCAGGTGGGAGCGGCCCCTTCTTTCCTATATATACACACTGTAAAATCATGAATATAATGGAGGTGCGCATTATAGATAAGCGTTCAGTTTATTCCGGGATTCTGACGTTTAAAAGATAGGTGCGCATTATGCATCGGTGCGCATTATACTTGAGATTTTACGGTACTCCTTTCATCAGTATTCCCCAATAGAAACTGCTTTGAGAATAGTGTATTTACAACCTGTTGTGCCCTAGAGTGTCCAGGTACAATAGTATGAGGGGCCTTTGTCTCCAACATCTCCTGCCAGCAATCTGCCTCCCACTTCAGTTCTGTGACAGTCACATAAAGTTCAGTCACCTTCTGGGGTAACAAAAAGGTCCAACTCAAAAATTCATAAAACATCCAAACACAAAAGACACTTTAACCCCTTCTCCATCCCCCACCCCTGGGCTATTCCTCAGCCCATTCGTTGGCTCATTCTTCAGCCCCACCTTGGGCTCAGTGTCCTTTCCATGCCCTTTCCTCTGGGGCTGATAGGGAACATAGGCCTACGCTCTACTTTAGGTTCTAGCACAAGAACCTGTATTAAGAAGCTAGATCTGCTCCTTCAGGCATGTAACTGGCCTGGGTAAACAGTTACTGATGTCAAACTCCCTTGGGCTGCTTCCCCATAATTTGTGCTTAAATAGTCTTCCCTTGATTCTCAAGTCTCTGGATTCTCTATGGATCTTCCCAGTTTATCTTTTCTCTGCTGAACTAATTTGGGCTTACCCGATCCCTGTCAGTTTTTCTCCATAGAGTTTCTCTCCTCCACCCTCAAGTTCCCTCAGCTTCCATTCTAACGCCAAGATGCCTAATGATCCTTACCTAGCTCCACCTTCCCTAGGCCAAGAGGCAATCAATTGATCACTGGTGCACTAATTGGCTCTTTGGCTTTTGTCTAACAAGAGATGGGAATAAGCAGCATCAAAGGTGGTCATATGAACCTTAGCAGCTGTCACCTTTCCAGGCTAATGAGCTCTGTGCATGGCTTGGGTCATTTGCATACTGCTACTATGCAACATGATCCTTGCATGTGTGCTTTAATCTTCATCACTCAATCTGCTTAACATTTTGCCAATTTACTGCTGCATTCCAGACTCTGGAAGGTCCTTCTACGGGCTATTCTTCATTTCTGTTTGATTGTGCTCTCCATTACTGCTTTACCTGGCTATCTATAACTCTGCATTCTGTAAGTCATTTTTCTTCCTCCTGACATATTTTTCTGTGCACAGAAATCATCATGATGATGATCAGGACCAAAAACTAAATCACATTTTAGAAAGTCAATTGATAATGAAACAATAATTTAAAATCCATTATTTTCTTTTGAATGGGTTATTTTTCAGATTTCTAGAAAATGCAAACAGATTTAAATAGAACATTTATGTTGTATTTTTTTTTAAGTGACAAAAGCCAGTACAAACAACTAGGCTATGAAACCAGCCTATGCCGGTGGCAGAATGTAGGGTACAAAGAGCTGTGAAAAATGGGCTGCATTCACACTGCAATGTACAGCTACAAGTGGCAATGAAAGTCTGACAGGGAGGAGGCATTGGGGAAAGGGTCTGGTAGCAGGGAAGCACCAGGACACTATGCTAATAAACAAAGCAGCAAGGGGTGGGAAGCACTCTGCTTGGGTGTTGTAGAGAGCAGAGCAGGGTACATGACCTATGGTTCTGGAGTGTGTTTGCTCACTTAAGCAGTGCGCACCATCTGCACAGCTATTTAGACCCATGCTACAGGGACGTATGTACTCTACAGCTCTACTATGAAAGGTGTTTTCTCCAGATCAAGAGCAAGGTTCACAGTCAAGACACCATGAAGTTTGTGCAATCCATGCACATGCTATACTGTGTCTGTCCAGCGGATTCATGGGTTTCAGCTGGTAGTATCAGCAATGAAAAACTCCATTTAAACAAGGCAGTCCTCATTAGGTAAAGGTAATCCAAAGAAAAAAGTTGAGAGTCATGAATCTCTATATTGTCCATAGCAGATACGCTTCACTTACAGAAGGTACTTCACAGAAGGTTATCTTTTTCCTTGTGTGTTCTTCTTTGTTAAGAACTTTGTATCCATTTTTGGTTTGACTCTAAATAATTGTATATAGTCCTTTAGGAATGGAATGGACGTCTTGACTCTGACTTGCTCTAAAGCAAATTCAATTACTAATTTTTTATTCAAGATGGACAGTGCAAATTTATCCTCAGGCATTACAGTAACTTTATACATTTAGACAAAATGTTGTAGCATGGCAGGGCTGGCCTTACCATGAAGCGAACTGAGGTAGCTACCTCAGGTGACAGACTGGGGGGCGGGGGGGTGCCACTAGGACCCAGAGAATTGAGACCTTTCAAAGTTTTGGCCCAAGAGAGGAGGCATGGGGGTGTCATTTGAGCTCCCCACCTCAGGTGCCAAAATGTTGCGGGCCGGCCCTGTAGCATGGGGTGCTCTCCTAAGACAAATAATTATTCTGATGCACAAGTAATGTGCCTAAGAAAGATTAGGTAAAATTAACTTATTTGTTGGTGTTTTCTCAAAAGAGGCACAAAAAAGAATAGGCAAGTAGGATGGATTGCTGGAACATTCTTTTTGTCACAATATGTGGACATTCCTCAGAAATGACATTATGCAGTTTGTCCAAATGGGTATGAAATGAAATTCAGTGTTATACCCGGTGTTTACTGTGTGGTGGTAGCTTTGAGAGTACAGATTTGATTGCCCTTTTTGGAGGAGGAGGTTAATGGTCTGGATCTGTTTACATTTTGTGGTTGTTAAAAGGGAAAGATAAAAAAAGATGTCCTAGCTATCAACATATTTTTGCTAAAGGAATTTTATTTAATTTTCTGCCTCTGTATTGAACATAAAATGCCTCTATATAGAGAAAATACAATGATCTAAATTTATAAATTACAGTACTAACATGGTAAATGGGCTCCAAATAAATGCCTGAAATAGACTCATGCCATGTTATACAAAAATGAGGAAATGTATTTTTATATCCTTAAATTAAAGATGTGATCAGTGTGTTTGATATAGGTGCTAGTACATTGTGATGTGTTGTAAAAACCATTGTAATGGGTTGTTGCTTGGGGCCTCAACAAGGGTTCGGAATAGGTTGGGTTCTGCCCTGTGATTTGGCTACATATTACACTAAGCCCTTGTCCTCAATCATAAAATGGAATATTTTTTGCAGGGCTGAGATTTACATTTTACACTATCAAGAGATTGAAAATTGTGCTGATGAAATATCATTCTTTTCCAACGCAAATGTTAGTAGAGAAATAAATTTTAGTTTTTGACCAGCTCTTGTGTGTATTCAGTTCCATTTCCCTTTCAGCATGGATGAATGGTCGGTCTTTCTGACACTACTGCAGGAATTTATCACGGAGACCTCTTGTGCCTTATTGTGGAGGAAACCAGAAGAATCTGTCTTCAGTGTTACTGAACATAGGCATGGATATCCATTGCAGTTGCTCAAAGTCAAGTCTTGAAGCTAAATCTAGCGATGGCTCTGACATTCTTATGTTTGCCCAGTATTGTTTAGTCTTTGTTATAGGACCTCTCCAATGCACAACTCTTCGAGCTATTTGCTGGTGAGAGACTTTACCCTTAGCAGGACTTATCCATAATGATACAGGATCAAACCTATAGAAAGGAACCTTGAACTTTGATGGCTGTAGAGAGGATACTGTTTCTTTGTACCTCATTCAGTTACCTTTTAAAGTGAAGCAGTTTCATAAGTTTATTTCCATGCTCCTCTTTTATGCTTATACCTTTACAAACCCTTATTGGAAGGGTGAAAGAAGAGGATCATACCGGAGAAGATTTTATTAGATTTTCAACCCCGTTAAGACTACAGAATTGTTCCCTGCGGTAAGATCTTGAGTGCTCAGTAAGATTTACTTGAATTTATTGATGAGGCTTCCACCATTGCCCTTGGGAGACTTACAAAGCTAGGTAATTTTCTCTGATACTCAGGCTACAATTTTTGTTGCTTAACTTCATTTGATTACTCCTTGTTATAACTGCTTCAACCACACTAAACTGTTATTCTCTTTTCTTGGTGTTTACACACTTTAGACACATGTAGCTGGTTGTTCTATGCCCTGTAGTAATCATTTATCCAAACCTGAATGGAAATCAGATAAATCCTTTCATCTTCTTATTCATTTTAATTCTTCTGACTTTCCTCTAGTTTGCCCATTCTTTCCAGGTACTCAAAAATGTAAGTAATGTTCTGGTTCAGTAGACGTGGTCTGTTTTCTCATTAGTCCATCGAATGCATGTATCACACAAATTACACTGGCTTTTTTGTGTACTGCAGAACAAGATTATATCCAAGTTCGTGTCCACTATCACCCATAAACTTTGTTTGGCACTACTCTTTTCCTAGTCTTTTCTATGTTATAAATCAAAAGAAATGAAGATATCCCTCTTTAATTTTTAATACTAAAGAAGGAGACATGATCAGCAGATCATATTTCACCACTGCCTGTAATGTTCTGTTATAGGGTGGGTTGGTGTGGCGAATTTCCAGTTCTGAAATACAAATTGGTCTCATTTTGTTCCTTCCACTTTTGTAACCATTTTAAATATGTTCACAAGCATTTTCTGACTCACGTGGACAGGTCATCAGAACACAAATTTCAGCATACTAAAGTCTGTCAGTGATTGCATAGAAATTAGCACATTTCGCATGTTAGATATTGTAACAGCACTATGTTTAAAGCAAAGATTGCATCGTGAAAGTCTTTTATATTGTAATATCATGATCCAATACAAAAATAGTCTTTTAAAATACAGGGTCAGTGGGGCAATGTATAATTTGCCCATAGTGTTGCCAACATAGCAGCAGAAATTGCATTACATTGTGCTCAGAATAAGACAATTTATTCAGCAGAAGTGTCTTCAATTGTCCTCACAGGCAAAGAGGTTGATTTCAAATAATCAGTTTCTTAAAACTGTCAGCTGGAAAGCAATGGAACTGTGTGACAGAGTTAAAACCTGAATATAACCTGAAAATAATCCTTTTCTTAGTAGCAAAGATTCCTACATTGCTTGCATTGTATTCTTATATATACAGAACAAAGCATCAAATTGTAGAAGCAGGAGTTAGAATGGAAACAATATACTCTTGAAGCACAGAAAAAGGTTTTTTATACAAATGATAAAGCTGCAAGTGAATCAATCAAGGCTACATTTTTCATCATATCCATTTACCACTGGAACATCTTGAAATAAATGTGGTTTTTTTCCTCATTCTGTTTTTACTTCCTTAATTAACTTTTAATGATGCAGTAATACCTGGGACTCATTGACTCATTTTGATTCTGCAACTGGGTCTCAATCAATGCTGATCTTTCACTGTAGTTTCATTGAAACCTTGAATATTAGTTTGATTACTTGAGAAAATGATGGTACTTGTTACTCATTCTAATTCAGTACTAAATAATTTACAGTGATAGCATGGGCTATCTTTGTTCGTAAATGACAAATACATTAGTCAAACTATTGATTCCTCTGTTCTTTTATGTTAGTTATACAGGTTGAATCTTCAACTTCCTAAGCAGGAGGATGAATCTGTAGGATTTTAGGATTTCCTCAGCTGTAGGCAACTGGCCATGAATCAATAATATAACTTTGATATGACTTTACTTACTTTTCATGCTGGATGACAGAATGTTGGTACTAAGTGCTTTTAAAATAGCCCCCTTGGAATGGATTGGGTTAGAATCCAGTTGAGTATGGATATTGGGCCTCATATGAAGCTCATTGAAGTTGATGGAAAGACTTCTACTGGCTTCAGTAGGCTTTGGATCAGACCCATTACATTCACTGTCATTAGTCACTGAAGAAAAATGTTGCTAGTGCAGATGAACTGCGAAAGGCTTGGCATCAGGGTAAACACAAAAATCTGAGAATTTATTGAAAATCTATCTGGAAGATGTGGGTGGAAATCTAATGAGAATGGGCTTTCTTGAGAGATTTCTATTAATTCCTGTGCATAGTTTTGTAACTTTTAGCTTCAGTCCAAGGCAGGATCTGGAAACAGAGAGAGATTCAAAAAAGAAAGATAACGGAGGAGGGAATAACTGATCACTTGCAAACCATGAAGAAGAGCAATGGTTTTTCTGAAACAGTTTTGCCCAAAGTTGTTACAGTTGATCAAGTAGTTCAGAAAATCACACTGAGAAAATCTGAACGCATTCTCCAGTACAGAGTTCTAGACAAAAAAACAGGGCTTTTTTGTTTCTTGTATTTTCTGGGCAGTTTCCAGGCTCTCAGTCTTCAGGGCAGATTTTAATTGTTTGTACAGCGTATGCCCACGATCCTTGTTTATGATGCCACGTGGCCAGCATCTACATTATAAATATTACACTAGATGTTAAACACATGATGTGTCCATCTCCAATGGTTTCTGCAGAATTCTTAATGTAAAATACTTTGTCAAGCCTATGCCCAAAACACACATCCCCCTTTGAACTGTATTCTGCTGCCCAGGACTAGAAGTAAAAATGCCAGAATACCATAAAAACTGTTAAAACTACTGGTTGCTTAAAATATCACAACAAACCTCTCCCTCCCCCCCCAGCCCCCGCCTTTGAAGATTCTGAGCTAAGTTTTCTCTCTGCAATTTTCCCTATTGAAGAAAGAAGAGAATAGGCTTTTGTATGCTGTAGGAACACTTTCAGTGTTTGCTGTATACAGATAAATGGCAATGTAGAATACATGTAGATTTAGTGAAATTAGGGCACGTGTCTTTCCCTTCTTTATGGGGAATGTAAGGATTCCACCTTCTGTATAAGGACAGGAAGGCAGGCTCAACACTACAGTAATGTGCATCTGGGAAACTCAAAAGGGCCATAAAGTATAAAATTGCCTGAGGAAATGAGACAGAAACATGGGTACCTTCACACAGTAAAGTCTATGCAGCCGTTTCATAATTTTAAAAGTTCACAGATTCATGCATGTGCCGAAAAAATCCTTCAGACAGAGACACACTCTCTGAAGCGTGTCTAAGGCAGAGGATCCCTTGCCATTCATGCTGGCAATTCATACTCATTTTGTTTCATCCAACTCAAAATGTGTTCCAATTTGATGGGCACTTAAAAACTATTTTCACTTCATTCTGAAACAAACCTTTCTTCAGGCTTGCCAGCAAATCCATTTTTTGCCCACATTTAATAATATCCTTGAAACAGCAGCTTTTTCCCCCTCTCCCCTTTTTTTTTGCTTTTCAATGAATAATAAGAAACATGATCAGTAAATGAACTGTCATGGGGTGTGTGCATGTAGTGGATAGCTTCTTCATGATGGAGGAAGAGGAGAGACTGTGGTATGCAAGTTGATCACTGGATGACTATGAGCCACCAAACTGGTATGGCCATAAAAAAGACAAATGCAATTCTAGGCTGTACCAGGGGAGGAGGACTACTAGGATGACCAGGTGTTACCCACACAAATTTCTCTATCCCTTCCACACTGTAGGGACACACACCTCTACCCAGTTCCTAGGGCTCAAGGTGCAACCGTATTAATTTATACACCCACCCTTTCCTAGGGCTCAGGGTGTAACAACCCGCGGGTTGGCAGGATCTTTAGCCACTGAAAGAGCCTCACACAGTAATATCCTTATCCTCTCTTTATTGACAATTCCCAAACAAGCAGAATGCACATGCTAAGCACACAGGGTCGTGCTCATCAGTCCTGATAAAAGGCAGACAAACTTCCCCTGTGGGTCAGGCAGTATCAGTCTCTCTGGTCTTAGGCTGTGTCTCAGAGGTGAGTTCTGGTTTCCAGGTCTCCCCCCCCCCCTCCTGATCTTCTTCTAGCCTTTTCTTTCTTCTGTTGTTTCTGATCTTCCTCCTTCTTCTCCTCCTTGAACCCCAGTTTATATAATGAAAACTGAGTCTTATTTAGCTATACCTTAACCAATTATTTTAGTACAATTTTACTAACCAATCATAACAAAATTACCTAACCAATCATACCCCACCACCTTAATTGATTTACACCTACCAAAATTAATTATACAGCAGACAGAAACAGTTACAAACCAGACAGAGATCACACAGTCAAACAATAGGGAAGTGTAGTGACAATGCTCATAGGATGAGGATTCCACAACATTCTCTATTGATAAGCAGTTTCTTGCCAGACAGAATGGTGTTACTTAAGTTTTCTTTACCCATCTTGACATCTGTTTCTTTATCTGGTGACAGTGGGGGAGCTATCAGGGCAAAGTCCCCTTCTCACAGCCTGGTGTGACACTTTGTAATACAATTTAGATGAAACTGTGAGTATGTGACTCCAGGCCTTACAGTAATGGCTGCTACTCTTCAGTCTGGCTACAGAAGGTGGCTTTGGTTCAGGCCTAGCACAGGCCTTCCAATATGGCTACAGAAAAGCCATATTGTTACACAGGAAATGGAGTACTTATCTTACGAGACTAAAATAACTCGGCTTATTTGACCAAAGGTGCAGAAGGAAGATGATTGTTCCTTGTAAAGACATTTTAGGTAGTCTAGGGATGGGCAAGAGCTATTTAAGTTAAAAGACAATGTTGGCTCAAGAAAACTTAGGTATTAACCAGCCATGAGATAACTCAGGCTGGAAATCAGAAGGTTCTAACCATTAGAAGACTGGTTCTGGAATAGTCTTCATAAGAATAGTGGGCACAGACAACCTGACTAGTTTTAAAAGGAATACCAAACGTTCATGGGATTATATGCCTGTTACCTGTGTTAACGGGATTGGAGTAAATGACCCAAGAGTCCCATCCAGTTCTCTATTCCTAATTTCTCATTTCTTAATGCTTTTTCATTTAGACGTGATATTGAACTCCCAGGACTTTAATATCAGATTTACTCTGGAATAAACTTCAGTGATTTCTGCAGACATACAGAATTAGGTAATTTCAGTAATTGTACCTATTATTTCAATAGATTCTTTTTGCTCAGAACGACTCAGACTTGTAGAAAATACTTAGTGTGGCCTGTAAAAAAGAAAATCCTGTTTTACTTAGACCAAAGTTAGTGTGCTGTTAAATAAAACAGAATTACTTTTTTAGGGCTGGATTTGCAAAGGTATTGGGGTTGCCAGGTGTCCGGTTTTGAACTGGACAGTCCAGTATTTGAGCTTTCTGTTCAGGAAACAAATTGAGAAAATATAAATGTCCAGTATTTTCTAAATAAGATGTAACGTAGATAATGATTTAATGTCAAGTGTGTCCAGTATTTTTGTTGAAACCATCTGGCAACCCTAAAAGATAGGAGCATATTTTCCTGTGAACAGTTGTACATGGAAACACCATGATTGTGCATGGTAAGTAAGAATGCAAACTCTTTTTAGAAGACTTGAGATACAACTGGTTTAAGCTGTGAGACACAGACTAGTCCCCTATGCAATGTCAGCATGAAACAGAAGAGATATTGTGCTTGGGATTTATTGTGTATTTGGGATAGAGGAGGAAATGAGATTTCCCATCTTATTGGTAAGATAACTGCTAATATGATGGTCATAAGCTATAATAAAGCCAAAACCATAAAATGTTGTGGGGAGGGTTTATCTCTCCCTAATTTCTCCTTGACAATTTTTTTTGTGACCTGATTCAACATTCCATGCTTCAATATGCTTTCAGAGGCAATACTTTCTATTAGTATTCAATAACACACAGCATTAAAAGCAAGTTATCATAGTCCTCAAAAGGTTTATCAGTGTTGTATCTGTTTTTTTCTTCATTTGTGTTTGCATGGCTTATGCTGTCAAATTCTGTACTGTTGTCAGAAAGTGTTATGAAAAATCAAATTGTATCACGTTATGAATAGCTGTGTTATCATTGTAATTTGGCCACCTGTGTTAAATCAAACTTATAGCTTACTGGGTTCAGAGCAGTACAACAAAGGGGAAATTAAACTCTTTATCTTAATCTTTATTATTTAACTATAAATTTAAGCATCTTTCCTCAGCATTACTCAACCTCTGGAGCATTTTTTTAAAATTTGTTGTGAACTTAGAGAATTTATTTTGGATTTGCTTTGAGAAGTGTAAGGGATAAATTTCTTGAATCAAAAGTAATTGAAATTTGTTACAGTATATGAAAAAAAATATAAAATATGGTTTTATTTGCAAATAGCAAAATGTGATCATATGGAGAGTTGTGTAGTATTTGAATTTTTCCAGGGTTTTAAAGGTATATAGAGTAAGAACTAAACTAGTACACAATGTCTGATCATCATGTATAATAAAGCTGAAGGTAGCCTTACAAAAAATCCAAATTGCATGTGAAATATTTAAGAACCCATATGTCATAATTAAGCATTACTAAAACACAATATGATTAGTTATTTGGATGAGAAGTAAAATTTGGTCCAACAGGTAGTTATCAAAATATTTTGATCAGATTATAATATAACATAACATTTGTTAAAACATTGGTAATTTCTAAGTTTCACAAATTTTATTGCAACTCGTTATTTATTGAAATAGTGAACCAGAAATGCATTATTCAGTATTTTCCTATTCAAAAGGCTGATTTATACATTGTACCAAGAATTTACTAGCCACTAAGATTAATCAAAATGGTGACCACTTATGTTTAAACCTGTTATGGATAAAATAAAACACCATGTATACTCTTTGAAATGATTCTTATTTGTCACTTCAGTGCCAAGACCTAGGGCTTAGGCACTAATGATCTGCAAACATTAGAAATGCCTATAACAGATTAATTAAAATAGTATAATCCAACATCACTGATATAGAGTTTCAGGTTTGGATATTTATTTTTATACAAAACTTTTCATTTCAATCACTTTCTTACAAAGCATCATCTTTATCACACAGGAATCTATTACAACACTAATTCTTTGTTTTGGATGGGTTTGTTACAGGCTGTCTAGCCTCTTAGAGGCACTTGGTTCCAACTTTGCCTATAATTGATCAGCTACCCTCCCAGCTGATCTTGATTGGCTAGGCTGCTTGTTTTAGACCCAGCTGAGATGGGATCACAGACTACCTAGAAAAGTATACCAGGGCTCAGATGGGAGAGGAGAAAAATGGTGATTCCTCCAGTAAACCTTGCAGCAGGGTTGTCTCAGGAAGATCAGGAGTGTGGCTGGCTCTTGTGATTAGCCCTGAAAGAAGAGAGACTCCCAGAGGGGGAGAAGCTCTAAGAGCCAGCACACTGTAGGACAGTGGGAAAGTACTCAGAGCTGAGCCTGAATGGCACAGAAGACCTGTTTGTTTGTTGCACTTAGGACTATTGTCTTAGGACTGGACTACAATAGAAAGTAAGGTTAACCCTGCTGTGTCACTAATGGAAGGGGAAAAATTCTAACCATTGACAGTTGGTGGTTCTGGAACAATTTTTATGGTGGGGTGCTGAGTTGTGCCTTTCCCTCCTGCCCCCGTCCATGTCTCTCAACACTCCAGACTGGGGCCACAGCTGAGGGTGGTTGCAGAGTCCTGGACTGTGGCCAGGGGTAGAGCCCAGTGACTGGGACCCTGGGTGGCAGTGGCAGTGGAACTCCTGTGTGCAGGCTGGTGGTTGGGCCCCTGGTGTGGGACCAAGCTGGGCACAAAGCCTAGGGGTGCTGCAGCATCCTCCCACACTCCTACTTCCTGTGCCTATGTTGAGAGATGCAGTCAAGTCAATTTAAGCCCTGATGTAGACAGTGCGAGGTTGATGAAAGATGCTCATAACAGAGCTTTCCATCTTTGAGCAGGCCTGATGAAAATAAAATCTCACTGTCCCAGAGTTCAGTAACTCCTGTTCATCATGATTACATCATAGTGAACAGTTATGAGCTTAGGTTATGTCTAGACTGCAGAGTTTTTCCGGGATACCCGGTATCCTGGAAAAACTCTGCTGCATCCAAGGAACGCGTCTACTTTTCTGAAAAAAAAAATTCGGAAGAGCAGATGTGTTTTTTCAGCATCCCTGTAAACCTCGTTTTACGAGGAAGAAGGGATGTTCCAAACAAGATTTTTTTCCAACATTTGGCCCAGTGTAGACAGGCCAAATGTTGGAAAAGCTTCTTCCAAAAAAAGAATCAGAAAAAGATACGCAAATTGTGGTTCATAATTTGCGTAACTTTTTCCAAAAAAACCCCAAACCTGGCAGTGTAGACATAGCCTTAGGTGTGGGGGCAGGTGAGGGAAAGGATTCTTTGAGGTATCTCAAAACTTAACTAACGCAATGTATATGGAAAGGGGATATGGAAGGATCTTCATGTTGTCGTCATCATCATCTTGCTGCTATGGGAAAATTGAATCTCAGCAGCTTGCTCTGGGATCGTGGAAGAGCTCCTGACATTTTGAACAAAAAAAATCCAAGGAGCAATTTTCCTGATAAGCATGGGCAATGTATGTTCTGGAGAATGTTGGTATGTGTGCTGTAGCTCTTGATCAAATATTAGCTATCTGCAAACCCCTTGTCAGACAGGTTCTGTTGATGAAGTATTATTGCCATTTAAAAGATGGGTATTTTGAGACAGAAGTTAAGTTGTTTAACTAAAACCCCGGGGGAGTTTGGCATGAAAGCTTGGATTAAAATACATGGGTATTGGGTTCTCAGTCCAGCATTTCAACCACTAGGAGATCCTGGATTTCATGCTTTGATCTCTTCATCCTTGCGGCTAGACCTAGGTAATGTATATCCATGAAGCACAAGAGCCAATTAGCTGCAGGCAGTTGGCCAGAAGGCAGCCGGTGGTTGCTCTGGCACTCTTAGTGACAGCCCCACAAATTGGTTTTGAGTGCATTGATACTATGTATTTTGTATGTCCTGAAGGAAAATCCTGAATAACTGATGGTCCTGAAAGATAACAGTAAAAAACAGTGAATAAGTGGAGAGAGTTTTGATCATGTAAACACATCTTCACCCAGAAAAGAGCTAGAAACTTGACTGTAAACTAAATATGAAAGCTGAGATCGCTCTGGATGCTTTTAAGGTCGCGTTTCTCAAACTGTGGGTCCCACCCCCATCGCGAGCAACTTAGAGGGGGGTCACGGTATCACAAAGTTTGAGAACACCTGTTTTAAGGTATAAAACAGAAGTCCTAAAGCTACAGACTTCACAGAGCCATAGGGTTGGAATTGTTGTCCCTTATCAGCCAATGGTAATATTTGAGTTAATACATTCACCAGAATCCAGGCTGTATTATTGAACTTTACATCACATAATTGATTATTAAATATAACTAGAAAAATATTACCAAAACTACTACTGTCCTCTACAGTGTAATATCAAACAGTGCACATTATTAGGTGACCATTATATCTTTCCATATGCTTAAGTTGTTTTGGTTTCGATAACAGCATGTTTACCTCAGATGGAAGTCATGTATTTAGAATTTGTTTTTATTAGATCTGAAAGTGGAAATTGAAAATATATTTTATGTTTTAAAATAAATACTGTGCTAATTAAAGGCACTCAGCTCTGGGATCTGACATCCTCAATTTATCCACAGAATAGGTGTGACACTGGCTGTTGGAACTGAAAGTCACCCATGACTGCATCTCTCAACATAGGCACAGGAAGTAGGAGTGTGGGAGGATGCTGCAGCACCCCTAGGCTTTGTGCCCAGCTTGGTCCCACACCAGGGGCCCAACCACCAGCCTGCACACAGGAGTTCCACTGCCACTGCCACCCAGGGTCCCAGTCACTGGGCTCTACCCCTGGCCACAGTCCAGGACTCTGCAACCACCCTCAGCTGTGGCCCCAGTCTGGAGTGTTGAGAGACATGGATGGGGGCAGGAGGGAAAGGCACAACTCAGCACCCCACCATAAAAATTGTGTCTGAACCAGACAGACTATCTTTTGGGATAGAAAGTTCAATCTCCATGCCTATTCTGTCCTTGTCCTTCTGTCTCAAGCTACCAACAGGATGCTACTTAGTAGCAAGCAGCATGGATTTTGTGCACTACTTCTCAGTATAACCAATGTGGATAAATATCCACTGGATTTATACCATCAGCTATCATTTAGCAATGCCTATTCTTTTTAGTACTTTTTCAATACAGATTGAACCTCCCTGGTCTGACTACCTCGGAACCTGACTGGTCCTGAACAAGAGAGTAATGGTTCCCCCGCACCATGCTTTATGAAAATTGCATAACTCAGAGATGTATATATGCATAACTCAGAGATGCTTTGGGCAAAATACCTCAGGTAACCTATCAATTTTAAGGTTGTAATCTGCTGGATCTGTATATCCTATTTTGGTGAATGTATCATTCTGTATATAAAGTTAGAAACATGTAGTGTGATTGTTTATAGTTTTAAATGTGCTAATGAGAGCCATTACTGGTGCTCCAGAAAATGTAATGACTGGGCAATCACCTTAACAATTTGTAAACAAAGATGATTGGGCTAGTAAGACGTATGATCATATCACCTGGTACTGGGATTCCATTTTTTGACCCAGGTAGTTTTTCATGTAAGTGGGAATGGAGAACAAAAGATTCCCACTCTGGGAAGAAGACTATTTAAGAAATTGATGTCTATTGGATCTTTGTCTTTGGTTGGTGTGACACATTGGACAGAGGGCTAAGGATCCAAGTCAGAGTAAAAAATCGTCTTTGACTTGAAGATTATGGCTAGAACAAAAGCAGCTCTTTAGGACAAGAGTCTGCCTGCAATAAGTTTCCTTCTATTTATTTATTTATTTATTTAATTAATTAAGTGAATTAAAACTAGCTATACACTTTCTTCTCATTTTAACTTAGTAACTTACTTTGGTATGTTTATTTTTCACTTGCAACCACTTAAATCCTACTGTTGGTACTTAGTAAACAAAAGTGTCTTTATTATGAAGCCCATTATATGAGGCCTCATAATATGAGGTAAATAATTGTTACCCATGATGTGTATGGGGGGGGGCACCCGTATACATATCTCTTTAATTGATGAAGAGGGCAACTATCTTCATGAGCCTTCCTTGTGTAAGATTTTTTACTCAGAGAAAGACTTATTTATTTTGGGTCATGATCCCTTTTGAGGGTTGGTTTCCTGGGTGCTGTGCCTTACAACTACATCCTCTGAGCTGAAGTGGTTCAGTGTCTGCATTGCTCTTTGGGGACTGGTTAGGTTACCCCAACCCTGTGCCATGTCTGGGGGAGATCAGAGGATCTAGCCCAGTAGGACAGGAAGGGGACAGAGGGCAAGAAGTTGGATTTCAGTGGCATAATCAGCACACAGGTGAACAAATCCAGAAGGTCTTCTGTGACCGCACCCCACACCAGACAAGGGGAGGCCAAGGCTGGCCTTTCTGCTGCTGCTGGTTGTGGGATTCTGCTCCAGAAGCAGCAGAGGAGTGGGCATTGACCAAGTGGGGGCTAGGACGCATCTGGGGGAAGAGGCAGGGTAGGTGTGGAGCCCTATAGACAGGGACCAGATGCAGAGGCCCATAAATGTGCACTGAGCCCTGTGGCCATTGGGTTGTGCTCCCAGCCCCTGCTACTGGCCATGGAGCCACAGGACTCCAGAGCCACCCTGCCTCTTCCCCTTCCCATCCCTGTTCACAGAAATCCCCTTGGGATTGTCCCCCTGTGTACTGATCAAGCCACTGTTGCCTTCCACCTCTGGGGACCCTCACTACCCTGACCTGTGGGGCCAAAAGCTGTGGTCTCCTCCAGCCAAGGCACAGAGTTGAAGTTACTGCCCTCTTCAGAGCAACACAAACACTGAACCAGCTCAGCTTTGTGAGGACTCAGCTGATGGCATCCAGGAAACCAACCCCCAAAAGGGACCAAACCCCCAATTAAATCGGTCTTACTCTGTGTGAAACTTTTACATGCATACAGAGAGCTCATAAGGTCAGCCCTCTTCATCAATGAAAGAGATGTACAGTGGCTGCTGGTGTCCCCCCCCCCCCCATCCAGTAACAATTGTTTACACTGGCCTTGATAATAAACAAAAGCCAATCTTTACTTTGGCCTTGGTCTACATCTTTTTCAGAGTTCTTTAGAATCCTTTTTGTTTTTACATTTCTTCATGTGTATCCTCTTAGGGTTGCTGAGGCAGTTTCAAAGGCCAGCTGAAGACAAAGATCTGTTTGCTTTCCATTCCTTAAATTTACTTCCCCCAGGGTAGTAACCCTTTTGTTCAGTCTCCCCATCACCATGGAAAAAATACTAGATTCAAGATGGATTCCAGTACCAGGTGGCATGGTCACTTGTCTTTCTAGGACCAACCTCAGTTTGGACTTACAGAAAACATAAAGCCATTCATAGATTGCTGATATGAGTACTGAGCTATTAAGTTCCTAAAGTATCACTCATGGCCCCCATTAGCACATTTAGAATTAAAGACAAATTGTCATTTCATATTTCTAACTTCACACATAAGAATGCTACATGTACAGAAACAGGATACACAGATTCAGCAGATTGCAAATTTAAAAATGTTACACATCCCATTTTATGTAATCCATCTTTGAGTTATGCTTATTTATATTCATAATCCAATTTTCATAAAGCATGGGGGTCCCTATGACAGAAGGAAGTCTGGTTTATAGAGATCCAACTTATACCAGCAGTATGCTACTCAGTTATGAGCAAAAATATTATCTGAGGTAAGTACTCCCTTGCTTCAATCCTGTTTTAGATTTTGTATCAGCGTACAACTTGTGATAGTGTAAAAGTTAACTCCTAGTATTTTTACTGTATCTTTACAAAGTCGGTCTTCTTGTCTCATTTCATTGTTATGAAACAATCTAATCTCTGTCCCACTTTAATCTTAGTCAATGCTATTTTCTAACTCTTAAACATTTTAAAATGTTCATATCTATAGCCTTATGATTACTTTGGGGAGCAAAATGCACTTGTTACTAATAACAGTTTCATTCTTTGGTGGCTACCCAGAAATTAATTATGAAGAAGATAATTGGTACAACACCCACAGAGTGCATGAATTTTATTAATTCCATAACAATATAAACAAAATTATGGATCTAGAAAAATATCAAATAGGAAAATCCACATTTTGAATACTCATGAATCCCCAAGTGTGGATTTCCCTAAAGGAGAGAGAAATGTAAGGTCACCATTCGGACATCGTGAGATCCTTCAGAGGGTTGGATTACGTTTCCTCTTATTTTCCTTCCACTCCCCTATTTTTGAGACTATATTTGATTTATGTCATGGCCTCTTTTCCACACTTGAAATTCCCGCTATTCATTTTGCGGGTTTGACTCTTTTTCATAAGCATTGACACAGATAACTGATAATCTGGACAATGTGATTAAGGAAGTCTGGCTAAATAAAGCCTTTGTGGTCTAAACAGCCTGTCACAAAATATATATTGCTAAATCTTCTGACCTAAGGCTGGTTATTTATGCTAATTTATATTAGGCCTAATGTGGTCTTATACCAGCTCTTATTACTACTAAGCTTCAAGCTAAATACTAGACCTACTTTAAAATAATCTTTAAGTTTCTTTGTTGACTCCTATTTGTACTATATTCATTTTACTACTTTAGCAAACATCATAACTCTAAGACAGTGTTTCTCAAACTGTGCTCCGTGGAGCCCCAGGGCTCTGTGAGACATCTCCAGGGGCTCTGCGAGGTTGACAAACTGGAAACATTGATAGGTACAACACATACAATCAGTGGACCACTGGGGCTCCGCATACATTTTTATGCATGTAAAGGGCTCCGGAGCCCAGAAAGTTTGAGAAACGCTGCTCTAAGACATAAGCAATTATTTCCCTGATCACCTGAGCTCTGATGATTGGCCAAAGTTTAACAAAGCCAATTAATATTGTTTGTTTTTTGGACATTGATTGCATGTCAGTTCTGGCAAATTCTTCAGTGTTTTCTCCATTCTTGTTCAGGCAGATATCAATGAAATTCAATTTAGGATTTAGTTCTTGAATAGTATTTTGATTTTAAAAAAGCTTGTAAACAATGAAAGACTACTTGAAAGTTTTGATTGCCTTTAAGGAGTTCCTTTGAATAGTAAGACTTAGTATTTGGGAGAAAAAGTTTCAATGTAATTTTGTAAAATGATTCCATCTGGAGTGATTATAATTAGTTTTGCATTTGTAATTTATTATATTTACTAAAGGAATGTCTATCATCTTGCTGATTCTGGATTATGTAACAGACACTTTAAATTGCTACTCAGTGAAAAATGCAAAAAAAAAGCATGTTTTCACTTAAAATTTTCATAAAATTAGGGTTTGGGTTTGTCTTTGTATGTCAGTCACGGAGTTTTAGTCTTCAAATCCTTCAGCTTATGTCTGTCTCTGCAGCATTTGTCTGCTGCAGGCTATGAAATAAATATTGGAGATATGCTCAGACACCCAGGTTCAGCATGTACTTGCTGGAAGTGTTATTATACTGTTCATGATGGAAGATAATATGTTAGAAAAAGGATGCTGTTCATCAGCACAGCACACTTCACATCAATGTAGTTAGAAACGTTGGACATTTCTGAAGCTATTTTTTTTAAAAATCAGACATCCCAGGAAAGGTGTTTGAAAATTAAAATGACTTTATCCCTGGGAACAAATAAACAGTATTCATATTGCCTGCGCATCTACAAAATTTAGTAGAACAATTTTTAATGAACTCTATTATTTTGTTCATCAATATAGCTATCCTATGTGCATAACAGAAAGTAAGATTTATTAGTACACGATTGCTTGCAAGGATGTGAATACGTCCACCAGTTAACTCAATGGGACTACAAAACACATCCAAGGGCAGAAAAAAGCAGAATATCTAAAATATCACATTGTACTTGGTCCTCCTAATAGAGAAGTATGTGTTTATACGTCTGGACTTGCTGCACACGATAACAGACAATATTGAAAGCAGAGTATTTCTCATTTTGATAGTGCTGTCTCAGAAGCAAACCTATTTTAGAGGGGCATATAGCTATAAAAAGATTGGGGTTCCCATTCAGGAAGCATCCCCATTCAGGAGAGCACTTAAGCAAGTTTTAAATTTTAATTTCATGCTTAAAACTCATTGAAATAATGGGATAGTTTGAAGAGGGATAGACTTTACTTGTGGTTAAAGTGTTTTCCTGAATCCGATCCTCAATTGGAGTAAGGAAATAGGAGAGGACATTTAGCTATTTAATCTTACTTGTATACATTATCAAAAAGTCTGAGTCTGAAAATGGAGATTAGGTGAGATTGATTTCCTTAGTTTTTTATTAGTCAGATTTTATATAGTATCTAGTTTTTGTATGTTCATTTATTTTTATTGGTGGCAAAACTTTTATTGATATTCTATTAATTTCATTTTGACTCGGCATTAAGCCTCTGTATACTCTCGGTGGAATAGCTCCGCCATGTAATCTCATAAAGTAATAGTCCACAGAGGCCCCAAGATCTTTCTAATTTACATTAGTATTGTTTTGCCATCATTTTTTAATTTCATACTTTAAAGTCCCAACTCTATGAGTTCATGGCTCAACAACTACTAGAATTACTACTGTACCATTTCAAAGCATGAAAACATTTGTACATACCTATTTGTGACTTTGTTTAAAAAGATATGACATTATAGAATGCAATATTTTAGCAAATGCTTAGATATAATTGAATGTTTGCTAGTTCCATGCCATTAGCATAGATATTTCTGCATTTCAAGCATTATGCATGAAGTTAATGGCACTGCCTATCCAAGGATTAAACAAAAAATCGGGTCATTATTAAAATGATGTATATTGATTTTCTACTGGATAAAGTTATGTGCTAAATTAATTTCCTGCCACTAAAGGCAATTGTGGGAGGGGAGGAGGAAGAGGAGGAAGAATCAGCCTTTGAGATGATGCAGTCCAAACTTATCAAATAGCTTTAAATAATTTTAAAGCCATAACACCATCCTGTTGCGACATAATATTAGGAGATTTCATTTTTGAGGGTTTGGATCCTCTATCCCAATGAAAGAAACTGGGTTAAAATAGGAAATCCATATCAGGTTAGTACCTGCAGGCTGAGTTTGGACTTAAATAATCAGATCTTGCAGATGTTATCTGATAACTAGATAGTTCACTTCTTTAGCGAAGAACATACAAGAGTCTGATAATCAGGCTGTTCTGGAAAAGTGATTGCTATTAATGAATGAGTTAGGAGTCCTGTGGGAAAATACTATATATTTAAAAACTACATCATAATGCACACAAACACAAAGGGAATCAAATTAAGACTCTTCAGGAAACCTTAATTCTGGCATTTCCTAACTTTTGATTGCTTGATTATACAACCTCAATTTCCTAATGTGTTTGAGTTTTGTGCATGTGGTTTCCTAGGTTTTGAAGAAAAAGCATACTGAAAAAACAAATTGTATCATGTGGACCAGCATTAGAAGGTGGCTACATGCTTACTTTGCTGGTGAGCTTCACAGATATTTGCTGATAGCAGAGGAATAGTAAAACTCAGGAATTTGGGGTTCCATTCCAATGTTCTAATTAGTACAGATTTTTCTGCCTCTTTCCTCCACGTTTTTCCCCATTCCTTCCAATGTATCCTTTTCCCAATCCTGTCTCTTCCTCAGTCCTGGTTTCTTTTTCCCAGTCCCATTCTCCTTTGGTCTCCCCTCCTAGCTAATTGGTTCCCAGACTCCTCCCCTACGACCAACTTGCAATGTACCCTTTGACTTGCAGTCTTTGGCTACGTCTAGACTGCAGGAATTTGTTGGCAGAGGCAATGCAAATGAAGTGCTCATTAGCATTTCTCATGCTCTCATTTGCATAGTCTCTTCTGAACCTTCTTGCGGAAGAGGTTTTTGCGCAAAAAAAAAGCAGTGTAGATGGGGCCATTTTCTGCAAAAAAACCCCTTTTGTACTAGATACTGTATACCTCCTTTTTTGAGGCATAAGGGATCTTGTGCAAAAGGGTTTTTTTTGTGCAAAATGGCCCCATCTACACTGCTTTTTTGCGTGCAAAAACCTCTTCCGCAAAAAGGATTGGAAGAGACTATGCAAATGACAGCGCAAGAAATGCTAATGAGCACTTCATTTGCATTGCCTCTGCCGACAAATTCCTGCAGTCTAGACATAGCCTTTGTTCAACTAGTCCCACCCTCTGGTACTTTGTTCAACTTGTGCCAGAGGATGTTATGAAGACTAGGACTTTAACAGGGTTAAAAAAAGAACTAGATAAATTCATGGAGGTTAGGTCCATAAATACTGATGAGCCAGAATGGGTAGGAATGGTGTCCCTGGCCTGTGTTTGTCAGAGGTTGCAAATGGATGACAAGAGAGGCATCACTTCACGATTACCTGCTCTGTTCACTTCCTCTGTGACATCTGGCATTGGCCACTGTCAGAAAACAGGATACTGGGCTAGATGGACCTTTGGTCTGACCCAGTATGGCTGTTCTTAAGGTCTTAACCATTCCTACCTACAACTCACAATTTTAGTCAGCCACAAGTTCCAGTGCCAGTGTGGGTGTCATTGAGACAATGGGGACAGGCTTCCTCATCTCAGTTTTGGTGCCTTGCCCAGGGAATGAGTGTGCTCCTCTCTTCTGTGAGGGTGATTCATTTGCAGTGTGGTCAGCACTCTTAGGTGTGAGAAGCTCTAGCATACTCACTGAGGATGGAATCTTGGTAGATTCTAACAGTTAAGCCAGTGGTGGTACCAGGGTTCTATGTGTGGCCTACAAGACATTTTGTTTACAGTTGCCCATGGGCAGGTTTGCCAGACTCTGCTGGTTTCCATCTGTGCAGGTTTTTTTCCTACTAGTATTATTAGAGTGACACACATAAATAAAGGGCACGTGAAAGAGGTGTGAACTGTGTGCATGCAACAGTGACTGTTAGAGCCATGAACTACTTTTGTGTCCAATGAAAGTACTGCTACAGCTCAGTCGTCACAGCCCACAAATTCTAGGTATGCAAGTGTAGTGAACAAAACTGCCCTATTCCAGGAGACTGTCTTGATTCCAACAATCTTGCAGCCCACTGAGATACATGAGGGTCACTCATAAGCCTACGTTACCCATTGCTGAATTAAGCTCTAGCAAGTCTTTGTTGAGTGTGAGCTTTTCAAAAGTTTATAACTTGATCAATTGTGGGTGGATTTTCTCAGGGATTGCCAAAGACTCACCCTGGATAAAATGACCACTCTCTTCCAAATTTCAGTTTCTTCTCCAAAGCATGGATGTGCTAGAGCTTTTCAATGATCATCAGAACTTTTTTGGTGTGAGCAAAACAATTTTTTTCCCTAGCCATAGTATCTTGAATGGGTGAATTGTTTTGGCTAGAATTTTCTAAAAATATTCATCCTTCAGCAGATACTCGGCATGGAAAATTTCAGCCTACGTGGTTAATATTTGGCAATATTATAAGAAATTAAAATTAGGATCTTATGATAGAGAATCCAGTCAGGGAGTGTGGTTCCATAATGCTAGGCATTGTACAGAGAATGTATTGGCTAGGTTGGCAGCAAAATGCAAGAAGCAGATGAAGACTATCAGGGGAGGTGGATAGAAAATGAGAGCAATAAATGAGGATGTTTTCTATAATAGACCACAATCTCATCGACCTGCCTAGTAACATTCATATTGCAGGTTTGTTTTTTGGGGGGGGAGGGGGGATTTTTGTTTGGTTGTTTTTTTTTGTAGAAAAAAGAGGACATAGGTAGGTCATTTGAAAGATTTTTCTCATGTGTTCAGAGCAGTAGAAGAGAGAGCATGCAGGTATACCAGAAGATGACAGAGGCTAGAGTAGCTGACAGAAGGAAGATAGAGGTCAGTGTCACAATAATGAAGGGAAATACTGCAGTGTTTTAAATATCACTAAGTGGTGCTATATAGCGTGAACATAGATAGTAGTTATGACTACACTGGTATCAGTAACAAGAGGCATGACTAAGGTGCATAGAGTACATACTCACTGGTTTCAGGTGGGTGTGTCCTCAGTATGGCTCAGCCATGCCTCCTCCGCTTCTACTCATGCTACTATGGCTAGTCCTGATGTTGATTCTTGAGCTAGTTTGAAGAGAGGTAATGCAAATATGTGTAAAAACAACAAATAGTCTGGTAGCACTTTATAGACTAACAAAACATGTAAATGGTATCATGAGTTTTCATGGGCTCTTAAGACTCCGGTCATCTGAAGAAGTGGGCTGTGTCTACATGTCTACAGTCTACATGTTTTGTTAGTCTATAAAGTGCTACCAGACTATTTGTTGTTTTTTCCTGTACAGACTAACTTGACTACCTCTTGAAGCAAATATATGTGTGTGAGCAAGGAAATCATGCCCCCAGACTGAACTCAGTCATGCAAATACATCTTTGCATTGTTGAATATCTACTCCCTAGAACACTTCTTTTGCCTTTGTTTCCATCCAGTGGATAGAGACGGTTATGGAAAATTTCAACATTTACTTATCTCTGCTTATAGAATTACAACAATAGCACATAATTGCCTTTCCATGCAGATATTTGAATGCAAGATCTATAATGTATTCTATTTTTATTATGGGCTTACAGTTTGTGCTTGGATTTATATTACAATATGTTTGTAATGTTATGATTATTTTTAAATAGAATCATTTTGCATGTGAAATAGTTGCTTCAAGGATGTTCCATGGTAAATGTTAGAAATCTATAATTTACTTATGCTTAAAGAACATTTAACAGCACAACAGTTTCTGACAAAAAAGTAGGTCGCATTATTCAAGTGTAACTGAGAGATTTGGCAAATCACAATGTGTTATATTTTGCTAATGATAATATTTTACAGAGCAGAGCACTGTAAACTACTTCTGTAATTAAATTTTGTTAATTTATATTGCACAAAGCTTGGCATATCTGAATGTCACTTCTCTCAAACTCCAAAGCATTAACTCTGATTTAGTAAGAAAATTCCAAAGTTGTAAACTTTTTCCAGTTTAAATAAAATAATTATAAATTTGATTCCCGTGATAACTGGGTATTATGAAATAGTCGTTAATTTTCACGGACAATGCCCAAGCCAGTGCCAAGTAATCCATCTTGCTATCCTGGTTGGAGATGAAAATGTTTCTCACTTTAAGAGAAGCTAGTTTAAAACAAACAAACAAAAATCCCTGCCCAAAGGAAAGAATCAGAGTCAATAACCCATAATACAACACATAACTGAGTTAAATCGTAACAAATTAAATAGATAGCTTTGCTATGCTTCTTTTGAACACTGGATGCTGCCCTGGGGTTTGGCCCATCTATCTCATTCCATTTGAAAAATCTTTTTCCAGGGAAAAACTGTTAAAAATCTTCTTATAAAGGTTCAGATTGCAGATAAGATTGTGGCTGTCTGAAATATTTAATTGGTCTAATTTGCACTAAATAGTTTATAAATGAAACAATGTATTCTAAAAACAGTCATATGTATATGAAACCACAATATGAAATTGCAAAAGACTAAAGACACAGCTTTTGTCAAATCTGATATTGCGAAGAAATGGTTTCCTTACCCTCTTCCTTGCAGCTACCTCAGACCTACACTGATAGGCCAAAAAAAACCCCAACAAACCCACCACCTTTTCCTGAGGAGTGGAGGGACTTAGATGATCTCAGTGGAGCAGAACTCTGTCTCTAGTTTAGACACCTAACTTTGTATAGTACAATTGCAACTCACTTTTATTATTGACTACTCACCTCGTATTCTCCTCTTGAGCCTTCTAAGTTCACACTGGAAAATTGGCTTGACTTGAAAATTATCAAATGTGTTACTTTGAAGGCAAAGGAAAAGTATTCTGTGAATTTTGAAAATAAATAATTTATATTATAGTAGTGTCAAGAAGCCACTGATGGAGTGGAAGTAGCCTAGGGCTTGTTCACTATATTGAGCTTTGTAAGGGTGCCTGCGTGGCCCAAATTAAGAAAGAATTGATTATAGCTGGCTGACTAACCAGTTAATAAGAGGATTCAGCCCATAGGCTGCAGAATGTTAAATAAGAGACAGGAAGGAAGAGGGGAAGGCTGGAAAGAAGGACAAAGTAGCTCAGGCTCCCAGAGGTGAGACTACTTTTCCCTGTACCCTGTGAGGGTGCAGGGATTCTTGGGAGAAGTCCTATGGTGGTGGGAAATGAAACTGCATACAGCTTTGTAAATAAAGTACTCTCATGAATTTACATAAAGAGAAATTCTTACAATAGGCCTCTAGTATGTCTGGGAAAAGAACAATTCTCTGGACTCTTATCTCAGTGCCATAGCTACTACCACAACTGGGAAAAATGGTTTTTCCATCATGCAAGAGACTGAAAATTGTTCCCTTCCTGAACTAGGACACACGGCCCAAATCTATTTTTTTTCATGAATGGATTTTTTTAAGAAATCAGGTACATTCAAATGTTTTGTTTTGATTTTTGGCACTTCAAAACATTTTAACTCGTATTTAGTGTAAATTAACCACTTTTAAATGAGAACTTGTTTCAAACTGCAAATAAAACATTTCACTTAAAAGGTGTCATAAGGGGATGGTTGAACAATTTCAAAATTCTTTTGGGAATTTTTGTTAAAAGCAGCACTATCCATACACAGGATTTTTTTTTTTGACAATATTGGCCTTTTCCAGTACATTTTTGGTAGATAAATCTCAACACTCTATCTACTTCACCATGTTGTGTCCCTAATCCGTTCCCTGTCTGAAATAAGCAGAAAGGTCTTCATGCTTGGGAGCACTGCTTTGCAGACAGGCAGTATATATGTTGAAATTCTCCTCCTCATCTGCAGCATTAAAATTCAATTGCTGCAGATTATTTTTACAGTGTAATCACATAGTATAAAAAGTTGTTTTTCCATTGACAGCTTCATTTCTAATTACTTGAATGTTTAGTTCCAGCCTTCTACTGACAGCATACACTATTTAGCATAGAATTGTAAAAAGATGAGTAATTGCCTTTCTACATTTCTCTTTCTATACACTTATTAGCATGACAACATTATACCTATTGTTCTAGATAAATGATTATCAGTGCTCCATAAGATATTTCACAGGCTACTAATATCTCAATACTTAAATGGCTAGGTGGTAGCGTGGCGGGGTGGAGCAACCCCGCCATGATCCCGGGCTGAGAGAAGCCCTGAAGAGCGAAAGCACCGGTGTCAGCGCCGCAGAGAAAGCGACGGGGCCGGCTCCGGAGGCGCCGGGCAGGGAAGGAGGAGGGGCCGCGCAGGGAGCATGGACCCCGCAAGCCATCCTGGGCCTGGCACAGGAGGATGACCTCACACCCTCTGGGCGTGTGACGTCAGCTGGGCGCCCAGAAACTCCCATAGGGGAGAGGGTAAGGCCGGGGAGGGGGTTGATGTCACCTGCCAAGCCCAGGCCGGGACATAAAAGAGGGACGGCCGGGCAGGAGAGGGAAAGGGAGGAGCAGGAGCAGGAGTGCGGAGAGATGGAGACACAAGAGGAGCAGGTGCAGGGGGACCCAAGGGCGGGGGTGCAACGAGTGCACTGGGCACCCGCGATCTGAGCCCGGGCGGCGGAGCTGAGCAGTGGCCCAAGGCGGGGTCGTGGAACCCGCGAGCAAACGCGTTTAGGGGCAACACGCCTATTTGCTACAGTAGGGAGCTTAGCTCCCTGCGTTAGGGCCCTGGGCCAGGGCCCGGGAGAGTGGGTGGGCCTGGGACCCCTCTCCGCCATCCGAAGGCGACCCTCGAGACCCAGTCGAAGCAGTTGGCTGGCCCGAGGGCGATCTGCCAGTACTTTGACTCTGAACTATACGGTGATTGGGTGGGGAGAACTGTATGATTGAATAAAGGGTGTAATTTGCATAAATTACGAGTGCAGACCCGTGACAGGTAGCATAAAGTAAATCATCATGTTTTCATAGCAATCACATTGATCTCATATGTCATTTAAGGCTTAATTATGATTACAAATATTTAATGAATTCTAACTCACTTTGATAAATTTACCTTACATTTGCTCCGCATATGTAAAGGACCCCTTAAAATGAGCAATTAAAATAGTCGAAGTTCAAACAAAGATATTTCAGGAGCAAATTTTTTTTCCCTTTTCCTGTAGGAAGATGACCAGACTTCTGAATTCCATTCATCCAACCTCTTGAGGGAGGGGGAGGAAACAGTAATCTAGTTTCGTATTTTTTTTTTGATGTTTTTTTTCCCCTGGTGGGCCTTGAACAATTGTTTTAAAATATAGGATTATGTGAAACTTCATGACTCTTTTCACAGGATTCTAATGAAGCTTCTGTTTGGCTTTATTCAATGAGGGTATATACACTTGGAATTTTGGGTTTGAAGGATTCCCATATCTAAAATTGCCCCGTTAACAATCATGTCAAAATCATAACAAGTCAAGATTTTCTCATTATTTTCCCATAAAACTATAAACTGGCACAAGGATCCTTGAAAGGTTCAAGTATCTAAGCTGTGGTCTACACTAGGGAGTTATTTCAAAATAACCCACCTTATTTTGAAATAATAAGCAAAGTGTCCGCACTACCAAACATGTTATTTTGAAATAACAAGTTGGTTACCTCAAAATCTGTATTCCTGCTTTTCCTAGCGAATAATGTTTATTTCAAAATAGTTATTTTGAAATTGCATTAGTGTGGATGCTCTGCTGCTTTTCGAAATAACTACTCCCCAGAGTAGTTCAAAGTAATTAATCCCCAGCGCTTCCTGGGGCTCTAAGTTGAGGTAGCACGTCCATAATAATGGAACCTTCCTCAGACTAATTTCGAGCTTCCCCCATAGTGGGAACACGCTATTTCAATTTTGTTATTTCTGGACTTATTCCAAAGTTGATTATTTCAAAATAAGTTCCTAGTGTAGACATGCCCTAAAGTATCCTTTTAATAAACCCTGAGGGCCTTGGAGCTAATTTGGAAGTTGCAACAGAACTTTAGTCACAAATCTTTTGCACAGTTGTAGTAAATTGAACTGAAAGTCCTGGGATCGATTCACTCTCTCTGCGTTCTGTCAGTAGAACTTCATTATGTATAAAGTTCATTAAGAGGATCTTCATGGGTAACAATATCCTTCTGTGAGGCCCAAGAGCTAATGGTTGCAGCCTAAAAACAGGCAGGGCTAGTGAATGATTCTTCAAGTATATTCTTACAGTATCTTCCACTGTTAAAGTTCTTATGAATCCCTGTACAGAAGCTAAAGCTCATTCCTGGTACAAACTATGTGCCAAATGGCAATGAAAACACAGCTCTCCCTACAGGATGAATCTCCTGCCACCTGGTCATAACTATTCCTATTGTGGTAGAGGAAATGAATTCAAGACTTCAAATTTCAGAAGTTAGCTGCCGTACAGCACAATATTTTCCAATTCTAATGCATCCATTTGTTCCACAGCTTGTTTCATAATAGAAAAGGATGTTGGAGGATACTTTTTAGCCAAATGACCAATGATGGACTTAAGTTTTCTGCCGTGAAGTGGAAGATAGTTGGGGCAGTTTCTTGTGTAGGTTTGGTTTACTTCTCCAGCGCTGGTAGTTACAGGAAAGTAATCAGTGGTTGGTACTCTCAGGAGTCTCAATGGTAACTGGAGATCTTTATTATTTCAGACTAGCATGTTTTCAAGAGCTTGTGTGTGTTGTGTGTGTGTGTGTGTGTGTGATCTTTATTATTTCAGACTAGCATGTTTTCAAGAGCTTGTGTGTGTGTGTGTGTGTGTGTGTGTGTGGAGATCTTTATTATTTCAGACTAGCATGTTTTCAAGAGCTTGTGTGTGTGTGTGTGTGTGTGTGTGTGTGTGTGCTTGTTTTGTTTTTAAGTAGATAGGTTATCTACTGATCAGTGGGAGTTTTGCAAGAACATATAGATAAATGTTTCCTAGACATTCTTTCCCTTTTCAACATAATACAATAGAAAGTAAATGTTTAAGTGGCAGTTGAACAAGAAAAATAGTCTTCAAATCATAAAATTGTAATTTCCCATTGTCCTTCTGAGTTATCAACTATATCATGGAAGGCCATGCCACTTTACAATTTTGGTGGTAATCTTAAGAACCAAGTATCCATATTAATGGAGACAGTTCTGGTTAATCCTTTAATCAAAAACATTGCAAGAACTAGTCTGCAGAAATGATGATGAAGTTTTATATTTTATTTCATCATGAAACCAGTTCCTGGTATTTTAATTCCACAACTGTGGTATTCTCACGCAACAAAGATTTTCCACACATCTCTGGCTCTGGCTTTACCTCTTGTTTTTAAAAGTTAATAATATCATAATGTACTATCACGTGGCTTTAAAATAATTTGAAGCCCTCAGAACCACAGGATGATTGCTACCATCAATATAACAGTATTCTAGGTACTTTTGGTGCATATGAAAGGTTGGCATATTTTAATATCACTGCTCATAAATTTTGTGAATCCCGCATAGTAACCAAATCTGTTATGGTGAGATGTTCGTATGGACACTTCCTTCTATTCTAATGCTAGGACCAAGGAAAGAGCACATAGGAAAGTTGGAAGTTACTCCATTTTTGTCAAAGCTCTTTTTACCTGACCTAATAGAGATTTAGTATTGAAGGGATACAACTTATTTCTGTTCAGCTAACCAGTGATGAAATTATGGTTGAATTTTAAAAAAGTGTTTGGAGCTCTTTCGTTCACATAGAGTGGGATTTTTAGAAGCATCTAAATGACTTAGCAGCACTAGTCTGATTGACTTTCAATAGGCCTTTATTTCTAGGGTATACCAAGATACTGAGTAGGATTTTCAAAGTGTGTTTTAGGAATTCAGTTTTTACTGGAAGTTGATGAGACTTATGTTCCTAAATCACAAATCCCTTCTCCACAACAGGCATAAGGGGGTAATGGAATCTGTCTTTCACATCCGAAGCGAGTGCCCTAACTATTCAGCTTAATATCATAAGAGAAGGCTTTGTTCTCCCCATCCAGCATTTTGTGACTCTTGTCCTTTGTTTTTGGCAGGATATCTGAATATAAGCAATTTTCTGTTAAAAAAAATCATTTTTGATTCATTTACATTTTTATAAAAATATATTTGTGGTTTGACCTGAAACAGAACACTTTGGGTTAGCTGTTAATTAAAAAAGAGAGAGAGAGAGAGAGAGAGAAAGTCATTGTTCTCCAATGAGTACATTTAACCATACCCTGTTACTGAATTCTTGAAATTCGTTTATACTCAATGTCAAGAATGTAATTTAGTTATTCAAATAAGATTGGGAAGTGTTAATAAGAAATTACCAAAAATGTTGCATAATGGTATTTACAGTGTAGGAATTTAACAGTGAAGGCATTTAACGAGGTTTTGCAATTAATCAAAAAGTTATAAGCCAAATAATCATCTATCTTATTACAATCTAATAAATTCTAATTTTCCACTCTTCTCGAAGTTTAGGTTTCTTACTGCTTTTAGAGTCTTTCTTATAAAAGACTAACTTAAACTACAGTTTTAACAGAATATTTGCTTATGAATTATGTGCCTGTACTATTTTAATAAAATACTATCTTACCATGTTGCCTAGATATTACAATAACATATACCAGTATTAGTGATGGAGATTGATACCCCTTTACTTTTAGAGCAGACTATCATTAAACAGGTTCACTAAAAAGCAATTTTTCAATATTCCTCTTTTCTGACTCTCTCACAATGGTGAGGTACAAATGCTGTGTAAGAACCTTAAAAAATATAAATGATAGAGGAGTGATATGAAAAATTGTGCTATGAGTCCATGATAATCCCAGACAATGACACTAGTTGATAACATTTCATAAGGACTTCACCTGTTGTACATGTTTCTGCAAAAATATATGATGCATCTGGACCCTTGTTATCAGGCTATTCACAGAAGATCTATGAAAAAAGTAAATTACTTTCATCTGCCAATTTTTCATTTGCCATTTAACTTTTTTATAGATATTACTTTGTGTTTCTATAGGTAGCTTATCACCTCTTTATGACTGCAAAGCTTAAGTGTTCATACTTATTCAGTTTCATTGGAGGACTAAATCTGCATCCACACTTGAAGCCTAGAATAGTGTAGGTGAAGTGTGGAGTGAAATGACATGCAGCAATGGAGTTACTCAAGCTGTTCAGAAGAAATCTCCCCCATACTAAGCTTATACTGGTATAACTTTGACTTCCAGGGTGTGTCTAGACTACAGGATTTTTTTGAAAAAAGTGGCCTTTTTTTGAAAAAACTTCACCTGCGTCTAGACTGCTGCCGCATTCTTTCAAAAGTAAATTGAATGAACGCGGCAGTTTTTTTGACCGCAGAAAACCTCGTTTTACGAAAAATAACGCCTTTTTTCAAAAGTGTTCTTTCAAAAGAAGATGCTATGTAATGCAAACTGTGCTTTTTCAAAAGAGAGCATCCAGATTGCCTGGGTGCTCTCTTTCGAAAAAGCGGCTTGCTTTTTTGAAAGTCCTGGTTGTAGTCTAGACGCTCTTTTTCAAAAGAGGCTTGCAGTCTAGACATAGCCCCATAGAGTTAGTACATTCACTTCCGTGTCACTGAATTGATAAACTAGCCTAAGAGATCTTATCTTCAGGAATTATTAATAATGCTTTAGTATACACTGTATTTGGTATACAATACTAATAATGCCCAAGAGTGTGCTATACAAATAAAAAGACATAGTCCCTGCCTACCAAATTGTTTACAGATGAATTTCAGACTTTGATCCTAATAAAGCAGCAGAGAAAAGTAGTGGAAGAGGAACAGCGATACTATTGCTAAGATGCTGTGGTTATTCTCAATGGCAAGTGTATAGTACGATAGAGTACATGCATATTTTAATATTTTCAATAGCTTGACCATATAATTTCTTTTAAGCATTGTGAAGTATTGTTCTTAGGACAGATTTATATGAGGAGATGATAGAGGATATGTAGACTAGTTCAGACCACATGAGAATAAAATTTGTTGTCCGATTTTTAATTTGCATTTCTGACTTTTGGCTAAATTGAACAAACTATTTTAAAATGAATGACAAAGTGACATTAGTAAAGTTCTTACACTTAATAATCAGCATTTAAAAATAAAAGACAGCACAAAGCGGTAACTAAGATGCAACAGTATTTCCTTATTTAGTGTACAGAAATATTATGGTATCTCAAACTTCTAAGTTGTGGTAACTGTTAGGGAATGCTAAGTTTTTAATTGTGGCTAATGCACATTCCCAGCAGCTACTGTTTCATTTAAGAGGTTTGCAGTTCAATATTGTCAAAGTAAATGAAAGGAATCTATTGTAAAGAGATTGTAAATTTATAACCAATAAATCTAATCCCCATTCATTAGTGCAATTCTCTAATTTCACTAACTGGTTTTGAATCACATGTATGTTTTTCAGCCTAGTTTGCTTTAATGTAATTATAGAAATAAAACAGATAGCTATGTAATTAAGAAGAGTTCTGTTTAGCTCGAAAACTTGTCTCTCACCAGCAGAAGATATTATCTAACTTATCTTTCTCCTTATTTAATTAAGACTCAATCCGGCTTCCTGTGAAGTCCCAATAAAGGCCTACATGTTGATTAATTCCTTTTTCAGTTCAAAATGACTTTTTTCACTTTGAAATATAACTTAGTGTAAAAAAATAGTAAAAATAAAAAAAAGTCAAAATAAAAAAAAACTTTTTTGAAAAGATGAGGGATTTTGATCTGTTTCGAATTAATTTTGGCTGGGAAAAAATTTTTGAAAATGACTTTTTGACCCAATTTAGGGTGGGAAAATGTTTGAAAAATTCTCACAGAATTGGGAACTGTTTCCCTGCCAGATTTATTCAGCATACTGTTGGGAGTCTGCATTCCTGCTTCTAGCTTGACTCTATTTATGGCACTTATTCCTCATAAAAGAAACGGACAAATAATATGAAGATGTATTTGTAAATTCATAATGGTGAATTTAATTATTTTTGTTTGTTCACCAAAATTATTTGAACATATTTTCACTGTATAATTTGACTGCTCTAATTAGGAAGCATTAATTTAATTACATACAAATCATAGAAGATTAGGGTTGGAAGAGACCTCAGGAGGTCATCTAGCTCAGAGCAGGACCAACCCCAGCTAAATCATCCCAACCAGGGCTTTATCAAGCCTGGCCTTGAAAAACCCTAAGGATATTTCCAAGCATCCCATTCCAGTGCTTCACCGGCCTCCTAATGAAATACCTTTTCATAATATCCAACCTAGACCTCCCCCCCCACCATAACTTGAGACTACTGCACCTTGTTCTATCATCTGCTGCCGCTGAGAATAGCCTGGCTCAATTCTCTTTGTAACTTCTCCCCCCTTTTAAGTGCTGAAGGTTTCTATGAAATCCCCCTTTATTCTTTTATGCAGACAAAATAAGCCCAGTGCCCTCAAGCTCTCCTCATAAGACATGTGTCCCAGGCCCCTAATCATAATATCCAGATACAATGATCAGTCATAATTTTTTAAATGTGGACACACAAAGTGCATAAATGAGACAGTAGAGAGTTGAAAGTTACTTAGGATGTGTCTACGCAGCAGGGCTTAACTCGAAATAATCTATGCAAATTGACCTATATCAATTGCATAGCTTATTTCGAAATTGGGAGCATCCACTTAGCACTTATTTCGAAATAGAGCATTTTCCCTCTGACTTCCCTTACTCCTTGTACAATGAGGGTTACAGGAGTCAGAGTAAGAAGTCCTACAGCTTGAAGGTATTTTGACATTGTTTTGAAATAACTGCCTGCTGTATAGATGCGGACTAAGTTATTTCAAAATAGTGCTAGTTATTTCGAAATAATGTTGCTGTGTAGATGTACCCTTAAAGTATCTTTCTTTAAAAGTGTAAAAGGGTATTTTTATTGGCAACATTTGAACAGCACTGCTTTTTGCTTGCAAGAAAAGCAATTCAGTAAAAAAAAAAGTTGCAAGTTTGTTTTGAATGCAAGATTAGGACTTCAGGTTACATAAAATCAATGACTGTTCCTGTGCTTTTAAAAAAAAAAATATTGCTTCAGTTAACAGTTCTTATGGATGACTATCAGCATGAAAAAAGAATAGGAATATTTTCACATATATAGGGGGACTTGTTTAATTACTCCTTTCCTTCACTACTATCACAGAGATCAGAAAGCTGAATACACCACTTCAAACATTTTTACCTTTTGAATTCTGTTTTATCCCTTCTGAATCGTAGCTAAAGAAGTGGAGAGGTTCCAAGCTAAAGGACTTTAGGAAAAAAAGGAAAGAAAATTTCTTTTAACTTTAAAACCTATTTAAAAATGTTTGAATGATTCCAAAGAGCACTAGTTGAAACCTGGTACTTTTAGAGTGATTATGCCATTTGCACCCATCGATGATGATTAGTCATTAAAAAGGTGCTGTAAATTGCCTTGCATTCTTGCCAGAGCTGAACAATGCCAAACAAATAACTATTTCCTGCCCCATGCAGTCGAACAATATGATCAGTTACAATACAAAATACAGGAGACAGAGACTAGCACATAATTTTACAGAAGAAAAGCTTCATGCCATGCTGTATGTGAGTGATGCTTATTGAACGAAGGCAGGGAGCTTGATGCCCTGTAATTGGAAAGTTGTTTCAAGCACATGGGGAAGCATGACAGGAAGGTTAATGTTTGAAATAGCTGAGGAAGGTTGAGTGGGATGTTTCTGTCTCTCTGAAGTCAGTAGAAAGACTCCTGTTCACACTAATAGGGGTTGCACTAAGTCCAAAGGGAACAGTCAGGATAAAAGCCAAAATAAAGCACAGAAAAGTGGATGGCAATAAAAAGTGTTTAATGCAGAGGTAGAGGCAATAATTCTATAGAAACAAAACTATACACGGCTCATTACTTATCTGGTATATATTTTAAGAATATTTCATCTGTGGAAAGAAATCCAACAGAGATGGCCAAACTGTAGTTCACAAGACACTTTTATAGTCAAAGTGTGACTTGCGCCCCCTGCTACCAGATGGCGGGTGGGGGGCGGAGCTCAGGACCTCTGCCTTGCAGTGGGGTGGTGGAGTAGGGGTTTCTTCCAAGTGGGGAGGAGGAGATTGAGCTTTGGACCCACAGAGTTTGCCTTCCAGGGTCTGGGGGTTTAGCAGCAGTGGGTCAGAGTCACCCAGCCCTGGCAGGTACACTGTGGGTACTGTCTCTTAAACTTCTGAAAACTTGTACATGGCTTAGCAGGTTAATAAGTTTAGCCACCTGGCTTACATAGTGCTTAATTTAGGATGAATTTGATCACAGATAATGTAGATAGGGTAGATAACAGATTCAGACCAGATCCTTGATACAGCTCCATTGAAGTCAATGGCACTATGTCAGTTTACCAGCTGCTAAGGGTCCAGCCCATCAAATAGTGTAATTACCAAAGAATGTATGGTCAAATTATGACTTTCTAAGTCACAGGGGAGGAGAAAAGGGCAAGGTTAGCATCAAATGATAATCCTTTTCCCAAAATGCTTTACAAAATTCAAGAGCACAGGGCTGTAAATAGTATAAGACATAAATTACAAAAAATGGGGTGTAGTGGTGCAGGAAATATAAGCACATGTTTTATCATTGCAAAAATAAAGCATTTCCTCTTAAAGTGTTTAATAGGAATAGAGAGATAAAGAAGCATAGGGCATATTCCTCAAGGTTTACTCCACAGTGAGGCTGAGCAAGCAAGCTTCTAGATTCTTTTGCTTGACCAGTGTGGGAAGGATTTGTTTTCTGAACACTATCCCTACTTTAGGTACAAAACTTCATGGTTTTCAGGAAGGTATCCTGTTCACGCTGGTCTGTGAAATATTTCTAGAAGTCTGATAACTCTGCAATCATACTAACCACAATTTCACTATAACTCTGCAAGGGGCCTTATGGATGTGTGGGAATGGTACACACTGTAATGTTAAATTCTTAAAAATTCTTACATATCCTTGTCCTCTGTTTCACTGATCTTCTTTTCCTAAGCTTGTCTATTTTTGTTTTTGATAAATCTTCCTTGTTGTTCTCATTCATCCTTTCTGTCAGAGAGTTGTAGTAGTGACATCAGACTTCATCCTCTCAGTGCTCCATTATATAACAACATCTCCCCCCCCCCCACAAGTTTGCATGATCTCACAAAGCTTGGAGCAAAAATGTCCCTTTTGCTAAGTAAATTGTGCTCAAGGACTTTAGTCATTCTCTTTAAAATAGGAAATATTATTCACAATTATCATAAGATTGTATCATGATGTTTTCTCCCTGATGGATACTTAAAAATTGAACTTAATTCTATCTGTGCTTTCTATGAATAAAATCATACTTGTGGAATCCCTAGAAACCAGATAAACAAAAGACAGGACTACGCAGCACTTTAAAGACTAACAAGATGGTTTATTAGGTGATAAGCTTTCGTGGGCCAGACCCACTTCCTCAGATCAAATTGTGGAAGAAAACTGGCATGACTTGTTAGTCTTTAAAGTGCTGCATAGTCCTGTCTTTTGTTTCAGCAAGACCAGACTAACATGGCTACATCTCTATTAGAATCCAGATAGGCATTCTCAGGTTCCCAAAAATTGATTCCATCAGTAATATCAGTCTTAATGTATTCTACAGAAACCATTAGCCCACTTTGGAAATACATTCTGGACCTGCACAATGGCTCATATTAGAATTTGGAGCCATTTCTGAATAACAAGTGTGTGTGTGTGTGTAAGTGTAATATAAAATTCATACAGTTAGTGTTTACATTACAGCAAGTCAGAAGAAATGATCAGCAAGCTTTCCTTAAAAAATATCACCTTAGTTTAAGGGTTTAAAACATTTTATAAACTATGCCAAACTGAGCATTTAAATGGAATGCAAGAATTCTAAGAAATTCTGATCACTCTAGTCTACGTTTGCTATATGGAAAGATGACTGATGGAATGGCAAGAGACAAGCCAGATTCACTGCTGTAACCAGCTGCTGGCTACAGCATAATGCAGAGAAGGCTGCCAGGAAGGTGGTATGGCTCCAAGTTTCTCATTCCCTGCTGCAGCAGAAGTTAGAGGAACTTGAACATTTTCAAAACGAAATTTTGACCTTATTTGTTTTGACTTTTCATTTAATTCCCCTTAATTTTATTTTAAAGTCCAGACACATTTAAAAATGGCTTTTTGTTTGACCCAAAATTAAAAAAAAAAGCCTTTCTGATTCTCTAAAAACTTCAAATTTTGTGACCAAAATGCCTTTTGTGGGTAACTTCTCAAAATTGTCAACAGCCCCAAAAATCTGTTTACCTAACTCTAATTTGGAATACGGCACTCTGTCACACAAGCCACCAAATGCTGCTACATGAGCTTTTTGAATAGGGCTGATGCTCTTGGGGAAGACCATTCTGTGCCAGCCTAATGGCTGGAATAAAAGTCCCACCCTTGGTATGCAAAAGGCAGTCTTCACAGTACTTTTTCTGGGACATTGCCACAGTTTAGTGGCCCAGGGGTCCCCAACTCCTGGCTCACAGGCCATCCCCAGCGGAGCATTTTCACAGCTGTGGTGGGCGTGCGGGGGAAGGAGGCCCTGTTCATTTCCCTGGGTGTGCAATACAGTTAAAGAAATAGAACCAATTCATAGAATTCATAGATAACTTTTTGACAGGCACAACTGCTCACACATGTATTGCTGCCTAAAGCCTTGTCTAAACTGGACCAATGCACCAGTAAAACAATCTAGTAAATGCAGTGCAAGTCCCTAAACCAGTGTAACCCTTACCTATATTAATTCAGTTAAAATGGGTAACTTCACAGATTTGAGGCTTGAGATGCAATTTAGTCATCTTAATATTTCCCATACATAGTGAATTATTTATCTGTGGAGCTCTCTTTGCAGAGTTGTGCTGATTTGATTTAAGGTATTATTTTAAAACCAATTTAGTTAAACTGGTGGACGCTAGTTTATACCAGGTTTATTTCAGTCAATTAGGCGCATGTGTACAATTAACCATTTAAAAATGAAATTGTAATGTCTCCATAGACTTACATCAGTTTAAACTGAAGTGGTTTAATTTAATGAAGTGTAAATCTGTATATGGATTAGGGGCCCTAGGAATCAATAGAAACATCTAATATGAAATGATTGCATCCTTTTAAACAACAATGTACTCTATGGTCTCTAAGAAGTTTTATTTTTTTAAATTGAATCATGTTTAGCTCCCAAATATTGTTTGCATTTATTTCAGTTTATAAGATTTGTGTGTGTGTGTGTGTGTGTGTGTGTGTGTGTGTAAAAACAATCCTATTTTTAAAAAGTTAGAAATTTTATATATATATATATATATATATATATATATAATTATATATATATAATTTCTAACTTTTTAAAAATAGGATTGTTAAGGCTATCAAAAGAACAAAATAAAGGATACATCTACACAACAGAGCAAAATTTGAATTAAGCTATGCAACTTCAGCTACGTCAGTTGAATAGCTTAAGTCAAAATAGTTCAATGCAGCTTTTGGTGCTGTCTACACAGCAGGAAGTCCAAGGAAGAACACTCTTCCTTCGACTTACCTTACTCCTCATAAAGGTTACAGGAGTTGGAGTAAGAAGTCCTCCAGCTTGCCATTATTTCAAAATAAAGGCTTGTAGTGTAGATGTGAACTATGTTATGCTGCCGTGTAGACATAGCCAGAGTCAGCTACTTTGTTCAATGTACTAAAAATAAAATAAAAACAAGAAAACTGCATACAAACACTAAACTGATTTGAAACTGGCAGGCAGAAGTAAGTTTATTTAAGACTTTTAGTCTGTTTTGAAATCCTTGAATGGTATTGAAATACCCTTTTTCAAATTTTCCTGCTAGGCAATATAATTGTGGGAAGAGCATAACTGAAAATAACACTGTAGGTGACAATGAGAAGAAACTACTTAGAGCAAAATCCAATTAATATGTATAAATACACTGCCAACTTCTATATTAGACAATTCAACAATGCATTCTGTGCAGATATTATATACTAAATGGAGCCCAGAAATAATATAGAAGTTGCATTGCACGAACACTTTAAGAAAGTTTGGTTATACAATAGCTAATATATCAGTGGCTGGTATGCTTAATGAACTGAGCATGGTCCAAGGAGCTAGGAATAGACAATATTAATCCTAGTTCTTTCAATGGGATGTGTGCCATCAGGAGCAGCCCTAGACGAGCGGCCGGCACTGGCACCCTAGGTGAAACATGCGATCGGTGTGCGATTGGCGCCCCCACCTCCAAACCCCTCAACGGCCGTTTAATTTGGTGCCCTAGGCAACCGCCTAGTTAGCGCCTATGGATGGGCCCCCACTGTGTGCCATTGGCCAAATTACTCTAGACGAAATTCAGTCCTTCAGTTTGTGTGTACATTTTCCAATGCCCAGTGCCACTCTCCCCTCATAGCAAACTGGGTATCCTAATGTGTGTTTAACTCTGCTGCCCTATACTAACTGATAGGTGAATGAGGTGATATAATATAGCTGGAGTGCTGACTGCTCACCCATTACAGACAGAGTGTAAATTTTGGCACAATGGACTTGCATCTGTGATCAGTTGTACTTGCTTGAAAAAAAAAATTATTTGTTGGCCACAGGTTTGGCCATGCCCCTCCTAACAGATGCCATTTTGATGTTGTATGCCATGTATATCTTCCTTTGAAAATGGGCATAAATACCATGTGTATATATTATGGCAGACTCGAAGCTCCGTGTAATAGATCAAAGTCAAATCCTTTGAAAATGTGCTGTTATAGTTTGGATGTGGATTATCAGAGTAACACTGAGCCTGTGAGCCATTTCTGAAATTACTTCCTTTCCCTCCGTGTGTCTAATTCTTATCGCTTTCTTTTTGACCTCTTTGTTTATTTTCATCTATTTAAAACTATTTGAAAACAATTTAAAACATCTATTTAAAAGTTGTCCTCTGTCATACCACATATACGTGTTCTTCAAGGACCTGATGTTATGCTTATAAGAAGCATATGGGATTTTTTTCAGGGAAAAGGCAATACACCATGTTTGTTGAAAATACGAAATGAAATGAGCTTATGCGTTCACACACACACACATCCGGCAGATGATGCATAGTTACCAGTCCATTGTGGCTCAAGTCAGTCTTACTGGCCAGGCAAGACTGACTTAGTGAGGAGTTGGGTTCTTGTCAATCGTGATTCGAGGCTCCTCTTAGGGTTGGCTTGCAGGACTGAACCCAGAGTACAATGGACAAAGCTCCCCTTCTTATATATGTCAGTTTCTGTTGGCATCTGTGGGTTTTGTAGTGTCATGCTGCAATTATCTATCCTTAAAAGGTGTTAATCTATGTTTTCCAGAGTTATCCTTTGATAGCTATAGTCAGGCTTCCCACTGTTGTCTCTCACTCTTGGGGGCGGGGGTCTCTGCCTGTTGCCAGGATTCTGTCAATGCTGTTAATTCAGTTCAGCCTCAGACACAATGGCTGTTTCCTGGTTACCTTCAAGATTCCCACTTGATCACCTGGGCATTTGTGATGGCCTTCAGACTTACACACATCCTCCACTCATCCCAAACAGTTGTGCAGAATTTCAGATCAGATTAATAGTTACTAAAGGAACAGCAAAAAGAAAGGAATCTTGCACAACTTAGTTTGTGATACAGACAAGGGGTATAACCTAATTTGTAATGCTAAGAGGAAGCAAGGCCTTGCAGTAAACATTACCTAATTAAGAGAAACAGGGTGAAATAGAAGCATACAGAACTTATAAGCAAGTCATTATACATCAAATCATTATGCATCATATTTATAGTCTTATAACCAATACTAAAATATACAAGCTTCAAACTGAGAATGCATGTGCATTTAGTTGAATTGGGGCTCAAAGGAGAGTTTCCTGTTAACAACTGTCATTGTGTGGCCATAGCACTTCAGAGCCCTAATGTTGGAACAGAGCCTCATTGTTCTAGGTGCTGTGCAAACACAGAACAAAAAAGATGGTCCTTACCACAAATTGCTTACAGTCCAGAGATAAGGAAAGAGAGAACAGGTGGATACTGTCAGATAAGGGAGCACAAGGAGACAAAAAGACAATACTGGAAAACATGACAGATAATGGTCACAGCTCACTTTCTGCCTAACCATTGTCAATTTTTTTCTAATCTTTTAGACTCTGAAAATATATCATCATCATCATCATCATCATCAACAATAAAGGGCTCCCCTTGACTTTGAAGTACAGGATATGTATTAAATTGAAAGCCAGCAAGCCTACTTTGCTGTCCACTATTCTTAGCAAGTCAGAAAGTCCAGTATTAGATTGATTTTTTTCCCACGAAGCTGCTGGAGACATTGATAACTGAATATACCACGAACCTCAGTAGGATTATTACCATGTCCCTGTCTATCTGCAGTCATTTTTTTTTCTTTGGATTGTGAAAGAATGGGGAAGTGGCTATATAGGAGGGCTGCGTCTCGACTGGCAAGTTTTTGAGCAAAAGCAGCTGCTTTTGTGCAAAAACTTGTCAGCTGTCTACACTGGCCGCTTGAATTTACGCAAGAACACTGACAATCTAATGTATGAACGTCAGTGTTCTTGTGCAAATACAGTGACTCTCCCGCTCGGGAAAAAGCCCTCTTGTGCAAATGCTTTTGCGCAAGAGGGCCAGTGTAGACAACTGAGAACCGTTTTGCGCAAAAAAGCCCCAATGGCGAAAATGGCGATGGGGGCTTTTTTGCGCAAAACCGCGTCTAGATTGGCCACAGATGCTTTTGTGCAAAAGCACTTTTGCGCAAAAGCATCCGTGCCAATCTAGACGCTGTTTTCCGCAAATGCTTTTAACGGAAAAACTTTTCCATTAAAAGCATTTGCGGAAAATCATGCCAGTCTAGACGCAGCCAATGTGCAACAGTTTACATTTTAATAACCTTATTTTTTTCTTAATTCAACAAGACAGCATAAGCATTTGTGACCGGATGGCAAGAGGATGGCTTTTCAGTGCGGTACGATGTGATGTTTAATACTGGAACTTGAAATATCGCTCTATAGATTGTCCCAGCCCAGTGCCCTTTGTTTTCCTTCACCAAAAAATCATCACTAGGCAGATTTTTTTTTTTTGCTGGTGTCTCCCAAGAGGAAACATAGAAGTATCCTTATCCCTTCCTATAGTTTAAGAGCTGATTTCTGTTGGGTAGTGCGATAGGTGGCCCTAGGACCAGAATATTGAAGCAACAGTCTGAGAGACCTTGGGGTGACTTCTTGACTTGCAGATGCAGTAAGCATGCCCTTTCTAGCCGACAAGTGGAGGACAAGTGTTTCAGTCAGTCTTTGTAACTTCTATTTGCTCAACACTACCTTCTGTATGTACTGTCTGTCCAAGATCATTTTGTGTTAGGGTTTATAAATTGCATCAGTCACACTATGACAACTAGTAAGAGTACTACAGTCTTTAAAAGAAGGACTATTTAGCTGGATTTTTTTGGTGAAAAGTTCTGGAAAGTGGTTAAGCATTAACAGTGGGGACCAGACCCAGCTGATTCCATTGGACAGTGATATGAAATGTTAGAGGCTGATACAGGCTGGTTCAGTGGTGGCTCTTTTTATGAGAGGAGGGATAGAGGTTTGTATGTGGTCCATTTGCTAGCATCCGGATCTGGATGGTGTCACTTGACCTGGACTTTCCATGATCTTTAAAAACTTAAAAAAAATAAATAATCTGGTAGCACTTTAAAGAATAACAAAACATGTAGATGGTAACATGAGCTTTTGTGGGCACAACCCACTTCTTCAGATGACTGGAGTGTTGGAAGTCTAGATCCAAGAATAAATAAGGGAAGGGGGTGGGGGGGAGGAAGAAAAAAAAAACCCGTGAGTAGATAAGCTTCAGAGGGGTAGCCGAGTGAGTCTGTAACAGGGAAAACTTAAAAACCAACAAACAGTCTAGTAGCATCTTAAAAACTAAATAGTTACAAGAGGCTGATAAGTACCATTAGTTAGCACTTGGAAAGGAAGATGACCAACACCAGATTCTAAACAGATATCAAGACCCATTAGCACCTTCGTTGTTTGGTTGGTTAATAATATGGAAGCCATCCGATATCCCGATTCAAACCATAGGCATAAGAATTAAACTTGTGAATGAAGTTAAGCTCCAGTCCTTCTCTGTGTATTTGGCTCGTGGAATTGGTCTGAAACAAAACAGCTACTTGAAGATCCATTAAAGAGTGTTCAGGAAGATTAAAGTGTTCTCCAATAAGTTTTTGTGTATTGCCTTTTCGGATATCTGATTTGTGTCCATTAATTCTTTCCCGTAGAGACTGTCCAGTTTGGCCGATATTCGTGGCAGTGGGGCATTGCTGGCATTTGATGGCATAGATCACATTAGTGGATGTGCAGTTAAATGAGCCTCTGATTTGGTGGATGATGTGGTTGGTTCCAGTGATGAAAACTCTTGTGTAGATATGTGGGCAGAGTTGGCTCCGGGGATGATTGCAGGGGTGGGTTCCTGGATGCTTATGATGCAACTGTGTTGCGCGGTTACCGGAAATAATTTGTTTCAGGTTAGGGGGTTGTCTGTAAGCTAGAATTGGCTTTTCCCCCAAGGCCTCTTGAGAGTGAGGGGTCATTTTCTAGGATAGTTTGTATATTTTTGATAATGCATTGGAGGGTTTCAGTTGTGGACTGTAGGTTATGACCAGTGGAATTCTGTTGTTTTCTCTTTTGGGTCTGTCTTGAAGTAGTTCATGTCTGGGTACTCTTTTGGCTCTGTCAATCTGTTTTTTCACTTCTCCAGGTGGGTATTTCAGTTTTAGGAATGATCTATATAGATCCTGAAGGTTTTTGTCTCGGTCTGTGGGATTGGAGCAAATCCGGTTGTATTTTAGGGCTTGGCTGTATACAATAGATAGAGAAATGTGTCTGGGATGGAAACTAGAGGCATGAAGGTAAGTGTAGTGGTCGGTGCAAAAAGTTCACTCAAAAGATGGATTATAGTTAGATCAGTTGGCTTTGACCAGCCTCTGAAGTAAAGACCATGGGCGCAGTATACTACTCCAAGAGTTGCTTTCTACCACTTTAAGGGTGACAAACAGCCCTAAAACCATACAATCCAGCCATAGAAGGATTCAGGGTAACTGGCTATGGAAAAAGTCTGGACCATGTGGTTGGGATAGAAAGATATGGCTGAAAACATTAAGTTGGCATAAATAAGTGGACCTGGCTGGCTAAAGCTGGACTGTCTGGGGGATATATATTTTTTCACTGGAAGTTTTCAATCTATGTCTCTTCTTCTATTACATCCTGCCTATATTTGTTCATCATTCTATTTTTGTTTACTCTTTATGTTATCATTCATCCTATTTTTTTATTTGGTCTTTTGCTTTCTCTACACAACGCTTGCTCTCTTTTGCTTATTCTTCCCACCTATCCCAGGATCTTTCCCTAGCAGAAGATGAACCCAATACCATTTGATTTTTTTAGTCCAACTTTCAAATTTTTATTTTTTTCCCCTCTCGTTGGTCTGGTCTCTGTGTTGTGAATGTTGAATGGTGTGATTGTTTCTTTCTTGCTGATCTAAACAGAACACTAATAATGAATTATCTATCTTTTGAGGACAGAAAAAACGAGAGAGGATATAAGCAGGAACAAAAAAATATCTGATTGTGGATAAGCAGTCAGTCAGGCTATGTCCACACTGCAGAGTTTTTGCACAAAAACGGCCATTTTTCTGCAAAAACTCATGGAGAGTCCATACCTCAAGAGTGTTTTTGCACCAGAAAATGTACAGTGTATCGACAGAACAGAGTGATTTTTGCGGTATAGGTATTTATCTTTCTATGAGGAATAGCTCCTTTTTGCGCAAGAAGCCTACAGTGTAGACATAGCCTCAGTGAAAAATGTTGGCTCCTTCAAATAGCAATTTTATTGCTTCTTAGAAACTTTAACCAAGTACTTTATACATTTTTTAAAAAACCAAACTTCTCACTGTTAGCCTTTAATTTGTCTTGTAAACAGATAACTTTTTACTTAATTCCACTTCTAATCCTCCAAGCAGACTCTTTGTGACAGTTTTCCATCCTTGACCTGGCTTTTAGCACGACTAGAGAAGACATTAAAAAGATATAATAAGAGAAGTGGGTTGAAATGCTTGCTGAAAGTGTTTTAAAATGAAGCACTATGCAGTGTAACATAAGTGTTAATTTTGGCTCTTCAATGTTTCTAAACCTTCAGACATGAATATCCTTTGAGACATGCCCAAATGTTATTCATTGACAGTTTACACTAGCAGCATTTGTTTGGTAATAAGAAAACTAGGTTTATGTTGAAGTTCCTGTAACTGACATTTTATTATTGTATTTCCCAAAGACATCTTAAACTAATGCATCTTACTGCATAATGTGCGTCAGTACTCAGAAGAATCTATAACAATCCTCTGGTACGTAGTTTGCCATCTGTCTCTGTCATCCTCCTAATTGCTTTGAATGATCTCATCTCCTGACAAATGAGGTCAGGTACAAAGAACCTGTGTATTTTACATGTTCATTTTCCTAAATACTAATCCTTCAACATAGGGATGAAAAATGGGCCTGTTAACACTGAATATGCATTGAGAGTAAATATAAAAATGCAGGAAATACTATTGCTGAATGTTGATTTAATTGGGTTAGGTTCCAAACTCTAAGGGCTTCATTTCAAGGAAAAAGATTTTGGAGAACCAAAGTTGTGTCTGCAGACAAAACACTTTCTGTCCAAAATGCATCATGAATGAGAAATTAGGCCAAGGCCATTATTACTTTCCAAATGAATCCACAGCCAAAGTCCAGAGGAGGGGCAAAAGGTGGAAGACATAATGGAACATACAGACTATGACAAGTACACAGGGAACAAATCAAGTCTTGTAGGAGAAGGCTGCCTGGCAATTTAACTCCCTGATTCCATAGCAAATTATGCTCCTGACATGTTCCTCTTTTACTATCAGTAGACTATGAGAACCACTGCCAAAGTTGTTGATAGATTTAAATCTGTCATTTAATTGCAATGACTGACAGCTGTAGCACAGTAAGTATTCAGATAATTCTGAAAGCATGAAGAGGTTCCTTAGCCACTTTCTGATCAAAGACACACAGTAAACTGACAGTGATAAGTTTTAACCATCACAGCAAGCAGTGGTTTAATCAACCGTGTAAAAATGGCTTGTTCACTTTTTGTGTGGATCACTCCTTCATGTCTGGGAGAATATTTACCTTGTCGTAAGCCTTTTTGGTGGTGATGCCTATAGCTTTAATTCTCCTTGCACATGATTTCATTCCTGTTACTATCTATATGGTTTGTGGTAATAAATTGTAAATAGATGTACCTTTAATACATAATAATGTAATATTGCGCTAGGGAAATAGGGTTCAAATTTGGACCACAAGTTACGTTAGTGTAAATCTAGAATTATGCTACTGAATTCAGTAGTTTGGATTTGCACTGAGCTAAGAGGCCCCATGACAAAATATACAGCAAAATAGCACTGGAGCCTATTTTATTATGATGAAGAGTAAATGATATAGAGAACTCATTAGTAAGTTTCCATTGGGATAAATTCACCCTCTGACTTTACACCATCTTCTGCCAACATAGACTATGGCAGATAGGGCCAAATTCATGACATTGGTCAAGCATTTGGTGGCTCTGTCACACTTTGCTTCATCTCAGCTAGATTCTCACACTTCCACTGAGCTGCAAGAACACTGCAGACCTTGGTCTACAGTTCTGGTTTTAGCCTTAGGGGGTGCTGTTAAGTTAGATAGTAGGCAACTCTGTTTCTTGTCCCTGGGATGCAGCAGCTGGGAGTCAATGGAAGGCTGGAGAAGAAGACAGCTGAGGAAACAGTACAAGGTTAGAGGACTGCTGCTGGTCCCACATCAAGCACTAGGCTTCCTCAGCACAAAGACACCATCCCTCTCCCCCCTGCCTACAGCCTCCCATGCATCCTACAGCACCCACCTGCCACCCAGGACTTCTCTGTCCTCTGGCAGCCCTAGCAGTAACAACAGCTCCAGGGGCCACACAACCAGTTATTCCTGTTTCCCTCTGAGATGCCTCTCATCTAGCCAGGCACAAGCAAGGTCTTGCACATTGAGCCACAGCTGCCAACTTTTGTACAGTTCTGGGTCTTACCCCAGTGTCCCATGGGCAGTGTATGTGTTAGTCATAAACTTACATTTATTATTCTGTGATATGATCTCATTGAGTTGGCATAAAATGAGTCTCACCTAGATCTGAATAAAACTCATCAGGGGATAGTGCCAAGGGAGGTTGTGGTAGAAATCATCGGTAGTCCAATTCAGTAGTGTTTGAGAAGGGGCCACTGTTCCTCAAAAGACTGATATAGACGTGTGTGTGTTTGTGTGTGTGTGTAGGGGTGTGTTATCCCCTCAGCTGTGTCTACTGACTTTGGAGCCCTAGATAACATGTTTGTTTTATTTAAAGCTGCTCTCACCCGTGATAGAATGGTGGGAGAGAAGACATCACTTCTCCATGGCCTCTTGAGATGGAAAGGCTATTGGCTGATCCAGGAAAGCTTATATTAATCTGCTTTCATTGGGTTCAATGAATCTGGACTCCTGAGCTCATATACAGAATGTGAAATGGTCTTGAAGAGGAAATTTGAAAGCTTGCTGAGAACCAGAAACATATCTGAAATCCTGTCAAAAGCAAAAGAGACTCCAAAGGATCATCAGCGCTACTGGGAGAATTATTAATATTTTCTTAAGAGTTTCAATAAAACCCAGGGGTGACTTATTTAGTATGGAGTGATATGACCTAGAAATGCAGAAACTCTGGTCCTTGTGGATTGTGTTCTGTTTTGCTCTGTTTGTTTATTATTTTGTTATTTGCACCTGGAATCTTTACTAACGTGCTCCTGTAAAGGAACTTGTTTGGTAACACTGTTTACCCACAATACTTCCCTTGAGTCTCTCATGATCAAATTCTATGCCAGTTTATGCCTTTTGCAGCCCCCGTGATGGGGGGGGGGCGATTTTATGGAGTGTGAATTAACCTAGAAATTGGCCTCTGGTTTCATTGCCTAGTCTTGGCCATTACTTGGAGAGGGGCAGGATTCCTGGGCAAACCCAAGAGTAGCAGAATGTAGTATTTCTAATGTAGAAGAAACTCCCTACCATGACAGTATGAGTCAGCATGGTGTTAAGGAGCAATGTGCTCCTTACAATCTTGGAGCAGACTGCCCCTTAGCTAGCACAAACTGCCATCTCCATTCATTGTTAATGGAGTTATGACTGCTTACACCAGCTGATGAGCTGCCTGCTAGAATCAGGGTCTGAGAGCCTTAGGTTTTGGAAAAATTGAAACCTGGATCTCTTGTGGTCATTAATGGTCCAATGGCACATTTTGCAAATGTAGGCATGTTAATCTGATGTTCCGGCCATATGCCCATTATTTAAAGGCCTTGTATTATGAATTGTTGTAGTTGGTTACGGAGTACTCTTGGTTTCTAGATGAGGTGTCCAGATTTCAGTGATGGGTGAAATGATTTCTACACAGTTCTGCAATCAATCTGTAGAGTACCTATTTGGAAGTGGAAACAGAGGCTCCACAGTAATTGTAATCATCCGAAAATAAATAAGTTCTGTCCAAATGTACTGATCCAGAATCCACCAAATAGCTCCTTGAATCTCAGAAACGGATTCGTTCTCTGACCTGTGATGATAAGAGCTGGTTCTGAATCATGTATGTATGTTTGGCTATTTGTTTCTCTATGAGTTCTTTTAGGGTGCATCTACACAGCAGGGTTTAACTCGAAATAAGCTATGCAAATTGAGCTACGTCAATTGCATAGCTTATTTCAAAATAGGGAGCATCTACACAGCACTTATTTCGAAATAGAGCACTCTTCCTCCAACTTCCCTTACTCCTCATACAATGAGGGTTACAGGAGTCGGAGTAAGAAGTCCTCCAGCTTGACAGTATTTTAACAATATTTTAAATAACTGCCTGCTGTGTAGATGCGGACTAAGTTATTTCAGAATAGTGCTAGTTATTCTGAAATGGTGTTGCAGTGTAGACATACCCTAATTGGTGAGCTAAATGTGGCCTTTATGAATTTGTTAGTTAGTTGTAACGATTAGATGAAGAGTCTTTACAAACATATCTAGGGCTCTGGCATTTGCACAAATTGTTCATAATGAGAGTTCCTTGAGTTAGGAGATGGAAATTTGATGTTTCCAGGTGAGAGATACCGTGTAAGGGCAATGCTGCTCTCCCACTATTGTCTGGGTACTGAGGAAGGGAAATCTGCCGCCTCCTATGCTTTTTGGAATGGAAGGAATGTAGCTCAAAGCACACTAAGGCACTCAGTCTCCTGCCCAAATGGAAACTATTTGGTTTTTATTTGTTGTTTCTTTGTTGTCTCTTTCCCTTCCACTCTGGGAGAAAGTTGGTCTGCCCCCTATTCTCCTAACAATAATGTTTCCTAATATTATTAGTGGTCAGCCTCTTGAAAAGAAATAACGGCCAAGCAACTTTGCTGATGTTGAGCATTCAACTTGAGACATGTTAAAAGATCTCTCTCTCTTCTTAAAAAAAAGGGGAGGAGGTTAGTGCACTTGGTCTGGACATATGTTGGGGAAAGGGCGGAAGCTCTGATATCAGGATCAAAAATCTAAAGTCTGTGTGAAATCTTGTGAATTTCATGGGAAGTTTCTCTATGCAAATTATTTGGAGAGAAAACTCATTCTCTGAGTACTTAATACTTATCTGCCAAGGTGAATTGCAGTATTAACCCTGCAGTACATTTGTTCTCTAACATGAGGTAATGGCAGATGGAATCACTAAGTCTGACTTTTCTGTTCATTCATTCAGCCTGAAGCACTGACTGCTATATTTGCAATTGTGAGTTGCTCAAAACAGGTGTAAACATTGTTTTTAAGCCAAGTTGAAGAACATGCTTTGAAGGTGCCCCAAGATTTTGATCTGATTCTGTGACATGCTGGACACTGCAAGTCCCATTGGGTACTGCAAGTGCTTAGCACTTTAAGGCTCTAACCCTTTGATACAGAAAATTAATACCACAAGTGTTATTGGAGATTGACTTAGCTCTCCCAAGATATAGTTTATAGAAAGACAGACATATTACAGGCCTTCATCACTATAAGTCCAAGATATGTTCTAAAAAACTTGGACTTATAGCAAAACAACTTGAAGCGGGGAATTTTTTTCCCACGGCATACTTCCATTTGCACAAATTGGGGTGGTTTTTTTGGTGTGTGTCTTAAGAGTGGGGAATGAGAGGACTTATAACACATCAGTTCCTACAAGCATCAATGACTTTAGTGTGGAACAGATGTATATCGGGCCAACTTATAGTGGAGATGCCCTGTATGTTGAGTTAAGCAAAACAGTTGCTTTAAAAAACTTTATTGAATGGACCTGGCATAATTAATTCTTTTGTGAATCAAAATGAAATTATTGAATGAATTGCTGTAGAATTTCCGAATGAAACTTCAGTAAATGAATTCTTTATTGCAAATCAGAAAGGAATTATTGAAGGAATTGCTTTTGATCTCTTGCAAAAGCAGCTTATGCTAATTAATTTGCTTTTATTTCAAATAAGAATGAAATAAGCGAATGAATTTTCCCTTTTTGGATGTAACAGCATTAGGATTGATTTTGTTTTGAGAATCTTAAACATTGCTGAAAGGAATTATATTGTTGGATGAATTACTTGTGCTGCTTAATAGAACAAAATGATCAAAAGTTCTTTGCTTTTGTTCCAGTGAATAACATAAAATACTGTAATTAAAAAGATTGCTTTTGATTTTTGAGTGAAATAATGTAGATCACTGTTTTGTATCAGTTCAGGACTCAACATCTGTAGGAGTAATCTAAGGCCCAATCCTGCAATCATTTGCGCATGTGAGTAGATCTGTTTATTTCAACAATGTTAGCAGGATCAGAACCTTGTACTCTACTCATTTTCAATGATTATCATTTTGTATATTTCAATATCATCTTTTATGCTGATGGATAAAATGCTTTATGCTATTGTGGTGGACTATATTTTGCCCGTTCATAAAACTTCCTCTTTGTATACAGGAATCATTTCCCTACACCAATTATCATAAATGGGAGTCTGATCCCATGAGCAAAGAAAAGGGATAGCAATATTTTTTAAAGCAAATGGGGGCATTAAAAGGAGATTATATAGGCACACCACTAACCTCCTATTGTCATACACTGATATAGGTAATATATCAGCGATTAAAAACTAAACAAAATGTAACCTCTCTTCCCCCCTCAGAAACAACCCCCTTGGAGTGTCCATATGGAGCCCAATCTAAAGTGATTAAAAATGTCTTGAGAGTAGATGTGCTGGATTATGGTGCTCCCTCATAGAAAACAATGATTGCTTTTCAGGATGTCTCTTCATCCCCTGCAGGAGATCTTCTCAGTTTCTTTGCAGGGACACCAGAAAAGATATATTTACAGTCCAACTAGTAGGAAGTAACCCCTCTATGAAAGAGGGTTGGTTCTTTTTTCCCTACCCTCCCTGCAAGATGGATCCTCGTAAGTTCTTCTTCCATAGATCCTACCCTACATTCCACAGAGCCTACCCCACAGAAACAGCACCATGCTTGCTTCACTTTACAACCCTTCCATATTCTTCACCCACATGATTTTCCATCTAACACTCTATTTTCATTTCCCTGCCTTAAAATCCACAGATCACTTTCATATCCCATCTCACTGCTGATAATCCCAATGACAACACATCATTGTGGGTAATCCACCTCCCTGAGAGCTGGTAGGTAGGTTGATGGAAGAAGCAACATGTGGTCTTAGGTTAACTTAACAATGCTCCTCAGAGGATATAGATTTTTCTAAACAAATAGAAATTTTCTAGTGCAGACTTGGCCTTATACCATTGGTGGCCAACCTGAGGCTCACGAGCCGCATGCGGCTCTTTGATTTAAAAAATGTGGCTCCTGCTGGTACCACTCAGCCCAGCAGCTCTATGCTGTATTTCAGCGATCTCACAGCTGGCCGCTCAGCACACACGCTCCAGCACCTGGAGGGAGACATGTGTGGCTGTAGTGGTGGTGCCGGCTCTGGCATTGGGCATTAGGTTAGAGCTATGCTGGTGGGCAGGGAGCTCATCTGTGTTGCTGGACCAGGAAAGTGCCAGGAACCGGGTGCGGGGCTCAGCAGGGCTGCAGGAAGGGGAAGATGTCTGGTGCTGTGCTCAGCGGGGCTGCGGGAGAGGGGAGGTGCCAGGCGCTGTGCTGGGCTGTGGAAGGGGGGAGGTGCCAGGCGCTGTGCTCAGCTAGGCTGCAGCGGGGGGTAGGTGCCGGATGCTGTGCTCAGCTGGGCTGCGGGAGGGGGGAGGTGCCAGGAACTGGGTGTTGTGTGTCAGCCGGGGCTGGACTCAAGGGGAGGGAGGGAAGGAGGGAGAGGGATAGGGAGAGGGAGGGGCAGGGAACCAGCTCTGGACTCAGCAGGTCTGCAGTGTTTGCAGACGGGTGCAGGGAAACAGGGCTCAGATGGGCTGAGGGGAGGGAACAGACAGGCAGCTCAGCTGGGCTAGAGAGAGGTGCAGGGAACTGGTGCTGGGCTCCTCTGAGTTGTGGGGGATGGCCTTTTGGGGAGATGCAACAAAGGGGGAGGTCTCAGCTGGGCTGCAGGGGAGGGAGGTGCAAAGAAGCGTTGTGGGGAGGGGGCAGCATCAGGAGGCCTGAAATGACCTCCCTGGTCCAAAAAAATCCCTCATCTGGGACCAGTCAGGTCCAGAGGGTGCCAGACCAGGGCTGGCTCTGGGGAAGAGGAGGGGGATTGGGTTAGAGCGGGGTAGTGGTGGTGCCCGGCTCTGGGGAAGGCGGGGAGATTGGGTTAGCGCCGTGGTCACTAGCTTGTCGATCGCAATCAACTGGTCGATTGTGGGGACATGACCAGTTGATCACGAGGTGTTCCAATCCCCCTTCATTCCCTCCCATTTCCAAGAAGCCCACGCTGACACTACCTTCCGCGAAAATGGAGGTAGCGCGCTGACTTCCTGCAGCATGGGGGGGGGGGAGTCCCACAGTTACTAGCTAGGTCCTGCATCTCAGGAAGTGTGTGGGCTGCTCTTCCCCTCCCCTAAACAGCCAGCACACCTCCTGAAAAGCTGGGTCTGTGGCATGCCAGTGACTTCCTTCCCCCTGGTGCCTTCCTGCATGGAGGAAGGGGGGGAGTAGGAGTCCTGGGACCATGCCATCTCCAACTGCTCAGGAAGCATGTGGCTGTCATGGGGAGTGAGGAGCAGGGCATGCACTTCCTGAGCAGTTGGAGCTGGTGCAGTCCTGGGACTCTCCCTCCTGCTCCCCAAGGCAGGCAGCAGGGGAAAGAAGTTGCAGGTGCGCCACAGACCCGGCTGTTCAGGAAACACACCAGCTGTTTGCAGGAGGGGAAAGCAGTGCACATGCTTCCTGAGACCCCAGACCTGGTGCACAGCTGCAGGATCCCCAGGTACTAGCCCCAGCTGTCCCTGTCCCCTCCCCCTGGCCAAATCCCCCCTCACGAGTACCCTACCCCAGCACCCCCCAGCACCCTGCCCTTGTCCCCACCAGCACAGTTGGGGCCATGTTAGTAAGGCTTGAGGTTTTTGGAGGAGTGGTTTGTTGCATCTCACTTGTGTGGCCCTGACTGACTTTTCTGTTGGTCAGTGACCCTGGACTCAAAACAGGTTCTCCGCCCCTCTCATAAATAAAGACAACACTGAAACATTTTGTGTTTGACATAATATTTTATTTAAAAATGAAGCCCGGCCAACAAACCCCCAATTGGGGCCAAACCGCCATCTGGCTGCAGCATCATAACACTCCTGCACCCCCCAGACCCCAAACCTGTGCCTATCATACACTGGAACCCCCTGTGTCCTGAGACTCTCACATCCCCAAACTCCTGCATCCCCACATCCCCAGTCTTCTGCCATAACACTCCTGCACCATCCACAAACTGCAAATCTGTGTCCTGAGCCCATTATACTCCCAGCCTTCCTGCCCTGAGGCCCTCATGAACCCCAGCCCAAACTCCTGCACCCTCACAGCCACTAGCCTGCGGCTTGCTCAGCACCCCAACCTTCCACCTGACCCCAACACTCTCCAGCCTGGAGCCCCCTCCCTGAGCAAGCATCCTCTTCTCTACTTCTTCCTGCACCCAGATTCCCTCCCAGAGCTTGAACCTCTCACCCCTTCCCAGTGCTTTTTTTGTGATGGTATGCCCCAGGACGGTGTACCAGCACCTATTTCCCCTGGCACTGTGGGTTTTTTTTTTCTCAACAACTTACCCCCCCCCCCCATACGTGGCTCTTCGCACTCTATCCACCGCTATTTTGGCTCTTCATCTCTAACGGGTTGGCCACTCCTGCCTTATATGTCAGTTTAGCTACAGTATGCAGGGATACATACCAGTGCAGGTTAACCCCCAACTCTGAGTAAGCATATGACTGTTAGAGCACTTAGCACAGCCTGCCTTTAAACAAAGCCATGCTATAATACTCAATAAAGGTGAATGGAAAATAAAATCCGCATGAGATTTTAAATGAACAGTAATTTAAACGATTAAATAATTAATCAAGACAATTAATAGACTACAAACTATGATGTGGTAAGGGAGTACATTCAAGAACTGAATTCTCGGTTTAAAAATATTTTCAAGAACAGAATTAGAATTAATGAGTCCTGTCCCTTATTTGTTTTGTTTATCACAGAGCCCTCTAACTTGTTGGCTGTGCACACTCAAACACCCAAGCACTAAGACACATGGGCCATTAATATGGTGATTTTTGTTAGAGCCACCCCTGCCTTATAGACTCCTAGAATATAGTGCCAGATCTTTGGCACCCTAACTGGCAGCTGTGAAGGGCTTGTCTACATTGAAAATGCTGCAGTGTGTCAATGAAGATGTCATGCCTGCCAATGGGAGGGCTTCTTGTGGAATGGAAATCCCAACTTTCTAGCTTTTGTAATTACATTGATCTAATAATAGCATTCTCTTATGTGGAGAGGCATAGTCTGCTTTTACGTGACACAGGCCAAACCCTTCCCCATCCAGCTTTGGTATCTAGAAAAGGGAACCTGGTTTATAATTCATTTTTCTTCTCCTTCTTGTGTCCTGCTACATTGTAGCTCAGTTGTTCCTGAGTATTTGTCCCATAATGTTGCTATCAAGAAATCTTTGTCAATAACAGAAGACACAAATAACAGAAAGCAAGAAACCTAATCCCAGAAAAGTGAGTGGAAACTGAGCTTGCTAACTAAATTTCTTGTCCTAAGAACAGGAGACGCTAAAAATCATGCTTTCATATATATATATTTAAGGCAACATTGGCAGGTGCTAAAGGCAATAATTGTAATAGAGATGGTCTTTAGCCAAACCCCAAGATCTGAACATTTATCATAATCTGGAGTGTTTGAAATGCATATGCCCTGAGCCCACCTCCCTGCTCCTTTATACTGTAAGCAAACTGTGGCATAGACAATGTTGTTCAGGTTGAACCTCTCTAGTCTGGCACCCTTGGGACCTGACTGGTACCAAATGAGAGAATTTGCTGGACCATGGGAAGGTCAGTGTTGTCTAGCAGCATTACCAATGCTTCCACGGCTTACTGGACTCTTAGAAGACATTTCAGGGTGAATTAGAGCTAAATAACAGCACAGAACAGGGAGTGCCAGGGCAGGTGGCTGTAAACAAACTTTCTGGGACCATGCAAAACTTGGCCACACTCGCGATAAGTGGACATCAAGCTAATTAAAATCATGCTAGATCATGGCTGTTGCCAGACTAGAGAGTGCTGGACTAGAGAGGTTCAAACTGTACAGTACTTAACTTACTGGAAACAAATAATAACAGAGGTGACTTATGGTAGCACTCGTTAAATGGGGTTGCCCCCTTATGCCCTTCTCTGTTCCTCAGGATGCCCCTCCCTGCACCCTCTCATCCCGCAGGCACCAGTCGCCTATGAAAGATGATGAAAATGTTTTACTGAGGCTTTAGAGTGTAATGTAAGATATAATGCCATACTTTTAAAATATCTATTTATAACATTACTGACAGGCTTGAATGGAGGCATTTACTGGCACATTAATGTGACCTAGGGTTAATGGACTTCTGCTTTACTTCAGACTTATACCAATGTCCAGCAAATGCACTTCACTTTGTACGTTAGTGCTTAATTATAAACATGGGGTCAGATTCTCAAATGCTTTATATTGTCATGGTTGCATTAACTTCAGTGAAGTTACACTACTTTACACCAGCTGAGCATCAGGCATATGTTTTGCTATATACTGAGGCACATTCATTGGTTGTGATAGGAAGAATCCAGAAACATGCATCAGAGTAACAGGGGTCTGAATTTTTCTACTCTAGTTTCTCCCATCTCCCTCTCCCCCTCCCCACTCCACACACTTTTTTTTTAAAGTTATAACACCTACCCGTAGAAGAGAGGATTTATTTTTATTATACCTGGATTCCTTTATCTTATTGAGTGATAGGATTATTGTTTGATTTTCAGCAGCTTGTGTTTGTTTTTTTCTGAGATTGTCAATACTTAAAGGTAAGTATTTCATTACTTATCTAGGATTCACAATATTAATCTGTTCTGCTATGGATTTAATCAGTAGTCTCATTATTTATTACTCTTTTCCTTTTCAATTGCATTTTTGAATGGAGAAGATTTAGTTCCCCTCCGGTTAAAAACTATTATAAAATGAAATGTTAACACTCCCATTTTCAACCTAGGCAATTTACCATTACTGTAGTTGTAACATTGCATGAGTTAGTTCAGTGATCTATGGGGCAAAACAACTGTGAAATTAACAGATAATCTCTATAAATTTCAGAGAATTGTAAGGCACTCGTTTTCACGTATGTAGAAAATATCTTCATTTTTTGCTCGAGACAGCTTTATTTGCAACAACTCACTTCCACATTATAGAATACTCTCAAATCCACCAATACCCCAATTGTGGGTTATCTGGTCTTTCTTGCACAGATTTCCGGGATAAAGAGTCAACCTTGTTTTTTACTGGATAAGCCCATAATCTATGGACTTCAAACATAAGACCAGAGAGAATTTACGCAACCTGAGAAACTTATCTGTATCATTGGATATGATATTGCAAATATATCATATCATATCCAAAGATATAGATATGTTTCTCAGGTTGCTTAAACGCTTTTCGGTCTTTTGCTTGAAGTCCATAGAAATACATACTACCCACAAATGACATTTAGTAGGGTTTCAAAGTCAAGCACTCAAAAGTTAGGACATGCCAGAATTAAGGTGACTTGTGCTACCTTAATTGGCCTCCTTAATGTATAAACCTAACAATACAAACTTTGATTACGTGATCATGTACTATTTTCCCAAAGGACTCCTCCTCATTTTGTATACATGTAACTCACACTTCTAGTGGGTATGGTTCACTGTCCCATGTAGAGGCACTGAGACCATTTACATCAAGAGATAAGAATGAGTGAGCTTTACAGCCCAAGATGTGAGGCAGCTGGCTTTATAGCTCAAGCTGTAGAGGCTCCTATACTGAGGTCCCAGGTTCAAATTTACTTGGTGGTGGTTACACACAGAAAGGTATACAGCTATTCAATGTTTTGTTCAGTATGTGGCCCTAGACCAGGGGTGGACAAAAGGGCAGGATTCGGCCCGCCAAGCGGGATGATCTGGCCTGTGGAGGCCTTGCCACTCCCCCATCTTTAGGCTAATTAGTGACACATGCTCCTTGCAGGGTGGGAGGAGGCTTTGCATGCTTCCCCACCCCCAGGCCAATCAAGGCTTGGGTGTGGGGGAAGAATGCAAGGTTTCCTCTGCCCTGCTCCCACCCTGCGAGGAGCACATGACACTTAGAAGCACTGCGTGCTCCTGGCAGGGCGGGAGGAGGCTTCACATGTTCCCCTGCCCCCAGGCCCTGATTGGCCTGGGGGTAGGGGAGCACAGAAAGTCTCCTCCCACCACCAGGGGCATGGGTGCCTCAGGGGAATTGGGGGAGGGGAGAAAGGGGCTTTCCCACCTCTTGACCAATCATGGTCTGTGGTTGGGGAAGCCCAGAAGCATCCTGGTCCCACCCCTTCTGTTTGTGGCCCCGCCCCTTCCAGTACAGCCCGGGACCACTTCAAATATTTCTGAAGTGGCCCCTGGCAAAAAATTATTGCTCACCTCTACTCTAGACCTTACTTACTGTACACTATTTTAACCCAGCTATAAATTTAGAATGTGTGAGCCAAAAAGCATAGGAAAGACAGTCTCCCTGAACTCACTTCAGCTACCTGGACATGGACCACAGTAGCCCAGAGCTTCAAATTAAAGGAAAATCCTGTCAGCTCCTGGCTGGATCATGCCCCACGTGGACAGAATCTAGCTGCTAAAATCTAAATCTCCACCAAGCATGTATGAACTGGTTTCTTTTTTGTTTGTTTGGTTGGTTGGTTGGTTTTTTTCAACAAAGGCTTTTAATTTGGCCATATTTTGGTGGATTTTCACATTGATGATAAAAGGCACCTATCTGACAGAAAGTCCTTCTCCCTATGGCACATTTTAAACACTGGTGTGCTAAAGCTTTTCTAGGAAAAGATCACAAACATTTAATATGAGCAAAACAACATATTTTGCCATAGTCTTGTTCTCAGAAATGGCTGAAAAATGACATCACATTGCCAGTACTTGTCTTTCCAAAAGATGTGGGGCCCTGGTGAGGCCGTTCTTTGCTCTCATTGGCAATGGGGAGAAAAGCAGTGACCATGCCCTTGCTAAGGGGGGCACAGTAGCCATACTTTCCTGTTAGAGTACCATATGCCTTGTTACCAATTCAAACCTGTAGCTGCATGACATAACTTGCAGCTTTAGGCCTATGCAAGTTGTCTGATTACGTATGGCTATGCACAACCATACATACCTGTAGCCCTGCTGTTAAAAGAAATAGTTGAGTAAGGTACCCCTGTCCCTTTTGACTGCTGAGGTTCTGAATTTTAATCTTCATCTAAGTCTTTGGACTTGCTTAGTGGCCTGTGGGAGCTGGCTTTTCCCACTTTACCTTGACTCCCACAAAATATCCTCACTACAGTAATTAAAATGTAACATTCTTCCCTACATAAGCTCTGGCTTTCTTCTTGTAGGTAGCTTTAGTGCTCTGCTATTTTAGGTGGCTTCTAGTTTTTTTTCTTTTCAACTGTCATTCAGTTTGGGACACTGCATTATGACTCTGTGGTATTGCATCCACCATGATGGCTCTCAGTCATGCACAATTCAACATGACTGGCAGTCTGTGTGCAAGAAGGACTCAGGTCTGAACTGGACAGGAAGAGGTGATATAGGTCAGTCCTGAGGCTTATTCTTCACATAGCACCTGCCTGCTCCTGGATGAACCAGATTTAATTATTCCTCCTTCATGTTCACATGTATTAAGTGCACATGCAATGTCATAAATGGGGAAAAAAACTTTGTTTTATTATTTATGTCACAAAGGAGCAGTACCAATAGTTAAAATTGTACCTGTGCAATAAGCAGCTCTGATACTGACTATAAAAGCAGGCACTCTGGACAAATGCTGATTGTAAAGGAAGAAAACAATCAATATTTTAACAAACTGGAAAAAATTCTCTGGCACATCTGAAAGGTGACCACAGTACAAAGTGTAGAAACAGTCAGAAGTAATCGGGAAAGTAAATAAAGAGTAGAATGGAACAAGAGAGAAGTACTCATATAAATTAAAATCTATGGCAAAAATGCTTTGAAATACACTGGAATTGTGGCAAATACCTGTTGGAACAAACTTGTAAATAGTAAATTACTAGTAATAAAACAAAAAAAAAAGTTAAATATAATTGAGCAGACCACTTACATAGAAGGAAGAAATACAAGAGGACAAAGAAAGGAAATCCCAGTGCATCTCTCTGTTTTCTCTTTGATAAGTTTTCATCTAGCAAGTCTGTATGCTTCTGAAAGCTTTGGGAAAAATGAGAAAGATGAAGGAAAAAAGGTAAAAGACAATTTTTTTCTGTATCATAAATTAGGAGACTACACAGAGTGAGTCCAAAATCCAGATCTTGAGCAAAATCACCGAAAGATCCTGTGAGAGTGTCAGTCTCAATACAGAGATCAATTTAATCTTTTGTTCTGACACCCTTTTTGTAATACATAAGGGAGTATAAATGGGAAAAGTGAAGGAAAAAAGCAAAGTAAAGAAAATTTCAGGTGTTACAATATGACAGCTCTTTAGGCCACAGCTTCAAAAATAATAGCAGTAGTAGTCTAGGGACTGCAAGAGCCAAACATTGTTTGATTAATGTAAAATAACCCCACTCACAGGCAGAGGGACTAGATTTATAGACCCAAATCTTGGGAAAACAACATACTAAGTGCTTAAGTTTAATGCATGAGTGGTCCCATTGGGCACAAAGGGCAAATCCATTTGAAAATGAACCAGTCATTTTTGAGGAATGAATGTTTTGCTTACTTTGGAGAGGAAAGAGTGTTTTACAATTAAAACATTAATACAATCAATTGAGAAATAATTTCATAGTGGGCATTGTAATTTCCTAAGAATATGCTTAATGGTCATCTGCTTAACAGTGGGCCCTTCACACATGGCAGAGTTGAAAGCCTGCCAGCTGATCACAAATCACCTTTGACTACCACACATATGGGCACTCAGGCTGCAAGAATGTTTTAGGAAAATGCTCAAAATGGAAAATACGGAGAGAAAATAGTGTGCCTTAAATTGAATGAATGAAGTAAAACCCAAATGGCCATGCCTAAAAATGAGTGAGATGCTATGTAAGCTTCTTGACACATCTCTACTAATATATAATCAGAGAAATAGATATGACTATCTGATTCATTGTAATGTGAAGACACCAACTGGATCTTCCAGCTGTGATCAGTAAAATACCAACTATTGTCTAAAAGAAGAGGAGTACTGAGTTCATTTTCAATCAGATCTCTGGCACAATGTGGCATTGCAATGCTCTTTCACCAAGCACCTAATTAAGTTGTACAACATCGCCAGTTAGCACATCACTCAGCCAACTGCAAAATATCAGACAGTTAAACTTCTTTTTAAAAAGATAATAAAAAACAGAAGTCAAATTTCCAGGAACTTCTCCTTGCTGTTTGCAATTTTGGGTATGGGAAAGGATTGTCCAGAAACCTTCCTAGCTTTAACTTCTGCTACAGAAAATATTTTCCCAGGTTCAGGCATTACTTACATGGAAGCTTAAAAGTCATTTCTTTTGACCTTGGAATCCTAGAGGTCCCCAGAATTGTCTTACCAGTGTAGCTTCCTGGTCTGTCACTCTACTTATTAAAAATCAAGAAGAAAAAAAATTACAATACTAAAGCTATTTTTTTACAATCATACATTTTCAAGTGAGATGTAGGGGATGTTAGGGTTTATTACTATTCTTTATACAATCAATGTTGTCTTAATCAATTAAAATACATATTTTTAAAAAACAACAGGGCCCAGATCTTCCCTCCATTACATGGGTAACTTTGAATCGGTACACCTATTAACCTTGTAACTGAGGGCAGAACTGAGTCCATGGGTGCAGTGCTGCAGTACATCTCATCAGCTGTGGTTCCTCCACTCACCTTCCAAAGAATGGAGGTGTAGCAGAGCTGCTTCGTGAGGGGGCATTTGTAGGAGATCTGAAGAGAAGCAGCTCCATTGGCCTTGCTCCTCAGGCACACTAATGGAGTCCATGTGGAGCTGGTCTCTGTAGCACATTCATGTGTGGGTTCCTGCCCATGCTTATACACCCCTAATGGGAAAGTCCTGTTAAATTCAACAGGGATGAAACCAGCAGGATTCTCACAAAATTATCCTATATAGTTTGGGAGCATGTTCATGTATCTATTTCACTGTATGCATGAGAGCTATCAACACTTTTCAATATTAGTAACTATACCACAGCACAATTACTTTATCTTCCTGTGTCCCCGATAGTTTATGAACAATAGCTTGCCAAAATGAAGCAAAAAATGCTGTCAGATGAATTCTGATTTTCAGAGATGCTGAGCAGTGCTAGCTGATTCCGTGACGTCTGTTGGAGTTTTAAGTGCTCATCTCCATTGAAAATAAGTCCAGTAATAATGACCTCTTCCTAGAACATAAGAAGGGCCATACTGGGTCAGATTAAAGGTCCACTTAGCCCAGTGTCCTGTCTGCCGACAGTGGCCAATACCAGATGCCCCAGAGGGAGGGATCACAAGAGGTAATCCTTACGTGATCCCTCCCCCGTCACCCACTGTAGGGTAAACTGAGGCAGTCCATGGTATCTTGCTGAGAACTGACTACTTAAATCCTAAATTATTAGGCCAGGCCTGGGAAGCACACAGACAGCAGTTACCGTGACCCTGGTTCCCCTGGCAACTACATTCCAAAGGGTCCTCACTCTGATAAGGCCTGGCTGGTATCAGCCAGGCTGCACGGTCTTACTGTTTCCTGTGATTTCACATTAATGAGCTTGGATCCCAAGGACTGTGCCAAAATAAGGATGAAGTCATCTCGCAGTAGACATCACAATTTCAGCAAAACAAATTGACATCAACATGTCCATTTTGGGGCTTCCATCCTGTTTATGTTGGCTTATTTAGCTTGTTAGGAATAACTACCTGTATTAGTGATAACATGTTTAATTGGCAATGGGCGGAGATACTGTGTAACCTTTATATTTCATTGGCTTATGTGCTTATCTCATTTCCACTGCTAGGCCTATCAAATCACTTCCCCTCCGTCCATCTGCTACCTATATAATCTAATGTATGTTTTGGTTAAGTTAGTGCTCACCAGGCTAACCCCCTGATGGGTACTCCACCAGCTGTGTGAACCAATAAGTCCTCTGCTTGTTTTCACCTGCACCCAGTGTGTCCAGAATCATTCCCCACACCCACCTCCAGAGAAACAGAGGCTAGGGACACCATTGCTACCCGTCCTGGCTAATAGCCATTGATGGACCTAGCCTCCATTAATCTATTTAGTTCTTTTTTGAACCCTGTTAAAGTTCTAGCCTTTACTGCATCCTCTAGCAAGGAGTTCCATGGGTTGACTGTGCGCAGAGTGAAGAAAAACTTCCTTTTGTTTGTTTTAAACCTGCTGCCTATTAATTTCATTTGGTGACCCCTAGTTCTTATATTGTGGGAATAAGTAAATAACTTTTCCTTATTCACTTTTTCCATACCAGTCATGATTTTATAGACCTCTATCATATCCCCCTTTACTCTCCTCTTTTCTAAGATGAAAAGTCCAAGTCTTTGTAATCTCTCTTCATATGGGACCTGTTCCAAACCCCAAATAGTTTTTGTTACATAAGAACATAAGAACATAAGAACGGCCGTACCGGGTCAGACCAAAGGTCCATCTAGCCCAGTATCCTGTCTGCCGACAGTGGCCAGCACCAGGTGCCCCAGAGGGGGTGGACCGAAGACAATGATCAAGCGCTTTGTCTCCTGCCATCCCTCTCCAGCCTCTGTCAAACAGAGGCCAAGGACACCATTTTATCCCCTGGCTAATAGCCTTTTATGGACCTAACCTCCATGAAATTATCTAGCTTCTCTTTAAACTCTGTTATAGTCCTAGCCTTCACAGCCTCCTCTGGCAAGGAGTTCCACATGCTGACTACACGCTGTGTGAAGAAGAACTTTCTTTTATTAGTTTTAAACCTGCTACCCATTAATTTCATTTGGTGTCCTCTAGTTCTTCTATTTAGGGAACTAATAAATAACTTTTCTTTATCGGCCCTCTCCATACCACTCATGATTTTATACACCTCTATCATATCCCCCCTCAGTCTCCTCTTTTCTAAACTGAAAAGTCCCAGTCGCTTTAACCTCTCCTCATATGGGACCCGTTCCAAACCCCTAATCAATTTAGTTGCCCTTTTCTGAACCCTTTCCAAGGCCAAAATATCTTTTTTGAGGTGAGGAGACCACATCTGTACACAGTATTCAAGATGTGGGCGTACCATAGTTTTATACAGGGGCAGTAAGATATTCCGGGTCTTATTTTCTATCCCTTTCTTAATAATACCTAGCATCCTATTTGCCTTTTTGACCGCCGCTGCACACTGTGTGGAAGTTTTCAGAGAACTGTCCACGATAACTCCAAGATCTCTTTCCTGATTTGTCGTAGCCAAATTAGCCCCCATCATACTGTACGTATAGTTGGGGTTATTTTTCCCAATGTGCATTACTTTACACTTATCCACATTAAATTTCATTTGCCATTTTGTTGCCCAATCACTCAGTTTGGTGAGATCTTCTTGGAGTCCCTTACAGTCTGCTTCTGTCTTGACTATCCTAAACAGTTTGGTATCATCCGCAAACTTTACCACCTCACTGCTTACCCCTTTCTCCAGATCATTTATGAATAAGTTGAACAGGATTGGTCCTAGGACTGACCCTTGGGGGACACCACTAGTTACCCCTCTCCACTCTGAAAATTTACCATTTATTCCTATCCTTTGTTTCCTGTCTTTTAACCAGTTCTCAATCCAAGAAAGGACCTTCCCTCTTATCCCATGGCCATGTAATTTACACAAGAGCCTTTGGTGAGGGACCTTGTCAAAGGCTTTCTGGAAATCTAAGTATACTATATCTACTGGATCCCCCTTGTCCGCTTGTTTGTTAACCCCTTCAAAGAACTTTAATAGATTAGTAAGACAGGATTTCCCTTTACAAAACCCATGTTGACTTTTGTCCAACAAATTATGTTCTTCTACATGCTTCACAATTTTATTCTTTACTATTGTTTCGACTAATTTGCCCGGTACTGAAGTTAGACTTACCAGTCTGTAATTGCCCGGATCACCTCTAGAGCCCTTTTTAAATATTGGTGTCACGTTGGCTACCTTCCAGTCATTAGGTACGGAAGCCGATTTAAGGGATAGGTTACAAACCACAGATAATAGTTCAGCAATTTCCCATTTGAGTTCTTTTAGAACCCTTGGATGAATGCCATCCGGTCCCGGAGATTTGTTAACATTAAGTTTTTCTATTTGTTCCAAAACCTCCTCTAATGACACTTCAATCCGGGACAGTTCCTCAGATTCATTAGCCACAAAGGACGGTGCAGATTTGGGAATCTCCCCAACGTCCTCAGCCGTGAAGACTGAAGCAAAGAAATCATTTAGTTTCTCCGCAATGGCTTTATCGTCCTTGATTGCGCCTTTTATAGTTCGATCGTCTAGGGGACCCACAGGTTTTTTAGCAGGCTTCCTGCTTCTAATGTACTTAAAAAACATTTTGTTATTTCTTTTTGAGTTTTTGGCTAGCTGTTCCTCAAAATCTTTTTTTGCTTTTCTTATTACATTTTTACACTTGATTTGACAGTGTTTATGTTCCTTTCTATTTATCTCACTAGGATTGGACTTCCACTTCTTAAAAGATGCCTTTTTGTCCCTCACTGCTTCTTTTACATGGTGGTTAAGCCACGGTGACTCTTTTTTAGGTCTCTTGCTATGTTTTTTAATTTGGGGTATACATTTAAGTTGGGCCTCTATTATGGTGTCTTTAAGAAGTTTCCATGCAGCTTGCAGGGATTTGGCTCTAGTCACTGTGCCTTTTAATTTCTGTTTAACTAACCTCCTCATTTTTGTGTAATTCCCCTTTTTGAAATTAAATGCCAGGGTGCTGGTCTGCTGAGGTGTTCTTCCCACCACAGGAATGTTGAATGTTATTATATTATGGTCACTATTCCCAAGCGGTCCTGTAACGGTTATTTCCTGGACCTGTTCCTGCGCTCCACTCAGGACTAAATCGAGAATTGCCTCTCCCCTTGTGGGTTCCTGCACTAGCTGCTCCAAGAAGCAGTCATTTAAGCCATTGAGAAATTTTATCTCCGCTTCTCTTCCTGAGGTGACATGTATCCAGTCAATATGGGGGTAATTAAAATCCCCCATTATTATAGAGTTCTTTGTTTTGGTAGCCTCTCTAATCTCCCTCAGCATTTCAATGTCAGTATCCCTGTCCTGGTCAGGTGGTCGGTAATATATCCCTACTGCTAATTTCTTATTTTTGGAGCATGGAATTACTATCCATAGCGATTCTATTGAACATGTTGATTCATTTAATATTTTTATTTCATTTGATTCTACATTATCTTTCACATACAGTGCCACTCCGCCACCCACCCGGCCTGCTCTATCCTTTCGATATATTTTATATCCCGGTATGATTGTGTCCCACAGATTTTCCTCATTCCACCAGGTTTCAGTGATGCCTATTATGTCAACCTCCTCATTTAATACTAGGTACTCTAGTTCACCCATCTTATTAGTCAGACTCCTAGCATTTGTGTAGAAGCATTTAATACTAGGTACTCTAGTTCACCCATCTTATTAGTCAGACTCCTAGCATTTGTGTAGAAGCACTTTAAAAATTTGCCACTGCTTATTTGTCTGCCCTTCCCTGATGCATTGGATTCCTTTGTACACGGTTGTTTGTCTGCTCTGGCCCATGGTTTGCCCTCTCCCCTCCTCTCTTTCTGACTACAGCTTAGAGAATCTCTATCAATGGATTCTCCTCTAAGAGTAGTCTCCCTCCGATTTACGTGCATCTCCACACCAATCGGCTTTCCCCCATCTCTCAGTTTAAAAACTGCTCTACGGCCTTTTTAATGTTTAGTGCCAGCAGTCTGGTTCCACCCTGGTTTAGGTGGAGCCCATCCTTCCTGTATAGGCTCCCCCTCTCCCAAAAGTGTCCCCAGTTCCTAATAAATCCAAACCCCTCTTCCCTACACCATCGTCTCATCCACGCATTGAGATTCTGAATCTCTGCCTGCCTACCCAGCCCTGCGCGTGGAACCGGAAGCATTTCCGAGAACGCCACCATAGAGGTCCTGGATTTCAGTCTCTTTCCTAGCAGCCTAAATTTGGCCTCCAGGACATCTCTCCTACCCTTCCCTACGTCATTGGTACCTACATGTACCACGACCACCGGCTCCTCCCCAGCACTACACATAAGTCTATCTAGATGCCTCGAGAGATCCGCAACCTTCGCACCAGGCAGGCAAGTGACCATACGGTTCTCCCGGTCATCACAAACCCAACTATCTATGTTTCTAACGATCGAATCACCCACTACTAACACCTGCCTCTTCCGAACTGGCTTTCCCTCCCCCTCAGAGGTATCCTCAGTGCGAGAGGATACCGCAACATCCTCTGGGAGGAGGGTCCCAACTACGGGATGGTTTCCCTCTGCTCCCATTGAATGCTCTGTTCCCTTGAGACTTTCATCCTCCTTAAGAGCACTGGGGCTCTCAGACTGGAGGTGGGACAGTACTACAGTGTCCCAGAAAGTCTCATCCACAAATCTCTCTACCTCCCTTAGCTCCTCCAGTTCAGCCACCCTGGCCTCCAAAGCCCGAACTCGGTCTCTGAGGGTCAGGAGCTCCTTGCAACGGGTGCACACATACGCCACCCGCCCACAGGGCAGGTAATCATACATGTTACACTCGACGCAATAAACAGGATAGCCCCCACTCTGCTGCTGGGCTTCTGTCTCCATTTTTCTAATGAACAAGTTTAAGTATAAACTGGGATTCTTTTTAAACCTCTGGAATATAGATTACGATAAGAGTTATGTTTTAAAGAAGGCCAGAAGTCACTAGTGCCCTCTAACCTCCCCCTCTAAACTCCCTCTCCAAACTCCCTGTTAGCAATTCCTGTTCACAAGCTCCCTGGTCGCTGAGTCACAGGCTTATATAGCTCTGGTAGCCCCTCCCCCTGACTGAGGCTTAGCCAATTAACAGAGGCTTCTAGATTTCAAACCTTTTAGAAGCTCCTTCAAGCAATCAAACAATCAAACCAACCAACCAAACAGATAAACACAAGCTCTGCACACAGCAAATAACTCCCCCACACACAAACACACACTCCAGACAGCCACTTACCACAAGGGTCCCGTTTTTACTCCTCTTTCACCTGGAGAACTCCCTCTCCAAACTCCCTGTTAGCAATTCCTGGTCGCAAGCCCTTTTCTGAACCTTTTCCAATGCCAATATATCTTTTTTGAGATGAGGCGACCACATCTGTATGCAGTATTAAAGATGTGGGCATATCATGGTTTTACATAGAGGCAATAAGATATTTTCTGTCTTATTCTCTATCTCCTTTTTAATGACTCCTAATATTCTATTTGTTTTTCTGACTGCCGCTGCACACTGAGTGGATGTTTTCAGAGAACTGTCCCCAATGACTCCAAGATCTCTCTCTTGAGTAGTTGTAGCCTAATTAGTTCCCATCATATTGTGTATATATAGTTGGGATTATTTTTTCCAATGTGCATTAATTTACATTTCCTGCTTTGAGAAACTTCTATTGTTGTATATTTATAGAATGGAGAGCAAAATAAACCCCGAGACAAAGGTGATTGAAGTACATGGTGAATCCTGATATTTTTCGAATAGGTCAAAAAGTTTTTGTCGGAATATACTATGAACAAAAGGAATCCTAGCAAAATTATTATGATGCAGAAAAGGTAAAAGTGTTCAACAAACATTGGTTTTATATTTAGAATGTAGCTGGACTATGTAATCTTGTCATGTAATAATGTTGAAATATTGTCTTTGTCAGTGGCAACTTAGAAAGATGTGAAATATCAGCTGATGGAATTAAACATTTTTGAACTCGCCAGTCTGGATACTTTGAATTTAAGACTTTTAAGTGTTGACAAAGGAATGCAGGATCTTTTATTTTAATGTTTAATAAATCTTGTAAAATTGAAGTAGTTCCACAGAACTGGAAGCCAATGTTGTGCCAATATTTAAAGAAGCCATCTGGAGTTTGTTGTGTAAAGAAAGGACAGTTATTTTGACAAGGGATTTGGACAAAATTGTGGAGTGGCTGATATGGGATTCAGCCAATTAAAAACTAAAGGATAAAAGTATAATTAATCCTGAACAACATGATTTCATGCAAAGTAGGACTCATCACATGCATCACATGTCATTCTTTTGAGATCATGAGCTGTGCTTGGCCTGAGTAGAGAAAGCAGGGCTGCAGGGAGCCAGTCTCTGCTCTCTGAGTCAGGGATGCCCAGCCCTAAAGCATGTTAGGGCTGCACTAAGATAGCCCTAACTTCCATCAATTTCACTCTACCACATGCCTCGCTGTTCTTGACATGCACATTCAGTGCCTGCAACATGTTTCTCCTTCACAGGTATGATGGGGCTGGTGGAGGAGTTGAAGTGCTGCCTACACCAGCTTCACATCAGCAGGGTTTGGCTGTTCAGGAGGGTGTTCTGTCTTGGTCTCCTCTGGACTTAGTGGACTGGACACTTTGGTCCTATAAGTGTTGTTGATAAAGGAAACTTGCTAAGAAAATGTGAGCAAAAGGGTCATTTACCAATTTATCTTTGCCAGGGAGCCAATGAAGTCTACAGGGATTTTCTACACATCTGAACGGCGAAGTAGCTCACCTTACAATTTCTAAAGTACACTTGCATAAAGCTAACAAAGGTAACAAATTGATATGCCTCTTGCTACCATGCCCCAAGAGTAAGCTTAACATATACAAGGCTCTTGAAACTTGTTTTGCTTAATGAATTAATTGTTTATATAATCTGGAATGTTGGAAGTGATCTTTATTCTCATATAATAAAACCCCATTTCACTAGTTATAAAAGGCATATGCTGATAATCTTATCATTTTCACTGAAGAATAGCCTATAGCCCCAGGGTGGTCCCATTTGTGTCTGCCCCCCCCCCCCATCTCCATATAGCAGTTGCTAAGGGAGATGAGTGGATAGGGTTCAAACTAATTTAACATTCCCTTGAATGTAACTGGATTAAATAACTCCACTCAGTCCAGTCTACTGCTTTTTCTATTTAGCAGAGTGGATCGGGTTTATCATCCTGTGAATGTTGTGCACTGAAGGTCATACCCAAACTAATCCATCTTGGTCTCAGTGAATAAGGACAGAATTTACTTATTCCAATATGAGGACTGGAATTTAGAAAAGATTTTGCAACCAATAGTTGTTAATGAGATTGGTCTAGATGCCACATGCGTCCATAGAGTAAACTTCTTTATGGCATAATTTGATATCAATGTCATAGGTCAAAATAGGGGTATTTCTTTTGAGTAAAATATTTATCTTCATTTTAAAATATGGGGCCATTTGGGACTAATGGCTTATAAAATTCTGCCAGGAATCCATCTGGAATGACACCTTTACCCACTGGGATATTTTTATCACATTAATTACTTTCTTCTACTGTTATGTGCCCATTAAGTGTCACATTGTTTAAAGGATAGCATAGACAATTTTAGATTTTTGAGCAGTTCTTAAGCTTGATTACTATTAGGGTGCTGACAGCCATATAATTTGTAATAGGAAACAAATTCTTGCTTAATTTCCTAATTAGTCTCTACTAGAATGCTATTAGCCATTTAAACTGCAGAAATTAGTACATCTTAGCCTGAATGATTAAATAAAACCTCATCCCCCCATGTTCTTGTCAAGCAAAACCTTCACTATAATTCAGTTTTTGAATCATTTTATATATTTAGTGTTCAGATTTCATCATACATTATCATGATTTTTTAAACAAATACCTTTTTGCACATATTTTAGGGTGTTGATCTAGATTTTTGTATTTGAATTTTAAGCTGAGGGAGATGAGCACTTTCCTTCTTAAGCCACAAAGCTAGTTCATAAATTTGACCTAAATACAGCAATTGCTGTATTCTAAAGAATAAGACCTTGATCCTGCAAACACTTATATTCGTGGTTAAATTTACAACAGTAAATAGTTGTATTGAAATTAATGAGTCTAAAAATGTTAGTGAAGTTAGGCATGTGTATAAGTGTTTCCAGGTTTGAAACTAAGTGAGTCTACTTCTAATAAGCCCCTGAAGATTGAAAGGGTGAACAGAGAAATTTTGTTCAGTGAGAAGTGTTTGTTTGGAAGTTACATTCTGTTATGTAATCAACACACATCTGGCTTTAGCTTGAGTATTAGATATTCACAAATAACCAACAAGTGGTTGGTTGGAGATTTGTCATTTGACTAATGAAACTCAATTTAACTCATCTGCACTCCTACTAATTCAGGAATAAGTTGCTATGTTCAGATAAAATAGAAGTTTACCATTGTTGGTTGGAGTTAGAATATTTCAATGCATTAATGGATGAACAACATTAGTCAAAGCCTTTGCTTGACAAAGTTTGAAAGAAGAGTTAAAGTACAATTTGGCTGTACTAGAGGAAGGACAGGAGATTCTTGCTGTAGTTTAATTAGGCCCCATTTCAGATGTGTGTAAAGATGGGTGTGATAAATGGGAGAAGTACTGCCTAAAAGGTTTAAACTCAGAGAATCAGAGAATCCTTGAAAAAATAAAGGAAGTGTTGGCAGGGAGCCAGGAGAACTAATGGGAAGAAAGTGTTGAGATTGGAATTGAAAGAAAATCTGCTTGCTGTTTTTCTTCTGTGGGAGTTTAAACCAGGAGTTGGGGGAAAAGGATGAATTGAACCAACAGGCAGCAATATTCATGCCTACAATTGGACTGGACATTGAAGCTACAGATATGTAAGTAAGAGAGATTTTTTTTTTAGTTAGACACAATCAGGTTTTCTTTTTTTCTATAGTTTGATTAAATTCCTCTGTGCTGAGTCCATGTGCCCCACCCACACACTATAACAAAAGCTGAATCTCAGGGAAGTAATTCTCTGTTTTAATCTGTTTTTTCTCAATTGCTCTATGATACCTAGCAATCAAGTATGCTTTACCAAGTATATTATTTTATTTTGTTAATAAAAACTCCTTTTTTTAAGATTATGATCTGATTCTTGTGTCCGGGAAGGTAATAGGAGGTCTGTATATGCATGCCTAAGACTGAGAGGTCAGCTATCAGCGATTACCTTTTGGGTTTTTTTTTTTTTTTTTTTAATCAAACTCTCTTGTGATAAAAGAGCTTTAAATACCTCTTTGGAAGAACTTTCCAAATTAATTTTCCAGGGTTAAAAAGAGTTTTGGGTTTTTTTTCACTTGGGAGGTGGCAGCATACCTCCCACAGCCAGGTAATCTGTGAGCTTGGGGAGCTTTTAAAACAGAAGTCCTTAGAGAAGGGATGGGGAACCTATGGCCCGGGGGCTGGATGCGGCCCCTGGCTTGCCTGATTCCAGACCCTGAGGCTCAAGGTTCCCCCTCTAGCATTGGGGCCTCCACTGGTGCTCCAGTCCCCCCACTTCTCACTTGTGTGCAGCCCCCAACTGATTTTTCTGTTGGTCAGTGGCCCCCGACCCAAAAAAAGTTCCTTACCTTGCCTCTAAAGCAGGGTAGTTTTAAGGTCTCTTGTGGGCACCCACCTTTTGTACTAAAAGTGCCAGAGTGGGAAACAGTCTTAGCTATAAAGGAGGAGAGGGACTAGCTGCTGTGCCAGTCATAAGTGCCCATAACTCCCTTGTTCTGCTCCTTTAAGAGATACCATCGTTAAATCTTTTACCAAAGCATTTATCTGATAACTATCCCCTCCCTGTGGAGAAATGTCTGCACGAGACATCCACCTCACACTTACAGAAAAAGTTACAACATCATAACACAGGTGCTGGAACTAGTGGTGTGAGGGGGGGTGCTACAACATCCCCTGGCTTGAAGTGGTTATATACAGGGTTTATTGTTTGGTTTAACGGCTCTCAGCACTTCCTGCTGTACACATTGCTCCAGCACCTCTGCATCATAGAATAACTCCCATTCCCTACTCATCTTAACAAAAATCCCTGTGTCCTGGGAAGATGACATCCCCACTTTACATTTGGTTAATCGGCTGGTCAAGGAAAAATTCCTTCCCGTGTTCCCTTCCAAAAAATGAGGGTTACAGGATCTTTCGAAACGGGTCATTTCTGTCAAAAGATCACTGTCTTGACTGTAGGGTTTTTTTGAAAAGCAGCTTTTCAAAAAAAAGCCGCGGCCGCCGTTATGTAAATGAAGCATGGGAAATTCAAATCCTGGCTTCATTTACAATTTCAATATGTCTAATTTACATCCCTTAATCGAAAAAGGGATATAGTTTAGACATACCCAAAGTGCTAACCCTGGTGAACTGCCAACGTTTTATTGCCCACCCTGTCTTATGCTGTCTGTACCCTGCACATGCCTTTGCTGACCTGATACCGTGTGTCATTGGGGCCAGAATTTAGCCCCATCATTCTAGTGGTGTGAGGCTGATTCAGAGTCAGTCTAGATTTCTCTGCTGGAGCTGCCAACAAAATGCTAATTGTGGTGCTAGAGAACAATGCAGCTTTAAAAGGTACAGATTTAATAGTGTATACATGAACTTGTATTTCAGTGTCCAAATAACGAATAAAGCGTTCAGAGCATGTATATGTTATAGAGCCAATTTGGATAGACAGATGGGGTGAACTGCCAAGGTTTCCTTTACTGCTAGAGTATGTATGGTATAAGGATTAGCCTTGGAATGAGTTATTTTAAGGGTTGAAAATAATGGTTCTATGAAAGGCATGCAGCATTTTATCATAGGGACTACTGGTGGAGATATTTAACAGAATTCTTTTCATCACATTTTAAGAAATTATATTTTTTGGGGGAAAATAGCTTGGAAAGAATAATCAATTAACTATAAAAGTGCCATCCAAATAATTTCTGTATATAGGCTGAAACACTTAGCTGCTTAGAATTCTTTTCATCACAGTTTAAGAAATTATATTTTTTGGGGGAAAATAGCTTGGAAAGAATAATCAATTAACTATAAAAGTGCCATCCAAATAATTTCTGTATATAGGCTGAAACACTTAGCTGCTTAGAATTCTTTTCATCACAGTTTAAGAAATTATATTTTTTGGGGGAAAATAGCTTGGAAAGAATAATCAATTAACTATAAAAGTGCCATCCAAATAATTTCTGTATATAGGCTGAAACACTTAGCTGCTTAGTATTCACTCACATTGCTTTGTGTATATCTCACAGCAAACAAAATGGAAAAAGTATAACTAACTTATTGTTGAAACATAATGTTTTCTCACAGAAATTTATGTTAAAAAGCAGCAATCCACATAGGGCTAACACACAAATATAGTATTTTCTTTAGACCTCTCCAATGCACCATTTCTTTTTGGAGCAAGTAAACATGATTGTGTAGCCACTGAAATATCATTATTTATAAAGTAACAAACTTAGGTTCAAGTGTACTTATGCTTTCTATCAGCAGTGGCCAGACTCTGCTCCCTGACTTGCTAGGGTGGCTTTTTTTCTATTTTTCAGAGTGGATAGGAAGGTAGTGGTAAAACAGGCTATGCATGCAGAGGATCGTGTGATGAAAGGGTCTAACAGAGTGTGCTGAAGAGCTACAGGAGGGATCTGTGTAACAGGGAGTGCTGGGAGGGAGTGTTCAACCTTGCGGATGAAATCCTTCCAGATCTCCCCACAACGTGGATGGTTCTGTGCTATCCCTAAGGGTACATCTACACAGCAACATTATTTTGAAATAACGAGCGTTATTTTGAAATAATTTAGTTCACATCTGCACATCAGGCAGTTATTTCAAAAGAGTGTCAAAATACTGTCAAGGTGGAGGACTTCTTACTCTAACTCCTGTAACCCTCATTGTATGAGGAGCAAGGGAAGTCAGAGGAAGAGTGCTCTATTTCAAAATAAGTGCTGTGTAGATGCTCCCAATTTCGAAATAAGCTACGCAATTGACATAGCTCAGTTTGCGTAGCTTATTTCGAGTTAAGCCCTGCTGTGCAGATGCACCCTAAGGGTATGTCTACACTACAGCACTAATTCGAACTAACTTAGTTAATTCGAACTAAGCTAATTTGAACTAGTGCATCTAGACTTAAACTAGTTCGAATTAGCGTTTTGCTAATTCAAACTAGCATGTCCACATTGAGTGGACCCTGAACCGAAGTTAAGGCTGGCCGGTACCAGTGCCGGCAGGGCATCAGGTTAGGGCTTAGAGCGTGGAGCTGCTGCCACAGGCTAGCCGAGGGCTGTGCTTAAAGGGACCCGACCCCCACCCCGGACAGACAGTTCTCAGGGTTCCCCGCTTGCTTGTGTACCTCGATGAGGGACAGCAAAGCAGTCCTGTCTTGGAGTGCCCTGAGTGCCCACACTCGGCACATCACAGCACTCGGCCATCAGCCCAGCTGCAGTCCGGGGGGGCCAATCGGGGGACTGTCAGGATCCAGGAGGCCCTGCAGGAGATCTTCCACCCCGAGGAGCATGCAGAGACACCCCAGTCCTCCCCATTGGGGGCTCGTGCCCCATTCCTCCCTCACCTCCTTCCACTTACCCCTCCCTAGCCTCCCTTCCTGATGTAAAAAATAAAGGACACGTGTTCAAAAATTGAAACTCTCTTTATTTAACAAAACTGGGGAGGGGGAATAAAACTGTGGAGAGACAGGGGAAAGGGGGCAAGAGAGAGGGTGGGAGAGGGGAGGGGGAAAACTGGGAGGAGGGAGCTGGAAGGGGGAAGCCAGGGGAAGGAGAGGGAGGGGAAACTCAGGGATCAGGGGTGGGGGGTCTCGCCGGGCCAACCGCCTCCCAGCACGGCGAGGGAGGGGGCCTCAGCGTCCCCGGGGGGATGGGGTGGAGGGTGTGGAGGTTGAGGTGAGGGGTGTGGACATTGAGGAAGAGGGTGTGGGGGTTGAGGAGGAAGAGGTGGGAGGGGGGGCAGGAGCGGAAGGAGGGACAGTTGTTGGGTGGGCAGCAGGGGCAGGACAGGCGCAGGGCACCATGCTCTGCAGCAGGGCCTGCAGGGTAGCGTTCCTGGCTCGCTCCTCAGCCAGGTGCTCCTGGCGGAGCTGCAGGCCTGCCCGCATCCAGGCCTGCACAGTGTCGTTCAGGGCTCGCAGGTCCCCCAGGTTCTGGTCCCAGTAATCCTGCTCCGTGGTGGTGGTCCGGAGCAGGCCGCGGGTGCGGGAGCATGTCCCGGGCGGGGTGGTGCGTCCTGCACGAGCAGCTGGTGCAGCTGTAGAGAAAGAAGAGAATGGTCAGTTCGCCCTGGGGACACAGTGGATAATGCCCAGCTCCCCCCCCCCCCTCCACACCCCCCCTCCGACGTGAGGGAGACCGCGCCCTGCACCATCAGAGCCGTTGTGCTTGCACAGAGGCCATAGTCAGGATGTCTGGCTCTCCCCGGGACTGGGAGCTCCCCAAGACCGCACCCATGCCCCTGTGCCATGTATAGTGTGGCCAGGGTGGGGGGGAGATGTCCCCTGACTCCATGTAGAGGGGGCGTGTGAAGGGAGGGCGTCCTGCTGGGTCCCGCCCCGGGGTCGGGAGCATGTCAGGTCTCTTCACACACGCGTGTGCCTGTTGGGCCACGGCCCTTGGGTGTCACGCAGCTGGAGCCACCTGCCCAAGGGTGGCATGGCACGTGCTCGCACGTGCACGGGTGTCTGCGTGATCCGTGGGAGGCATGGCCCACGCGTGCGGTCCCTGGTCTCCGTCCCCACCTCCCCCCCAGGCAGGGGACAGTGCTGGCACTTACCTGGTATGGCCTCCCTGGACGACCCTGCTGACTCCGGTGCTGGGACAACTGGTGGTGGCCCCTCCGGTGCGCCCGGGTCAGGGCCCTCTGGTCCCGGCTCGCTGCCTCATGGGCTGGCACGGACCGCCCCGCCCCCCAAGAGTCAGTCAAGGGCGGGGAAGTAGGGGCAGGTGGCAGCCCCTGCTGTGGCGTCACCCCTGGTGGCCCTGGCGTACGCCTGCCGCAGCTGCTTTATTTTCAGGCGCACCTGCTCCTGGGTGCGCCTGTGTCCCTTGCGGGCCATGGCGGCTGCTATGCGGCCATAGACGGCCGCGTTCCTCCTCCTGGTGTGGAGATCATGGAGATTGGGGGCCTGCCCCCAAACCTTAATGAGGTCCATGACCTCCGCACCAGTCCAGGAGGCCGCGCGCTGTCTACGGCCCCTGGCTGGCCCCTGGGTGCTGGGGGACTGGGCGGGGGACGTCTCACTGGCACTGGCACTGGCTGCCTGGCTCATCCTGCAGCCACAGGGTCAGGGCAGAGACTGCTGGCAGGGCTGTTTCTGGAAAGTGCCGTCTGGCCAGAGTCTACCCCTTTAAGGGCCCCAGGGCTGGGGGAGAGGAGAGTTTCCCTGGCTTGGCCCAGAGTGGCCACCAGGGGGAACGTGGGAAGGGCTAGCCTCCCACTAGTTCGAATTAAGTGGCTACACAGCCCTTAATTCGAACTACTTTATTCAAACTAGGCGTTAGTCCTCGTAGAATGAGGTTTATCTAGTTCGAATTAAGCGCTCCGCTAGTTCGAATTAAGTTCGAACTAGCGGTTTGCATTTGTAGCGCCTATCGAAGTTAATTCGAACTAACGGCTGTTAGTTTGAATTAACTTTGTAGTGTAGACATACCCTAAGAGAGGCCAGTGCAAATAAGGCACAATTCAGTCCTGTAATAGCTAATTGAGATCTATTCCTTTCCATCTGTTTGTGGAACTTTCCTAAAGACTCATTCCATGGGTGAGGTTGGAACCAACTTCTGTTGGTCTGTTTTATTAGCCACTTACATTCCCAAATGGGTATTTGTATACACAAAATAATTGGAAAATTTTAACCACCTGAACACCAAAAGCAAAACCTAGCAGCCAGTTTTTGAAAATTTTTTCCCTGCGGTGTAAATGTTGTTTTAATTAAGTAACAATCGAGGACATATTCACCCAACATTTTGTTTTAATATGGGAAAACAATCTTGAAGTAATAAGTAAGATACAATTTTATGTTACTTTGTATAAAAGATTTAATTTAGAAACCTAGCATTGGAGATAGGATCTGGCATCTTGTGTCTTAGGGCACGTTTAAACTACATTCCTCTTTTGAAAGAGGAGTGTAAATGAGGCAAATCAAAAGTGCAAATGAAGCGTGGATTTAAATATCCTGCGCTTCATATGCATATTCGTGTCCGAGCACTTTTTTGAAAAACGGTTTTTCAAAAGTGAAAGCATAGTCTTGACATGGTTCTTTTGGGGGGAAAAAACCCTTTTTCAAACCTATACTCCTCATTTTTTCAGGAGTACGGGTTCTTTCGAAAAAGGGTTTTTTCCTGAAAGAACCGCATCTAGACTGAGCTTTCACTTTGGAAAAACTCTTTTTCAAAAAAGCGCTCGGATGCGAATATGCAAATGAAGTGTAGGATATTTAAATCCACACGCCTGTATGTATGAAGGCACATGACATGACATGCACCTGACCCCAATGGGCCTCCCGGCTGGCAGCCGTACGGGGCTGCGCATTCAGGCCAGCCAAGTGGTCAGCCTCTGCCATCCAGCCTGGAAGAAAAGCCTCCCCCTTCCTTTCGCAGAAATTGTGCAGCGCACAGCACGCCTCCACCACATGTGGAATATTCCTCTTGGAGAGGTCCAGGGTGAGGAGGCATCTAAATCGGGCTGAAGGCACCCTCCACCATGCTGCGGGCCCTGCTGAGCCTGGCATTAAAGGCCTGCTGGGAGGTGTTGAGGTGTCCCATGTAGGGCTTCATGAGTCAGAGCTGTAGTGGGTAGGCTGCATCCCCCACCAGGTACACGGGCATGTCCATGTCCCTGATGTGGCGGTCGGGGAAGAAAGTCCTGGCATGCAGCCTCTGGCACATGGAGGAGTTGCGGTACACCCACGCGTCGTGTGCTTTGCCGGACCAGCCCACATTAATGTCCAGGAAGTGGCCCCGGTGGTCAGACACAGCCTGCAGGATGACCGAGAAGTATCCCTTCTGGTTTATGTACAGGGAGGCTTGGTGGTCTGGGGCACAGATGGGGATGTGTGTCCCGTTGATTGCCTCCCTGCAGTTGGGGAAGCCCAGGGCGCCAAAGCCCTCGATGACTGCATCCACATCAGTGAGGCGGATGACTCTGCGGAGCAGCACTCTATTGATGGCCTTGACCACTGCAGAGGGACACACAAAACCGAGAGTCACTGGGGTGACAGTGCTCCTTCCACGCCATTGCCCTGCAACAGCCCCCCCCCCCCCCCGCAATCCTGGCCACTGTGGGCAGTCTGTAGCATGGCCGGGACAGAACAAACCCGCCCGGGGAGGGGACTTGCACCACCTCCCCCCCTTTTCCCTGGGGCAGCCCATCCCCTCATTGTCTCCCCCCTCTCCCCCCAGGCACAGTGGCTGGAGACTGCCATACCTGGATGAGCACTGTTCTGATGGTGGATCTCCCCATGCCGAACTGGTTCCCCACGGATTGGTAGCTATCCAGCGCGGAGAACTTGCATAGGGCGATGGCCACATGCTTTCGGAGGGGAATGGCGGGCCTCATGTACATGTCCTGTCACTGCAGAGCAGAGGTGAGCCACTCACAGAGATCCATGAAGGTGTCCTCCTTCATTCTGAAGTTCTGGGTCCGTTATTGGTCTCCCCAGCGCTCCAGGATGATGTGGTCCACCAGTTGCTGCTGGTGTCCAGATGCCAGATGCAGTGGGGCATGCTGGTGTCCAGGTGCTGCCGCTGCCCCGCCTCGTCCCCCAGGAGGGTCCGGAAGAGGGCCTGAGGGTCGGGCTGCAGCAGATGCTGCGAGGCAGACTCCAGCAATTGCTATCAGGCTTGCAGCAAGACATCTAAAATAAGCACCAGAGTGCCCAGGGGCAGCTCTGGCTCCATGGTGCCGAGTGCTGTGGTGTCCCGAGTCAGGGCAACCAAAGCAGACAGAGACAAAAATGCTTTGCTGTCCCTCAGCGAGGTAGGCAAGCAAGCAGGGAAACCTGAGAACCGGCTATCCGGGGCGTCCCTTTAAGCATAAGCCTCAGATAGCCTTAGGCCGCAGCCACACAAAGTAACTACTGACCTGATGCCCTGCTGGAACCGGTTTCAGCTGGCCTTAAATGCGATTCAGCATCCAATCAGTGTGGACGCGCTATTTCAAAATAGTACAACGCTATTTCGAAATGCATTTTGTGTGTAGGCGTGTTATTTCAAAATGTCTTATTTCGAATTAACTATTTCAAAATAAGATATTTCGAAATAACGCTGTAGTGTAGACATACCCTGAGAGAGTGAGCATGCATGCACATACATAGGATCTTTTTGTTTGTAGAGAGAGGCCTTTCCTTGAGCATTACAATGGAGGCCTTTCCTTCAGAATTATAATGGAGACTGATGGATCCTGTTAAGCTTGCTTTATAGGGCAGTTGCTCTCTTCATAGCTTATATCCACCATTACCTGTACATTGTCTGGGAGAAGAAAGACAAGGCACAAGGGATGTTGTTTAATTAGGTGCAACTTTACTAATTCATCTGAGAATTATCTGGGAATAACTTATTCTACATTCCTTCCTTAGGCTATTGGCTATACTTTGAGCTGGGAGTGTAATTCCCAGCTTGAGGAGACATAACCTTGTTCTCTTTAAGTGTGATAAAAATAGAAAACAGCCACGAGGATGGGAGCAGTTGGAGGGACTGTTCTCGATTTAGGAGCCTTAACCCATTCCTCAGCTTCTTTAGGGATGCCTTCCTTAAATCCTACTTCTAATTCCAGTGTATCATGGAATCAGAACCCCTAATGAGCAGCCATTTATGGGCCCCCATTAGTTGGCCCCAGCATTTAGCTTGTCTGCATACCTCTCACATCCAGCTGGATTCCCAGATTGATAACAATTCCCTCCTAAATATCAGCTGTTCCTCAATTGCAGAGTTGCGTCCCATAATCCCTGAATGATTCAGGTTCCAAATATGGTATTTTTGACCAGTAATTACCCATCCTTCCCATTCCCAATGATTTGCACATCTTCTGATCTTGTCAGCCTGCCATACTCTCTGTCGCAGCATTTCAGACCATGTAAGTCATACCTGGGAAGGACTCCTGGATATGCCCTGGTGATTAAGTCAAACCACTTACAAAATACTGCATGGTTTTCATCTTAGATGTACAACAAGAATTTCAGGGGGGTGCTTTCTGATGTTAGCAGTGCTCTACAATGCTCCTTGGAATCATCATGCTACCACGGCCTTGCTGTGGACTTCCAGGAAAACTCATGGCTGCTCCAAGCATTGGTAGACGCACAAGACAGGATTCCCTGTACCCAGTGCATTCAATTCAATTTCAGGTTCAATTCTGGCATCCAAGCACCCTTCTTCAGGGAAACCCTATTGCACTGCTTAAGGGATAGTCTAACACATACTTAATCCTCCATATGTTAATTTGCCCTTAATAAATTAGGTCTCATTATGACCAGGGAAGCAGCTGACTGCCATGTGCAAAACACCCATCCCCAGGGCACCACCTGGCATGTAATATTCAGGATGGTCAGATTTATAGTTTATGCAAAATAATCTTTGTAGGTAGCCCAAGCCCTTCTCTCCAGCTTGCACGATCTTGCCAGTTTATTAACAGTGAGTAGATATAGCAGATGGAACTGAGTTAGGCTTGTCTCAGATGGAATCTTCTCCTTTCATATCTTATACCAGCCATTACCTCTGCATTAGATTTGCCCTCAGTATGTGGCTGCACTGATGGAGAGCTGCTGGCTCTGTACTACAGGCAGTTCCTGTGGAGTCTGGCATGTTGAACCTTATATTTTGATAGAAATGCAGCCACAAGGAAAACAAATTGGCAATGACTATAAAAATAACAGTGTTAACAGCTTCTCTGAGCACACAGTGCTCCCTTGTGATAAACTACATTTTTTTCTTGTGTCCCAACATCTGCTTTGAAAAGGAAATGCTCCCTGATTTGGGAGAGTTTATTTCTTTTCTCTATTAACTGAACTCCTATTAACTCATTACAAAGCAAGCTGGGGGGTTCTTAGTGCTCCCAACATATAATGAACTACAGACTCGGTTGGGGGATGTATCTGTTTTGAAACTGAACTCAGAAAAGAATCTGCAGGCCTCTTCACTTCACCTCGTATGTCGCTCTACATGTGAAATGTCTATTAGCCTTATAGACCTATGGAATGAACTAGCAAGACAGTTTTGTATGTATGTTTCTCTTGGCCAACTCTAGCCAAGTGTTTGAAGGAGCCAAGAGGGAAACTATTTCTAATGAATGAATGAAAATAGTAACATTTGGGGGTAAGAAAGATGATGGTGGGTTTCTGCCATGAACAGTCATCAGAATTGTGGTTGGCGTAGCAACACTGCAGTATACTGCCTTTTATGTCTCATTTGATTGGCACAGTATAAGGTGTGTGCACAGTATAAGGTGTGTACACACTACCACTGTGCAGTACTTCAGCAATGTATTAATTATTGTTGCATTCTAAAATTTAAAGGAAAAAATCATAAATGATACCTGGGTTGCTCTGGAAAGCAACAGAAAGAATACCTCAGATAAATGAATATTCATTTTCACCTGTCTGAGCTCATTTTCCATGACACTTTTGGTATGCTGGATATTTCTGATAAGTCTAAAGTATTTCTCTTAGAATTATTTTGTTTTATTATGTTTATGTAAAATAGCACAGGTCAAATCCTGCCCTAGATATTCGTGCACAACTTGACTTGATTTCAATAGGAATGTTATTGTGTACTTAAGGTAAAATTTAATTAGCAATAAGAGCATGCCATATTTTCAAGGTATTAATAGAGATATGAGAAAAAATAGACCTGAAGTATTCTTCATTCCTGCATGTGTATTTGATTTACTATGTTCAACATAATTCCATTTTTTATTCTACTTACTTAATACAAAACTCATATTCAACATAGTTTTCAAAGCACTTCCATTAAGTATATAGGAAAAGAGAGGAAATAACACTGACTACACCCTACAGACAAAGTAGTCATTGCCATGCGTTTTGAGAATTAGTCTACCTTGCCCTGTAATTTGGATTATAGGAGTATGAATTACTGTGTAAACCGAAGTGCGACACTGTAGCTCCCTTATGTGGCTACTTCAGGCGCAAAATTAATAGGTACCTAGTTTGCATTAATGTAATCCTGTTCGAAGAGGTCCATGTTAACACAAAGTAGACATCTTTTAGTTTGTGTCTGCAACATCCACATGACAGAATTATAGTGAAGTACTTTGATGTGCGCTGTAATTCACACTCCTGTAGTCTGAACTGCAGGGCCGTATAGACACAACTATATAAAATGTACTTATGTTAGTCATGTTAAAAGCTATTAAAATGATAGTTTATGTCTAAAACAAACATTTTAGTGTACTCTTTCTGCTGGCTTTAGTGGCATATGACATAACTAAGTGATATGTTGCATATTTTATAGGGTGCTGAGAATATATTGTTTGGTGCACTTTCAGTTTGTAGGACTTTACAAACAGAACCTGCATTGTGAAATGTAGCAATACAGCATATGAAAAATATTGCTATTGTATTCTGTAAATTCTCAGATTTAAAAAAAAAATCATTCATAATATATTTTTCCTGATGTATCTAGACATACATTTTTCCTAATGTATCTAGACATACATTACTGCTCTACAAGCTTGGGAATATGACAGGTCATTAAAATGTAATGAACATCTGAGGAAGTTCTACAAATTTATCAGTTTGTAAAAGGGCTTAATTTTGCTTGCATTTGCATTGGAATGTAATGATGAAGAAACCCTCAGGATCTCTTTTTTTCTCATAATATGTATTACTATCTTCCCCTGTGTTACACTAAACTATTTAAAAATAATGTGATAGACCTGACTATCCAAATTATCTGCTAGTATGCAAATAGGACAGATTTAATATTCACATAGCTTCTACCAACTAGTAATCATTTTAGATTAGATAAGTGAATACAAATTATCATACCTGTACTAGAAACGAAAAAATTATATGAGCAGGAAAAAATATGCCAGTTTGGCAGCTACTATTTTCAGACATTTTCAACCACAGTAGCACCCATTGAAAACTTATTTGTTTAATAGAATCATAGAAAATTAGGATTGGAAGAGACCTCATGTCAAGCCACCCCTTCCCTAGGATAACCCATTTCAATGCTGCACCTCCCTCGTAGTGATTGCTGGCTTATAACGCTTCTTTCTATGCCTCTGAAAAATATTTACTGTGATTACTAACTAATAAGTGAAAGATCATATTATGTTCTCCATACACTACTAAATCACTCAATTCAAGGTATATAAATATGTGTAGAATCTGATCCATAGTGTCTGAAATATGGCAGAAAAATGTATATAAGCTAAATGAATATGACAAATTAAGAGATAATGTGGAGCTGGAGTAGCTGGACAACAAAGCAGATGGGATGAAGTGCCTCAGCTTTCATTAGAACAGCAGGGATGTTCTTTGGTGGCTGCTTCAGTGGCTCCTATTCTTCCTCAGATGAGATTTAATAGCCAAGAAATCAATCTACTGGTGTCTCTTCTAGTTGCATCCCCAAATCACCATTCATGACAATACACATGTAGAGCTGTGCTGTGCCCAGAGGATATGTACTTACCCTTCTGCATGAGCTCCTCAGATTCTATGCCCTGGCCTCCATGCAGGAACATTGCTCAGTGACACATGAAAAGTTAGTATATGGAAGAGGTGGAGAAGGAGAAACAGTATTTTCTCTTTAAGGGAAAATTATTCAAATTTCATTCTATAAAATGAATTGTTTAAATTTCTTCTCATTATAAATAGTTTAATGAGTTAATATTCTGGCACATTACTTTTTTTTGGCTATTGTGTTTATGTATTCCACTCTGGGGCCTCTCCTGCTAAAGGAGAATAGCCCCTTTTCATTGTTTAGTTTTTCTATTTTCCTACTGGCATCAATCAATACTGAAGTTCAGGAGGAAGTGGATTTGACAGACATTACTTTAGCTAGCTCTCCTAAAAATATTCTATTCAGAAAACCTGGATGTGTATTTGTAAAAGGAGTTTATTTTTAAGCCACGTGTTTAAAAAAATAAACAAACCTCTCTCCTCAGGCAGGAAATGATTAGTAAAATTATTATATATACATTGGGCTATATCCTCAAAGGGACTTACTATTGCAATACGCAGCATTTCAACATCGAATGCTAAGGGGCTCTGTCACTCAGTGGAATCCACTCCCCAAGATAACCATTGAGGCTTCATATGCAATGCAGGGGCAAGAAATAGGCAACTGAAAAGGGATTCACAAATGCCAGCAAGTTGGTCAGGGAGCCACTAGAAAGAGGGGAGGAGTGTGGCCTAAGCTCCTACTTTCAAATGAAGTTAGGAGCTTCCCTTTGACCCTGGAGTTAGGTGCCTCTCTCGAGGGAGGTGGCGACAGAATTGCTGGGACCCTGAGCAAGGGTTGGTGGGAGGGGGAGGGAGGGAACTGACTCTGGCTTCCTAGAAGGGGCAGGGATGAAGAGCTAACCTCCCCACACCAGCCCTTCAGCACTGCCCGCAGTGTGCCGCCCTGGGCTCTGACAGAGTTTTAAAGGGCCCGAAGCTCCGGCCGCCACCACTGCTGCAGTAGTAGTAGTGGTGGCTGGAAGCTTTGGGCCATTTTGAATTGATGGGCCCCGGAGCAGTTGCCCCCTTTGTGACCCCTCCCCCCCAATCTACAGATCTTGCCTGTCTTCACTCAGGATTCATGGCTGTTACATCCTCTTGTATAGTTAGTCACCTCAGCCAGAACAACTCTTTTTCAAGACAGGGAGAAGCAGTGCTGCTGCTGTCCCTGCCATCTCCTCACTCCCAGGAGAGTGCTCTAACCATGGGTAATGGGGTCATGGAGTATTCAGAGGACATGTCTTTCAGGCTATTCCACAGTGTACCGATTATTCAGGGATCCAAAACACAGTGAAAATGACTCTACAGTGCCATAGTTGGAGCTTTCACCTGGAAGAGAGAGACTTGAGTTCCATTCCCCTTGTTCCAGTGTATCTTTAATTATTTATATACAGTGGAACAGTTTCGGCAGGAGACAGTGAAAGTGAGGTGCCTTAGAATAGCCTATAGCCCAGTGACTAGGACACTTTCCTGTGATGGGGGCAAGAAACAGCTAGCTACACACTCGGGGGAGAGAATGCTCTGTGCTAACTCAGACTCTAATCAGTGTCCCATCTCCAGCTGTGGCCTTCTATGATGCTTCAGAGGAAGGAGGGGGGGGGGGAAGAATACATGTGAAAGGAAATCCCTTCCTGATCCCTGTAGGAAACAGGCTGAAGCCCTAGAAGCATGAGCTTTTAAGAACATAAGCCATAAGTCAAAAGAGACTTCTGAGCCTGCCCCGCCCTGCACTACCATCATCAAGGGTAACCCAACCATATGTTCTCATATTTTTTCCATCTCTCCTTCAAAACTAATTCACTTGATTTACCCACATCCACACTTTCAATTTGGAGATTGGTTCCAGAATCTGGTTTTTCTCATAATTAAAAAACTTCATTTAATTCCTAGCCTGAATTTATTCATGAATAGTTTATACCTTTTGTACTTGTTCCAACACTGTGCTTTTTTTAAAATAGCTCTTCACCCTTTGGGGTGTTAACCCTCCTTTGATGTGTTTATCCCCATCACAACCTTTGTTTTGTTAGGCTAAACAAGCCAAGATCTTCTAGTTTCCTTTCCTCCATTCCCCTGATCTTAGTAGATCTTCTCTGTGTTTGTTTCAGTTTAAAATGCATTGTCTTGAAAATGGATAACCAGAATTGTGCACAGTATTCCAAATGAGGTCTTGTACAATGGCATTAGTGCTTCTTCACCCATACACATCTTAGGATTGAATTTGGTTTTTGTTGTTGTTGTTGGGTTTTTTTTTCCAGCTTCATGAAATTGGTGGCTAATAGACATCCTGTGATCAGCTAATATACCTAGTTCTCTCTCTCTCTCTCTGTATCTCTCTCTCTCACCAGCTACTTGCAAATGCATATATTTATATCAACCTACGTTATACATGCAAATATACAATGTGTATTTGCCGATCAGGTATTGATATCTGTATCCATAAAATTATCTGTATCTATCTTTGAAAATCTGGTCCCAGCTTTTAAAGTTGCCAATGTGTATATGAGGCAACAGGAAGATCATATCTGAACATTTTGAATAAAGTCTCACTATTTCAATCATACAAATTGTGCATGAAAGTAGACTTTAGGTTGCTTTGCTTTGATACAGGGCAGAAGAATTATCCTGTTTAAAGAAATTGAAGTGTAACTAAAGAAATGAGAGAGAAAAGTGGCCTCATATGTAGACCTATTTAGTATGTTTACATCATTTTGAGTAACATTTCTCTCTCATTTCTTTAGTTACACTTCAATAATGGGTACTATAAATATCCACAACATTACTGTATGTGTCTTTCTAAAAAAACAGATGTTTGGCTGGCAATTGAGTAAATGCATTCATGATGCCTTTTCAAAACTCGATCAGAGGAAATCACTTTTATTTCAAGGCAATGGATATTTTTTCTGACTAGGGCTAATCATGCCAGTTTGTCTCTCTGTGTCTGCTGCAGATAAATACGATTCCCATCCTGTGAATACATCTGTGATTCAGTATCTTAGAAGTATTACTTAGATAGGCTGATGATTCGGATGATTCATAACAAAAAAAAAAGGCTATCTGAAATTGTGTTAAATTTTCCTGATACTATGAATTTCAAGTGGCAAAGCTGTCAATTATGAAAAGATCTCGTGTGAAGTTTCAGAGGCAGACAGATATGAAAAAACAGTTGTTAAAGAGAGAGATGGTGGAAATATTGTACATTCCAGCATTATATGAAGAATAAGAACATTAACATTTTTTCAATTTCTTAATTGCCTTTAACATCTTGGCCCTGGTTTCTTTCATTTGCATCTTGAGGCATGAGATATTAATTATATCTTATAATATGGATGTTAATAGTCTCCTTGTGACTATTAATAGGCTTCTGTGTGTTTCATTTCAAGGCCCTATCCCCAGGCGCTCTTGGCTCAGTTCACCTATTGCACAGTTTCAGGTACAACAACAGAGCAACATAAATAAAAATAGTACTAGATTGCTTGGGTTAAAATAATTCAAATGCAATTTATAACAGAAAAAAAATCAAACCATTCTAAAATATGTTCTTCTAAAATGTACCTTCTTACTACTTCCACAATGAAGATTTAAAGCAGGATACTTGCAGGGAGATTTATTTGGTGAGAAAGATGTCATTCTGGAGTTCTCACAGGTTCTTGCCTGTAATTCCAGAGAAGATAAAACAATAGTATCCCATAATGTATTGTTGCTTCTGTCCACTGATTCACTAAAAATATTGCTATACAATAAAACAAAAGTGAGAGGCTAGAGTGAAGTTTGAGAATCTCAGCTCTTTTAACAGAGGGCTTGTAGATATCATGCTAAGATACAATTAATAAACATTGCCATAAGAAAGTCAGTTTTAATAATTAAAAAGTCAGTTAAATAATTTTTCTTTTTCTGGGCGTGCAAGAAAGTGGAATACATCTAGACCTGTTAGCTTTTGCCAGTTCTTGTTTTAAGTAACATTTTTAGTAGTTCTTCAGTCTCATCTAGTTCCTACCAATTTTGACAGGAAAATAAAATGGCCAAAAGAAATAAATCTTCACTGATATACCACTTCCAAGTGGCCTAGCAGATTCTGATCTCTTCTTCCTGCTCCGTGATCCTTGTAGTGTGGTCATAAAATCTAACATGTCCCAGTAACAGGCTTTATACTCAGCTACAAATTTGAAATTCAACTTTTATCTTTCTTCTAAGCTTAACTAGAGATATCCAGATTGCAAAATGTTCTAGTCGATTTTTTTACTCTTTTCATCTGATTACAGGTCCAGCACTGATTCTGTAGTGCTCTCAGGTGGCGCTGGTTGCTGGAGCTCAGAACCTGAGCAATGAGCTCTTGCACAGCAGAATATAAAGTCTACTTAAACATGACAGTCAGTTTAAGACTAACTGCCATGAGAAATAATCCATTTTCTAAGGCCAGAAAGATATTAACTACCTTGAAGAAATAATCAACTGCTTGACAGATAGGCTCTTGAGATTTAACTTCTATTTTTCTCCCCCCTCACATTACTACACCCCCACTAATTATTTAACTCCAGATGTAATATTTCTCTGTGCAGGCTCAGGAACCTAAGGCAGTAGATCAATTTTTCTGTCTTTGGGTTTTGTTCTACAATCTAACACCTAATACTGATTCCCCTTATATTCTTCTAGCAAGGGTTTACATTCTAAAACTCTATACAAATCCAAGAATCAATAGGGAAGTTTTGCTTTTTTTAGTTTAATTTTAAATGTATTGTCAGATTTTCAATTGGCTTCCATAGAATTACTCTGGATACATTGGATGAGTAACTATTTCTTTAACTAATTGCTCCCCTCACCCACTGTCTTTACTTTTTATCTGTATTTAATGACACAAATATGTACAGCAAGCAAAAGCCTGGCAACAATGCCTCACATTCAGAATACCATTAATACTGTGGGAGCAAGAATACAATGAAAGGATCATTTAAAATTATAACATATAAAAACTGAATTATCACAGTATCATATCTGCACAGTTTCTACCTAGTGTAGTGTCTACATAGCATGGCCTAGTTCTGAGACTCATTACAAAGCCCAGTGATGTCAATGGACTTTGGATGAGGATTCTGTAAGGTGGATATAGATAGAATGTGTTACAATGTTCTTTGTGTGGTCTTCCATCATTCTTACTAAAAGTCAGTTTCTCTGCAAGAGAAGTAGTCAAGATTTTTCTCTTTATGTCCCTAGTGGCTTCCCCTCCTCCTCCATTCTTATCTTGCAATGGTTACTGAACTGAAACTTGTATGGAAGGACAAAAAGCAAAGCAGTATACTGGAAAAAAGTGGGAAGAGGAGAGAAAAAAAGAAAAGGAAAAAAAATTGAGTTCAAGACATTCTTTCACTTTCTGAAGAACATATAAATCCAGACCCAAATAATTGATTTTCTGAATCCTTGATTGCTGTTAATATTTTTGAAAAACTCAATGGAAACCTAATTAGAATGGAAAATTGGTACAATTGTGCTGGAGTTTTTGTTTTAACATATAATTGTTTGTACTTTTATTGTTTCACTGATTGTACAGAGAACTCTCAAACATATTCTCTCTCTCTCTCTCTCTGAAGAAAAGCTGCACTTTTTCTTTTAAATGACAGGAAATTTAGACACAATACATCTGAATAAGATGCACATGCCATTGAATTTACAAAGAATGGCAACCTATTTTAAGTCCTCCAGAAAATGAATATTTACAGTAAATTGTCTTGATTCTAAATGTAGATGGAATTCAATATGCTTTATATTGTTCAGATTTCTTTGTACTTGAAGGTTTAAATTTGAAGTCAGGACATTTATGAGTGACCCTAGAGAGCCCTCAAAATTTATTAATTGTTAGATCTACAATAGAGTGCATGCATGTTAGTGTGTCTTGGATTCATTCAATATGATTTTATATCTTAAGTAATGTCTTGAGTAAGAAGTGCCTAAAAAACTAAACTTTACTATGAAATGTTCTCAATTATCTGTGGAGGAGAGAAGCGGGGTTGTTCACAAAAGATTAGTTTCTGTTTCCTCTCAATGTCTGTTCAGTGTGGTAACTTAGGTTACGTCTAAACAGCAACATTATTTCAGAATAACTGGTGTTATTCCAAAATAACAAAGAGCTCATCTATACTGCAAGCCATTATTTCAAATAATGATGAGCTGGAGGATGACTTATTCTGACCCCTGTAGCCCTCACTTTACGAGAAGTAAGGGAAGTTGAAGGAAGAGTGTTCTTCCTTCAACTTCCTGCTGTGTAGACAGCACCAAAAACTGAATTAAGAAGGGGGTTATTTTAGGGCAAGCAATTATCCCCCTTCTTGTGCGCTCTTTGGCTCAGTTTTCTTATTTTAGAATAGCTAGAGTGAAGACTGCTAGGGAATTAACCTGTGCTTAAAGAGGTCTTTGTGATAGTAGGTCCAATCAGATTGTGTTTAACATGAAAGAGATTCAAACTAACACTCTGAGTCTGTGCACTGCTAAAATTTAGTCTAAATTTAGTCTAGTCTAAATGTTGCAGTTTGGCTCATCTCTGTTTAAAATACTGCTGTGATGCTCATGCACTGTTCAGTCTAAGCTCCCTTCTCTAGTTAGGCATTTGGGGATTGAGTAGCAGAAGAAAGCTTTTAAGGTTATCTGTCTAAATCACAAAGAACAATATTTTTCCACTTTGCAGGTCACTTTTATGTTTTTCCATAATGTATTTCATTGGAATGTTTCAGCTTGCAGCATGTTGAAGGCTCTTTTAAAACTGAAAGTCTATCACTTACATATGGTTTGTACTGCTGTACTTGAAAGATTAGAGACTGTGATGGATGTCATATGCAAGGGAAATATACCGGAATTTATTGTTAGCATTGACAAAGTGATTTGGATAAAAAAGAAGCTGCTCATATCTTTCCCCCAAATTTGATCAGAACCCCAGTGAAAGCTTCTGATATCTTTTAAAAAGTTTGGGTAACTTTTTTTATTTTTCATTTTCATATGGCTCAGCATTTTTGGATCCCTTTTAACTAAAACCAGCAACAGAAACACTGATTTCTTTTTTTTAAAATTGGGACCATCTCACTTTATGTCCTGTATAGACCAGAGCACACTGATACTTAATAAATAAAATTATCATAATTTTGAGTAAATAAAAAAACACAACCACTCTCCTTAAAACATTTCAGGCCCAATTGGAAGCAGAAAATAATGGAGCTCAGTTGACTCTCCAAACCTTCCTCACCTAGCACTGCTCATTGGCTGATGGAATGTAAATACTTTTAAAGTTTGTAAATAATCACTGTATCAGTGCAAAAGTTCTAATGGAAATCTGAAGCAGAAATGCGACTGGTTTTTCTTAGCCCAATAAAACATTTTGGGACCAATGTATGATCAACACAGTCTCTTCCTGCCATGTAGCATATTCCTCTGCTTTATCCAAAACACTGTATGTTCAGAGGTGATACATAAAATATGAACCTATTCATTAGCCTTCTTGTCAAGACTAATGACATTCCTGACTGAACTTCACAGAAAACAGCTTGCAATAACATCGCTTCTATTACTTAACATATGTTTATGCATATCTTATCACAGCAGAAAATTATGAATTACTATGTGGGAAGCAGAAGGTGAAGAAGGCAGAGAGAGTGAACAACATGGAATGGCTGAGACATGTATTGCCCAGAATTAAAATTCAAATCTTCCTTTAAATTGTCAGAGAATTTGAAATAATGAGGTCAAAAGTTATTTTCAGTGAGGTATCAGGGCAAAATTAGTTTCTAAGAAAGATTAATACAGTGGGCAAAATCCACAAGAGGCACTTAGGATTCAGTATTTAACTTTAGGCTGTGGATTCCATTAGGCAGCAGAGCACCTATCGCTATGTACACAGGCTCCCTGTACAATACATGGGGAGAATTAGGGTAGGCATTCACAAAAGGACTTTGGTGTCTCATTGCCATTTGAGGCATCTAAAGACCATATTCAGGCCCTCGGGATTCACAACACCCCTCCTCAGCTGTCCCCAAGCCACATGCCTCACATGCCAACTACGTTTTTGCGGCAAAACTTTCCTCAACACCTTTTGTTCCACCTGTGGGCATGCATGCTGTAGCCTCACAATGGGCATGAGATGCCCAAGGCCCAGAGTGATGAATGAACCAAAGGAAGATGCGGGTTTCTCTAAGTGACTTACAAGCACAGCTCAATCCACTGAGGGTGCTCAGACCTCTGCTACTGGATTGATTCCCTATAGGTGAGCATACACAATATGGATCAGGTGGGGGGTGTCATGGGAGACTCCCTCCAATTTAAGTCCCCCCTGTGCCTGAAGATCAGGGATCTGTTACTTGTCAAGTGAATGCCATAAACACTAGGCTATAGGATATTCTGATGTGCGGGGTTCTCTCAGCCTCTCCTGTTGAATCTGTGTCACTGTGAATGAATAATGAGAGAGTCAGTGGGCTAGAGAGAAAGCAAGCATGAGAATGACTCTGTAACTGGGTGTTTAGAGAATTCATTCAGGAGGTATAAGACCCAGGGTCCAGGTCTCCTCTGCTAGTAACTTAAACATACCTGAGAGGTGGCAGATTCCTGCTCAAATCCCTTCTCTTCCTGATGTGTGTTTGGGCAGGGGGGAGGGTGGCTTGAATTGGACCTCTCACATCTCAGGTGAGTGCCATACCCACAAAATGTCTAGCCTAGTGGGTAAGTCACCTCCTGCCACCACCATAGGCATGTAGTATCGAGAGAAGGTTTGCAGCTGAGAATCCCAAATGGAGGGAGACACCTCCCTGCTGCCTGGACATTGTTGTCTCTGAGAAAGGGGTGAAGTTTAACATCTCCCATTGGCTAGCTTAAGCAAGGAACTACTTAGTGTGCTGGCTTTCAGAATTCCCATTTGGAGGTGCCTATGTTTCCCCATTTGTTGTACAAGGAGCACAGGTGCCTAATTCAGGCTTTGTTACTCCCATTGATTGTCTAGGCATCTAAAAGGTAGGCATGGCATTGTCCTTACCATACCTAAATTCCTTTGAATCTAGCTGTAGGTGCCTGAGAATGAGCCACAAAAGCCAACACACTGAGTGGAGGACTAGCCTAAACTATCTAGTAGGAAATACCAAGGAGGGAAGTGGGTACTAAGCCCTGCCTCTCAATGGGTGTTAGGGACCTGAAGTCCAAAAGGAGGGACTTATCTCTGTTTGGGACTCACATCCATGAAACCTCACTTGGAGTAGGACATCAACGTGTAGTCAACTACACAACTAGCTGATAAGCCTGCGCTTATTGGTTAATCCTATCGACTACACATACACTCCCCCCACCTTTGCTGCCTCTGTAATTAAATCCTGTGGAGCCACTTGCTCCCCCCACCCCCATGCTGCTGCCTCTGAGAGAGGCAGCAGCATGGAGCATGAGGGATGCAGGTGTACAAAGGAAGCTGGCTTACAAGCTGACCCCCCCCCCACACATATTGGCTCCTGTGAAGCCACCTCCTCCCCCACCCCCGCAACACCAGCGCATGGGGGACAGGTGGGAGCTGATACATGTGGGGAACTGCCTATCACCCTTGCTGGCTCCCACAGAAGCTGTAGGGGAGGAGGTTGCTGGGGGGGGGCAGAGGTGGCTGCTGTGGAGCAGCCCCTGTCTCCTGCGGGTCCAGGCTCACCGTGGACAGAGTCTGCTCCTTGGGATGCTGTAGGACAGAGGTGGAAGGCAGCACAGGGTGGCAGGGGGCTCCCCCAGAGTAGGGCTGGGTGCACACTGGCTGTAATTCCCATCCAAGGGGACTATTGAATAATTGTGTAACTGCTAACATTTGTTGTGGTTACATGACTATTAAATTAATCACTCTCTAATATCCCAAATTAAAGGGCACCTAAGCCCTTTCTTCCAAAATGTGGTAATATAACCAACCAGTTAGGTGAACATGCCTGTCACATCACAGGTGAGACATGTGGGGGGACACCTGATGTAGCATTCCCTGTAACCTGGGCATTTGTGTTGCTGCTCAAGAGAGAGTCAAATGCTGCCCAGCTGATTAGCAGAACACTCACAGCTAGGTTTTTGTTTCTGCTGGTGGTGCACATTTGCACATGCCTCAGTGCACATAAAATTTATTCTGCACATGGATGGAAAATATTAGAGGAAACATTGACTCCATTTGGTATTTCTGATAGGACTTAAGCATGTGATTCAAGGGAGTTCTCATGGTGACTGGCAGATTTTCAGGGGACTTTGTTAGTGGAAACACATAATCTAGAGAATTTGCATGTCTACAGAGTTAGGTGGCAGCTGATCAGGGATTTGAAGATTTTAATTTTGGATTTTATTCTCTCTGGTGAGAGTTATGCACCTAATCTCTTTGTGGATCCAGCCCAATGTTCATTAAAACATTATTTGGCCCGTATTAATAGAAACATAAGGGTAATGATACATTAGTGTCCCAGTTGCTGAAATGTATTATGTGATATTGTGTGAATGATTATACCATTTCAAATAGTCTCTCAGCAGTGTTGGCAACTCACACTACAACCACCTCTCATCAAGTCCACACAATCTTAATTTGTCTTCATTATTTTAAACCAATATAACCCTTCTGCCAGGTGAAGTCTGTAGCAACAAGGGCTGGGTTCATTATCCAGGGGTCCAACTTAACAATACAATTAGAGACCAGCCTTGGCCCATCACACCCTAGCTGCCTCTCAGAGGCAATACCTCTCCTCTTGCAAGCACATCTGAGTGCAAAAAAAGAAACTTTTAACAGAAGTAACCAGGCATTAATTTGGGGAAATGTCACAAGCACAATTCATAAACCATAAGCAAAACACTCACCTCAGAGTATGTTAGGCAGTGTCTTTTGCCTCAGGTTCTTGAATCCAACAACAAAGTTTTTTAATGTACCCTTCACTCCTCCCTCCACTGCATGCCATTCATAGGTGTTGTCCATGGTCAATTTAAGACTCTGAATTCCTAAGTACATGTGCATGAGTTCACTTCCCACCCTACAATGTATGTGCGTGTGCGTGCAAATACACTTTGCTTGCTCTGCCAACTGGGTGCCTGCTCTGGCATCAGCTGCTTTGCTGGCCACTCACTGCTCTGCTCTGCCAGCTGTCACCAATGCATACCATCACCTTCTGCTAGCACCTGCCTCTACTGTGATCTCTGTAGGTTGGTATCTTAGGCTATGTGTACACAGCAACATTATTTTGAAATAACTAGTGTTATTTTGAAATAACATAGTCCGTGTCTACACAGCTGGCAGTTATTTCGACATAATGTCAAAATACTGTCAAGCTGGAGGACTTTTTATTCCAACTCCTGTAAATCTCATTTTATGAGGAGTAAGGGAAGTCAGAGGAAGAGTGCTCTATTTCGAAATAAGTGCAGTGAAGAGAGCACCAAAACTCGAAATAAGCTACTCAATAAGCTTATTTCAAAATAAGCTACGCAATTGACATAGCTCAATTTGCGTAGCTTATTGCAAATTAAGCCCTGCTGTGTAGACGTGCCTTTAGGCAAAAGTTGAATTAAGCTGTGCAACTTCAGCTACGTCAATTGCATAGCTTAAATCGAAATTGCTTAACTCAGCTTTTGGTGCTGTCTACACAGCAGGAAGTCAAAGGAAGAACACTCTTCCTTCAACTTCCCTTACTCCTTGTGAAATGAGGGTTACCATGAGTCAGAGTAAGAAGTCCTCTAGCTCACCATTATTTTGAAATAAAGGCTTGTAGTGCAGACATGCTTTTTGTTATTTCAGAATAACATCAGTTATTCTGAAATAATGCAGCTGTGTAGATGTACCCTCTGAATTCCACTCAGCTCTTGGTGACTTTCTGCTCTAAATGGGGAAATCTCACTGCTGAAGCAGGCTGGGAAGAAATGCTTTCCTACAACAAATGATTTCAGCTTAACAAAATAAAAAGAGCCTTAATTATCCTTAACTAATGCTGTATTTGAACAATGAGGAGGGATATGTTTAAAAAAAAAAATCTGCGAGCCCTCATCTCCAGGCAGGAACATCTGTCCTCACCCACTTTTACCCTTTACTATGATCTAGAATCTGAGTCCCCAACTTAGGAGGTTCAGATCAGTTGAAGATGACCCTCTCAATCAGGACAGGCTAGTATAGTTCTGTTGCCCTTTACTCGTGCAAAAAAGATAATATTTTGCAATACTGCTCTGCTGGTTATCTAGGCAGAATAAGTGTATTCAGACCTTGCTTACACTACCCTTCTCTGAATATATAAAATGTTATAAATCCCAACTCCTGGGTCAACCTCCAGTATCAAAATAGGATAGAAACTCCCCAAATAAAAGTTCTAAGACATCAGTTTGAGCAGGAGGTACCATAAGTCAGCTATGCTGTGGAACTTCAGAAGTCTCTTAATGCATCCCGCTTCAGTTCATATTTCATGAGGTGGAAATACTCTTACATGTATAAAATAACTTGAAAAGTATAATGACAAAAGGATTTCAGAACCCTCAGCTCTGAGGAGAAGAGGGTAATGATGGTCTGTCATAACATATATCTTCAGAGAAGAGCAGTTACAGTTAAGTAATTTCTTATTTTCCAAAGATATAGTTTTGTCTGATTCCCCTGCTGGAGACTAAAAGGCTCCAGGGATGGATCAGTAATGTAAAGAGATATATATGGTAATGGTACTGAAAGACAGAAACAGGCTGTAATCTGGAGCTCCATCAAATAGATGATTCCCAGTGTGGGTTTTTGGCTGGTTAACTCATCTTCCAAGGGCTTCCCAGCATTTCAAGTCATGACCAGGTGTTTGAGTCTAGCCAGTCTTGTCTCTGAGTATAACAGCCTCCAACATCATGTTCTTATGTGTATGGTGGGAATAACAATGGTGCTCCTAGATAATGGATATTTTCTATATAACATATTTTGGTGTAAAGGAATTACTACACTTCCTTCACCCTCTGGTCCAGAATAAGGTGGACAAGAGCACCTCTTCCAAGTATATTAGAGTCCTAATTTGTCTTTTATACAAAAAGACTGAAACTCAGATATTCTGAGATGAAGGGAAGAGCTGAGCATCCCCTCTTGTACAGTGACTGTATGTTTTGTCATCCTCTCTGTCCACTTAGCCCTTCTGATCATTTCTCTCTGGACTATCACCATTCTCTCTGCAGACTTTGCATAATGTGATATAATTGCAGAACGTATGAGCATTGTAGACTATGAAGAGCAAATGTTTTGATGGCATCAGTATCTAGTGTCAGTGCAGTGAATGTATGGGGGTACTAGTCTTATTTCTGATACCCCCAGAGCTCCCAAAGAACTGATAGCTCAGAAAACCCTTGATCTTGGAACATGGTTTCTGGGTATGCAAGTCATTGGGTATGTCTACACTGTATTTGGGAGTCAACAGACTTGTGCTAATGGAACTCATGCTAGTGTGTTAAAATAGCTGAGTAGGTGTTGTGGAGTAAGTCCATTTCTGCAGGGTTCGAGAGTCTGAGGCACAATGTCAAAGTAAAGACTTCACTCCTATATTTAGCACAATATTGTGAACTACACTAGCATGAGTCTTTTGACCCAGGCTAGGAAGCTTGCTCACAGATGCTCTGTAGACATAGCTTTCATGAAATTCTGAAAGCTGTATTAATTTGATTGAAAATGGATTTGGATCTGATCAGTATCTCAGAATTAGCAACTTTTGCACCATTATCATGTGTCTGTACTTTTCCCCCATTTGTTTATCTTAAAATATGATATTGACCAGATTATTTTTGCCTTCCTGTAAATGACTATCTCTCATCAGGCCAGGGCAATGATCAGGGATGTGTTGGGAGAACGAATAAAGGAATAGTGATGGGGGCAGGCAGAGAGATTGAGAGGAAAGGACAAGAAGTGAGAATACAGGACATTAGGGGACTGTGAACACAAAGGAAGGCATAATGGGGCGTATAGTAGGACACAGGACAATGTGGGCAGAAGGAAGGGAGAATGCAACTGGTTATTGGCCAGTCAGGGTATTAGACAGGGTTTAGAACAGGTGGCTAAGAGGGTATAGAAAACAGGCTGCAGATTGTGAGATGACAGATCCCCTAACTCAATGGCGTTCATAGTCTCTACAGGAGGGAATGAAAGGGATTCCACTCCTGCAAAATTTACAACTTACATAGAATAACAGCTCTAAAGTCCTTCCTTCTTAGTATACAAGTGTTTACAGGAGCTTTATAAAAAGAGTAATTCTGCATGTGCATGCTTTTAAAGATTGAATCATCTGGTGTGGTTTTAAAGCAAGCAAAAGCTATTCAAACTTGGTTATGATCTGTCAAAACATTTATGGGAAGAAATCCTCAATACCCAACCTCTCTCTCCTCACACCATTTTCCCAACCTCTCTATTTCCCCCTACTTCTCCAAAGAGCACAGCTAAAACATGGTCAGTAAGTGGTTAGAGTCAGATTCTGATATCCTCACTTGAATGGTATCTTACTTCATGAGCAGTTCCATTGAAGTCACTTGTGAATCAGTGTGATTACTTGTGGAGTCAGGCACAACACAAGAAAGGGTATAAGAATCTTTTAGTGACTTGAAAAACAGATTTTTCATTTCAGTTCTACTTCTCTGCACATAAAGCCACTATGAAATCTTAGTAAATGCATGTATATTTTGCTAAAGGTCAAGTACAGTATTTACATTTTTGCATTTTAATTTTAGCTTTCCATTGTTTGTAATAGCCATTTAGCAGTTGGAAAATCTTCCTCTTCATCTCCAAAGACACAAACCGTAATTAGGTTCCCATGGAAAATCAATATTCTTTCCCCAGCAATTGTTCCAACATTTGGTTAAATGTCTGTTTTGAGCTGATGTGACTATGTTATGTACAGACTTAACATAACTGGAATGGGGTACGCCCATGCAGAGAGAAGTAGTCCAGAATCTTTCAAATATGCTTTAGAATTGCATGGCTCCTCTGTGGTGATTGAAAGGCCTCTAAAGCTACCATCTTACTTGTTCTTTGTAGCTAATATGTAGATCCCACCTTTCACAGAAAAAAGAAAAACCCTGAACTTCCTTCCCTGAACAAGTGATGACAGTGATTCAGATATAAAGACAATGCCTCTTCTGACTTCTGCATAACTAGACTTGTCCTAGTCAGACCTATTAAAGTGGTACGTGTACAATAAATGTACCATGTCAGTCCCTTTTTATGCATCTCTCCCATGGATCCTCCTGCTCTAGCACTTCAAATGTAAGCTTCCTGTCTCCTCCCAGTATCACGGTACGTTCATTTCTACCAGCTTCTCCAGCCTCATCTCTTATCATGTAATTTTCTACCTCTCTGCTTTGCCAGTTAGAGCTGGTCAAAGGAGAAAAAACCCAAAAGAGTTCTCTCTCTCTCTCTCATGCGCACATGCATCTGGCATCCACTTAGCATGTTCATTGGCTACACTAACTTGTCACTAGCTAGAAGTGTCCTCTTTGGATGATCCTGCTAGCTAGGGATCAGTGGGGAGTCCTGTGTTCTGTTTGCACTCCATCATGTCCCCTTCCACCTGCATGCACACCCCTGCATGCAGATTATTAGCTTGAGAAGCAGATAGCAAGGATGTCTGGGGTAAAAGAGAAATGAATAGGCTTGACAGGAAAGATCAAGAGCCTAGATAGCTTCTGATCTAATGCTCCTTATAGAAACGGTGTAGAGAACAGTCTACCTCCCTCAGTCTGGTTACTATAGCTCTGTACTGTCCCACTTCACCAATGAACACTTGGACAAAGTTTTTAGTTCCCATTTCTAAACTTTGTAATTTGATTATACCCAGAACATATTCATAACCCACTTTGCTAACCCACTTTCATTTTATTGAATGAAATGTACTTTAGTTTTTGTATAATTATCCTGAGTTACTTTCTTAGCAAGTGGTATGAAGTATATTATGAATCACAACCTAAATGTTGTTCAACTCTCCTCAATGCCGGATTGTTTTCTTATAGAATCTATTTTTCCCAACAGTCCTTTTTGGGGCTGACTCTTTAGATTTGGCACTGGCAAGCAGCTGCAGCCCTAAAGTGACTATTTTGTAGCTGACAACTGCATTTTTCTCACTTCCAGCTAGTAAATACTCTTAACTCTTATGTCTCTCACCCTTGTTTATTGTTGAAAAGATGGCACATTCCGACAGTAGTTCCCAGGGGTATTCCCTTGAAGGTATTTGGATTTTTACTAAAATAATAAACATAGTTCAAAAATATCTGTTCACTTTAAAATCTTTCTTCAGAGCATCTTTTTAAGGTGTTTTTGTCTGTCTGCTTTTTTAATGAATCCACGTAGTGTAGGGAATAGCAGAACAAATTCACAGTGAATATTACAGCTTCACCTGGACCCTCAAAAATATTAAATCTTGTAAGCCTCTTGCTCCTTTCTGTGATAAACTACTTGCTGACTATATCTCCCAAGGCACCAGTTGTAGATACTCTGGTTTCTCTGCTTTGTGACTTAGAAAGTAGGACAATGTGTGCTATACAGTTATTTAACATTGCCCTAACTCTGAAGAAGATAATGATTCTTCAGCAGACAAGGCAGTACAGGAAAAAAAGAACCCCAAAATATCAGTAATACCATCTTGTCAATGGACTTGCTTATGATGACAGATTATATGGAGCTTCTGTTACAGACATGACCTTAAAGTTGCAAACTCAGATCTGGAAGTGGTACTTTATTTGTTGAGACTTTCTGTGAGCTGTCTTTGTGTGTCACTTAGGTACTTCTTGTTGCACTGGTCCCAATGAATTAATTTGGTGTCCATATAAATGCTGCACTGACTTATAAAGAAGAGCTAACAGTAAAGAGTTGTGCTTTAACAGAGAAAAGTTGCTGCAGGCTAAAATTTCCTCTTTGTTCTGAGGGGGAACAAGGTCAAGGGCAGACAGCACTGGAAGTCTTATTTTTTCTGTGTCATTGAGCCCCAGCAGTGCAGTGTAGTAGATACCTACTATGGCCTGAGGAGAGGAGTTATGCTCACATAATTGCTGGGGCTCTTGTAGCTCAAGGAACCGTGAGCTGGAAGAGTGGATTACCTAGAACGCCAACCCTGTTTTGTTCATACTGCAGAAAGTAGGAGGTTCTAGAGAGAATGAAGACTGCTCTTTAAAAAAAAAAAAAAAAAAAACAGCACCACAGAGAACAGTGGAACACTATTTTTCCCACTTCCTCTTCAGTCCTTCCTCTGTACACTAAGGATGTTAAGAGGCGGGTAATTGACTAATCATGTAGTTGGTATAATTTGTATCGACTACACAATTAGTTGATAAGGGAAAACGCTTAGTCCTGGCTCACTCTGGTCCAGGAGCAACCCCCACTACAGTTCTGCAGTTTAAAAGTAATAGGAGTCAGGCATGCAGGCAGCCTGTCTCCTATTACGTTTAAACTGCAGAGCTGCAGCAGGGATAGGTCCCAGACTGGCACGAGCCAGGACAGAGCCAGGACCACTGCAGCTCTGCGGTTTAAATATAGTAAGAGCCAAGTGGCTCTTACTACATTTAAAATGCGGAGCCGCAGCGGTCCCTGACTAGCATGAGTTGGGAATGAGCTGGGATTGCCCAGTCCTGGCTTGTGCTGGGTCCAGCAGTCCCTGTCCACAAAGCAGCCCCTGTCTGCAGCGGCCTGGGTTGTCTGCGGGAAGAAGCTGCTCTGGCAGCAGCCCCTGTCTGTGGCGGGCCCTGGCTCGCCATGGGCAAAAGCTGCTCCAGGAGCAGCCTGGGCTGGCCATGAACAGGGGCTGCTGTCAGAGCAGCCTTTGCTTACGACCAGCCTGGGCCTGCCGTGGGCAGAGGCTGCTTCATGGAAGCTTCCCCTAGCCTCTATCCTCTCTTCCCCCACTGCTGCCTCTGATAGAGGCAGCTGGCGAGGCAGGTGACACCACAGAGATGGTGCTAAGGGGAACCGGCTTTTAAGCTGGCTCTCCCCAGCACCAGCTCCTGTCCTCCCCCTTGCTGCCTTTGATACAGAAGCAGCAAGGGGGGTGGGAGCGAGTAGTCGACTCAACTACTCGCTTACATCCCTATTGTATACCCGTAGCTACTCAGATGCTAATCACTATTGTATTGTCTCCACAAAAGGGACCTTTAGTGATCTAGGACAGTAAAATGCTATAATAATCTATATTAAATACAGTTTATTGATAAATTCACAGAAATCTTCCAATAAGTTTTGAATGAATTTATTATTTGTAGGGGAGGGAAAGAAATAATTTGGTTGCACTTATTAATGCAAATTACAGAATTAATTCTAAAGTAGGAAGTTCATTAAGATCATACAATTTCCCCATGGTATGAAAGATTTCAAAGGTGGAATCCTCTCCTTACAATTCACCTTCTATCTTTTTCTCTTGCTGTATGTACTACTATTTTGAGATGAATATATAGGTAATGGTATCATACATTAAAGTCAACTTCCATACCTTAATGGCTAAATGAAGGCTCTGTGAGTTTAGTTGTTAATTTTAGCTTCCACATCTGAACATATTCTAAATAAAAACAGATTTATTTCAAGTTAAATTACAATGTAATGGAATTTACCATTTTAAGTCACTTAGAATATACTAGATGACACTAGAATAATGTCAGCTCTGAAACTGCTGCTTATCAAATACAGAAACTTTGTGTACTGAGGCTTTTAGACCATATATGAGACAGTGTGTGTCAAGAAAACAAAAGCAACAGTTCCCAACAAAAATGCTGAAGTTCTCCATATGGTACCTCTTTCTGAAGAAGATGTTTAGCTGTGTTGTATGTAGATGCATGTGTTGCCAATGAGTTTTGAAAGAATAACTTATGCCAACAAATGCTCTATGGCTGGCTTTTTTCAGTAATGTCTTGTGTTTAGTTACATTTTGAGAAAAGTGGTTGTAATACGTTATTTAAATAAGCTGATAATTGACACAGAGTAACAGCCGAATGTCACATTCACATAGAGTGTACATCTACACTGCAGTGCTATTTCGGGATATTTCTGGTATCCTGAAATAGCTATTGAGTGTCTTGACAGCACACCCATTATTTTGAAATGTCTTTCGAAATAACGGGTGTGCTATTCTGACGTCCCTGTAAACCTAGTTCCACAAGGATTAAGGGACATTTCAGAATAGGGGTTTATTTCGAAATTTGGTGCTGTGTAGACAACGCCAAATTACAAAATAAGCTATTTCAAAATACACTTGAAATAAGCTATGCAATTTGTTTAGCTCAAATTGCATAACTAATTTCGAGCTAAGGGTGCAGTGTAGATGCACCCAGAAACCAGTGGCTGCCCCACAAATCCCTCTGTATGATGGGTGTCCCCTATAGAGTGAGGGTTTCAGCAAACTAACAGTCTGCATGAACTTTCCAGAGGAATCTGTAAGGATTATGGCCTTTTCACTCTTCAGGCCTGCTGAGTGCTCTCTACAGGGTCCAGGATGTGAAGAATTTCACTGATGCTTATGACCCTTGTTTTCTTGTGAGATGGGTTTTCAGTGGGGGTCCTACTTGCAGATGGATCAGGGGGCCATGACTTTGCACAGAATATTGCCTGTAATGAAGGAGATGCTGTTCTAGTCTCAGGATAGCATTCAGAGTGGGATGGTTTTAATCAGCAATACAACTGATTACTTACTGTAATCTAAGTATTTAGAAACTAAAAGGGAAAAGTAATACTTGACTTGTGTCAGCATTCAGTGCAGAACATCAAAGGGTATCATTTTTATCAATATTTATTGTCTTCTCAGGTGCTTTATTTTTTATTTGGTTGTGGAAGCTTTTTCCTACTATTTATTTTACAGGCATTCAGTCTCAGGATGAGCCCACACTAAATTGCCTGTCTCAGTTTTGAGTAAGAATTTCTTTCTCTCTCATGTTTTTACTTTCTGTGCCCTAGGATTGAGCTCTCAAATATTATCCCTCATTCAGAATATTGCAATTTGTGTGACTTCGCTTGGAGATTCACAATTTTTGTTTGCTTCATACTGTTTATAAAAAAATCTACAGGGCTTTATTCTCCCCTCAGTGCATGCACAAAACTTTCATTAATGATAATGGAAGTTTCATGTGCTCATTAAATTGTAGAATCAGTTGGGAACAAAAAGGAACTCTAATTGGTCCATCTTTCTGCAACATGGCAGGGTTCAGTTTATTATCCGTAAACCAGCCTTAATAGGCAATGTCACATCTATAATCCAGCTACGAATATCTCCAATGAAAGTAATTTCACAACCTTTGTTGGCAGTTTTCTCCGCTGCTGGAAGGGGAATGAATCTCTAAAATGCAGTTCTTTTTGTTCTGAGAGAAAAGGTAGAACATCTGGAGCTGACTGTCCTTTGTGTGGCTAGGATGTGGTTGTCTTCATTCTCTGATTCTCTTCCATATTTCTGAACAATGTCTTTTTAGACTCTTCTTTTCTTGGACCAACAGACTCATTCCAGAAGTAATGAAATAAAAAATGCTCAGTGACACAGATTCAAATGCATTTATTAATCCTATTTTAACTACTTTCAATCAGATTAAGGCTCTGTTGTAGTGTATAAGCCAATGCTCATTGGAGTCAGATGTACCTGAAAATAATTGTATACGAACCAGCCTAGTTGTCTCAGTTGTCTTATGATATCCATTGCTTTGCCTCTTTCTGAAGGCTCAGTCAGCTTAAAGCTAGTTTATCTACATGCCTGGGAATTCCCTATTTAAACCAATCCTTGCACATGAGGATTTTAGTAATACAAGCTACTTCTCTGTTCTGCATATTTTTAAAAAAAGTGGTGGTAATGGTGAACTGTGTGCTGAATTAAACCCCATGCAAAGCAAGAGCACTCCCTGATGTCAGGGGAGTACAGCAGGTCTGGAAGTTATTGACAGTTGCATTGAGTGACAGAAACCCAGCTGGATTGGAATGTTCAGCTTTCCACACACATTGTCAGACCCTAAAATGCAAACTTTTGAGGAAGTGCCTTTTTCTGGAATAAAATGATTGCTAGTAGTGTCACCTTGGACATCTGTGTGCCTTTAGTCATGTAACTAGTATAGCAGCTTTACTTGCTCAAAATGCTATACAGACATATGCAACTTAATTGGACTTTTGCTGACACCATTTGCAGATCAAGATTGTCTCTACTGAGCCAATGGAGACAATCCAATGTAAACCAGAGTGAGAGGAGAATCAGGTCCATTCTTTATATAGGGTGGAATTTATAAAAGTGTTCAGATTTTACCTAAAAATTTATGGTAAAACTTACTTAATCTTCAGTGGGAGCAGGGTTAGGTAAATAGTGAACACTTTGCATAAACCTCTCCCCTTAATATTCACAACTTCCTTGTGAAATTGGTGGTAAATTGTATCATCTCCATTTTACAGATGAGATCAGACAGGTAAAGTGACTTATCAAAGACCACACACCAAGTAAGAATTAAATCTCAAGAATTCCAATTTTGTGCTTACAATGCCTCTGCTCCACCCCAGATGTTCACTTGTTCCACTACATATAACATATACTTGGGGTCAGCTTTTGCTCCCTTTTACCTCTATCATCTATAGAATTTTGCTAGTGTAAAACTAGTGTAATCAAGATTCCTATCAGGCCCTAGCCAATATCTGTGTCTTATCTGTCCTAATTTAATATAGGTTTATCCTGTATATTCATCTTATCTTTTATGCCAAAACACTAATTACAAACATTCAGTCAAACTAGAAATACAGTTGTTGAAATATGCAATGTAATCTAATGGGGATTATTACCTATTATATGTTTCATGTTTATTGCCTCAAAACATAATAAAAGTTAATTTTATAATTTAGAAATTAATTTGTGAGCAATTATTTTAAGTGCTTCTCAGTTTTCTTAAGCAATTATAAGTATAGTGATGCTGAATAGGACCTGTGAAATGGCTTCATAAAAATATGCATGCAATTGGAGCTCAATGTGTGTGCCTTTAGCCATGTAACTAGCATAAAATTAGTTAGTAATGTATCCTATTGAATGTCATGTGGATTGGTGCTTAAAATACTTTTAGCATGGCTTAATAATTTTATAGACTTTTTTAAAGAGAAATGAATATACAGACATGTGATCTTGCCAGGAAACCTTTATAACTTGCCATTCCAGCCTTTATTATTTTACAAAATGTATGGCCTAATTCTTCACTAATATGTACTTGTGTGTCATTATTTATACCTGTGCAAAACTGCATCTAATCTTGGTGTGTTTGATGGGGTGGACTAGTTCCTAAGGCCCCCGGTAAAGGCCTCATGATCCTACCACACCCTGCCCCAGAAAGGGGCCGGAGAGAGGTCCGCCAAGATATCTAAAGTGGTTGTAATCAGAGGCTGCAGATAGCAGCTAATTGGGGCCCAGCAGCAGGCTAAATTAAGAAGAGTTTCAGGACTATCATGAGATCAATTCCTAGCTACAGCTAGAGGAGAGTGGATGCTGTGCCTAGCTGATTGAGGGAGCTATGGGAGCTTGTACAGAGCACTGTTAACAAATGCAAAGAAGTTCTGGGCTGGCTGCTGGGACTCAATGAGAAGGCTCCAAGGTAAGGACAAAGAATATAGTGGAGCCATGGGGAAGTGGTCCAGGGAATTGTAGCAGTGATGCAATTGATTTAAAGGGATCTGGTGAACAGCTGCTATGGCTAGAATCCCTGGCCTGGGACTAGAGTAAAAGACAGGACTTGGTTCTTCCCCACCAGCCACTGGGAGAGTGGACTGGACTTTGTTATAGCCTAGAGGGGGAACTGAACTCTTTTTCAGTGATCCAACTGAATAGCTATGGCCAGAAGGGCCCCAAGAGGTGATGAGTCTCCAGGGAGGGAGCCCTGGGGAACAAGACTCTGCATTGGGACTGGGACTGCTTGAACAGCAGGGACAATTGACGAGAGTTCAGAAGGAGCTGAGACAGTTTGAACCAGGGTACTGTGACTGAGGAATGAGCAAGGTTGATATGTGGGGAGCATGAGGGAGAGTGTACCCACAAAACCATGAGTAGAAGGGGCAAAGGCCCAGCAGCCAGCAGGGTCAGGACCTCTGGGTACTGATGGGGGCCCTGGAAGTTGCAGCAGGGGTCACCCTCATCCTAACCAGTAGCAGTGTGGAAAGTGAAGTGATGTGACCTTAGTTTGCTCTGGCATGCTGCTCAGGGGAGAGGGTGGGACCATCCCTGCACTCACCAGTGGTAAGTGGAGAAATGTGGCTGGGAGCTTGGGGGAGCAGAGCAAGCTAGGGCCTCATTGCTCTGCTTCCCCTGGCCACTGCTGGGGGGGGCGTGTGGGTGATCCCTGCTACTGGCACCAGCCCCCCCAGCCCCACTAGCCCCTTGGGAGTGGGAGGGGAAAGAGCTGGGGTGGAGCAGGGCCAGGGATGGAGGGGGGGGTGTGTGTTCTGGATCTTCCGTGGGCAAGGGTGGCACAAGGAGGAGTGGTGTGGGGGTCGAGCATGTAGCTGCTGGACCCCTGTGTCCCTTGTCAACAGTTGCCCTGCAAATGAGCCCAGGAATAGGCTTCAGATCAAGAGAGCTCTCGTTGGACTTAAGGCCCCTTCAGGATACCTTTTTTTTAATGTCACATCTGGATTCACAAAGGGCTGAGTCAGCAAAGATCCATCACAAATAGAGAGTGTATGTATGTGCAGTCACATGGACTGAAAGAGGGGATGCTCATGAAAGATGAGTGGTCCTGATTAGTATGAGAGTCTATCATTCTGATTCAGTAGTGTTTTACACAGTTTGTAATGATGCAAGGTGGAAGAGGATTGGGGCCTTAGAGCAGCTCTGCTGTGAAGACTGGCTGTGTAACACTGTGGTGTGTTTAAGTCTCACAGGAATACTGTGTCAAAGACACATAGAAATGTAGCCAAAATCTCAGCTGGTCTCAACAGAATAGGTCTGTTGATGTCAATGGAGCTAAGGGCACATCTAGACTACATGGCTCCGTCGATGGAGCCATGTAGATTTGTTTACTCAGCAAAGGGAAATGAAGCGGCGATTTAAATAATTGCTGCTTCATTTAAATTAAAATGGCTGCCGCACTGTGCTGATCAGCTGTTTGTCGGCACAGCGCTGAAGTCTGGATGCTCCGCGGTCAACATCAAAGGCATTTGTCGACCTCCCCGGTAAACCTCATCCCATGAGGCATAATGGGGAGGTCGACAAATGCCTTTGATGTCAACTGCGGAGCGTCCAGACTACAGTGCTGTGCCGACAAACAGCTGATCGGCACAGCGTGGCAGCCATTTTAATTTAAATCGCTGCTTCATTTCCCTTTGCCTACAACCCTAATCTCCATGGCTCCGTCAACGGAGCCATGTAGTCTAGACGTGCCGTAAGTGACACCGTTTGAAGACTGACTCAGCCTAGGATCAGAAAGTCAAGCTGGGTTCTTTCTGTCTCATGTATAATTAATAAAGAGTCTTCAGGATAAATTGTACTGACATTGATCGTGCACTTCTGTGATCTTCCAGCTTTGCCTTCAGTCACACCTGATCTTTGTCTTGATAGTCTGGCAGTGAGGAGATAGAAGCCAACAATGCCCATGTTGGCAGGTGATTATAAAAGTCCCATTAAGTGGAAAAGGCACTGCATGTGAGAGAATATGGTAGGTTTTGGCTAGGGAATTGTGCTGAAGAGAACCTCAGTTTTGATTTAGTAATTATTACCTAATATGGGGAAGATAGGGAAATTAAGCAGAAATGGGTAGATGGTAACTTTGGCCATCTTTCAATGATATTGCAGACTGGGAGAAATTGAAGGAATAATTACTTGTAAATCCTCTAGGTGTTGTAGCCTCTAAATCCCTTGAGTGGGAATCCTGCCTGAAGGGATTCCAGCATTGCAGCTAAGATTTATTTGACCTGGAAGAAGTAATGGGCCCTGTTATTTGCCTAATAGCCCTACCTTTTCAGAAATAACCTTCAGTATTTGTGTGAGTGAAATTCAGTTTGAAGCTTGAATACTAAGGGGTTCTTTTTGCCAAACGAAAATTGTAAATTGCTTTTCTTCTGATTAATTACATAGCTCAAGTAATACTGATTCTTGACTTAACTAACCAACAACATTACTACTAATTTAGAAATTATCTGCAGACCAAGAATTATTCAAGAAGAATTTCATGAAAAATTTTACCAAAAGAATGCAGAGAATTTAATGATTAATACAGACTAAATTTATAGACTATATGATTAATAACAAATTATTCACCCAGGTCTATAATTGAGACTACTTCCAGTCTAACAAAGGTAACGTCAAGCAACTGAGAGTGCATTTCCAGACATTTCTTCAAAATCAGGGAAGAGGTTTTTCATCAGACCTACGGAAAATGTTCTCAGATAGAACTAGTATTTCCTGATGTGACTTAATGCTCCTTCTCATTCTCAATAACTTTCTCTTCAGAGAAGTTAGATAGGCACAAGTCTAATATCTTCCAAAACATATTTCTCACTGGTGGATTAGACTTCAAAGGGTTTGTTTACCTATGTGCTAGCTTTGGTTGTGGTCTCAGGCTATACTTTCACCTACTCTAAGACCGTTTATCTAGGATAATAGAGGTAAGGAAACTGAAAAGAGTCTTTACCAAAGGAAACGTTACTGTCAGGGAACACTTTTTTTTTTTTTTTTAAGAGGGGAAAGGAGAGCAAAGTATTCTGTATTGTGCATAAAGATCTTGCTCGAGCAGGTTTTTTTGTTTTGTTTTTGAGATGGTAGTTTAGCTCACAACAAAGCATGTGAAACACAGTTTTTAGTGTTCCTATGGTATCATAAATTGCTTAATATAGATAGAAGGCTTAATATTTTATGCTTTCCCAAGTCAAAGACATAATATCTAATTTGCGATTATTTTCCCCTTTGTATTAGATATGGAGTGGAGGGAGGAAAAAGAGAGAGATCCAGTGAATGATGAGCTGAAGGAATAGCCAGAAGTAGGTAGAGACTAGAGTTGTGAAAACCATGGGATAATAAGGTATCAAGAAGGGTCAGTAGTGTCAATATGTAGCAAAGAGACAGAAGGTTAAGAATCGAGATTGAGGGTACATCTACACTGCAAGCTTCTTTTGGAATAAGTTTTTCCTGGTGGGGAAAGGGCTGCACCACCCCCCAGGATGTGGTGCAGGTAATCAAAATAGGGGCATAGGCCTGCCAGAGCTCTTTTACTTTGCTGCGGACCTTCTCAAGGGTCCTGATACAGCCCTTCATGACCAGGCTGTCCCCCATCCAGCCATAGATGTTGGTGTTGTGCCATCTGGAACAGAGATCCTGGAGATTCTCCTCGTCGCCCCATGCCTCGAGGAGGGCCAGTATCTCCGCCCCAGACCAGAACAGTGCGCGCCTCTTGCAGCCCCTGGTAGACTCCTGGGAGCCCTGTGCTTGCTCCCTGGGATGGGCAGGGGACTCTTCGGGGGCTTGTGGCTGGGACATGGTGCCCAGATGACAGGCAATGTGAGCTGCGATGTGGCTGGAGGCTCTGAGGGCTGGCTTCCTGCCACAAGCCCTGTCCCCTGTGTCTGCAGCTTTAAGAGCTGCTGGGGAACAGGAACTATAGAGTTGTGATGAGTGTGGCCAGAATGGCCAGCAGGGCACCTGTGGGATTTCCTGGAGGCCTCTTTTTCTGAAATAACTCCCTATTCCGCGTCCTCTCACACCCTCTTCCGAGAGAGCTTTTTCAGAAAAGGGCTTATTCCTCATGGAATGAGGTTTACTACTGTCAGAAAAAGCTGTCTGTTATTTTGACTTTCTGTCGAAATAACGTAATTGCAGTGTGGATGCTAGTATTGTTTTTCTGGAATAACAGCCGTTATTCTTGAAGAACGGTGCAGTGTGGATGCACCCCGAGATCCTGAAACTTTATCAGAAAAAGATCACTTGTGGCCTAGGTGAAAGTAGTTTCAGTGTGGTGGAGAACATGGAAATCAAATGATTGGATCCTAGAACAGAGTTGGTGGCAAACAACTCCAGGCAATGGTGGTAGATGGTTCATGATAATGCACAGCATTTTTAACTACTGTGATGGTTAAAATATGCATCAGTAGTGGAACCGATCATTGCCTTTGTCAAGAAAGGATGTCTGTCATGTACAGAATTATATGACAGGTTTTCAGTCTTCTGAACCATTGTGTAGTGGTCACTGCAGGGTGAAGGTTTGGTTCTGGTCATATAGATTAACAGTCTTATCTGGAATGAAAGTCCTATGGGATTTTAAATATTTGTCACTTTGTGGGATAAAGGATGGATTAAAAATTGCACAGGGTTTCAAAATGTAAATATTTGAGGAAGGGACCTACCTCCCCCCCACTAATGTGATGGACCATTGTAAGCTTGAAACAGAAATCTGTGCATTTTTTTGGAATATTTTCTTCTCTTCTTGTGTTGCCAAAATGTACAGCATAGTAAAAATAGAACTGAAGTATTTGCTTGGGGAAATGCTCGCATAAAATACATATAAATACTTAGATTTAATTCGGGCTTTTATATGTGTTTGCTATCAGTTTTGACTATGTTACTTTTAGCTGGCAAATTACTATCCAAATGGGCATATTAGCATTAAAGGCAGAGACAATGAAGATTACTGAAGTCTTCCTTTTATCTCAGTAACTCATATCTCCTCTTCCAGATATTATACTGTTTGCAAATATTGAATTTTTAATTATAGAACTGGATGGAACTTTGAGAGATCATAAGTCCAGTCCCCTGCACTCATGGTACCATGTAGAGCATCTCTGGCAGGTTCTGGGAGATACTTAAGAGCAGGTTATGCTGAAGATTCAACACCCCTCTAGGCAATTTATTCCAGTGTTAACCACCCTGACAGTTAGGAAGTTTTTCCTAGGATGCATCCACACTGTACTGTAGGTCGAAATAAGATACGCAATTTGAGCTACGCAAATTGCATATCTTACTTTGATGTTATTTCAAAATGGATTATTTCGAAATTTGGCACTATCTACACAGCACTTATTTTGAAATAAATCATTATTCTGAAATGTCCCTTACTCCTCATGGAATGAGGTTTACAGAGACATCGGAATAACGAGCCTATTACAGTTTGAAATAACGGGCACGCTCAAAAAATGTGAAATAGCTATTTCAGGATACCTCAGGAATGATTTTTGTTTTGCAAAAGTGTCACATTCACTTATTTGTAGCTCGCAGTCCATTATGACTCCTAGATCCCTTTTCTCGGTACTTCTTCCTAGGCAGTCATCTCCTATTTTGTATATGTGCAACTGATTATCCCTTCCTAAGTGGAATACTTTGCATTTGTTCTTATTGAATTTCATCCTTTTTACTTCAGACCAGTTTGTCCAGATCATTTTCAATTATAATCCTATCCTCCAAAGCACTTGCAATCCCTCCCAGTTTGGTATTATTCTCAAACTTTACAAGTGTACTTTCTATGCCATTAGCTAAATCACTGATGAAGATATTGAACAAAACTGCTCCCAAAACCTGATCCCTGCAGAACCCCATTGATTCCTACCCTCTAGGAATGGTTATCCAACAAGTTATGCACCCACTTTATAGTAGCTCCATCAAGATTGTATTTCCCTAATTTATTAATGAGAAGATCATGAGAGACTGTATCAAATGCCTCCCTAAAATCTAGCTATAGCACATCTACTGCTTCTCCCTTATCCACAAAGCCTGCGGATATCCTATCAAAGAAAACTATCAGGTTGGTTTGACATGATTTATTCTTTATGAATCCATGCTGACTACTATATATCACCTTATCTTCTAGATGTTTGCAGATGGATTCATTAAATATTTGTCCATTATTTTTCCTGGTACAGAAGTTAAGCTCACTGGTATGCAATTCCTTAAGTTGTCCTTATTTCCTTTTTTTAAATAGATGGGCACCATATGTGCCCTTTTCCAGTCTTCAGGAATCTTTTCTGTATTCATGACTTTTCAAAGATGATACCTAATGGATCAGATATCTCTTCAGTCAGTTCCCTGAATATTCTAGGATGCATTTCACCAGGCCCTGGTGACTTGACATCTAATTTTTCTAAGTAATTTTTAATTTGTTCTTTTCCTATTTTAACTTCTGAACCATTTACATTTCCACTGGTGCTATGTTAGGTATCCAATCACCACTGACCTTCTTGGTGAAAACCAAAATGAAGTCATTATGCGCCTCTGCCATTTCCATATTTTTTGTATTTAACTACTGAACTTTGTGGAAATATGACCCTGTGTATCTCTCCCATGCATTGCCTCAGAAAATTGCTGTATCAGAAAAGGTGGTGCTGTCCTGGGGCCCTGCTAAGCACGGAGGATGGAGAGTACCAAGTGGCAAGGGGCATATGCCCTCTGTTCTTTTGAGAGAGCTATACAGGAGTGTGTGTGTGTAAGCCCTCCTCTTGTGAACCCTAAAATCTTAAAAATAAGAAAGAAAGAAATGAAATCCAGCTGCACTATATTTGTTTCTAACAAGGGTTCAGCTCAGTCAACTTGATGTTAAATTGAACATTACTAGTATTCTTATTGTCATTGAATTGCTTGAATACATGCAATTTTACCATGTGTCCCATATTCAGCATATGGAAATATGGTTATCCTATAGTAGACAGATGTAAAAATGCAAAAAAAGAGTGAAGATTAGACTTTTAGACATGTTGTCTTCCTCGTAGTAAACTGGATAGGAAATATGTTTCTTGATAGTTTCTTGATGTGTAATAGATTGATGATGATGTGAAGCTCAGAGTTAAACTTTAAAAGATCATTCTTTGAGTCTAACCTAGGATGTGCTATAATTTAAAAAGTTCACAGTTTTTAAAACGTTAACTTCTGAAGCTTATGCCTGCCCTTTCATAGTCTACGATGCTTCAGAGCAGCTCACTCATCTGAGTCACTCAGAATCATGTATATGATTTTAAATATTTCAGCTTTAAGAACTTAGGATAAAGTTTGCAAAAATAACACCCTACGTCATGTAGGCCTTTGTTTCCATTTCCGAGTGCCTAAGTCACTTTGATAGACATGCATCTGACGAAGCGGGTCTTTGCCCACAAAAGCTTATGCTCCAATAAATCTGTTAGTCTATAAGGTGTCACAGGACTTCTCATTGTTCTTGCAGATTCAGATTAACACGGCTACCCCTCTGATACTTTGATAGCTTGAAATCCAGTGGCTTTCAGTAAGACTTGGACTCCTAAGGGTCAGTTTTTTAAAGGTATAAAGTGCCTAAAGTTGTAGATAGGCACCTAGCTGCCTTCAAAAAATTCCAGCAGGTGCTTAACTCCAATTGATTCCAATTTTTAAAATGGAACGTAGGTGCTTTTGAAAATGTTACCCTGGGATACTTTAATAAAAATGTAATTATATCAAATACACTCAGGAAGGAGTAATAGGAAGCTCCTTGGCATTCTTGCATTTACATGGAAAAATCTTTGTTTAAGTGATTCATGGTCTCTGTTTTCACAAGATCTCTTCAGCTTGGTGCTTTGACAGACTTTGAGTCATCGGTTTTATAGGTGAAATCCTGACACCACTGAAATTAAAGGCAACCCCTCCATTACCTTGAGTAAAGCCATCCTGTGTTTTGTGGCCCAGCAACTGATTGAAGCAAAGCAAGTGCCTCATTGAAAGCCTCTCTGTATGCGCTCAATAGGGCTTTGCACAGGTGGAGGGTCTCACCTGCATACGTGTTTCAGGATGGAGTTCATATGCAGGAACCTCTTGATGCTAGCACTTTTTCTCTTTGTTTATTATTAATCAGAAACATGGAAATGATGAAGCTAAAGGAAAGATGTCGGTGGGAGCCAGAGCTCCCATTGGCTTTTTTCTTTCTAGTGTGAGCACATCCACTACAGCACTATCTCTATGCTGTCTAATATCCTGTGCTTGACAGTACCAATATCTGATCTTTGATAGGAAATACAAGAAAAGCAGACAGGATGTAATTGGCCACAGAGGTGGTTTCCTTTTAAGTTACATCAATTAGTGGTTGGCTTATTCCCTTAAGTATAAGTTTATATTCCCTTCTAAAAATCCAGTGAAATGTAACTGTGGATGTTTTCATTCCTCCTACATTCTAATAACTTCTGAATGCTATTCAGCACTTGGCCTCTTAATGTCTTGGGGCAAAGAGATCCACCCACTAATTTAACAATGTGTAAAATAGTATTTCCTTTTAGCAGCTTCTAAATGTATTACGGGGAGCATGGATCAGTGTTCATGTTGTAGTATCTGGACTGAGCCTAGGAAGCAAATGACTCAACCAGTGGACCCAGCTTATTCATGAATCCTGGTTGTGTGCCAAGTGAAGCATGATATGCATACACTGAGGAAAATGTATCACCTTTCCATTTTATTGAATGTTCTTTCCTTGCTTTTTTGTAATTTACAGAGGGTAAATAGGAACCACCTGGATTCACTATGGATTTCCCTTCACCAAAGAAGCTCCAAGAGCATCAAACATTAATCCCTTAACACTTGCACAAACTTTTCAGTCAGGCAGATTCTCTTGCCTATTTGGCTTTGCGCACGGAAGTGGAAAACTTTCAGAGAAAGCTACCACAGAGGCCTGGACTTTTCTCTAGCGATCTAAATGAAGTGTGAAGGTCTCTTCCTCTTTACGGGTGTGTCTACACAGCATCCTTACCTCAAAATAAGCTACACAATTTGCACTAGTTTGTTTTGAAATAGCATTTTTTGAAATTTAGTGCCAAATTTTGAAATAAAACGCTATTCCAACAAGTCCCTTAACCCTCATGGAACGAGGGTACAGGGACGCCAGAATAGCACACCTGTTTCAAAATATATTTTGAAATAACGAGCGAGTTTAAAGACACAGAATTGCTATTTTGGGATACTTCTGGTATCCTGAAATAGCCCCCGCTGTCTAGATGCAGCCTACATATCAAGGTTACACTCTGAGCCAAACCAGAATCAGTTCATGACCTCTCCTTCAGGCTCTCTAGAAGTTGATATCAGCTGCTTTGTACCTAGTACACGAGTCACCCAGACCTACAACTGAAATCTTCAGCTAGAGAAGTGGACCATACAGTCCTGTATGTGCTCTATGATGTCCCTGTACATTGTGTCTAAAATTGTCTGCTCTGTCAGCAGAGCAACTCCAGCCTCAAGGTGCTATGTTTGGACTCAGATGGCGCAAAAGATGTTTGTGCCACTTGCATACCTACATTACATGGTGACAAGGTAAGAAGTCATTCACTCTGTGCAGTAAACGCCAGCATGCCTGACTTTTTAAACAGGACTGAATGCTAAGTTCAGTTTAAATCTGAAACTTTTTTTTTAAAGATCTCTAATAGGGTTTTTTTACTGCAATCCTCAAACAAGTAGTGAAATTGCCTGCTGCCCACCATTGCTAAACTTCAGCTTACATGACTCCCCTGTGCTCAGTCTGGTTTCTAATTCTTTCAGGACCCCATTTTTTTAGTATGTAACCCTTCTGCTGAGTAGGCCTGGCAGCAACCAGGGCGGGGTTCAATATTTTGGGGTTCATCTCATATAGAACCGGCTCGAGCCTCCACCCAGTAATGTGGGAAATTCACACACCTCTGGGTGCCTCTGAGAGGCAATGCTTCCCCACTCACAAGCACAGAGTCTGAGTGTAGGAAAGAAACATTTAATGAAACAGAGATAGAAGTCATATGGCATTAACCTAGGAAAATACCACAAACAGATTTCATAACCCAAACATGAGCTAAGCCCCCCACCCCCAGCCAAGAATCACCCGAAGTCCTAAAGTCCGACACCCCAAAAGTCTCTGTCCCTGGTCAGTGCCACCCAGAGTCCAAAAGTTCACCCGCAGGGTTTCGCCTCCCAACCTGGGTAGAAATGGGGGTGAGGGGATAGATAGGGGGCTCCTTACAAGTCACTCTGCCACGCTCCACCAGCTGTCTCGTTCCACACCACCGGATGCTCCGCTGGTCGCCTGCCGCCACTCCTTGCCTGCCACCGCTTTGCGCCACGCTGCTGGTCGCCACTCCTCGCCTGCCACTGCGCCGCACCATGCCACTGGTCGCCGCTCCGCGCCTGCCACTGCTCCACGCCACGCCGCCGCTCCGCGCCTGCCGTTGCTCCACGCCACACCGCTGGTCGCCGCTCCGCACCTGCTGCCGCTCCATGCCACGCCACTGGTCGCCGCTTCTCGCTGGCTGCAATGGGTCTGGCTCCCAGCCAAACCAGTGATTTCAGCTCTTAGTGATTTCAACTCTTTAGCCACCACCTGGACTGGCAAAGGATTCCAGCTTCCACTGGACTAGCAAAAAGACTCCTCCTGGAGTCTGCTTTAGGTCTGTCCTTAAAACAAAGAGGGAAAGGGGCAGGCTGGGCCAGTCTTACAGCTCACACCTGGCAAGTGTGAAGCAGGCTGACTCAAGCCCTTTAACCCTTCCCCCCAGCTCAGTCCACTCAACTCTGAAAGGGGGGAGGCTTGTTCCTCGGAGACTTCTTACAATGATGGTGGTGTCTCTCCTGCAAGCACTGGTGTCATGTTTTTCAGTTCCCCCATTTAGGGGTAGCATGATTTGTGACCCCCACAACAGCCCCAAATTATTTACAATACACCACATTCCATTCCAACACTGATCCTCCATCAGCCCTGGCTGAATTGGATTTACATAGCCACACTCGTATTCCCTCCCCATCCTGGTTGAGCTGTATTTATGTATCAACAGTTAACAGTTAATTATCTTGTACAGCTAAACAATTGTAGTGGGCACACCCACCCCAGGGCAGCTCTGTCCTTCTAGCTGGCTGATAGCAAGCAGCAATTCAGCTCCTGCTGACAAGTATACTATGCAAAATTCTTTGGTTCACAAATGGCTCAACACAGAAGCTAAGAACAGCCATACCGGGTTACACCAAAGGCTTGTATCTTGTCTTCCAACAGTGGCCAATGCCAGGTGCCTCAGAGGGAATGAACAGAACAGGTACCGTAATTTAGCGAATATAACCTGCAGGTTATATTCGTTTTTACAAACCCCGCCCCTCCCTTGCGGGGTATATTCGGGTGCAGGGTATATAGGGTTTTTTTTACTCACCAGCGGTTTTTACTCACCGGAGGCTGGTAGTTCCTCCCCTGCCTGGAGGCTGGTGGTTCCTGCTGCTGCACAGGAATGGGGGGGTGAGCGCTCCCCCACCCAGAGGCTGGTGGTTCCTACGGCTGCGCAGGAACCGGGTGGTGAGCGCTCCCCTGCCCGGAGGCTGGTGATTCCTGCTCCCCCGCCCCTTCTTGTGGCTGTGGAGGAACCAGGGGGATAAGCGCTCTCTCGCCTGGAGGCTGGCGGCTACGCAGGAACTGGGGCGGTGAGTGGCTGGCTAATTCCCCCCCCCCCACCGTAAATTAGCAAATATACGTTATACTCATGCACGGGGTATACAAGATTTTTTTTTTACTGAAATAGGTATATTCGGGTGCAGAGTATAGTTGCTAAATCACGGTAATCATGATCCATCCCATGTCATTCATTCCCAGCTTCTGTCAAACAGAGCCTAAGGATACAATCCCTGCGCATCCTGACTAATAGTCATTAGTCAACCTATTCTCTATGAATTAATCCTTTTTTTTTTTTTAACCTAGTTATCGATTTGGCCTTCACAACATCCCCTGGCAGAGAATTCCACAGGTTAATGGAGTGTGTTGTGAAGAAATACTGCCTTTTTGTTTATGAATCTATTGACTATTTATTTAACTTGGTGACCCCCTAGTTCTTGTGTTTATTAAAAGGAGTAGACAGTACTCATCTACTTTCTATACAAATATGATTTTATAGACCTCTGTCATATTCCCTCCCCTTAGTCATCTCTTTTCCAAGCTGAAAAAATCCCAGTCTCATCAATTTCATAGAATCATAGACTGCTAGAACTGGAAGGGACTTCAAGAGGTCATCAAGTCTAGTCCCCTGCCCTCACAGCAGGACCAAGCACCATCTCGATCCATCGTTGATAGATGTCTACCTGCTCATAGATATCCACGGTGATGGAGATTCCACAACCTCCCTAGGCAATTTATTCCAGTGTTTAACCACTCTGAGAGTTAGGAGGTTTTTCCTAATGTCCAACCTAAAGGGGTTGCAATTTAAGCCCATTGCTTCTTGTCCTAGAAGCTGCATCCCCCTAGTCCGCATGCTTATTGACCTCCTCAAAGAATGCTAGTAGATTGAAAAGGAAAATCATGCCTCACCATGTTTACTCTTCCTCAGCAAATTATATTCCTCTATGTGTCTGACAATTGTGTTCTCTGCTGTAGTTTCAAGCAGTTTGCCTGATATTGAAGTTACACTTACCAGCCTGTAATTGCTATGATCACCTCTGGAGCACTCTTTAAAAGCTGGTATCACATTAGGTATTCACTAGTCATTTGGTACAGAAATTTATTTTAAAGGGTAAGTTGCAAACAACAGTTCTGAATTTCGTATTTGAGTCCCCTCAGAACTCTTGGGTGAATGTCATTTGGTCCTGGTGACTTATTGTTTGGTTTATCTATTTGTTCCAAAACCTCCTGTAATGATATCTCACTTCCTCAGATTTGTCACCTAAAAAGAAAGGCTCAAGTTTGGGAATCTTTCCATTTCCTTTTTTGTGAAGAATTCATTGAGTGCTCTTTTAGCATTTTGATCAGCTAGTGGCTCTCGCTGGTTGTTTAGCAAGTTTGCTGCTTTTGATATACTCAGACTATTTTTTCTATTAAGTCCCAGCGGGGTAGTCATGTTAGTCTGTAACTAAAAAAACTTAAACAATGGTCCTGTAGAACCTTAGAGACTAACAAAAATTTTATACTATTTATATATTTTTGTTAGTATCTAGGGGTATCTCTACTCTACAGAGAAGACCGAAGCTACTGCTGTAGATCTTCCAGGGTTTGAATTAGTGTGTCTTCACAATACCAGCTAATGTGAACTGAGAGGGACACTCCAGTCAATGCTGGTGGTCCTGCTACCATGAGGAGTAAGGGAAGTCAATGGGAGAGTGTTCTTCCTTTGACTTCCTGCAGTTTGGACAGTGCCAAAAGTCAAGCTAAGGTACTTTGACTTCAGCTACGCAATTAACATAGCTGAAGTTGCATATCTTAATTTGACCTTATCCTGCAGTGTGGATATACCCTGAGGTGCTACAGGACCATTGTTGTTTTTAAAGTTATTTTGTTATTCCTTTTTGAGTCTTGGGTTAGCTGTCCTTCAAATTTATTTTTAGTTTTAGGGTGTCTTAGGGGGCCACTAGCTGATTAAGATCCTAAAGGAGAACTCAAGGACGATATGGTCATTGTGGAAAAACTAAATGAATCATATTTTTACATTTCACTTGCATTTATGCTCCTTTCTATTTTCCTCACTAGGATTTAACTTCCTCTTTTTTAAGAATGCCTTTTTGTCTCCCTGCTGCTTCTACTTTGTTTAGGCACGGTGATACATCTTTAATTCTCTTACTATGTTTTTTTTTAATTTGGGGTATACATTTAAGTTGAAACTCTATTACGATGTCTTTAAAAGTTTTCCATACAGCTTGCAGAAATTTCACTTTTGGAACTGTACCTTTCAATTTCTAACTTCCTCATTTTTGTGTAGAATCCTTTCTGAATTTAAATGCTAAAATGTTTGAGGTGTTGTAGTGTTTTCCCCACCAAAGATGTTAAATTTGATTATATTAGGTCACTATTACCAAGCAGTTCCAGATCCAGATCCTATGCACTGGTTAAGAATAAATGAAGAATTGCCTGTCCTCATATGGAATCTAGCTAACTGTTTCAAGAAGCAGTCATTTAAGGTGTCAAACTTGATCTCTGCATCTCATCCTGAGGTGACATTACCCACTCAATATGGGGGTAGCTGAACTGCCCCATTATTATTGAGGCTTTTTAAAAATTTTAATAGTCTCTCTAATCTCCCTGAGCATTTACAATCTTTGTCACCATTTTTGTGGAGTGGTCAGTAGTATATCCTTACTGCTATAGTAGTATTATTAGAGAATTGAATTTCTATCCATAGAGATTCTATGGAAAAGTCCAGTTCATTTAGTACTTTTACTTCATCTGATTCTACACTTTTAGGGTATGTCTACACTAGCTTGTTAGTTTGAGCTACGTAGGCAAATGAGGGCAACCAGAGTTGCAAATGAAGCCCGGGATTTAAATATCCCGGGCTTCATTTGCATGTTCCTGGGCGCCGCCATTTTTAAATCCCCCTTAGTCCAAACTAACTGCCCGCGGCTACACGCGGCAGTTAAACGTTAATTCGAACTAACTCCTTTTAACTAACTCAAACTAACTCGAATTAACTGTTACTCCTCGTGGAACTAACGAGCTAGTGTAGACATACCCTTTCATAGTGCCACTTCCTCACCAGCGAGATCTGTTCATCTGCCATGTCATATCAGTAGCCTCATTTTATATAGGGCACTCTAGTTCACCCATTTTATTATTTAAACTTTCAGCATTAGGCAACTTTTTAAAGTGCTTATATACACCTTCTTAGCTGTCTGCTGGTACATGATGTTATTAACTGTGATTTTTTTTATCTGATATTCTCATTAGATCTTACCCATATTTCATTATCTACTTTCCTCTCCTCCTTACTAGGACATCAAGAGAATCTCCCTTAAGAGATGTCTGTCTGTTCCATGTGCTCCTCCACAACCATCAGCTTTCTCCCCCCCTTAAGTTTAAAAACTGCTCTATGATTTTCTTAATTTTAAGTACCAGCAGTCTGATTCCATTTTTGTTTAGATAAAGCCTATCCTCCCTATATAGGCTCCTTCTTTTCCAAAAGTTTCCTTGGTTCCTAATAAATCCTCACATTGATATCCTGCCTGTCTACTTGTCCCCATGAGTGTAACTGGAAACACCTTAAAGAATGCTCCCATGGAGGTCTTGGACTTCAATCTCGTAGGCTATGTCTACACTGCACAGTTATTTCGGAATAGCTTATTTTGAAATAGCATGTCTACACTGCAGGGAAATCTCAAAATTAGTCCGAGTCAGGCTTCCCTAATGTAGATGTGCTATCTCAGTTTAGAGCTTCAGGAGGAATAACTTAGATTGGCCCTGGTGAGGGGCTATTTCGAAATAGCAGAAGAGGAGTGTCTACACATGCCTTATTTCAAAATAGCTATTTCAGAATAGGTGTTATTTTTTGTAGAATGAGGCTTACAGAAGTGGGAATAAGCCATCCGTCATTTCAAAATTATTTTGAAGTAACGGAATTGTTGTGTAGAAGCTTGCATAGTTATTTTGGAATAACGACTGTTATTCCAAAATAACTTTGCTGTCTAGACACACCCATACTTAGCAACTTAAATTTAGCTTTCGGAGGTCTCTTTCCTCTCCTTTCTTCTCTATCTCTCAAAGGTTGTGGATCTCTCAAGATAGCCAGACAGAATTATGTGGAATGCTGGGGAGGAGTGGTGGTCATGGTACATGTAGATATACCATGATCCTCACTCCTCCCCAGCACTACACATACGTCTGTCTAGCAGCCTCAAGGAAAAGCACAAAGCAGGCAGGTAAGTCACCATGAGGTTTTTCCCAGTCACTGGAAACTGTTTAATGATCAAATCCCTCATTATTAATATCTGTCTCTTCCTAATAACTGGAGATCCCTTCCCCACAAACTTAATCTCGAAGGAGGTTCCAACTAAGGTTATTTCTGTCAGCATCGGCTGGATGTTCTCCTTCCCTGAGACTTTTGCCCTCCTCAACAGCACAGAGGCTGTCTGACCAGAGGTAGCCCCATTCTATTTATGTCCTGCACCAAATGTACATATTTAAATAATCGCCGCTTCATTTAAATTAAAATGGCTGCCGCCCTGAGCCGATCAGCTGTTTGTCGGCTCAGCGCGGTAGTCTGGACGCTCCGCGGTCGACATCAAAGGCATTTGTCGACCGCCCCAGTATGCCTCATGGGAAGTTTACTGGGGAGGTTGACAAATGCCTTTGATGTCCACCATGGAGCGTCCAGACTACCGCGCTGAGCCAACAAACAGCTGATCGGCTCAGCGCGGCAGCTATTTAAATTTAAATGAAGCGGCGATTATTTAAATCGCTGCTTCATTTTGCTATGCCGGGTAGCCTAATCTACATGCCTCTGTCGCCAGAAGCATGTAGTCTAGACATACCCATGGAGAGCAAGTAAAGGGTGAAGCAAGAATATCCAGGAAATGTTCTGATTTTAATGCACCTGCTTTCACTAGTGTGACTGCTAGGAAACCCCCAGCTAGGTGTCTTTGAATTGCTCTTCCTTAGAGGAAGATAATGGTACTGCCTGCACCTACTCACATGAGGAGTACGAGTGTCGATGAAGTCCACTGCAAAGAATGTTATTCCAATGAGTACATTTCTTACACTCTAAATTGAGCAAATACCTTTGAGACATTTAAGATTAAGTCTGCAACATAAAATATGGAGATGGACTGAAAAATCTGGATACGGATTTCAACTCCTCTTTCCCTTTCCTTCCCTCAAAGATGTTGATTGTGGCTCCTCTCATAGTAAAAATGGGGGAATATGAGGAATTGTAATCTGAGGCTTTCATAAAGGAAGGGAGGGAAGCTATTGGAATAGTCACAGAAAGCTGGAAAGAGGAGAAGGGAAATTTGAATTTAGTCCCAGCTTTAATCTACTTGGAAAAAAGAACTTTCTCCACTGTAAAGATCTGTGCGTCTGCATAAATAGAAATCAATTGAATTGATTTTTGAGACTTGCTGTGCTGCTGCCATTTCAAAACTCAGTTAGTGTTTAGCGATAAGGTCACTAGAATGACCAACAGAATAGTTTTACTTACGGCATAAAAATTACAATTTTGCACCATGCAATTTCAGAGAAATGACTTACTGTAAAATACTTGGTCTTATGAGTCTATAATATGCAAATGTGCATTTTGAGCCATTGTATTAAAGAATTTAGTCTATCACTGATGTGTGAAGGATTTACATGGTAGTTTCTATTAATGCTAATGGGTCTGTACTTCGGCTACGCGTGCATAACATCTAATGTAATAGCCCAAAGACAATTCACAATCTCTGGGGAACAGCCACCTTCCCTGGCATCATGCTTCTTTAAACATGCCAGATTTTCCAGCTGTCTGTCAGCATTATGGAGAAGGATTTCCTCTAAAATAATGAAAAACCCCACATCCCTGGGAGGGTTCAGGGAAAATGAGGACCATAGTGGAGGGGTAGGGAGGGCATTCAGCTTCAGTGGTGCCAACGTCTGAAAATTATTTTTATGGACCATGTAGAAAATTATGGACAATCAAACTTTTTACGGACTCATACTTAAATAATAGAAAGCTAACTCAAAAAGACAAAAGTGAACAATATTCAATTTTTTTATTCATATATCATAACACTCCAGTCCCTCAGCTGAGCTGACAGTGATGGCACCTGTAAAACCCAGGCAAACGAAGCCAGGCGGTTGTGGGGAGGAGGGAGTTCAAAACACAGGCAGATGAACCTGCAGCAGTTTTGATGGCATGTAGACACAGTACTTTTCCAACTATAGCCACCGGCCCCTCTTCCCCGGGCCCTTCTCCCACCCTGTGAGAGGACACCCAGCAGCCATTCACCTGGCTGGGACCAGGAGCTACCACCAGCAACCACCCTGCTGTGACTTACTGATGGGGAAGGTACTAATCCCAGCCTACAGTCCCCCACTTCTCCTCAGTCATGGAGAGCCCAGCAAAAGTTGCTGCTATGCTGATGCTAGTAATGCCGAAGAAAAGTTCAAAGCCAGAGGCAGAGAAACAGCATGTCAGAGGGAGCCCACACTTGGAGAATTCCCCTCTTTGGCCCTGCCTTGGGAATTAGCATCCCTGGAGCTGCTCTGCAGTGCAGAGCTTGCTCTGGGGCCAAGGAGGAGGGACTCCTCAGCTCCACTGTAAAGCTCAATGTTTTTAAACTGCTATGTAAGGCTACCTCTACACTGCACACTCATTTTGCAATAAGTTATTCTGGAAGAAATACTCTGAAATACACTATGGCTATGTCTAGACTGGCATGACTTTCCGCAAATGCTTTTAATGGAAAAGTTTTTCCGTTAAAAGCATTTGCGGAAAAGAGCGTCTAGATTGGCACGGATGCTTTTCCGCAAAAAGTGCTTTTGCGCAAAAGCATCTGTGCCAATCTAGAAGCGGTTTTGCACAAGAAAGCCCTGATCGCCATTTTAGCCATCGGGGCTTTTTTGCGCAAAACAAATCTGAGCTGTCTACACTGGCCCTTTTGTGCAAAAGCTTTTGCGCAAAAGGACTTTTGCCCGAACGGGAGCGTCAAAGTATTTGCGCAAGCACTGATGTCTTACATTAGAACGTCAGTGCTCTTGCTCAAATTCAAGCGGCCAGTGTAGACAGCTGGCAAGTTTTTGCGCAAAAGCGGGTGCTTTTGCGCAAAATGATGCCAGTCTAGACGCAGCCTAAAAGGAAGCCTCAAAATTAGTCCGAGGCAGGCTCCCCTAATGCGAATGCACTACCTAGATTTAGAACCCCAGGAAGCACTAGGGCAGTGTTTCCTAAATGGTGCTCTGAAGAACCCTGGGGTTCTGCGAAGTGGAACATGGGGTTCCGCGAAAAAATTCTGCTTCCCCGCCCCCTGCAGAACCTGTAGTCAGCTCCCATTGGGGCTTTGCTGGTGAGGACAGGCTTCTGGGGGCACGCGGCTTTGACCGCTCCACCACCCACTGTGGCTGCCCCACCCCTGTGCACAGTGTGGCCCCTCCTCAGCCTGCAGGACTGCCCTGTTCCGGTGCCTTGCAGCTGCCTCCTCCTCGTGTGCAGGCGGCAGCGTTTACAGTGGCGGCTGCTGCTGCTGCGAGGGGGGAGGGGAAGGAGTGGCCAGAGCCAAGGAGCTGCTCTCGGACCTCGGCGTGTTTTTTACCTGCTGCCTGCGTGGAACCTGGCTCGGGCTCTGCTGCCCCCCCCCCCCTCGGGGCGCACTTGGGCTCTGCTGCCCCCCTCGGGGTGTGCTCGGGCTCTGCTTTCCCCCCCCTCGGGGCATGCTTGGGCTCGCTGCCCCCCAATTGCTGCTGCTCTCTCTCTCCTGCGCCCCTCCCCAGCCTGCTGGGGAAGTGGCAGAGTTTGATCTGGAGGGGAAGGTTGGGGTTTCTACACCCTCCCCGCCCCTGTCCTGCTAGTGGGAAGCATGGCCTGGTGCTGCAGCTGCACTGGGTTCCCCGCTGCATGGGCAGGGGTGGGGGAGACTGAGCTCCCCGCCTCCTCCCCCCCCCCCCCCAGGAACAAGAGCATGCTGCCTGGAGGCTTTCCCTGCTGCAGCAGGTTTGCCAAGCCAGGTAAGCATCCCCCCTCATGCCCAGACCCCGCACCCATATCCCCCTCACTCCCCTCTCCCCCCCCACCAAGAGCCCACATTCCCAGCTTGCTCTGACACCCTGCCCCAGGTCCCCTCTTGTACCCTCCCTCCTGGCCAGACTCCCTGCCCCAAGTCCCCTCTTGTGCCCTCCCTCCTGGCCAGACAACCTGCCCCAAGACCCTCCTGTACCCTCCCTCCTGTCCAGACAACTCTTCCCCAAGCTTTCTCCTGTACTCGTCTTCCTGGCCAGGACACTGCAGATTATCTTTGATTTATAGACAAACATCATGAAGTATTTTCCAACCATAAATGACAACAATAACTGGGTTTGAAATCCATTAAGTATAACAGGAAAGCCAGTCAGTTTTTCTATGCAAGATTATGAAAACCTAATTGAAATCACTTCAGATGGCCAATTAATACAAAAATGTAAAGAAGTTTCTGTGATTACGTTTTGGGGAGGCTTATGTCATGAATATTCAGCTTTATCAAGACGTGCAACTCGTCAGTTGTTAACCTTCACCAGCACATACTTGTGGGAAATTGGGTTCTCGAATTATGAAGCAACAAAAACAAAATACAGAAATCAACTGAATGAAGTTCCAGATATGCAAATCCAACTTTTTAGTATTAAACAAAATATAAAAAGAATTTGCCAAGAAAAGAAGAAAAACTACTGTTCACATTGAAAACTGTCAATATAATTCATATTAGTTTTTGAGCTTTATTTTTTTGTACACATTAAATGTGATTTTTGTTTCTAAATATGTGCAATTAAACTAAATGTTGATCTCATGACCTTATTTAGCATTTGTTCATTATTATTATCCTTACTTATTTGCTGGGGAGGGGGTATCATGGCTCCCCCCCCTTTTTTTTTGCTTGACAAATTTTCCCTAGGGGTTCCTCGAAATTCTTCTGAGTTTAAAAGGGTTCTGTGGCCAAATAAAATTGGGAAACACTGCACTGGGGAGTAATTACTTTGAATGGCCCTGGGGGAGGAGCTATTTCAAAATAGCAGCAGTGGAGCATCCACACTACTACTATTCTGAAATAACAATTTCAGAAGAGGCGTTATTCCTCATGGAATGAGGTTTACAGAAGTCGGAATAAGCTGTCCGTTATTCTGAATTTATTTTAAAATAATGGAATTGCTGTGTAGACACTCACATTGTTATTTTGGAATAATGGCCATTATTCCGAAATAACGCTGCTATGTAGATGCACCCTAAATATTTTTACAGACAGGTCCAATTTTAGCTTTTTTTTAAAAAAAACAGACTGTCAGTAAATTCACAGATAGTTGCCCTCCTTGCTCAGCTTCCAAATAAGTGCCAGAGACTTACAGTCCTGAGATTTTCCTGCAGACCTTGGAATACCTGGAATGAGAAGGGTCATGCTGTGTATTGATTATGATATCATGAAGAAATTCACTAAGTTGTTTGTGTGGAAATTTCCCATTAATAAAGAATGTATGTAAGGGTTTGTAAGTAGGCATCTATTAGGTCAATTTACAGCCACAGTAGTATTTACTGAAGTGGTTGGTGTGCATCCTCATCAGGAACATTTCTACTGACCTAAGAGGGGCAGTGTGAGGAGTCTGATCTCTCAGCTACACTGACTCTGCTGCTTATGCTTCTGGTTCCCTGTGGAAGTTGGAGGAAGCAGTTCAAGGCTTCTCACCTCCTCCTCCTCTGTTACCTGCTGGGAGTCAGGGGAAACAGCCTGGGTTTTCTTGCTACCAGGCTGCAGCTGCCCATTCTTCCCAGCCCTGTCCACTCCCCACCAGGAGCTGGGCAGTCTTGTCAATTTCATGGCTTACTGAGCTGTGAAATTGACAAAGTTGCCTGCTCCTACCAAGGGCTCCTGGACCTTCTGGCCCTAGCTCCCAGCAGCAAGTGGGGGCTTTCTTTGCAATTACATAGCTTCTGCCATGAAATTGACAAGACAGACAATGTAAGGAATAATTTCTACACAGATGGCATCACCCTAACTATGCCAACATAAGCCTTACCTCTCTTATGGAGGTGGAGTTATCATGTTGGTGTGGTAGGGCACTTGCATCAGTGAATTGAATGCTGGTGGCATTTGCCAGTCACTCAACTCAAGTGCTTTGCAGAAAAGATTTGTCTTTGTTCCAGTGGACCCTGGATATGCCCTGGACATACTTCAGTACTAGATGCACTATGGTTAATATAATTGTCATAATGCTTTGCTCAGTGGGATCCACAATGGGTTCCATACTTACACTGCTATGGTGTCTGTGCAGATAACCAAGGGAAAAAAGGGCAGGAATAGGAGCATAACCCAGAATGGAAAGGGGTGCAGGAACTGTGGGATAGCTACTCACAGTGCATCGCTCTCAAAGTTGATGGTAGCTACCCTACTGGGGACGTGCTACTTCAAACAATATTAAATTCTTGCATGCAGTGGAGACATGCATCTTCGACTTTACAAAATCGGGTGCTAAAAAGTTGACCTTAATAAATTCAACCTTATCTTTCAGTGTAAACATAGCCTAACCTAAGTGAGTGATCACTTGATTAAGCCCTTTATGTTCCCAAATGTTTTCTAGCCTGCCTAGATCTTCTATGACTTATGTCTTATTTTGACAGCTATGCACACATTTTTGGTTTGTTCTTCTTTCAGTTGTATATCAACAAAACCATGCTTTGTAAGCTTTATTCTGCTGACACCCTGTTTTCAGATCCATTTTTTTCATAAATTAATGAAAATGAGTTCACAAGCTGCCTGTAACCTCGGCAGAATGTGCATTTCAGTCAAGTAATTTTTCACCTGGGATTCTATGGTAGCTCATACATTAGCTGAGAAGTTTATCTTTGAAAGTTTATCATCAAAGAAAGTAATGTCAAAATGTAAAGAAATGTTACTCTGTGTGTATTTAATAGCTGTTTTTGTGGGCAATGGAAATTAGATTGTGTTTTTACTTCAACTGTACTCCCCGAAAGGACCTGAAAACACTTGCCTAATCTTAATCCATTAATTTAAAAATGTTTTCAGTGTTAATTATTGGTTGGCCATCTAATTTTATTTATGTGAATTTGACCCTACAAATCAACATTCAAAAGAAAATCAAGTATTTTACCTATTGTTCACCATCTTAATTTATATATAAAATCATTACTTGAATCATTTCAACACATACTCAATAACTCATCCTGTTGAATCTTAGGTGCCAGCTTTTTCCTTTGCCTGTGGATGCTCAATTATACTCAGTCATAGGCCCTGCCACTACTCCACCAAGTTGCACCCCAAGCCTGTTCCTCCTCTGCCCCAGTGCCTCCAGCATGCTATTGAGATACTGGGAGGAGGAGGGAGGAGTTGATCAGCAGAACTACCAACAGGCAAGAGATGCCGTGTGTGCTACCTGGCATTTGGCCACTGTTGGAAGATAGAATACTGAGCTAGTTGGATCTTTTGGCCTGGCATGTCCATTCTCATACTCTTGTGAGCAGGCTGCCAGTGGGTGCTAAGCACCTTCTATTTTTTTTCCATGGCTGCCTCGGTCCCAAAGCACCCCTGGAGTCAACATATATGACTTGAGTTCAAGGGACTTTTCAGGTAGTTAGCCACGTGCTCAAATACATTGGTCAACAGGGGCCTCCAGGGGGTAGCACATGTCTGTAAAGACAAACTCTAATTTCACTTTGCTCTCCTTTTGGCCTTCTGAAGTTTATCTACAGTGCACAACAATGAATTATTTGACATTTAAACAATCCCCTTTTGCTTACCAAAAGTCAAATATGCAAGACAAAAATATGCGAGTCATGAATATTCTGCTTCCTTCTGCCTCCTATTTACTATAGTTTTGTAAATGGTCAGTGAGCTTGAACAAACAAACTATATTTTGATTTTTTTTTTTACTTTAAAATCCTAAATTCTGCTTTCCTATGTATGATACAAACTTGACTGTTGAATCTAGGAAGGCAGATGGTGTAATAGGTCTGTAATTGCTCTCTTGGGTATAAGGATCTCTACTGTTATGTCCATTATATGGTTCTCCCATTAATTTCTTCAAATAAATTACTAAAATTCAAGTCACTATTTTTCTGTGGCTTTTCATTGTTAAAAGTTAAATAAAATTGAATTAATAATACTTCATTTTATCAATGTATGTTGTTCTCATAATGAACTCATATTTGAGAGAGTTTGTTTGATTGTTCAAGAACTCCTCCTCAATGGTAACAGCTAGGACCACCAAATTTAGTATGCAGCTTCCGCTTACCATAGTTTAAAGAAAGATAAGGGTTTGGTTGAGTCAGGAAAATAGGATGTTCCTGGAATGGGATTGCTTCTCATAAAACCACACAAAAAAAAGAGATAGAATGACCAGGTAGAAAAAGCTAGCTGTGGTATGCCGTCACCCATCTGGGACTACCCTAGCCTTGAGCCTCTCACCCCACCGTGATCTTTAGAGGGGGCTGAAGCTTCCCTACCAGATTCATACAGGGACATTGCTGGCTGTTTCCCTTCATCAGTGAGTGAAGAGAAAGTGCTCAGTTTGCGGCATTCCTCATTCTGGCTGGGGAGCAGGGAGGCAGACAACCCTGGACCTGCCCCAGCCGGGGGACATGCACTCCTCCCCCAGCTGTGCCCATTAGAGCTGCAGCAGCCATGGAGAGGTGCTTCTCATCTGGGCTGGGATAATCTTCTGTCCCCACGGCAGCCTGCATACGGAAATCGATTTGAGATAAGATATGCAATTTGCACTATGCAAATTGCATATCTTATTTTGAGTTTAGGGTGCTGTGTAGACACACACACAGAATGAATAGTGGAAGGTGGTATGCTATTCATTATGAAAAATAATTTTTATATTAGAATAGTAAAAATTAAGATAAATGAACACAATCTGTAAAGTAGTAATGTAATAGCTGATTTCAATAAGGTGCTGTGCTGTTGCAGGGGTCCATCTAGGTATAGTTAGTTACAACTTCCAGCTCTGGTATGAGGACATTTCTCTCTCATTATTAATTAGTTGGAATTCAGTTACCAAGCTGGGGAACACTTTTGCAGAAGACTCTGCAATAAATTTTGCATAGTATTTTAAAGCATAATTATATCTATTTCTTCCTAGTTGAAATATGCCAAATACACAGTCAATCCTGTTAAATCATTAAATTAGCTTCTTCTGCAAACTGTAATATGCAAGATGACAAACAGCCATGTTAAAATCACTAAAATGAAAAAAGATCTTGAAGCAGAAAATCTGTGTTTGTGTTTTTAAATAATACAACATTTTAAACCCCGGACAAGAGCTGCCCATTTCTTCCAACTATGTAGCACTTATGAGACTTATTATAAATATAAAGGCAATGTGAGAGCTGAGAATAGAAATGGGGCCTCACATCTGTATAGAATTATCCTGTGTCATTATTAGAGTTGGTCACATCACTTATGGCAAATTATTTGACAAACTTCACATTAATTCTGACTGTCTTTTTGTTCGTTAAATATTCTCCCACTCCAGTATCATACTTACGGGGCCAAACTCTGCTCTTATTTAAAGTACAGGTTGGACCTCCCTGGTCCAACACCCTCAGGCCCTCACTGGTGCCGGACAAGGGAGTTTGCTGGACCAGGGGAGATCCAACTGATTCCCTGCTGGTGTCTCCCCAGCCACTAGGCTCTGCTACCCCTAGCCCCATCAGCTCTGCAGCCCTGCCAGCTCCATGGGTTCTATGGTCACCCCATTGGGCTTAATTGCTCCACCAGCTGTGGACTCCACAGCCCCATGAGCTCCAGTGGCTCCAGAAACCCTGCTGTCCCTGGCAGTCCCACTGGCAGCCACGCTGACTTTGTTCTGTGCTGGCTTTCCTGCCCCACCAGCTTTGCAGCTCCAGCGGCTCTGCCAGTGGCTGGGCTATGCTGCCCCATGAACTCTGTTGCCCTGCTGGCCCCACTAGCCGGCTCTGCTCCCAGCCATTCTCAACCTTGTTGCTGGGGCTCTCTGGTCCAGCAACATCACCCATAGATGTTGCCAGACCAGAGAGTCCCAGATCACCGAGGTTCAACCTGTAATGTAATGTCAGAATAGCACTATTGATTTAAGTGGAGCTCTACCCTTATGGGTATAGTGCAGGCAAATTTTTCTTGGTAGCGTTCAGTTTTATGTGGTCTTCCAACTAAATCCAGTTTTTAAAACTTGCCACACATGGATAGATGTGGTTGTGGTGGTGTTGACATGGAATAAATTGCTAAAGAAAGCAAACATGGTATTTCATTCTCATGAGTATAATTGAAATCTCATCCAATTCAAAGCCACTGTGTGCAATTAATTCTACTTTCTAGCTATAACTATTAGCGAGATTAATAGGGTAACAGTATGAGTGCCTTGTTTTATTACTTATCCAGAGTGAAACTGCATACAAGATTTTTATTAAAGAGCCATGTTATATGGCTACGGAAAATGCCATGTTAGCACTATTGTATTACAAGTATATTGAAAGATATCTTGATCTAAATTATGAAAGAGGCAAACTCCAATCAACTGCTCTGAAATATAGATGATAAAGTATCTCCTTTATATTTGTAAGGCTTTATGTCCAATGAGATAATATTTTGTTGACTGTCAATATCTATGAAGGTATCCTGATACTAGGTCATGTTGCTAGACTTGAAGTGCACTGGAGCTATCTAAGTGCTTGCTTCTGACCCTAGACCAAAGCTTTTTCAAGTGTTCCCTGACTTCTCAATTACCATTTGTGTATCACCAGCTTTTTGGCCTGCTGTCAAGATGGATGGAATCACTGGCTGAGATTCCCAGTAAAATTACTTGGTCAGCTCCTGCCCTCTTTTTCTTTCCTGTTGAGGTACTGAATAGGATGGGGGAGATCTTAGAGCTATGAGCTATGAGAATCTAGAAGGGGAAGAAGCAGACAGTGGGCCAGAAGACTCTCCTATCCCCGGCAAGGCAGAGGAAGTATCCCATAATAGTTCCTGCCCTCATTTTTCTCCATCATCACACCTGAAAACTGCCACCTCTCAAAGGGGAAGAGAGAGATCTTCTGCTTCCTTCCATTACCCCTACTGGCAGTTCCTGGAGCAGTGAAATGAACTTAAAATCTATATAGATATTTTAAAATTACAGCTTGGCTGCATAAGAGGGTCATTCTCCCAGTCTGCTACTTCATAGTAGAACTGCAAATGCCACAGGACCTCTAGGTTAGTCCACTTCTTTAGGCCATGATGTCAACACTTCAGTTCTGCATGTGCTAACTCGAAGGAAGCACCCTTAAACTAGTGCTTCATGCTAGGATCACAGCAAAGGGAGCAGTGTGCCTTCTAGGGCTAAATTGTCCCTGCCTGTTGCATAAAGTGCGAGTGGGCACAACACTTTACCCCTACTTTGCCTGCCCTGCATAAGGTGGATGAGTGGAGAGGAGAGGAGAAAGGGAAGAAAGCCAGCCATTCCAAAAGGGAAGGGACAGTGTGTGACCCTTCCTTCTTTTTTGTATTATTTGGCCAGAATAGGTGGTCACAGTAATAACAGCAAGTTAGTCATCCAAGGGTATGGTGCACTCTGCATGCTTTCCCTGTGGGTTGCAGATGAACAATTATTACCTTCTAAGAAGCTCTGTCTTGGATGGCGGTTTCTGTCCCATGCTCATGGCCTATGGGAGACTATATGCCATGATCCACTCACTGACATTTTATATCATCTACCAACACTCAGCATTTTGCAAAAAGATGTAAACATTTCTTTGCTGAGGAGGTAAATACTGAGCATTTTATAGCAAAGGTCAAATGCTGCAGGCTTTACTCAGGGGGAAACATTTGATTTGAAATCAATGGGCATTTTCCCTGTGACAGAAGTGAATTAGGACTGCAGAATGTGGGTATAATGTGGTTGTGTAGATAACAGACTTCCAAATAGTTAAACAGTTCTTTTTTTTTTTTTCCAAACATGAAGTGTTTCAGGTCACATAAATTCTAGCTACTGTTTATTCTCAGGCACAAAACAAATGTATTGATCTGGATGTGAACTTTACTATGTTTGCCATTTTCTTTGTTTTTCACCGCTAAAATATAATATATGTGAATTAAAATATAAATCAAAATCACACTTTAAACTTCTTGAACCCAAGTTTGTGCTCCGTTTTAAAGCAATACTGCAGCAATCTGTGGTGCAGCTTAACTTCAGATATAACTCCTATTAGTTGATAAAATGTGATTTATGTTTTATTTCTATACTAAGAAGTGGCATTAATAAAAAAGCATCAGGAAATGAAGGCCATGAAACTCTTATTCCCAGTGCACAAAAGATATGGAAGATTGAGAATAATGTCTTTAATTTCTAGAGCTATATGAAAAGTTTCAGACATAAATTGAAAATGACAAATTTTGGCATTTTTCCCAATTTTTCAAAAAAAGCAAAAAGCAAATGGCTTTTGCTGGTGAAGCTTCACAAGTAAGAAGATTCATTTTTTTTTCCATAGCAAATTGTGGGTTTTGCTTAAAAAAAAATAGGAACTTAGACAAGTGAGAGAACCACTATGTTGTGAAAGTTCTTTAAAATAAAAATCAGATCTATGGTGTCAAAATATTTCAAAACTCCAAAATCAAGGTTTTTTTCTTATATAGCTTCTAATATTTCCACTAGATTAACCATAACACTGTTTTATTAAGGTGAGTGACAATAGCATTGGAATAGTGAATGAATCATATCTTCAGAAAACTGTGTGCAAATGTAATTTGTTCTCACAACATCCCTGTGAAAGCAGAAAAGTAGTATCCCAATTTTGGAGAGAGGGAAACCGTTTTCCATGTCCAGACAGCAAGTAGCGGCAGAGTTGTAGTTAGAATTTAGGAGTTGTTACAGTTGCTTCCAGACCCTCCCTCTAACCAGTAGACAATGCCCCTCTAAATATTGTTCCAAATATATTTGAACTCTAAACCGTTTCTATCTCTCTATATATAGAAAAGTTGTTTCTGCTGGACAACAGAATGTTCCTGCCAGGCAACAGAATGACATCATCATGTCATCAGTGTCAAAAGGCTCTCTGTCTGCTTTCTCTTTCATGGCCAGAGAGAGGGAGGTAAGTGAGAGTAGCAAGCAGGGTGCAGCCCCTTAGTGTTTTTAAATATCTTATGACAAAGGGTCCTAAGCTTTGAGTTTACTGTGCACGCCTCTCTGGCAGGGAGGGAGGGACCTGCCTGCACAGAGCTTATTGCAAGCTCAAGCGAATGAAGTTTATTTTGAATGAACCATCCTTTAATAGACACGATTTTACACAATTTCTGAAAAATCTCATAAAACAGTGGGGCAATGAGAAGCATTAGTGTGACTTCTTAAGATGGGTTGTATAATGTATGGAAGATCAATTTTATTAAAACTGTACAGAAAATTTGTACAATTTTGTAGGAACTGTGAATAAAGCACAAGTTAGGGCAAGGTGTGAAACTTTCAAAAATTAAAAGTACAATTGCCTGAATTCTTCATTATGAATAATATTGGTTGTGAATTTTGCCTCTTTTGGTAATCCCAAATTTCTTCTCATGTATGTGCTGAAGAGTTTGTTGGAATAACTTTTCAAATTAGTTGTTTATAGACTTCCTGCTTTAACAATTTCTTGCCTTTTGTGGTTCGTCATTTAGTTCTCATGCTATATCTTCTTGTTGGCTGGATGGCATCAATATTTTGAAGAGTGAAAAAGCAAATAAAAGCAAGGCTTGAACTTGGCTCAAATTTGGGATAAAGTCGCAGATCATATTATTCCCCGAAACTTGTTAACCTGGCCTTTGTTCCAATAATCAGTACTGTATGCAAATTATTTCTGATGCATAATGTTAGCCAATTAGTCTGTGAAAACAATAACAGTTAACTTGTGTAGCACTGTTTGTTGCTATACAAATTAAATTATCTTGAATTCTGCTCTATACACATGATGATCATGTGTCAAAACACCCATAGTATTATTCATCCCAGAATTTTAAACCAATCACCAACATTTTAAGAAACCTTGTGAAACTCTTACAAAGGTTTGATTTGATCTTCCAACATACAAAAGTCTAAGGCAACGTCTACACTGGCATGATTTTGCGCAAGAACTCTTTTGCGGAAGAGTTCTTGTGCAAAAACTCTTCCAGAAGAGAGCGTCTACACTGGCATGTGCCTTTGCGCAAGAGATGTGCTTTTGAAAGCTGTGATGAACATTTTAACCATAGGGCTTTCTTGCGCAAGAAATTCATGTTGCCTGTCTACACTGGCCTCTTGCACAAGAACAGTTGCACAAGAGGGCTTATTCCTGAGCGGGAGCATCATAGTTCTTGTGCAAGAAGCACTGATTTCATACATTAGAACGTCAGTGTTCTTGCTCAAGAACTCATGGGCCAGTGTAGACAGGCAGCAAGTTTTGGCACAAAAGTGGCTGCTTTTGCACAAGATCACGTCAATGTAGACACAGCCTAAATGTTTAGAATACACTCTGAGGGTACATCTACACAGCAGCGTTATTTTGAAGTAACTGACATTATTCCGAAATAACATAGTGCACGTCTACAATACAAGCCTTTATTTTGAAATAACTTCTTACTCTGACTCATGATAATCCTCATTTCACGAGGAGTAAGGGAAGTCGAAGGAAGAGTGTTCATCCTTCAACTTCTTGCTGTGTAGACAGCGCCAAAAGCCAAATTAATCTATTTTGATTTCAGCTACACAATTGACGTAGCTGAAGTTACGTAGCTTAATTCAACTTTAGGCTTGCTGTGTAGAAGTGCCCTGAGAGATATCCAAAAATATTCTTCAACAAACTCTGAAGTCTTAACCCTGAACAGATGTAGCTGAATTCAAAGGTGATATTTCCTCAAGACACTGCAAAACAAAAAAGTTGAAAAGAGAGACAATAAAGGGAATGGTAATGGTTTTACAGCAGATGCCATAGGTACAGTTACAACTGCAGGTAACATAAAATCATTTTTACTAAAGAAACTGTTATGAGGGCTAACAATTATAAATCTACCCCAAACACAAGTGTAATTTGTATAGTGTAAGCTTCAGGCTACAGCTGTTTAAAAATAAAAAAAATAATTATTATACAACATAAACAATAATACTTCCAGAAACTGCTTCTTGGTTTCCAAGAGCTCTGAAAGCTAATCATCTCTCAACAAAAACTGAACAGCAGCAGTTCATAAAGTTTTTTTCCTCTATTCTTCTTAACTGAACTAAATTGCACTGAGAATATATTTCTGACCTCATCATCTTTCTTACCATTCTCTGGTTGCAATTTCATATCTAGTCAGGTGAAGATGCAAACTTCAAGTCTGTTGGTCCAATGCGAGGCTGGGGTTTTTTTTTTAATTCCAGTATTTGTTTTCCCCTTGAAGTAGTTATGACCTCTTCTGTTTAGCCAATCTTGACACAGCCATCTGAAAAGAACTGTCTCATGGTGCAACATGTTTATGGAAATTAACTTCCATAAATTTTCCATTATTGTGTAAAAAATTCTACTCACATATAATTAGTGATTTTTTTAAAATAGAGTAAACTAGTACGTTTATTTTAAAATGTAAAATATTCAAATTAAGCACATTGAGTATTTCAGTGGATGATACATATTTTCTAAACTATAGATATTTCAATAATTTTTCTACTAAATCCATAAACAGTGTAAAATATTCTGTTGAAGTGGGCAAAAGTGCTTTCCAGAATGGCAGCAAGTACTAACACCCTCTTTCCCCCCTCTCACCTTAGGATGCTAAGGATGAGTATACAAGGAAATTAAACCAACATACTGAGGACAAATTATATATAACGTGGGTACTCAAATGACAGGCAGCACAGTTTCCCTTCCTCTTAAATATATTTCTAATTGAAACCCTTCTCAGTCTTGCTCTTCCTTCCCACATATTCTCAGCAATCAGATAGTTCTTCATGAAGCTGCACTGGGATCAGTGGTAGGGAGTCTCTGCCAGCTCCAGGCACATGCAATCCATTCCGTATTTTTCCTTCTTACTAACAGAATGAGAACTGGCACCCAGAGGAAACTGTTGGTGGTGGGGGATGTGTGGATGGTTCACAAAAGTGGTGGGTATGTCCCTGTGACCATGATAAACAGAGAAGCCACTTTTCCTGACAAACAATGAAAAGGGAACTTTATTAGGATACAGGAGAACAGCAAAATTCTCCAGACATTTTTTTCTTAATCAGAATATTTGGCTGCCCTCTAGGGTATCTCAATTAAGCAGATTCTCTTGTATTCCTGAAATGTTGCCAAAGCACAACTCAAACTAATGACAAAGCTAAAACTCTGCAACCCTTTTGAAATCATGCTGTCACTGAAATCAATTCAGGGCACAGTTTTTGCTTTCCCTTTCATTTAGCTTTGGTTTGACTAAGTACTATGAATTATGTACTCTCTTCAGTTTTCTCTAAATGAACATCATTAAGCACTCATATTTTCCTTTTTCCATTGATCGCTGTGGTCAGTCTAGTTCATCATTTATTCTTTGACCAGCTTCCTTCATTGATTAATTCTGTAAATATCTCTTTGAACAAATAGTGGCCAATTAATAAACTGAAGTTGCTGTTTTAGTTGTTTCATTCAAGCACAGGTTCACCTTCCATTCTATAATTTTTTAACTTCCAGTGCTCTTTATTGTTGGCTTTATTTGGTTTGGTAGAGAAGAGTCATCCACTGGAATAATTATGCCCTACCTTGAGACTACAGTATGCTGTCAGGAATACTGCAAAAATAATTTCCCCTGTTACCTTTATGCTTTAGACTCCCCTTCACTAATCCATTTGTGGAATTTAAACTGATCCCAGTCTGGATTTCGGTGAAACCCTTTGTGTCCAATGTTCCTTCTAATTGTTTTCTATCCATGAGTGCAATAAATGTTATGTGCACAAAGACATGTGCAGATGTGCACCACCAGTAGAAATATATGCTGGTGGGTATCAGTGCTCTGCTAAACAGCGGGGTAGCACCTACATCTCTCCTGAGTGGCCAGCCAAGCATTCATCTGAAAGGGAACACTGTTTGTGTCTCCTTCTAAGTTGCAAATTTGCTATAATTTTTTTAGCAACCTCTATTACTCAAAAATGTTGTTTGACTATTCCATGTGAAAGGCAGGGTTTTAAAAATGCTTTTTATTTCTCAAAGCTGTGGCTAGTGTTAAGACAGATATGGTAACATCAAAGAAGCTACGTAGCCAATTGTCTGTCACATCCGTTATGTGAATATATTTATATTGAATATCCATGTAAATGAGCAAAACTTGGCCCAGTCAGTATAAAGTAGATTTTGTTTTGTTTTACATTTTAAGACCCACCAGGGTGAGAAACAAAGTGTTTGTACATTAAACATGTAAAGATTCCGTAGTATGCACTCTGCTTTAAAGGATCTAAGAACACCTTGAGTGACCCATTAGTGGAAAATTTTATTAGATGCACCAACAGTGGGTGAAATGGAAATCTGCGGGAGAAATGATTATAAAAAACAGTGAGCAGGAAAACAGAGGTGGAAACAGCGGAGTGAGAGCTGCCTCTGGCAGTGGTGAGATTGCAGGGTCAGACCTGAGAGATCTGAGAGCAACTAACTTCAGAAGTTAAGTGAAGCTGTGGCAGGAGTGAGACATCGGTGGCAAGGCCTCTCTGAAGCTTACATGAAAGGCTTATATCTACATGTACACATGTAGCAATCCTAGTAATTTATAGTTAAATCATTGCCAGCATTAGCTGAAAATTCACAGTGAAATCAGTAACTGTTAAATGTGTGGCAGGGTAGCAGATGAGTATCACAGCATTCAAGTTTCTCAGATTAACACCATAAATATATATATTTTTAAGAACTAAATAGTTCAGCAGTTTATAGCAGAAGCCTTTTGCCTTTGGAGACATGGGCCAGGAATTCACCACTCCAGGGACGTCTGTAAATAGGGATATTCTCATTAAGTTAATGGGTCTGGGATTCCCCGCCCCCTCTGGGTTCACATTTAGAACTGTGGTGTGACATAAGGGAATGTGAATCTCAGGTTTTGAAGCTTGTAATACTACTGCCTCTGTGCCATACCGTGCCTGCTCTGTGTGGCATCATTTCAGTAAATATTTTAAAGATATTCTTGTCCAGTCCTGTTCAGAAAAACATTGCACATGTTTAACTTTTATCACATGCTTATGTGCAGGTGCATTGCACATGAGGTCTAGACAAGGAACTTTATTCCTTAGCGCTGTCAATTTAACACATTCCATGAGACATCTTACAAGAAAAGAACATTGCAACACAACAAAACAAACCACCTTCAAAGGGGCAATAATCTACACTATTCTGATCAAGATTTTGATGGTAAAGACACCATTTTTTTAACCCTTCTTGTGTTTTGTGGCCATACTATTGTAAAGAGGACCTTATCTGCCACCTTCACAATGCACACCACAGAGAATCTGAAAGCATGTACTATTTTCCTACAAGTTTTAGGTATTCTAATGTAACCTGATGTTTAATTGGAAGTTGTGGGAAACACAGTATTTGGACAAACTTTTCCTCTATGGAAAACACTGATAGCTAGATTCTGAAGTGGAGTAGATGTTTTGTGCATGCATTGCTTTTGTGATTATGGACTGATGCATTTTAAACATCAGCAGAATAGCAATACATTGTTGTTACTCTATTGCTTCTCATTTTTTTTATTTTTTCCTGTCAATAATTTACCTTGCTTGTAGCTGTGAGAACATGTAGGATGACAGCCTTTAAAATACATATGGTTATTTCCAGACTGAGGCTGCTTGGAGCTCATTTGTAATGAGCTCCAAGCATGAGATGGAGAGGAACTCATCTTTTTTCTTTTACAACTACCTGAAGACAAATCTGAGAGACAAAGTTACTGCAGAGTCAATGAATAATCTAAGTCAGTACATTTTAATGAAGACTTTTTGAGAGCAAAGACTGATGCTTCGTGGGATAGAGATTACTTGTTATCCCAGTCCTATCACCTCACTGCTTGTGGCTCTGTGGCCTGTGATGTTCAGGAAGTCAGAGTAGATCTAGTGGTCCCTTCTAGCCTTAAATTCCATGACTGTGCTCAAAGCTTCTAAGAGGACAATCAGCAATTCCATATTCTCTTAAAAGAAATGGGAAAGGTCATTGATACAAATAAAACTGAAGTGCTAGCCACATCAGTGTAAGTCTGTCAGTGCTTCTAATAACTATGACAAAATAAATAGAATTGCATATGGATACCATCTTGGAATGATGTATATCAGCATATTTCCCATTTCAGGAAAGTTTCATGTGCCAAAAAGAGACTCATCAAATATTCCCATCTCAGATTTAATGACTACAAAATGTTCATTGAAACTAGTGGATATTTCAAAGGGACAATGGCACTTCATTTTTTTTTTTTATTTTGCATCCTATGAACCTTGGTAAGTTAATATAGCACTCAAGAATTTCAAAAATAGGAGCTTAACTTTAAGCCTTTAAAGTAATAAGCATAGGTGCTGGAATGAGGGCTGTTGCCACACCTCCTGGCTTGAAGTGGTTTCCATTATATCCAGGCTTTACAATTTGGTTCATTGGCTGTCAGCACACTCATTATGCAAAGTGTTCCAGCACTTCTAGTAATAAGTTAGGCACCTAACTGACATTTTTTAAAAAATGTGCTGAACACTCTGTAACTTCATTAAGTTGATGGGAGCAGCTACACACTCAAAGTCAGGCCCAGGCCTGGCCAAAGAGTGTGCAGGGCCTAAGGAAACATGCTGAGCCACATGGCCACACGGCTCCCGGAACGGTGAGCAGGGCCAGGAGCTGGGCAGCACAGGGGCCCTGACAGCACGCCTTGCCCAAAGGCTGGGCCTGATCACGCCAATTCTTTTTTTAAAATAATCTTGGCCACTCATTATACTCTGTGCCTAGAATATGTCAAATTCATCCTGTGGAAACCAAAGGTACCTCTATTTTGTAATGTTGGTTCATACAAGGAACTTTCTCTCCTAATATTATGTTGCATAAGTTTGGAATAACTACCATAACTTCTGGAAAATAATCTGTACTTTCAGATTCCCTAATATTCCTTTTGCATCCATGGGTGAATGTGGTCCATGGTGTGTATCTGTAAATGCTCAAACAGAAGTCAAACAGCAGCATTTTTTTTCTCACCTGACCCTCTTTCATTGTGTGTGTGTGTGTGTGTGTGTCTTTTAACTTCCTAGTTTTGGTTAAAATTTTGGGGTGTTCTGGCATTTATGCTTCCAGTCTTGACCAAAACCAGAGGTAATGGTATGGATTACATTTGAGGATTACGTGAAGAATTGTGTTAGTTTTTTTTATTTCATGCAAATTGTTTTTTCCACTCCCACATTTATGAAATTGGCACATGGAAGAATGAACCTTGAGCATTTTTTTACTGGTTTTGCTAAATGCAAGATTTAGATGAACTAAATCCCGAAAGGAATACAGACATTTCACAGACTGAGAAACTCCCCTCTCTCCAGGCATTCTCCTTTGTAATTTTTTCCCAAACTGTGCAGCATTTTGCTTCCTCTTATTCTAGTCTGCTTACACATTCTTCTATTCTTTTCCTTCACTCTTATACTATATTTTCTTCTATGATCGCACAACTATTACTGGCTACCTTTGTTATCACAGGATTAAATCAGAAAGAGCCACATCAACAAAATGTGAAGTCCAACTAAGGAGGACATCAGACCACAATGTGTTCATTTGATTTAGCAAATTGACACTGCTATAAATCTGCTCACGTTTGTCAGAAGTCCAATGTTGTTGACAAATGCCAGTTTTTGACATACTGCAAATTAATGTTGCCACTACATACTCTCTTATTTTGTGAAACATACTTGAAAAGAACTAAGTTTCACTTAGGAGTTCTCAAGGTTTATTTTGCTGGCAATAATTCTGAAAGAAAAAAAAAAGGGAAAAAAGACCTAGATATGGTCATAGGCTCTTGCTGGTGGGCATAAGTAGCTACAAGTAGCTACATGTGTTCTGCTGCTGCGACTTATTTATCCCTAAAGAAAACAAAAATACAGTTTCACTAAAAACAGACAATATTCTAGGAAGGAAGGACTCCTTGGAAGGGGCCTAAGGTCAAATAATATTGGATGTGTGCACAAAAGGGGAGAGAATTTTTTTTTTAAATTGAAAAATGGCATTCATGGGGGAGAGGAAAATGTTAAACAGCAAGGATATACAGTTTCTTCATAACTCAGAAGAAACACTTTAAAGGGTTAATATACATAGAAGTCTGAAATGGCAGCAACAGTTGCATCTCCTCCAATGATATACACAAACTACCTGTTAAGGGGAAATGTGTACCTGGCTTTAGGCTATTTTCACAGGCGGTGAATTATGTGTCAATTACATGTGCATCAGGAGAGCCATACTCCCTATTTTAGATCAATTCTTAAAATGACTTGCATTGATATTGCACTGATATTGTGATATTGACTGAGGAAATTGCAATTATATTTACACAACAGTATATAGAAAGATCAATAATGTTCACCTAATTTTGATGACCAGATAGTCAAACCTCCAAGTAAAAAGTGCTTTTTAGAGATGTGAAAAATTTTGGTCTAATGCATCAAGTCCACAATTAATAATTGAAAAGAAATATAAGCTTTCAAAACCTACAACAATGTGATTTTTATTATTCTGTTTTCCTTTCCATCTCTCTATTTTAATCCATCATTTTTGTTTTCTTCTCTTACTTTTGTTTTCTTGTCCATTTGGTTTTTTTCTTTTGATGTATTGTGCTGCATATATGTTCCCCATCTGTCTTTAGCACTTTAGTCTGTTCTTTGACTTTTAAATATTTTTGTTTTTGCTTATCTCCACACTGCGTGCTCACACATTCATTCTATCTAGCTGTCATTTAAAACACCTTTTTTCTTTGTCTCTTTTTTCCTCTCCCTGCTTGTGTGATCCTTTCCCCTCTCCCCTCTAGAATAGATGTATCTTCACTTTCTCCTCCTCTGCATAAATGCAGAGGTTAGCCACCACTGATGCTGCAGCAACTTGAAACTGACAAAACTTTTGAGCTGCCTGGGAACAAAAGCTGTGCCTTGTCAATTTCCAGCTGCTTTGTTGACAATGTTTGTTACATTTCCAGACAGGAGACAAAAGATTTGAGGGGAAAATGGTTCACTAATCTATGGATAAGTAGGAAGATCTGACTTATTCCCTTCACCTGAAAAGTTGCAAGAACAGGTTTTTTTTGGTTTTTGGAATACAGATTGATACTGTACATCACACCTCAAACATTCACCCAGGAACCCACCCCTGCAATCAACTCTGGTGCCAACTCTGTCCACACATCTAGACAAGCGACATCATTACAAGACCTAACCACATAAGCCACAACATCAGAGTCTCATATAACTGCACATCTACCAATGTGATCTATGTCATCAAGTGCCAGCAATGCCCCTCTGCCATATATATTGGCCAAACTGGACAGTCTCTAGGACAAAGGATTAATGGACACAAATCAGATATTTGAAATGGTAACATACAGAAACTTGTTGGGGAACTATTTAACTCACCCTGGCACTCACTAATGGATCTAAAAATGGCTATTCTCTTACAAAGTAATTTCAGGAACCAGCTAGATAGAGAGTCTGTGGAACAGGCCTTCATATGCAAATTTGACACATTCACCCAAGGGTTGAACAAAGACATGAATTGGATGGGCCATTATATTCAACCCCCAAATGACATCAAAAGCTAAGTATCGGGCACTTACAGCCCATTCTATTAGCCTCATTTAGCATGGGCATTTTAATTGACAGTTTTTTTTTCTCTCTTCTCCCCTCTTTTTCTGCTTTTTATTTGAATCTCTGTGCCTCTTGCTCCATTTTTGTCATCTGAAGAAGTGGTTTATACCCACAAAAGCTCATGATACTATCTAGTTTTTTGGTGAGTGTCTAAGGTGCTACAGGACCATTGTTGTTTTTTTAAGTTTTTTTTTAAGTTACAGACTAACACAGCTACCCCTCTGAGACTTTTTCTGTATATCACTTTTATCTCTTCTTCCAGTACTCAATAACTCATTGTGTAGTGTCTCTCTCTTCTCCACTTCCATTTTCTCTCTTCTGCTACTCTTAAGCTCTTTTATTGTTTCACTGCTTACATTTGATAGTGAAAATAAATTGAAATGTTAATACCACAGTGTGTAGGAATACGGCAGTATCACTTTAAATAATTTGAGTTCACCCTATTCCTATGGACTACATATATTCTGAATTTGAGAGTAGTATCGGCTCGGCATTATTTTGCTGCCTGTGTTCACGCTCCTTGTTCCTGGATGCATCACCGTGTGCTGTCTTGCTTAATTCCATAGTATCAACTCATTAGAAATAGACAGAGAATGTAACTGCCTAAGGTGAATCAGGTCAAATTCTGACTTTGTCTGCTTTGTTCAAATTAATATTTTCAAGTTGCTATCTTCCATGTAAGTTATCTGATTTTAAAGTTGTAAAATCAGACTCCTGAATTTAATCTTCCTCTGAAATAAAGTTGCTTTCATATTTCATATAGGCTATTATTTATCTTTGATAAATAGAGAGTAATGCACATTTGGGGGGAAATTTGCATTTCCCCATACAAACTACAGGCAACTAAATTCACAATATTAACTATGGAAAGACTCAGGTATCATTGTACACAGCTCAATGCTAACTGTGCCGCTGTGGTTCAAAAGGCAAACAAATGTTAGGAAGCATAAGTTATGGGATGAAGATTAATATGGAAAATATTATGCCAATATATAAACCATCAGTTTGCCCTTAACTGCCATGCTGTGTATTGGGGTACGTCTACACTACAGCACTATTTCGAAATATCTTATTTTGAAATAACGTGCCTACACACAAAATTCATTTCGAAATAGCATTTTGCTATTTTGAAATAGCGCGTCCACACTGATTGGATGCTGAATTGCATTTAAGGCCAACTGAAACTAGTTCCAGCAGGGCATCAGGTCAGGAGTTACTTTGTGTGGCTGCTGCCTGAGGCTATCTGAGGCTTGTGCTTAAAGGGACCCCCCTGGAGAGCTGGTTCTCAGGTTTCCTGCTTGCTTGCCTAACTCACTGAGGGACAGCAAAGCATTTTTTCTCTGCGTGCTCTGGTTGCCCTCACTCAGGACACTACAGCACTCGGTGCCATGGAGCAGGAGCTGCCTCTGGGCACTCTGGTGCGTCTTTTGGATGTGTTGCTGCAAGCCTGGCTGCACTTTCTGCAGGTTGCCTCACAGCATCTGCTGCAGCCCAACCCCCACACCGTCATCTGGACCCTCCTGGGGTACATGGAGGAGCAGCTGAAGCTCCTGGACGCCTGCATGCCCCGCCGCATATGGCGTCTGGACACCAGCAGCGACCGGTCGGACCACATCATCCTGGAGCACTGGGGAGAACAACAATGGACCCAGAACTTTAGGATGAAGAAGGACACCTTCATGGAGCTCTGTGAGTGGCTCGCCCCTGCTCTGCAGTGATGGGACATGCACATGAGGCCTGCCATTCCCCTCCAGAAGCGTGTGGCCATTGCCCTCTGGAAGCTCTCCATGCCGGATAGCCACTGATCCGTGGGGAACCAGTTCAACATGGGGAGATCCACCGTCGGAGCAGTGCTCATGCAGGTATGGCACTCACTGGCCGCTGGGCCAGGAGGGGGCTCTGCAAGGAGGATATGGGCTGCCCCAGGGAAAACAGGGGGGAGGTGGTGTAAGTGTCCTCCCCGGGAGGGTTCGGTCTGTCCCAGCCGCGCTACAGACCGCCCGCGGTGGCCAGGATTGCAGCGGGGGTTGCTCCTGGGAGTGGGGCACGGGGCAGTGGCGGGGAACAAACACTCCCAGCCACCTGGGCACCCCAGTGACCCTCGGTTTTGTGTGTCCCTCTGCAGGCGGTCAAGGCCATCAACAGAGTGCTGCTCCGCAGAGTCATCCGCGTCACTGATGTGGATGTGGTGATCGAGGGGTTTGGCGCCCAGGGCTTCCCCAACTGCATGGGGGCAATCGACGGGACACACATTCTCATCTGTGCCCCGGAACACAAGGCCTCCCTGTACATCAACCGGAAGGTATACTTCTCCATCCTGCAGGCTGTGTCTGACCACTGAGGCCACTTCCTGGACATTAACGTGGGCTGGTCCGGCAAAGCACACGACGTGCAGGTTTAACACAACTCCTCCGTGTGTCAAAGGCTGCATGCCGGGACTTTCTTCCCCTACCGCCACATCAGGGTCGGGGACATGGTCATGCCTGTCTGCCTAGTGGGGGATGCGGCCTATCTCCTACAACCCTGGCTACCTCAACCCCTCCCGACAGGCCTTTAATGCCAAGCTCAGCAGGACCCGCATCGTGGTGGAGGGGGTGTTCGGCTGGTTGAAGACACGTTTTAGATGCCTCCTCACCCATCTGGACCTCTCTGAGCAGAATGTTTCTCATGTGGTGGCAGCATGTTGTGTGCTGCATAATTTGTGCGAGAGGAAGGGGGAGGCTTTCCTGCCAGGCTGGATGGCAGAGGCCAACCCCTTGGCTGGCCTGTACACGCAGCCCCACATGGCTGCCAGCTGGGAGGCCCATCGGTGGGCTGTCCGTATCTGGGAGGCCCTGCAGGAGAGTTTCCACCCAGAGGAGGACTAAAGTCTCCCTGGTTTTCCCCCACTGGGTGCTTGTGCCTCATTTCACCCTCTCATCCTTCCACTTGCCCCTCCCTAACGCCCCTTCCTCATGTAAATAAAGACACATGTGTTGACAAAAACAAACTCTCTTTATTGAACAAAACTGGGGTGGGGGGGAATGAGGGCGGGACAGGGAAGGCAAGACGGTGGGAGAGGGGAGGGGGAAACCTGGGAAGAGGGAGCTGGAAGGGAGAGGCAAGGGAAGGAAGGGGGAGGAGAAGCTCAGGGTTGGGGGTCTTGCTGGCCCACCTGTCTCCCAGCACTTCAGGTGCAGGGGCTTTGGCATCCTCAGGGGGAAGCGGGAATGGAGGGTGGGGCAGGTAGAGGGGGGGAGGAAGAGATGGGAGGGGGAGCAGGAGTGGGAGGAGGAGTGGTAGCTGGGGCGGCAGCAGGGGCTGGAGAGGCAGGACGCAGCAATCTCTGCACCAGGGTCTGCAGGTGGTCACAGATGGCACGGCCCTGGTCAAGCAGCTCCCGCCAGCTCTCCCACCACAGCTGCAGGTCTTCATGCACCCAGTAGTCCAGGGTGTGGTCCTGGCCTCACAGGATCCCCAGGTGCTGCTGCTGGTACTCCTCCTGGTTCCAGGTCACCCTGCTGGCCCTGGTGCGGGAGGATGTCCTGGGCGGGGTGTTGCACCCTGCACTCGCAGACGCTGTGGCTGCGGAGAAACAAGAGAAGTGGTCAGTTATCCCTGGGGACACAGTGGGTGAAGCTCAGTCACCCTCTGCAAGATGAGGATGGCAGGTCTCCGCACCATCGGAGCCGATGTGTTTGCACACAGGCCATGTTCGGCATGTCCTGCTATCCCCGGGAGTGGGAGCTGGCCCAGGACTGCACCCATGCCTCTGTGCTATATATAGTGGGGGGGGGGGGGGGGAGAGATGTTCCCTGCCTCTGTGTAGAGGGGGCTTGTGGAGGGAGGGCATCGTGCAATGTCCCACCCCGGGGTCAGGAGCATATCATGTGCCTTCATACATAAACACATGTGGGTAACAGGCCAAGGCCCCTGTGTGGCAGCCAGCTGGGGCCACATGCCCAGGGGTGGCATGGCACATGCACAGGTTGCTGCGTGATCCATAGTCTCCCTCTCCTCCCCTCCCCACCCTGCCGCATAAGGGGACAGTGATGGCAGTCACATGTCATTGCCTCCCCACCTCTGATGACACCAGCGACAGGCTCGCTGGGATGGCTCGGGTGTCCTGGGTGCACGGCATGCTCCCTCCAGGCTCCTGCAACTCCTGGCTGTCATCCTCGGTCTCATGGCCAGGGCCCTCTGCCCCAGGTTCGATGACCAGCTGGGGATGAGGTCCAGGGCATTGAAATAGGGGCAGGGGTCTGGGTCTACCCCTGGTTGGGAGCTTCCCCCTGTGGTCCTGGCATAGGCCTACTGCAGCTCCTTTATTTTCATGCACACCTGCTCCTGGCTTCACATGTGGCCTTTGGTGGCCAGGCTGGCAGCCATCCGCCTGTAGACAGCTGCGTTCCTCCATCTAGTGCAAAGATCATGGACATTGGAGGATTTCCCTCAAACCTCAATCAGGTCCATGATCTCTGCACTGGACCAGGAAGGCGCCCGCCTTTTCTGGCCCCTGGCAGGCTCCTGGGAGCTTGCAGGCTGGTCCTAGGGAGTGATGGAGGGCTGGCTGGCACTGGCTGCCTTGCTCATGTTGAGGCAACTGGGTCAGGAGCAGCGAGTGCTGGTTTTGGGCTGGCAGGCCTGGAGCTGGCACAGACACTGTGGCCAAACAGATTCTACCCCTTTAAGGGCTCCAGGGAGGGTGGGGAGGAGAGAAGTTTTCCTGGATGTGGCCAGAGTGGCCACCAGGGCACCCTAGGATGGGCTGGAGGCCCCCTATTTCGAAATAAATGTCTATACAGCACTTATTTCAAAATAGCAATTTTGAAATTGGTGTTATTCCTCGTGGAATGAGGTTTACCAATTTCGAAATAAGCCTTCCGCTATGCCAAATTAATTTCGAAATAGCGGTTGGCTTGTGTAGACGCTACTGAAGTTATTTCGAAATAACAGTTGTTATTTCGAAATAACTTTGCTGTGTAGACATACCCTTGTACTGCTACCAACAGGAGGAGGTAAAGGGGGGCAATTGCCCGGGAGCCTGGAGATTCAAAAGTGCCCACGGCTCCCAGCTGCTGCTACTGCCCAGGGCTGCCAGAGTGCTGGGCAGTGCACACTGGGCAATTCTGAGGGCTGCCTGAGAAGGAGACCTCAGTGAATTGCGCTTCAGGTGGTGCTGAAGACTAGTTGCCCCAGGCCCAATCCTTCTGAGAGAATGGAACCAGACCTCCCCTTTACCTAGCCCAGGAGACTGGCAATCCTGTCAACCCCCCTGGTATTGACAACTCCATCTCAAAAGGATCTTGCAGAATTCAAGGGTTTCAGAAAAGGGTAATGAGAATTATTAAGGGCATAGAAGAGTGGAAAGCTTGGGATTTTTTTCCTCTTTGATAGGAGATAAATACGAGGCGGGGATCATGAAGTATACACAATAATAGATGGTGCCAGAAAAGTAGATTAAGGACTTCTGTTCTTCCTCATGCTCCTAACAGAAGAACAAGAGGAGAATCTGTGAAGATGAAAGGTAGAATATTCAAAAATGATTAAAGGAACTATTTTTTAACCTAAAATGGAATTAGGCAATGGAACTCTACATAATATTGTTGAAGCCAGGGATTTATTGAAGATTCAAAGAACTGGATGTCTATATGAATAACAAGAATATCCAGCCAGATTTATAATAGCTAATGCTTAAATGAGCTTTTGGATGGGATAAATGCCTCATGATTCAGACAATCTCTATGTACTAGGGGCTAGAAGGCAGATCATTCCACATTTGCCAATTGAGGAGTTTCTTGCATTTTTTCCTGAGGCATCTGATGCTGGATATTGGACTTAATCGACCATGGATCTGATCTAGTATAAAAGTTTGTTGCATCCTATATAGACGGTAGCTTCCCTCCTGATAAGGGCTTAAAATTATAGTGCCTATACCTGATAGCAAATGAGTGCACAGAAGCAGGGCAATTTGTGATTCCTCTTCTTACAACAAAGCTATTTCAGCCTTCCATCCAAAGGATGTAGATTTGGGCTAGGAGGACATTATTTATGAAACAGATATATATGAATACTGCAACACAGAGGCCAAGGTTTACTAAGCAAGAGAGTATGAAATATGACAAGGAGAACATAGTCCTTAACTCTCAAAGGGGTAGCCGTGTTGGTCTGAAAGGGCACATCTACACAGCAGGGTTAAAGCCAAAATAAGCTATGCAACTTGAGCTATACCAATTGAGTAGCTTAAGTCGCAATAGCTTATTTCGGCTTTTGACACTGTCTACACAGTAGGAAGTCTGAGAGAGAGCACTCTTCCGCTGACTTCCTTTACTTCTTGTAAAATGAGGGTTACAGGAGTCAAAGTAAGAAGTCCTTCAGCCTGACATTATTTTGACGTTGTCAAAATAACTGCTTGTAGGGTAGACACGGACTATGTTATTTTGGAATAACTTTAGTTATTCCAAAATAACACTGCTGTGTAGATGAACCCTAACTGTAAAAACAATGAGAGGTCCTGTGGCATCTTAGGCTATGTCTAGACTACAATGATCTATCAGAAAAAGGTATGCAAAATGCGCTCCACAATTTGAGTATTTTTTTCCGATAGTTTTCTTGGAAGAGGCTTTTCCGAAATTTGGCCCATCTACACTGGGCCAAATTTCAGAAAATCCTCCTGTTTCAGAAGAGCCCTTCTTTCTTATGGAAGAAGACAGGGCTTCTGAAAGAATGTGTCTGTTCTTTCACAAAAAAAATAGAAGAGCAAATGCATCCCCTGGATGTGTTCCGGTATACCGGAAAAACCCTGTAGTCTAGATGTAGCCTTAGAGAATAGCAAATGTATAAGGTCATGAGCTTTCATGGGTAAAACCCACTTCATCAGATTAGTCCTTAACTGTGATATTTCCCACTTTCCTTGTATTTCTCTATATCTCACCGGGTTTCCTATAGCACCCATCACTGCACTAGCCAAGCAGTTCCCACGCAAACTAACTCAGCATAGTGAAGTTTCTAGCTGAATTCATGAATTCTTCTGCTGTCATCTATCTTAGTTATAGGAGATGCTCCATGAATAGCAATGATTCACTAAATCTGTTGATATATTAAAATAGATTCTGTGTATTTGAAAAATCTGTTGGAGTAGACATCACTAGAATAACAGCAATCTGAAGAAGTGGGTTGTGCCCACAAAAGCTCACGATAACATCTACATACCTACTAGACTATTCGTTGTTCTTTAAGTTTTTTCTAGTTACAGAATAACTCGGCTACCCCTCTGAAGCTTAAAAAATGCATAGGCATATTGTATCACTACGGTAACGGATAAGGGTGTTTTTATAGTCCTCAATTATTATTGGTCAGTCAATGGAAGTTTTGCCTAAGTAAAATCTAAGAATTTAGTCCTGTATAGAAGGGGTTTAATATTTTGGGAGATCCTCAGCTAGATAAAGATTGGCTACCATTCTCTTAGTTGGAGGCAGAGGTTCTTATCTGAGCATACAGAAAAGAATAAGGGCAGGTCGTCAAGACAAATGTATGATTTTCATAGGGCATATCATAAATAATAAATTGTCTAGAATGGTGGCAGTTCTCCAGTAGTATTTGTTACCTGAACTGCAGCATTCAAAGTTAGCCAGTGACTCCATGTGCTGAAGTGGTAGCAAGGATGGAAGACTGGAGAGAAGGCTTTATATATATATGTGTGTGTGTTGGGAAACTAACACAGCAGAGCACAGACTATCCAACAAGTTTTTGGACTGCACTGAAGATAATTTTTTATTTCAGAAGGTTGAAAAAGCTCTTTGGGTGGGGGGAGCTGTTCTAGATTTGATTTTAACAAATAGGGAGAAACTGATTGAAAATTTAAAAGTGGAAGGCAGCTTGGGTGAAAGTGATCATGAAATCATAGAGTTCATGATTCTAAGGAATGGTAGATGGGAGAACAGCAAAATAGAGACAATGGATTTCAGGAAGGCACATTTTGGTAAACTCAGAGAGCTGGTAGGTAAGGTCCCATGGGAAGCAAGAGGAAAAACAACTGAAGGGAGTTGACAGTTTTTCAAAGGGACAATATTAAGGGCCCAAAAGTAAGCTATTCCGCTGCGTAGGAAAGATAGAAAGTCTGGCAAAAGACCACCTTGGCTTAACCACGAGATCTTGTATGATCTCAAAATCAAAAAGGAGACCTATAAAAAGTAGAAACTAGGACAAATTACAAAGGATGAATATAGACAAACAATATAGGCATGCAGGGGCAAGATTAGAAAGACAAAGGCATAAAATGAGCTCAAACTAGCAAGAGACATAAACGGTAACAAGAAGACATTCTATAAATATATTAGAAGCAAGAGGAAGCCCAAGGACAGAGTAGGCCCACTGCTCAGTGAGGAGGGAGAAACAATAACCGGAACTTGGAAATGGCAGAGGTGCTTAATGACATCTTTGTTTCGGTCTTCACCAAGAAGTCTGATGATGAAGGAATGCCTAACATAGTGAATTCTAGTGGAAATGGGGTAGGGTTAGAAGCTAAAATTAAAAAAGAAGTTAAAAATCACTTAGAAAAGTTAGATGTTTGCAAGTCACCAGGGCCTGATGAAATGCATCCTAGAATACTCAAGGAGCTGATAGAGGAGGTATCTGAGTCTTTAACTATCATCTTTGAAAAAAAATGGAAGACGAGAGATTCCAGAATACTGGAAAAGGGCAAATAGAGTGACCATCTATAAAAAAGGAAATAAGAACAACCCAGGAAACTACAGACCAGTCAGTTTAACTTCTGTGCCAGGAAAGATAATGGAGCAAGTAATTAAGGAATTCATCTGCAAACATCTGGAAGAAAATAAGGTAATAGGTAACAGCCAGCATGGATTTGTAAAGAACAAAGCATGTCAAACCTATCTGATAGCTTTCTTTGATAGGATAATAAGTCTTATGGATAAAGGAGAAGCAGTGGTGTGGTATACCTAGACTTTAGTAAGGCATTTGATAAGATCTTTCATGATCTTCTCATCAATAAACTAGGCAAATACAACTTAGATGGGGCTACTATAAGGTGGGTGCATAACTGGCTGGATAACCGTTCTCAGAGAGTAGTTATTAATGGTTAACAAACATACTGGAAGGGCATAACAAGCAGGGTTCCACAGGGGTCTGTCTTGGGACCGGTTCTGTTTAATATTTTCATCAACGATTTAGATATTGGCATAGAAAGTACGCTTATTAAGTTTGCAGATGATATGAAGCTGGGAGGGGCTGCAACTGCTTTGGAGGATAGGGTCATAATTCAAAATGATTTGGACAAACTGGGGAAATGGTCTGAGGTAAATAGGATGAAGTTTAATAAGGACAAATGCAAAGTACTCCACTTAGGAAGGAACAATCAGTTTCACACATACAGAATGGGAAGCAACTGTCTAGGAAGGAGTACTGCAGAAAGGAATCTAGGGGTCATAGTGGACCACATGCTAAATATGAGTCAACAGTGTGCCGCTGTTGCAAAAAAGCAAACATGATTCTGGGATTCATTAACAGGAGTGTTGTGAGAAAGACACAAGAAGTCATTCTTCCGCTCTACTCTGCACTGATTAGACCTCAGTTGGAGTATTGTGTCCAGTTCTGGGCGCCACATTTCAAGAAAGATGTGGAGAAATTGGAGAAGGTCCAGAAAAGAATGATTAAAGTTCAAGAGAACATGAGCTATGAGGGAGGACTTGAAAGAATTGAGCTTGTTTAGTTTAGAAAAGAGAAGACTGAGAGGGGACATGATAGAAGTTTCAAGTACCTAAGGGTATGTCTACACTAGCCACCCTAGTTCGAACTAGGGTGGCTAATGTAGTCATTCGAACTTGCAAATGAAGCCCGGGATTAAAATATCCCGGGCTTTATTTGCATGTTCCCGGGCGCCGCCATTTTTAAATGCTCGGTAGTTCGAACTCCCTGCCCGCTGCTACACGCAGCACGGGGTAGGTAGTTCGAACTAAAGCCCCTAATTCGGACTACCGTTACTCCTCCAATGAGTAACGAGGAGTAACGGTAGTCCGAATTAGGGGCTTTAGTTCGAACTACCTACCCCGTGCTGCGTGTAGCCGCGGGCAGGGAGTTCGAACTACCGAGCATTTAAAAATGGCGGCGCCCGGGAACATGCAAATAAAGCCCGGGATATTTTAATCCCGGGCTTCATTTGCAAGTTCGAATGACTACATTAGCCACCCTAGTTCCAACTAGGGTGGCAGTATAGACATACCCCAAGAGTGTTACAAGGGGAGGGAGAAAAATTGTTCTCCTTGGCCTCTGAAGATAGGACAAGAAGCAATGCTTATACTGCAGCAAGAGGTATAGGTTGGACATTAAGAAAAACTTCTTAACTGTCAGGGTGGTTAAACACTGCAATAAATTGCCTAGGGAGATTGTGGAATCTCCATCTCTGGAGATATTTAATAGCAGGTTAAATAGACATCTATCAGGGATGGTCTAGATGGTGCTTGGTCCTGCCATGAGGGCAGGGGAGTGGACTCATTGACCTCTCGAAGTCCCTTCCAGTTCTAGCATTCTATGATTCTAAGGTCAGGCACTCAGAAGCTCTGGTTAACTCAGAATTACAACACAAATATTACTAAATTGCTATCATTTCAGATGGACAATTAATTGTTGCAGGTCATCAAATCTTGATGTCCCTTACTCGCTTTTCTTACTTAAACTCCCACAGAGCCCAAAGCACACATTTCTGAGTTTTCCTGAGTGAGAGAGTGAGTAGTAAGGACCTCAGGGTTTTTACAAGTAATGTTCTCCTTCCACTACATAAATGCCTCTGGAATAAAAAAGGAGTTTAAAGTTGTGGTTCTCATGAACAGGAAAAACTGTGCTTACGTTTTGATGAATGTTAAAGCATTTTGATTTCCTTCTCTTCTATAAATTAGGAGAGTGTGTCCTTTCATCACCTGCACAAATATTGGACTCTTTCTATCAGTAATAAGGGGGAGGGATGCAAAAGAGGCTCAATGGAAATGTTTCATCATGAACATTTATAGAAGTGTTTGAGTACCCTTAATTTTTTTAAAATCTAATGTTTGATTCCTAATTGGGGATATCACAGTGCTTTCATCTGACATAGACAATGGTGGTTGGTAGTCCTTGGCTGATGTTGAAAAATTCTATCTATTGGCAAGGTCAACAGGATTATCATTCAATTTGTGGATCTACGGCAGCATTTAACTACTGTTGTGAGAGTAAGGCTGCAGCTTTTTTCACTGTGGTAATGGTGTAGTACTGAGTTAATGGTAACTGAGACAACAGGAGTGTAAAGGGAGGATGCCAATTCTAAAGTTCTTTTCTTATTGTCGAGTCACTGAAATAATATTGAAAATGGATCTCTGGGGTTTTAGTTCACAGCTGGGACCAATAAAAATCTGGGAAGAATTTATGTAAAGTATACAATTCTGTGGGGGGCCCAGGAAATGGCGTTTCTCATTTAAAATAAATAGTCCCCCCTACTAACTTATTCCTAATCATGCAGACAACAAAGGAAATAAGTAGGCCATTTCCATACATATGAATCTTTCTTTTATGAAATGGAGTTCACCAGAAATTTGGAGATAATTGATTTAGAAGAATTATTATCTGTACTTTTTTTAGCGCTGGAAAAAATAACATTTTATTTTCTCCAATTCTATCACTTATTCTGGCGTGTAAAATGAAAAGCCTGAGAACTCAAGATATGTGTTTTGCTTCTGCTTTAAAGCAATGGGGTTTGACTATATAAGGCAAATTACTTTGTCAGATCCGTGGATAGTAACATACTAGCCATGACATTGTTCCCAAGATAGGAAAGAGCACTACAAATTTCTGCAAAATTACTAGAGCCCTGCAAATCCATGGGTATCTACTTTCTATCTGTGGGTTACTACATTTACAGATGTGAATACAGATATCCATGGCTCATTTTTGCAGATATGGATGTGGATGCAGATACAAAATTTGTATCTGTGGGTATCTGCATCTGCAGATGTCAAGGCAGATAACCATGGCTCATTTTTATGGATACAGGTGTGGATGCAGATACAAATTGTGTATCCATGCAGGGGCCTGCTTCTGTCACTTAGATATGGATATTTCTAACCTGCAGATCCAAAGGAGAGAGGTCAACATTGTTCAGGAGCTGTTAAAAATTGTCTCACCAAATTCTTTTAAGTATCTGAGCCATTTCAGAAAAGATAAGGAGTACCCTGAACTCAAACAGAGCTTTAGCCAAACCTTTTGTAGCTTTGATGCAGTTTAAAGTTTCTCCTGAAAGACCCATCACCTAGCATCAGGCCTCTTCTGCGTGGGGATTTTTGTCTGTTCTTCCCTCTAGTTAAGGACTGCATAGACATGCAAACTTCTCACTCCTTCAGCTCCTTCAACAATAAATTAAAGAGAGCAAGACCAAGTGATTCTTCTGATGTCTTCTATATTTTGGGTGTGTCTAGACTACAGGGTTTTTTCGAAAAAAGTGGCCTTTTTTCGAAAAAACTTCCCCTGCGTCTAGACTGCTACCGTGTGCTTTCGAAATTAAATCAAAAGAACACAGTGGTTTTTTCGACTGTGGTAAATCGCATTTTACAAGGAAAAATGCCTTTTTTCAAAAGTGCTCTTTCGAAAAAAAGCGTTCTTGAATGCAAACAGGGCTTTTTTGAAAGAGATCTTGCTTTTTCAAAATAAGTGGTTGCAGTCTAGATGCTCTCTTTTGAAAGAAGCTTTTTTGAAAGATTCTTTCGAAAAAGCCTCTTTCGAAAGAGGCTTGTAGTCTAGACGTAGTCTTTGTGACATTTTGAGACTTAGACATGTCTTGTTAGTCTGAGTACAGTTCAGTATTGAAAAATCCCAAACTGCATGAGATCCTCCTCCATCTCTTTCCTCTACCTATGACATTGGTGGTTTTCAGATAAAAGAGAGGTCTTTTATACTCTGGAATTTTCAGCCCTGCTGTGAACTCCAGGGTGTGACTATGTGGATATTTCTAAATAAAGACATTCATTGGAGGAATTACTGAGAAGAGTTTGCTCCCTTGTATGGGATGTGGGATGGACTGCCCAGAAAATCTTACATGGGACAAATCTCAGGAATGTAAGGGATGAAATGTAAGGAGAAGGATAGAAAAGTGGGTTCAGAAAAGCTTTGCAGAAGCATGTAAATGTCTGAAATCTTATTTGAGTTGTTCCTTCTAAACCCAGCAAGGTTTTTCCCACTATTTCCCACTCAGCTGCAAATGGGTACCATATTCTATCCAGGGTAAGTTTCCAAATGAAACCAGCAAACCCGGGGCACTTCTAACACTTTACTCCTATCCAAACAGCTCCATTTTTTCTAGGATGTGTTTGGGCTTGGACAAGATATGCATACTGTGTAGGTAAAGTATAACTTACCTATTTTTGAGTTTAAGTAGTGGTTTGTGCTGAACTGCAGTGATTTTTAAGCATGCTGTGCTTAGAAGTTACAAATCACTTAATGCAGTGCTATCTGTTAGCAAAATGGGTTGTACCAGCAAAGTAATGAAATACTTACAAAATACAGTACTCTGCTTTTAGGAGACATCAGATCAGTTCAAGTGGCTATTTCTAATCATTAATGGACCAAACACCAACAATCTACCCAAACTTAACATTACATAATTTGAATGAAACCAAGATAGATCTTTCCAAAATACTTACAATAAATTGTGATCAGTGCTAAAAACAAAGTCTTAACTTTCATTTCCTTCATTTTACTTTAAAGGGGACCAAAAAAAAAAAGCCATTATGATAAATCATAATCCAATATGAATGCATATAACAAAACTCCAAGGGGTTTCCCATTTAGTTCACCTTCATATTCCATCTTTAATAATCAAATGTTTATTAAAATAATATGTTTCAGAATAAGGCATCTGAAATAGCTATGCATTTAAACACAATATTGTTTCACATACAACATAATCAGTAACAAATCTATACACACAAGCTGGAGAAAGTAGGGGTGTGTGACATTTTAGAACAGAGCTACTCAACTTGGGAAGCCCCAGGGGCCACAATGATACCACACATGCCAAGGGCCACAACTTAAATGTGGTTGCATATACATGCAAATATATATGCAAATAGTTTCTTTCACACTGACGGACATGAATACAAAAATTAAGGCAAGACTACACAACACGCAGGCCCCATTTAAGTCAATTCTTCTGATATTAATAAAATGCAATATTTACTCAATTTCCACTCATAGGGCAGCATTTTTAATGAGCAATGACAGTCCAGGAATGTAACGACTAAAATGCATATCAACCCAAACCACACTGTAAACCCAAACTGCATTGTGGGCCCCAAACAAACAGGCTGCGGGCTGCAAGCGGCCCACAGACCGCATGCTGAGTAGCCCTGTTTTAGAAAGATCTAAATTGATCCGGCTTGTTTTTGCATAGGTGAGGATGGGTTCATATATTTTATTAGCTTTTGTTTAGGCACTCAGAGACCACTGAGCATGGACACCTAACTCTGCAATGTTCTGTGCACTTATAATTACAGTTATTTTATCACACAGGCCTGTTGAAATTTCTATGCTTTTCCCTCTTCATGGTAGATTTGAACACGAATACACTTGACTGTGGGAAATGTAATGATTTGTGACCATTAGATTCCACCATCTGGGACAGAATGTTTCATATTGATGGCTGTGTCATGGTCTTGTTCTGAAGTAGTTTTTACTGACCAGAGTAGAAAGGAAGAGGTAGCCCAACGGTGGAGTAGTGACAAAAGAAAAATAAACTGAAAGGACGACAGAGCACTGTGGATATCATATTGAACACTGAAGACAGTGGCTGCATGTATTCATTTGACTGAGGCTATTAGGGAGAGGTGAGGGAGAATGGGATGGGGTGGGGTAATAGGATAGGATCATACAACTAAGGACTGTACCAGAATGCTAAACACAAGAGGAGGGTATAACAAGGTTGCACAGGCAGTTCTACTTCTGGCATTTCTCAGCTTTTGAATGCAACTGTAACATTTTTTAATCTCAGAGGGGTAGTTACATTAGTAGCAAAAACAACAAGGACTCCTGTGGCACCTTAAAGACTAACAGATTTATTTGGACATAAGCTTTTGTGGGTAAAACCACTTTGTCAAATGCATGGAGTGGAAATCACAGAGGGGGAGGGGGTGTATATGATTTTTATCCACCAAAGCTTATGTTGAATAAATATGTTTGTCTTTAAATTGTCACAGGACTCCTTGTTCTTTTAATGTAAAACTTTTTCAGTGTCATTGACTTAGTATTTATTGTAAATGTCCATGAAACTTCAAAAATACATAACAAAGCAAGGTCCATGCCATGAACAACTTACATCTAACCAGGGCCGGCCTGAGCCATTTTGGCGCCCCGGGCCCCAGGCGGGCGGCGCTGCTCTGGGCGCATAGCGCATGCGCGGGCCCACCCCAGGGAATGTGGGCCCGCCTCTGGGCACATGGCGCATGTGTGAGCCTGCCCCTGGGGCACGCGGGCCCACCTCCGGGCGCACAGCGCATACGTGAGCCCATCCCCAGGGTGTGCGGGTGGGTGCACGGCGCACGCAGTGCCCGTCCATCGCCGCTGGCGTGCAGCCCGGGGCCATCCGGGCAGGTCGCGCCTGGCCTTGCAGGGCCCCACGGCTGCGGGGGCAAGGGCACTGCGGGGGTTAATGCATGAGCCAGGAGCCGGGCTCATGGCACCTGATTTGACAGCTATAAGGGGCGCTGTGCGCCCCTTACAGCTGCCATCAGGCGCCCCTCATCGGTTGGCGCCCCGGGCAGCTGCCCAGCTCGCCCACCCCTTAGTCCGGCCCTGCATCTAACTCCCAATAATAGAAATGACAGACCATTAGATGGAAATGTGGAAACAGCCACTGGTTCTGTGGACATGTGGATGTGATATACCTTCACTTTAGCAAAGCTTTTGATACGGTCTCCCACAATATTCTTGCCAGCAAGTGAATGAAGTATGGATTGGATAAATGGACTGTAAGGTAGATAGAAAGCTGGCGAGATTGTCGGGCCCAACCGGCAGTGATCAACGGCTCAATGTCTGGTTGGTGGTTGGTTTCAGGTGGAGTGCCCCAAGGATTGGTTTCAGGGCCAGTTTTGTTCAACATCTTTATTAATGACCTGGATGAGGGGATAGATTGCACCCTCAGAAAGTTTGCGGATGACACTAAGCTAGGGGGAGAGGTAGATACGCTGGAAGGCAGGGATAGGGTCCAGAGTAACCTAGACAAATTGGAGGATTGGGCCAAAAGAAATCTGATGAGGTTCAATAAGGACAAGTGCAGAGTCCTGCACTTGGGATGGAAGAGGTAGCCCAGAAAAGCAATGCTGTGTCCAAGAAATGTGTCTGCTTTTTTGAATAAATAAATAAATAAATAAATAAATAAAGTGGATGTCTTCTTTCACCATCCCTGTAAATCTTGTTTTACAAGGAAGAGGGATGGCTCAAAAGAGCAGGTTTTTCCAAAATTTGGCACCGTGGAGATGCACCAAATTTTGGAAAAGTCTTGTATGACAGAAAAGCGGAAAAAGATACACAAATTGTGGTTCACAATTTGCGTATCTTTTTACAACTTATCTTTGTAGTCTAGACATAACCTTAGAAACAGATATTTCTTTGATAGCCCTGACCAAAGATCAATTTGATCATACTAGCCCTGTGGCTAATCAATCATTTTGAATTTTTGTATTGACAATGCACTGAGTTTACTATTCTCTCCAGAGAATAGTTTGGGAATATTCATAGGTAAAGGTTTTAAAAGAGGCTAAGTCACTTAGGAGCTTAATCTCTGACTTTTTAAATGACTTAGGTCTTTGGAACCTTGGGTAAAATGTTTCAAGTGTCCTATTTCTAAACAAAACAAAACAAAAAAGGACTTTGGGACAGATTTTCAAAGATGCTAAAATGTCTAAGAATCAAGACTGGGGTTTACAAGGATTCTGTAAGTGGCTAAATATATTAGAAAGGTAACTTCCAGGAATTCTCAGTGTGAGATGGGTGCTTTTGTAAATTCCATTACTTGTCTATCTGCATTTTTAGGTGCCTTTGTAAATCTTACCCTTTTTGATAATTGGGTCTAGGTGCTTTTCTAAAATGGACCTTTTGTCTTGTCTATACTGGTGAGATTGACTAGTATAACTTTTCAGAATAGGTATTATGGAGTAACTCCCTAGTGTAGACACGTTTTTTATGTTCCTGAATAAAATCACTAGTTGAAACTAAGTAAAACACAATGTATGTGTGTGGGGGAGGGGGAGTAGAGGGGGTGGAGATATTCTCTTCTGAAGTCACTGATACCTCATGCAAAGCAGTACACATCTCTTTAGCTATAGTTATTAGCTATTCAACTACTGTATTAGAGTATTATACTCTACTAATTATACTGTAAATTTGGTTTTGATTATGTGTTTTGAACAAACGAGCTTGGAGAATGAACCCTTATGTTTCAGGAGTTCTTGCACTGATGATCAGAGTTCCATGGAGACTATGAATAAATGTCAGGGGGTCACAATCATGCTTACCTTCTAATATTACCAAATGGGAAGAGGCCTTGATTAGATACTAGCTAGCTGAGGTGAACTCCATGGGGGGGAGAGGGGTGGAAGGAGGATCCCAAAGTGAAAAGGCTGATAACCACTGCCTTCATTTATTCCCAGAAATGTGGTCAAAATTTTCCATGAGAATCTAACCTGAAACAGCTAAAGCTTAACTTTCAGAGTTCTGAGTACCTCTGCAGCTTCCAGACAGAGATGTAGGTGCTTCTGATTTCCTTAAGATCAATAACAAATCAGTCTTATATTGAACACAGCTAAGCTACCCAAATGTAGGGGCACTTGAAAAATTTAACCTGGGATGAGAAGCAACAGAGCCACCTTTCTTTATATTAGTCTTATGTGCAGCAACCTTGGTCTGAATTATTTAGAGAAATCACAGTACAGTTTCTGAGCTCTTTCTTTCTTCAGTGTTTCTGCTAAGACTTCCACACAATGTTAATTAGTGCCCATTGGTGTAATTCATTAGAAATGTCAGCCACCAATTTATTTCACTACACTGGTAAGCATATAAGAAAATAATTTGCATGCAAATTACAACACTATCATGGGTGTCCAGTATCCTAGGGGGAGAAGGCATTGCCTTCCCAAATTGCCAGGCATAGCCCCACCCACACTCCACCCCTAGAACACTTATTGTAGGAGTACTGAGAAGTAATGTTGCTGCCCTGGAGTGCCCGCCCTCCCCATGCTCCTGTGCTGGGGAGGCTTGGACCATGCGCCCTCCTCCCTCCCTGGTGCTCCAAGGCCGGGAAGTTGGGGTGTGCGTGCACATACTCGACCCCTCCACTCCCCATGGTGGGAGGAGTGGGGCCTCAGCAGAAGGGGCAAGGCTGTAGGTGGGGCTGGGGACTTGCCTCTCCCAGCCCTACCTTCACTGACTACCCATGAACACTATGCAAAATTCATAGTCTGATTTTTCCCCTTCAATTTTTTTTCTTTAGCATGGGAAAAAATGAATTGTAATTTGAAGAGAGAATTGTTAAGTTATGAGTCAAAATAGAATTTCTGCCAACAAAAGTGCCAAAAAATGGAGAGGGGAATCTGAAAATGAATATAAGAGGAAAACGGTGTTAAATCTTTTACAGGTTTTACACTTTTTTCTACCACATAAATAGTTTTTTCCCACAAGTGATCCTCTAAAAATTGCTTGTAGAAAAAGATCTCTAATTAGGTTATTCCTTTGCTTCCTATGATTGCCAGTTCCAGTACCTAATTTCTCTACATTAAAAATAGAATAGCACTGCATCTTTTTTCTTTGCACTTTCAGCTGCTATAAATTAAATATACAGGATATGGAAAGGAATTATGCTTTCCATGGTCTGAGAGGTAACTGAGTGTTCAAAGAAGCCCTTTTTGTCCCATGTATTGTAAATAGTTGTTAGGACACACTTTAGAAATTGTAGTTAATTGGCATAGCAAAAAAATAGTTCAGCAGGTGGCAGTGCTACATGTATATAACATCTCTGAAATACACTGTTGGGACATGCTTTAATATTCATTCAGTATTCTCTTGTTCAGCCTTACTTGTCCAATGTGGACTACAATGTAGGCAGAAAGAGAATTTATTTTCTCAGGCAAGTTCTAACACAATTTGTGATGCATTAAAGCAATGATCCTTCAATGTGCTGCCCATGATAGTGGTTCCACTAGAATAACCACTGCGCAGCACAAAGTGAAGCTTTTGCAGTGCATTTCACTGATAGCAAAGTAACAATGAGCAGTGATGTCTACTTTACATGCTTTATTAGTAATTCATATGTTCTTGCTATATAGCCTTTTTTACGGTTTTGAAATAACTATTAATGTGAGTTTAATCACCCCGGCAAGCAAACTTGTATATCCGCCTCCTCAGGATAATTCCCTCTACTCGCCAATGCCCCTCCTTTGTGTCCGTCTTCAAAGCCTCACACTCAGGCTTCAATCCTTCTAAGAAGACAAGGACCAGATAGTATTCCTTTTGAACAGACTGTCAGTGCCACTCTATTCAGCCAGAGGTGTACCTATTGATTGATGAGTGGTCTCCCCTCCTTCCGGAGGCTGTGGATGCTGCTTCCAATTTCTATATGTACAGTACCTAATGTAGTCATGTATTTATAGGATGTTGGTGTTCCCGGATGCATTTACTCAATCCCTTGCTCTGCCCCTGTTCCCTGTTGGATACATTCTCATGGTCTGTACATTCAACGTTTCAAGCAGTATGGCTTCTGACAGTTCCCTAGGGGAGCATTCCATAGCCTAAATCTCTGTTATGTAATGTATCCTTGTAGTCAGCCTAAATTTCCTCTTTTTTCTTAATATCACCCCACTGATGCTAGTTTTACCCTTTGTACAATACTTACATTCTTTCTCCTCCTGTTTGCATTTCTTTGGGTTGTTTCACTTTTAAATACTTTAACATATACCATGACAAAATATTTTTATCTACAAAAATAGTTACATGTGGTATGTGAGACAGATTTTTTGTGGTGGTGGTGAGGAATCCCCACAGAAGGGATGAAGGTAAAAAATACCGTATTCTTTTTATCTTCCATAATAGCCAAAATTGACAAGTCTGAGCCAATACCTTCTGGCTTATACCTTTCCCAACATGGAGTCAGTCTCGAATCTTCTGTTTCTTTGCCTTTCTGTGCGGTCATGTGCAAGAGTTTGACTGGAATTAGAGAATATCTATCATTGCTTAAGCAAGTTGCTAGTGTAATGAAACTGTATGATGTAATGCTTATAGTCATATGGGAAAGTTCAGTTACTAGAGGTTGGTGTTGTTCATTCGTATCCCTCTTTGTCATACTGGCAGGTCATAGCTAATACTGACATCAAACTGTTCTTTTGAAGACATTCCTTTGCTTGGCGGTTTGCCAGTGACCTTTGTTCTTCTAGCTGCAGCAGAGAAATAGCAGCAGCACTGCATTCCTCTGTACCGCTCTCTGAGCTCTTTGGCTGATGTTCCAGAACCCACAGCGTTTGAAGGATTAAGGCCCTTAATAGTGGATATAACCAAATTTCACTTTTATGATTTTCCCTTTTTTTGTTATGTTTCACACAGAGCTTTGTTCCAGTCTAGTAGCCTATGGCAATGAGCTGAAGACTGGGACTGAAACTGCTGAAATAGAGAGCACAGAGAATGAAAATATGTGGAAAAACTGTAATGACAAATGCATGCTATAGTCAATTTAAATTCCTATCCAATGTGCATATGAATAACAGGCCGGGCTAGGTTCTCTGGTGATGGAGGGTATGGCAGATACATACTCATTTAAATATTGAAGGCTCTTAGAAACTATGACCCCTGCACTAGGGAAAAGTCATTTTGCTTATGGGTATGTTTGAGGCTGGAAGCCACAGTGAGTGAGAGCCAGAGCTAGAGAACTCCACAGTACTCTAGGCCTTGATTGCACCTTCTGTTAGTTAATGGTTGCTCCAGTGATATCAATGGGAGTTGAATCAGGGCTCTTTGGAAAATAAATGAAGTGGAGCTGGTTGGAAATTTTCTAAAAAAATAGATTCATCAGAAAATGCTGATTTTCAAACTTGAAATGTTTTACAGAACCATTTTAGGTCCTATGAACTGTTAAATCAGTGGCAGTCTTCCATTAGACTCCTATCTGGTTTCCTATTGGACTTCTCAGAAACCCTTGTTTCCATGGTTCACAGTTCCAGGACCATCCTTGGACTTTCAGGCTCCCTTCTATGGATCCAGAGCCTGCAAATTCTGGAGAATCTTAAGACTTTCAGGCTAACTACCATGGAAATGGAATCCCCACATTTAACCAAGCTTCAACTTCTGGTTCTGGAGTAGTGACCTTGGAAGCTGAAGCCAGGGCACTTAGGACCTCCAAACACCATTCTGAAGAACTAGGAACACCAGCATTTCCAGAGTTCTCTGGCCACACAGCAATTTTCATGGTGGGTAGAGCTGCAGTCCTTGGCAGTCCTAACTTGTAACCGTCGCTACACAGGGCTGTTCAGTTATGTCAGTTGTACCTACCAGCTGCTGGTTTTGTGGGGACAATTTTAGTTTGGAAACATCATGTGTCATTGGGCCCGAAACAAACATTTTTCAGAACCTCCTGTTCGTGGGAAATAAAATTTCAAAAGTTTGGAATTCCCATAATTCAAATGTCATTTCAGCGAGCTCTAAATGTGAAAATAGCTGTATTGCCAAGAAGGGATCAAAATCAAGGCTCAAACTTTAAACAATCATGTTCTAATTAAAAAAAATACTCCAAACTTTGTGTTCTATTTACCTTCTGGTATCTGAGCATTTAGGGTGCTCTTGGGTCATGTTTTCAAGGTCTTCTCCACAGCCATAAGGGCTTGAAACTTTAATGAAATCTGAGTATCTTATATGGTTATATAACACATGGGGCTGTGCCTATGATAAGTAGTGAGACACATGGTATTATTGCAAAGGATGGCAACACAGAAGAAACTAACAGAGAATACAAACAACTTTAACTAAACAAGGCTGACTATAAACTTCAAGGGAGTAACAAACAGCATGTAACAAAGTGATAAAGAAGTGAAAATGTTTGAAATAACTCCAGATGAAATCTAGTAAATGTAAGTTTCTTCAAAAATTACAAGGAAAAAATCATATAATGCTATATAGATGGTAGAATGGCAAGAAGGAAACATTATTAAATCTACAGAGAGATTTAGAAAAGTCCAGCACCACCATTACTACTGTAGGCCACTATGTTTTGAAAAAGGATTCCCCAAAATGCTGTAAGAAACTGTTATGAGACAGCTTGAAATGCAGAATCAGCCAGTGATTAGAATAAACTGAGTTACTCACGAGGCTTTGGCAAATGCTCCATGTCTAGCAATCTGTCAGGAAAATACCCACCATCACAAAAACACTGGTTTTATTTATTTTATTTGGCACTTCTGCCTGCCTTCAGATGCTGATTTTGGAGAGAAGAGAGCCCTCACCTCCAAACACATATACCTTTATATGCCTCCACAGACAAATTAACAAATGTTCAAATTTTTATTTTACCATTTTTCTTTTTTATATTTCTTCTTTCACAGACATGAGTACTACTACTTTAACATGGGGAGAAAATGGTGAAAATGGGAACTGTACTAACACAGATACACAGGAGACAAAGGTTACATCTACACTGCAGCATTATTCCATGTGTTTTGACTGTGCCCATTATTTCGAAATATAACGGGCTCTCTGTTCTGAAGTCCCTGTAAGCCTCATTCCACAAGAAGTAAGGGCCATTTCAGAATAGTGATTTATTTCAAAATAAGTGCTGGGTAGACAGTTCCAAATTTCGAAATAAGCTACTTCGAACTTGACTAAAATAAGCTACGCAATTTGCATAGCTCAAATTGCACAGCTTATTTCAAGCTATGGGTATAGACCCACCCAAAGGAAGCAGTTTCAATACAAGCATGTTCTTTTTCTTTTAGAGAATGTTTTCCTCCCTCTCCCCCCAGGGTCAAACCTGACTGGCTTTGAATGACTCCCTCTAAGTGAGGAACACTCTCAAATCACGTTATCTGCAGAAGTGGTTGTGGGGGGGCTCAGCACCTCTCGTAATCATACTCCAGATGACACTAAGTGGTGTGTTAGGTGCAGTTTGTCTGCCATATATTAATAGAGATCTCTAATCACTGTAGTGCTTGATGATATCTAGGTTTCTTTTAAAACTGGCTTCTTTTATCTGTATCTATATCAGATTTTACTTTTCTGGCTCATCTGTACATTGACTTTGTATGCAGATCATAATGTATGTAATATTCTGTCTAACTAGAGACAGACTGTAGGGCAATTATGGATAGGAGGCAAGGGATCATCACTACATATACCGATTTGCAGTTGCTAGCACTGCACCACTGGGAGGAGCTCCCCAACCTCCCTACATTCTGGGCCCCCCTTATCCATCCTATGTCCCAAGGGTGCCAGGTCCATGTTGGTTGAGGGCAGAGCTTGAACTCTTGACCTCTGGCTCCAGAGGTCTTGCACTTTGTAATACACCCTGTAAAATGTTCTTCACACTAAACTAATGTTATGGGTACTTTTAATTACACAAATTTCAATACTGTTGACATCAGGTTAGATTCTAAATTGGCATAAATCCTCATCTCTGCCCTTCCTTTTTTATGCTAGCAAGAAGTTCGTAAGTATAAATATTCCTAAATAACTATCCAATGAATTTTATTCAGAATTAGCAGGAGCCTAGTAGAAGCCTGATTATCTGAAGTGTTATCTCTGTTTCATTTTTATTTACTAAATGACAGGGATACAAATTAGCTTTCTCTGTTAAATCCTGAGTACTGTTTTACCTGCCTTTAAATGGGAACCATCAATACTCTGTTAAACCATTTCAAGTTTATCTAGTTTTATTATAAATGGAGTCCCTGTGTATTGTTTCAGAAATGTACTTTGTAAATTCCCACAGCAATAGTGACTCATGAAACAAAATCAATATTTCAGCATTACCTAATAGCTACAACAAACAATGAGGAATAATCATTTCTTTCCTCCAATGGTCAAAAGCAATTAGTGTCTATACAATATTAGGATTCCAACTTTCTCTAGACTCCAGCTCTACATCACTTACTCATCAGACTCATCTTCCAAATATCTCTGGGTGTGGTTGAGTCTAGTAACTTCATGAAGAATTGCTGGCTGAAGTAGAATCCTGAAGTATTGATGTGATGATGGTTGGGAGAGGAGAGCACTTTGAAGTTCTACATTCGTAACCTTTACACTAAGTGCTAACAGTTCACATAATAGTGTTCACCTCTGCCATGTCTATACTTGGCAAATAGACCATTTTTCATAGTACATAATCCTAGAATACTAGTACTCGAAGGAGTTTAGAGAGCTCATCAAGTCCAGTCCCTTGCACTCACGGCAGGACCAAGCATAATCTAGACAATCCCTGACAGGTGATCTTATAAATAATCTTTAATGATGGAGATTCCACAACATCCCTAGGCAAATTATTTCAGTTTAATTTTTCTTCCTCCTCCTTGTAACACCCTTTTGGGTACTTGAAAGCTGTTATCACATCCCCTCTCAATCTCCGTTCTTTTAATCTTCCCTCATAGGTCATGTTTTGTAGACCTTTAATAATTTTTGTTGCTCTTCTTTGGACCTTCTCCAGTTTGTCCACAATGTAGTGCCCAGAAATGGAAACATTACTCCAGGTGAGGTCTAATCAGCTCAGAGCAGAAGAATTACTTCTCATGTCTTGCTTACAACACTACTATTATACATTCCAGAATGGTGATTGTTTGTTTTGAAACAGTGTCACACTACTGACTCATACTTAGCTTGTGGTCCAGTGTGCACACACATGCTACCACAATATGCCAACATTTTTATGGCTGACCTTGAACAACATTTCCTCAGCTCTCGCCCCCTAACACTCCTACTTTACTTACACTACACTGATGACATCTTCATCATATGGACACGTGGTAAAGAGACTCTTGAAGAATTCCACCAGGATTTCAACAACTTCCACCCCACTATCAACCTCAGCCTGGACCAGTCCACAAGGGAAATCCACTTCCTGGACACTACAGTAAAGTTAAATAATGGATGACTTTCAACCACCCTATATCGTAAACCCACAAACCGCTACACTTACCTTCAAGCTTTCAGCTCCCATCCCAGACACATTTTTCAGTCGATTGTATACAGCCAAGCCCTACGATACAACCAGATTTGCTCCGACCTCACAGACAGAGACAATCACCTACAGGATCTTTACAGAGCATTCATAAAACTGAGATACCCACCTGGGGAAGTGAAAAAACAAATTGACAGAGCCAAAAAAGTATCCAGACACGAACTACTTCAAGACAGACCCAAAAGAGAAAATAACAGAACTCCTCTTGTTGTTACTTACAGTCCACAACTCAGACCCCTCCAACGCATCATACACAATCTACAACCCATCCTGGAAAATGATCCCTCACTCTCAGAGGCCTTGGGAGAAAAACCTATTCTTGCTTACAGACAACCCCCAAACCTGAAGCATTCTTTCTGATAACCATGCCACACAACCACATCATAAGCCTCCAGGAACCTGGCCCTTCAACCAGAAAAGATGCCAACTCTGCCCACATATCTACACTGATGAATTCATCGCTGGAGCAAACAACACAAGCCACAAAATCAAAGGATCATTTGACTAGTAATTTGATCTACGCCATCAAATGCCAACAGTGCCCTCTACTATATATATTGGTCAAACTGGACGTTCTCTATGGGAAAGAATCAATGGACACAAATCAGATATACGTAAAGAAAATACTCAGAAGCCAGTGGCAGAACATTTTTGTTTACCTAACCATAATCTCACAGATCTGAAGGTGGCAGTCTTGTCACAGGCCAGCTCCTCAAGCCAAATACACAGGGAAAGCTTGGAATTACAATACATATGCAAATTCAATTCAATTACTAATGGACTTAATCAAGATATGGGGTGGTGGACCCTTTATCACTGAAGGTGCTAACAGCTTTCTGAATGGTATCCTTCCTACAGTAGCAATGGCAGCTAGGGTTACCATATTAGAACTTTCAAAAAAGCATTTGAGAGGGAGTGTATTTGTATCAGTATCTACTAACTCACATTGTATTAATGTGTTATACTATACAGATACATTCCCTCTCAGGTGCGTCCTTTTTTTTGAAAGTTCAAATATGGTAACCCTAACAGCATCAGTTTGCCCTTTTGAATTGCCAGGCCGCAGGGCAATTGCCATCTTTGCCCTTCCCTTTCAGCGGGGCTAATGTCATGGGAGGTTCCACCTCAAGTGATCTGGCTGACGTAGTCCTAGAGATCCTTGATTGTGTCCTTGTTCCTACATGAGCCCCTGGGGCATACCAGGAAGTGTCCAGGCAATAATATGGATCCCTAGTTTGTTGCCATGGTCACTATGCTTTTTTGTTCTTTAACTCCCAGCTGTGACCTCAGCTCAGACTTAGATTTTGATTCCCAATTGCTCTGGCAACCTAAACACGGATGCTGATACCTGATGTTGCGCCTCAGCCTGACTTCTGACTGTAAAAACTTAAAAAACAACAAATAGACTTATAGCACCTTAAAGACTAACAAAACATGTAGATGGTATCATGAGTTTTTGTGGGCGCAACCCACTTCTTCAAATGAAAGGAGTATTAGAAGTCTAGATCCAAGAATAAATAAGGGAGGGGTAGGGAGAGAAAAATAAAGAGGAAAAAAAGGAAGGAAAAAGAGACAAAAATAAAAAGAGAGAGACAGTGAGTAGATGGTTCAAATAGTTACAACAGGCTGATAAGAACAGTTAGCATGTCAATTGTTTGGTTGGTAGTTTAAGTCATAGGATGTGGAAGGTAGTGTGCAAGCCATACGATGTCCCTATTCACACCTTTTGTATAAGAATTAAACTTGTAAATGAGGTTAAGTTCCAATCCTTCCCTATGTATTTGGCTTGTGGAATTGGTCTGAAACAAAATGGTGACTTGGAGATCCATTAATGAGTGTCCAGGTAGATTAAAGTGTTCTCCAACAGGTGTATTGCCTTTTTGGGTATCTGATTTGTGTCCATTAATTCTTTCCCGTAGAGTCTGTCCAGTTTGGCCAATATACATGGCAGAGGGGCATTATTGGCATTTGATGGAATAGATTACATTAGTGAATGTGCAGTTAAATGAGCCTCTGATTTGGTGGTTGATGTGGTTGGGTTCAGTGATGAAATTGCTTGTGTAAATGTGTGGGCTGAGTTGGCACTGGGGCTGATTGCAGGGATGATTATGGTTCCTGGATGATTATGATGAAGGTGTGTTGAGTGGTTATTGGAAAGAATTTGTTTGAGGTTAGGGGGTTGTCTGTAAGCAAGGATTGGCCTTCTCCCCCCCCCAAGGCCTCTGAAAGTGAGGGGTCATTTTCCAGGATAGGTTGTAAATTGTTGATAATGCGTTGGAGGGGTTTAAGTTGTGGACTGTAGGTGATGACAAGTGGAATTCTGTTGTTTTCTCTTTTGGGCCTGTCTTGAAGTAATTCATGTCAGGGTACTTTTTTGGCTCTATCGATCTGTTTTTTTCACTTCTCCGGGTGGGTATTTCAGTTTTAAGAATGCTCTATATAGATCCTGTAGGTGTTAGTCTCTGTCTGTGGGATTGGAGCAAATCCAGTTGTATCATAGGGCTTGGCTGCATAGATTGAGAAATGTGTCTGGGATGGAAGCTAGAGGCATGAAGGTAAGTGTAGCAGTCGGTAGATTTCCAGTGTAGGGTAGTAGAAATTTGTCCATTGTTTAATTGTACTGTACTTCAGCTTGGGCCTCAAATTGATTTGTTACCCTGATACTGGATCTGATCCCTGATATCAGTTCTGGAATCCAAGCTTTCCATTACTCCTGCATGCCTTCTCCTAGGCTCCTGACCTTAAAAAATATCAGCATAAACCAATATATTTTAAAAGATCTAGAGCCTAATCCTCACAGACTGGAAGGAAAGAGATCCATATGCTCAGACATTCTATTTTGTGAGACGCTTCTGTGATTGGGTTTAAGAAGAACCTCAATAGACTAACATAAATAAATATGAAATATTTTTGGCAACAAAAAGATATTGCAACAGGGATTCTGTCACCACTTTTAATGTGTATAGAATGGTTATTTAAAAAGTTTAAAGGGATGTTATCATGTAGCTCACTGAAAGGGCCAAGCAATATGATTTTTTTTTTTTGCTATTTGTGTCAGATTAATAAAGAAAAACAAACGAGGAGACTGGGTAGCTCAGGGACTTGTTATATTAAACACAGAAATCTTTCATTGGCCACTGAGTGTGAATGTGACTTAGAATTGACCAGAAGTTACCATTTAATGGTCTACATGAAAAAAAAAACCCTGGTATTCTTACTTCAGGTCTTTGTGAACAGTCCTGCTGAGTGAATCCCACCAGTGGGGATTTACATGGTATAAAGTTAAGCCCAAAGGGGTTATTTCAATTTGCAGTGAGTTCCCTCATGTGGATCTGTGTGTGACGGTACTCTTGGAGTTTCAAGTTCATATGAACTTAACAACACACAATTAATCCCTTTGAAGCTTAAAACCAATTGATTTCATAACACAGCTGTTCTTTTTTCCCGTTCTACTTTTAATAGCTTTTAATTTATCATCTGGGTATGGCCTACCCACCCTTTTATTACAGATACTTCCTGCTGTTCCTGGAACTATCATGGTTGCCTTCCTGTTACCACAGCAGAGGAAGCCCTTTCCACCACACTGTCCAAGTATCTTCAGGGGAGCAGGCACCCTGTCTGTAGAGATCTCCTATTCATCATGACAGCGAGCAGATTTTTCACTGTTGTTACTTACTTAATTCTGAGATACGTTCCCTGTTGACACGTCATACTGAATAAAGGACAGGAGACATTTGATGTGTGTTTACTCAGGCCACAATTTTATTGTTAGATGTCTCATACTACCTAGCAGATAAAATGTACAGTGAGAGTAACCATGTTTCTGATTCCCTCTAGCTCCCTCTCTCCCTTCCCCCCTCCCCCCCCTTCTCTCCAATTTATTTTGGGTCTGCACATCCTAAACTCAAAACTACGGTCATCTGAAGAAGTGGGCTGTGCCCACGAAAGCTCATGATACCATCTACATGTTTTGTTAGTCTATAAAGTTCTACCAGACCATCTGTCATGTTTATTCCGTAATTGTTGGAGCAGCTTTTACCAGCTCCATCTTCTTCCATCCAGGTCTCTCCAACAAAGTCATTTCCAGGACTTTACCATTCACTTCCCCTCATTGGAGGGTTCAGGTGGGATATAAAAATGCAGGGTGGGGGTTGGCTCCCTGCCATCGCAATCATAGGAGTCCCCAACTATCCCCCTTCATTTCTTTAATTAACACCTCTTTTTTTAAAGCCCTTTTTCCAGTTACTGATTACCTTTTACTATGGAGTACCAACACTGGACATTCACTAGAAGAAGGTTGCAGCAATTAGCCTGACTGCCCCCCATCTACTCCATGTAAAAGGGAAGCTTCAGGTGCAAAGCTGCCCCTTTAGAATCCTACACTTCTAGGGGATGGTCAGCTACAACGCTGACCCTTTTGCAGCAGTTTTCATCCCCTCCCCCAGGCCTAAAAAAGCCCCCTGCTTAAAGGTTCAGGGCAGTCATTCTAGCAATTCAAGAGCTGTATATCACCTCAAAACAAATCTGACAACAAATGATAATTTAGTTTGTTTAATTGAGAATAATTTAGGTACTTGTAATCACAGCAATATTCATCTACTACATATTTAGGTAGCACCTTTCCTAACATAGCCTGGTCTTGTGTACCTCTGTAACTTATGTAGCTTTAGATGTTAATTACCACATATTTGAATGCCTAAAACTGGTGACCTCTAGTCTAACAAAGCCAGGTGTTTTCTAGAGCAAAAAACGGAGAGCTTCACATTAATCACTTAAAGGCTTTTTGCTTTGGGATTTTAAATTGTGTACTTTTTTGAGCTTCAGTCAAACACTATTTTTCATTGTCCTGTCATTGGACTAAACCCTTAAATAGTATAGTGGAAGAAATGCATTATTCATTTGTGCAAAGAAATCAGGAATGAGAGGTGTTTGGAAGGAAGTGGAATTTGCTTTTCATATTCTCAGTGTGTCAGAAATTTTGTTCTTATTAATCTTTATAATTACTACAAGTCCCTTCAAGACAGAAGATGATCTATTGCCTACAATACATCTATCATTCTAGATACATTTTTTAAAATTATATTATTTGCTGTGTGAAACATATTGCTTATGTATCAGAAGCTTATCTACCTTTTGGAAAACTTTCCATCCTCCCTCCACCCCTGTTTTTTCCCAAATGAGCAAGCCTATTCTATGTATTAAGTTTATATCCAAGCGCTATTTGGAGGAAAAGCCCATAACTGGAGAATCATTATAGAAGACTAATTCTTACCTCTCAACTTAGTTTAATGATGATTATCTTAAAATATGTCAAAGATCTGAGAGAGTTCATTAACTACTCATTATGTTGATCTCCATGATGACCATCTGCTAAGGCTTGAGATATGACTACAAAGACAATAGTTTGAAAAAACTCCTAATTTGCAAATACTGTACACGAGGGACTTCATGGTACAAATTTTCCAGTAATTTTGAAATGAAGAGTACTATTTCTCATTTATGGGATGGACTCTCTAATCAAACTCTTATATAGACACACAGGTTGTCTGAAAATTCAGTGTGAAGCAAAACACTTTTCACAATATTTTTGAGAAAAATTCGTTCCTTTTATGTTGTGGGGGAAGTGAGAAAAACCTGGAAATACATTGTCAGAAGTATTTATGATCAAGGCATAAGTGTGCACACAGAGATTAGGCTTCTTGATGTTATCCAACTAAATTGTCCACTCCTTTCCTACCTCGCTTAACTAGAGTCTAGAATTGTATCACGTGTAACAGCAGAAGAAACCAGGTAATATTTTGAACAAAGGTGTCAAAGGTTGCAGATTGTAGAGTAAAAATAATAACTATCCTAGTCTCATTAAAATCCTCATACATCCTTCCGGACAAGATCCTCATTTCTTGTTTGAACTGATTCTGATGTGTTTTCAGCCTTGATCCTGATTGGGGCCTTTAGGAGCTACTACTTACTATTATAAATTATTTTATGGGCATGCCCAGAAGCTTCAGTCAAGATGTCATGGGATGTTCACTCCACCCAAGGCCTAAGCTGGTTGTAAATGGGCCCATTAATCTTACGGGCTGTGCTTGGAGAGCCAAGAATAGATGAAGCCAAAATGAAAACCAAGTATAGCTGAGTAGAGGCAGGCTGGTCTTGTATAAAGCCAAGAAGTTAAGAGCAACAGGGGGCTCTGTTGACCTAAGTATTCCCTTAAGCAAACTAGAATTTAACTACCTAATTAAAATGAGCTAAGGAAGGAAAAGCAAAAACAGTGAGCAAATGAAACAAAGGGGAAACAGTATCAAGAAATATGCCCACCGTGTTGACATAATTCAAGGCTTTGAGAGGAAAAACAATGCAGCTTTATTGAGAATTCTAACAAGGCACTGTGGAATTGTGGATTAAATAGCAACTTGCTTCTAATCACATATCTGTTTTTCTGCATGTTATTGCATAAGGTCCAGGAAATTATCCATCAGCCTTTAAAGATTGTAAAGCTCTGCTAAAAGGTGATTATATAGAAAACGGAGACCTTAATATAATATTTTTCCTTACAACATCTATCAAGAATGCAAGAAAATAGGTCCCAATAATAATATCCTCCCCTTCTGCTATTCTTTAAAAACAGTGGGAAAGAAATACGGAACCTGGTAGTCATACACTCAGAAAGTGAATATGCAGTGCCACAAAACTGAGCAGGGGGAGCCGTTCGCAAGATTTCTGCAGTCACTGTGGAGAGAAAGGGAGCTGGCTAAGGAAAAAGACTTTTAGTGGGAGAAGAAACCCTGGTATCTTGCTCTGGGCTAAAGAATCTGGCAAGAAGCTGAGAGAAAGAGGTGTAGCAAAGGTGAAAGTAAGCAGAAACAGCTCAGTGTGCTGAGTGGGCAACAAGGTCCAGTACTCAGACCAGCTATTTATAGCCAGTACGCATATTCAAAAAACCCAGTCCTTCCACAGAGCTGCCTCTCCTCTGCTCTATCTGTACAGCAGCAGCTGTGCAGGAGAACAGGGCGGGGGGGGGGGGGTGCGAGGAGGAGCAGAATGGCAGCTGAAGGAGCTGCTGGTATTCTGCTCCTAACCCTTTTGCCCCTCCCTGCAAGGAAGGGAGCAGAACCTCCCCCCAGCCCTGTCCTACAACAGGACTGCTGCAGTACAGATGGTGCCAGAGGAGAGGCAGCTATGCAGGGCTGGGGTGAGAAGTACAGTGCTTTTTGAATATGTATACTGGCTATAAGTAGCTGGTATGGGGTACTGGAAACGTGGGGGGCAGGGCTGGATTAAGAGTACAGCAGCAGAACTTCCAGCAGCAACTCAGGCTGCCAGATAGCCCCCACCCTCACCCCACCACAGGTAATGTGAGATGGGGAGGTGATGGGAATAGTGCTGGGGCCCAGGTCTGTGAATGAGGTGGAATCATGTGTGTGTGGGGGGTCACATGGGGAAGTTATGTGACCCCCCCCCCATACGAGGAAAAAAATTGTTTTCACCCCTGAGGAGCTCTGAGAGTAAACCCTTGAGATGGTCCAGGACATAGAGAAGCAAGGTAAGAAGGAGCCCAAGTAGGCAGCAATAGGGTCTATGCTTGAGTAGGTGAGAGCTAATTCCCTAGACCTGACTACAGTGAGTCCCTCAGCACTGAATGCACCCAAGAATCAATGTGATGTTGGGCAAGGTGCTATACATGTATAAGGTGGATATGGCCCCTTCCCAAAGACATTACAATCTACAAATATAAATATTAAATAATAAAACAAACCAACTAATATTATTTTAAATTATGATTTGCTGGAGCTGGGCCAAACTTAGACTATTTATCATTCCAGACAAACCAGGAATGATAAATAGAAGCTTCCATGAGACACTGTTTCTCTACCATGCTGTGGGGACCAACAAGCCACAACTTCCTCAAGGTGGATTTGTGAGGGAGTCAGAGAAGAGAAGTAGAATGGGGAGAAGTTTGAGGTGTTACTAGCAGTTCAGAAAACCTCTGTGGAGTAATAGAAATGTCCAGGTTAAGCCCCGTTCATTCTGAATGAAGCCTGTGTTTTTTGGCTAATTAATTATTCAGACCCCATCTTTACCTCTTTACTATGTGGTGATGGTTGGTAAATATTTGTTAATGGGTTTGGCTGCCATTTCATTATTGTTTACTTGCAATATTTTTGCTTTCACTATGACTCATCTGCATTCCTCATGTGTCTCAGACACTTGCCCATTCCTGCTAACCTTCATGAAATATTTTCTGAGCTCACCAATTTATTTAAGAATATCCAACAGGGATCCAAATGTTTGCAAATAATGAATAATATGATCTCAGTAATCATAACAAACTGAGCTCAGATGACCATCAGTTTCTCCTGTTGCTTTATGAGGTGAAGAGTAATATCCTACAGCCCTTTTCCAGATATAGAATACTCTTTCAATCCCTGTCCCTCCTCAGGTAATTCTGCTCTCATGCTAGTCCTTTGGCAGGGAACAGATGTGGAATCAAAGTTCTGCCCTTTGCTCTCATCCCTTCCCTGTCCAGTAGCTCAGAGGGTGGGCAGTAGCAGCTGTGCAAAGCCTGATTCACTCTGCACCTGATGTAGAAAGATGCTTCAAATCAGTGTGCCTGAATTTGTTGGTTCTCATTCCCTGTGATGGGACACATCTTCACTTCTGCAGAAAGGAAGCTAATGAGCTCTTATGGTTCAGCCAGCACTAACCAGCCACACCTGCAAGGCACTTGCTAGCTGGAGGAAGAAACTTAAAAAGGGAAAGCCTATCACAAGAATAGCAATAACTAGGGGAAAGCTGCTATACCCCAGAGGCAGCTGATTACAGGGATAGATTAGCAAATCATGCTCCCTCTCCCCCCCCCCCCCCCTCCCGACTATGTGGCCCAGATACAGAACTGGATTATCAAAAGGAGAGGGACTAAAGACAGGTTCTAACCCTGATCCAGGGCTCTAGAAACTACTGATAAAATGAGCCCAAGGCATGACAGACTGCCTAGAAGACAGATGATCTTTCTCTTTTTGTCTTTTATTTTTTAACTAGCAGACTTACTTGGCATTGCTCAGGTCCTTAACTTAATTAATTATTTTTCAATAAAAGGAAAATGTACATGTTTTATTGAAATTATTGTATTTTTCAAAAATGTTATTTTTATTATGTTAATTTTAGTAATGTTTTGTAAATGGGAATTTCATCAAGTGCACTTTGTTTATTCATCCCTATAATCCAGGTGTTGGGAACCTTTTTTAGGTCAGGGGCCACTGACCACGGAAAAATAAGTGGGAGGCTACACATGAGTGAGAAGCAAAAAAACCCCCAAACAAACAAAAACCCTCATTGATGTGGCCCCCAACTGAGAAGAAAGACACTCCACACATTCCCCTCCCACACCTGAGTCTAGGGGGGGCCCAGCCTAGTAGATTTTGTGTGCTCCAGCCTCACAGTGGGGCACTAGGTAGGCTGGAGTGCCACCGCGGGCTCTCTAATGCTGGGGAGATGGGTTCCTGAGCCTCAGGGACTGCATCCAGCCCCCAGACCTAAGTTTTGCACCCCTGCTGTAATCTCTTATAATTCACTATGTTTTAACCAAAAAAGGGTTACAGTCAATTTGGTTTCCAATAATGTTGCCTTCTAGTTTTCAAACCTTAAGCATTCATTTAGTTGTGCCAAAACAGAGTACTACTCCACATTTCTCCATTTTCTTTCTTTTCTGTAAGGTTCATTGAGAAGAAATCCTATTCCAGGTTCATCCTATTTTTCTGGCTCATCTTGGTTCAGTCTCTTTCAACATTCACTCAGTCATGTCCATTTTGAGGACTGTACTTGCTTTGGTGATTCATTCATTTCTTTTGGTTTTATGAGAAGCACCCATTCTAGGCACATCCCATTTTCCTGGTACGGTCAAACCCTTACATTGCTTTAAGTTATAAGAGGAAGCTGTATACTGAATTGGATGTTTTTAGCTCTTAGCTTTTCGGAGGAGTTTTGGATCAGACAAATAGTCAGAGAAACTCTATAAAATATATAGCAGATTCTGATCCATGGATAGAAAAAGAGCCTTTGTTTGGCAGATATTATGTCATAAGCAGGGAAATGTGTTTCTGTATGTGCCGAGGGTTCCCTCTCACCTATTCCCTTTTATTTCCTTGCAAGGAAAATTTATATCAGCCATGATCTGGTGCCATATGATAGCAAAGTATGAGTTTTGTATCTGTATACATGTGTACACATGCCTTCTTGCTGTGAGCGCTGGATGGTTAAAATTGTATATTTGTTATAGCTGTGTATGGCAAGAATGAAATAAAACTGAAAATGGATTATATAATATTACATACGAATATAGGCTAAGCATAAATGACTCTCACTAAATTCTATTTTTAAAAGATAGTGTTTGGGGTTCTTTTTAGCATTGTTCATTAGCATACCCAAAAGATGGCAGCAGTCCAGCTGCCATCGACTTAAAATTACAATATATCCTCTTCTTCTCTGGCACACACGCTTCATAAGAAGTGTCCCAATGTTGGAGGAGGGATGTTTAAATACTAGCATATTTCCAATTAAGAATGCTATACATAAGAAATATGCTGGCTGATTGAAAAAATAATGAGCTTTTTGTGGATAAATAAAGCAAATAGATTAAAAGGTAAATGTTTGAATGTTTATTACCATTTAAGCAGATGCACTGAGGTATAAACTATAGCAGAGTTAATGAATAAATGAATTACAATTAGCACTCAGTTAAAAAGACCCTTTTCCCATCAAAGACTTAGACACCATAATTAGGGCTTCTAATTTTAGATGAGGGCTGATACTCAACAGCAAGATTTTTTAAAATACAGTTACCAGTAGCTATTACATAACAAATTTAATGTAATTTTTCAGGATACAACCAAAATACTACAAAACCAGAAAATGGAAGGTTTCTATATTATCTATAATTCAGTTACATTGCACCAATTGTCCATCATATAAATTTAACAGCATAGGGCTCAGTTCTGCCATCCTTTTCTTAGTTCAATGCACTTCAGTCTGACTATTCATATGAATATTTGTATAGGATTGTTTTCAAGAATAAAGGCTGCAGGATTTGGCTTGTGATCAGGTTTGGCTCTGTGACACTCCTTCTTGGCACATCAGGGTAAGACTCACCCAGCTATGGGTCTCGGCTAGTAGGTCACTGTCTCCAGGAAGGTTCCACGTGCTCTAGCTTTCTGGCCCTGGTACACTTCAGTCTTATTGCTTCCAAGATGTTGAGGTCCAAATCAGGAACAAGAAAAACACAGCTCAAAATGGGGTCATCCAATGATATGTGATACGGGGGACTGACCTCATCCTTCTATTTTGGACTTGTCTTCAAACATACTTCAGCTAGTTGACCAGTGTCTGGTCATTCCTTGTAGCAGGAGGCTCATCTCACTGGCAAGCTAGCTTGGCCTCTGGGCTGCAACCTTAGAAGAAGTAAAGCTTCTCTGCCCCCCCTTTCTTCTGGAAAGCTCTGAACTGGGCTAAGTCTCCTTTTAAGCCCTCTCCAAGCACATCTACACAGCAGGACAAAAGTCAAATTAAGCTACGTCAATTGTATAGGTTAAGTCGAAATAGCTTAACATAGCTATTTCGGTGCTGTCCATATAGCAGAAAGTCGAAGGAAGAACACTCTTCCTTCAACTTTCCTTTCTCCTAGTAAAATGAGGGTTACAGAAGTCAGAGTAAGAAGTCCTCTAGCTCACCATTTTTTCAAAATAATGGCTTGACGTGTAGACATGCTCTTTGTTATTCCGAAATAATGCTGCTGTGTAGACATACCCTCCATGTCTGACAACTGCTGCAGATATTTTGGGGCAGAGTTGATTGGACCAATAGATTCTTGGCCTCAGTGTTGGGCTCTCTGCCATATCAAAGATCCACCACTAGAAACTCAAAATACCCATGGAATGAATTAAAATCAGCGGCCTGAGATTCATAGACAACCACGTCCTATATTTGCATGTATTTATAGGTGACTGAATGTCCAAAAGAGTAGCTAGCCTGCATATTGTCACCTGAATTCTTTCCACAACTGCAATAACAGCTCTTGATATTGTATTCGGAGGCCCCCTTTTATTAAAACAATTGTGTCCCAGTACATGCCATGTGGATAAATTAAAGTTACTTGTAGGGCCAATTTCTTCAGGCAAAATATACTCGGCGGTGCTTGAGACTCAAGACAATTGAATTCTTTTACAAAACAGATTGGACTAAACTCATGCCAAACCATTTTAGAGAACAATGCAAATGACATCTTTTCACAATAGCTTTCCGTCATTCTCAATTTTGCTTTGACAGATAACTGAGAAGGAGAAAGAAGGGGAGAATGAGAAGAAAAGAAAGTAAAAGGTTCTAAACTACAACAGACATGAGGAATGAAGGAGAAAGGATACCTTTTTCCCTTAAAGTAATGTGTCTGTAGCTAATCCTGCAAATTCCAGTTCATATGTAGTCCTACTGATGCCAAATACAAATACAAGTTTGGATTAATCAGACAATTAAGTGTTGACAAGAATAATCTCTTAGACATGCTCCTGTAAACATATAAATGGTTTCTGTCAATGGGTTGAGTGATCAACAAATCATAGCTTATCAGAGAATGGGGTCCTAAGTTTTATGGACACATTAGAAGTACTTTAGGTAAACAGCCAGATATTGTACTGTACAATAGTGTGTTTACATGGCAAAACTACTATTCCCAAACACAGCAGAAAAATGTATTGCTTATTTTGAAAAATAACTCTTTGGTAATGTTGTTGCAGACTTCCATTGTGCAAAAGTGTTTTTTTAATCAAAATGAACTTTTAGCTGATGCTTTCGAATTTCAAAATGTCCTTCTATTCTTTTAAACTGTTCATTGATTACCAATAACTTCTCCTTTACAAATGCAGTAATAGCTGAGTCTAAATATTTTAGCACAGAGCAACCTTAGATAACTCACCATCCATTGAGAAGTGGATTATTTCTCATCATCCTCTGAATAAAATTGATTTTTATAATGTTTCAGTCCACTCAGTTTTGAAAATTCAGCCAAAATACAGTATATCCAATGTATCAGAGGAACATTGGTTAGTTTAGCTTTCATTTTTTTTACTAGTAAGTAAATTCAGATAATTCAACCTTACATTTCTATTTTTTAATTAAAACTGTAAAACAATTTAGTTCTACAGTCCTAAGTAAAATGCGCAGAAGTTTTTTTCCACCCCAACCTGATAAAATGGAAAGTGTGTGCTGAAGATTGATTCATTAATAGAAATTGGGCCCTGTCTTTTTTAACTAGCCTCTATTTATCCCTGCAGTCACTATTATTTCATGTCCCTCAGTTATTCCCAGACTGTATTTTCCACAAATTCCCCCTAGTTTGCAGCTTTGCAACCAATTATTTTTTCATCCCATTTACATAATTCACTCTATGGTAGGGTATCAGGAGGGAAATGAAGCTGTTTTTGATGAAAGAAGTTTTAAGGGTGAACAGATGAGGGACTCAGATGGACTTTGAAATATTTTAATGAAGCAATTAAAATAAAACCTGATGGGTGTGTGTTAAAAGCTAAGATTTTTTTTAAACCTTCTCTCCTTTAAAAATAGAGAAGCAAGATTCCTTGCAATCCAATTATGACACCTGCAGTTTTGAGACTAGGTTTTGCTGGTTTCTGATTTCCAAGTGTACAGGGGAAAAAGGAAGCAAGAAAGTATCCACATTAGTTAAATTAATCGAAGTATAAAGAGTGTATTCCAGTCACCAGCTCTCCACCGGGATTCTCCATCTTGTGTCTGGATCTGCACTAAGATGTGTTTGTGTAGAATCTGGTTGTGTTGGAATCTTAATGCAAAATGCTAGCAGGCCCTGATGCAAAATCAAGGCCTAAGTGTGCCCTGGCTAGTAGCCTCTTGAAAAGAGATGAGAGGCTGAGACTGTATCCTCAATCCCCAGCTCTAGAAAGCAATGATCCCCTTTGCGGTTATTCAGCATCGGCTATACCCCTTATGAGGGTTAGCTGTGAGTGTAGTTCTCTAGTTATGATACAGAGCTCTGGGTTGGATTGCTTTCTGGAGTGCTGACTGGGATGATGCGACTACACCACTTCAATATGCCGCTGTTAATGTGGCTCAGTTGGCTCATTTAATACTTACCTCATATAAACCTCTACTGTATAGGACCTGTATATAGCTATGTACCAGTTAAAGCCAGTGAGATTGTTTTGGGGACTTCGCATATTGCTGGCACATTAGGTCAGCAATGTGCTAACCACAGCTTGTTGGAGCAACTGGGTAATATACGTGTCATTGAGTATAAGGGGAAATAACAAGTTAGCTTAGGAAAAATGGGGCACTCTAAGGGTGCATCTGCACTGCACCCTTACTTTGAAATAAGCTACGCAATTTGCATTACGCAAATTGCATAGCTCATTTCGAGGTAATTTTGAAATAGCTTTTTTCAAAATTTGGCACTTTCTACACAGCGCCAAATTTTGAAATAAAGCACTATTCCAACAAGTCCCTTAACCCTCGTGGAATGAGAGTTAAAGAGATGCTGGAATAGCGCGCCTGTTATTTTGAAATCTATTTTGAAATAACGGGCGCATTTAAGGATGCAGACTAGCTATTTTGGGATTCTTTGGGTATCCTGAAATAGCACGTCTGTCTAGACGTAGCCTTAAAGTAGTGGAAGTTCCAGTAAAGGAAAGGGGTTGAAACTTTCATGAATATGGATGAACTCAGTGGGTTTGCCAGTGTTTGTGGGATAACTGATCTGTCAGTGAATTATTAATAAAGGAACTTGTGATAAATTGCAACTGTTCCATATATGCATTGGTTTAACTAAATGGGTATGAAATCACACCTTTAATTATTCTAGTGCATTCTGTGTTCTGTGGGTAGACCAGGCACAAAGATAAAAACAAAAAATAACATCTCCATTTTACGGATGGAAAACTGAGGCAAAGAGGGAATATGGGCTTGTTTATACAGGGAAATATACTAGCAAAACTCCCCTAGTATAATAATACTGCTATAGTTAACTTCCAGGGTGGACACTCTTATTCTAAAATAAGCTAAACTGGAAAAGGGCACACTTATACCATTTCCAAAGAAAGTATATTAGAAAACAGCACTCTTATTATCTCTGTGGAACATGTATGTTGGTAAATTTCCCCACGTATACAAGCTGCATGTGATTTGCCCAACATCAGGAAGCATTTGGCAGCGCTAGTAATTGAACCTAGATATCCAAATCAGATATCTAGTATCTTTTTAATATGGATAATCTAAGTTATATATTTCAACACTTTACATCCTTATCTAATTTGCAAGTCAATTGGGTGGATTAATTTGTTAATGCTTGTAAAGCAATCTGAAATTATTTACAGTATACTATATAAAATATATACAATAATGTTAAGCATTATTTCATCTCATTTTTTAAATCAGGACCACCAATGCATAATTTTTATTGCTAATTTCAGAATTTTCTGAAATTGTCAAACTCTATTAGTTAGATGCCTACATCTGTATTCGGTACACTATAGTCCATCTCACCAGTGTTTCGCAGCAAGGGATTATCACCTCATTGGTCCATGACCTATTGTTTCTGCTCACTTGGCTCTACATTTGAATTTTTGTTGCCATATCTTATCACAAACCCATATCAGATTCAGAAATTTTCTCTCCATTACCTCCCCAGCTCACCTTTTGATGTTGCTTTTGCAATATATCACTCTCCTAGTAAACATTTGTGTTTGGGATTATTTTGCCCTCAGATATTAGGCTGGAGATTTTTCCATTTTGAACCTCATGTTATTTCCTGCCCTATTTCCATCTCTTCCTCTTCCTCGCTGATGTTGATAACCCCTCCTAATTTAATATCATGAGAATTCATTTAATGTGCTGTTCCTTTCAGATCTTTAATAAAAATCGGGCCTAACGCTGACCTTTGCAGTTAACCCATGTGCACCGCTCACATACTCTCGATATTACTGATTAGGTAGTTTGTGGTCAATGTGAGATTGGTTGCATCTGGGTGAATCTGACTTAGTATTAAAGTGAGATTTCCTGAGGCAACATATAAAATGCTTCTCTGAGTTCCTGTTATATCACATGGAACAAATTCCCTTTTATCCTCTAAGCCCTACATACCCTTCTCCACTAAGGTGAGGGTCATGTAGCAGATGCTGGCAGAACTGCTGATGAAGCTTGCTGCCTCCCCTCAGATTCATTTTGCACAGTTTCCCAGGCCCTTTCCTCTTCTCTAGAGTGTGTGTGTGGGGGGGGGGGGGGGAGAGGGGTGTTATTTTAAAACAGGAAGGTAGGGTAATTTGAATTTCAGTCAAGAATAAAAGTGAGCATGTTTAGCTGGCATCACATGTTCTTTTTGTCCTTATGTCTCATTGACCTGGATTTTAATTCTCTCTCCAGATTCCCAGTCATTTTGTTGATATTTGTGGGGGTGGCTCCCCATACACCATTATTTTACTTTCATGGGTGCACCCAAAAGCCTCATCAAGATGGGGCACATTTGTGCCAGGAATCCTACGAACACATTTGAAAACATGTTCCTGGTCTTAAAGATGTGATAGTCAAAGAAGGCAAGCAACATACAAATAGTGTGATCAAACACTACAATCAAAGTATATGCCATTTTTATCATCTTTTTTAAAAAAAATGAATAAAACCTTGTTCTTCACTTCTTTTACCCTGCACTCAGAAATTAACATACTATGCTATACTTATTCTGGGTCATCACTAGTCCACATCATGTTCTTCACTATTACATTACTCAGATATTTGCCTCATCTCCCTCTCTGGAACGTACTGACTTTGATTGCTTAAGACCGTGCTGTGCTTGGTGTCTTCCCTGTTTGGTTTTCCTCTAATTGTCAAAACCTGAATATCTCTGGTTAATATCCAGGTTCAGTGGTTTCCCCGTTTTTTCCCTTCCACCCTTTCTTGTTGCCATTACCATATTTTTCTGTCATCCTTTCTTGTTCTCTACTTAGGTTTCATGGACGGATTTAACTGCCTGTGTTTTTCCTTTCTCCCTTTGTGATATATTCAGGTCAGCTTTTGTGTTTATCTTCTAATGCTCAGCTGTGGTTTGAAACACTGCCACTTCTCCTCCAAAATTCAAGCTCAGCTTCCACTTTATTTATATGTAGCCCTACTAGTTTTCATACTAATAGGAAATACTATACTCTAAATCTTCCATATCATGCTTCTGCTGGGAGCCATTCTAGTTTAAATTGTGAAGGAATATACTTTAAACATGCAGCATTATGCATCTGAAGTATAAATTGTGTATGCAAATATATAAAATCACAAGTGCAATTTCAAGTATATAAAGTAACTAGATTCACATGCCCAGCTGCTATGCAACATGTTATTGCTTTCTTTAAAAAAAATCATTAGGAAGTTTTAAAAAAACATTTGACATACAAATGTCATCACTAAGGATCCCTATTATGGTGAACTTATACACTTACACTGAACACTTCCAAATCTGGGTGCCTAAATGTTTATTCCTGAAGCCTTCAAAAGGCACCTAAAATGGCAACCTTTTTTGAAAAACTAAGCAACTACAGCTTCCTTTGCTCAGCTTCTCTAGAAAAAGATCAAGTCACTATTTTAAGTGCCAAAATGTACATTTAAAGTTAAGGCCAAGTTTATTTTGCCTTATGGCTCAATCTTTCATTATTGAAGCCTTCAATGAGAACAGATCCACACTTAATTTGGTGTATAAAATATTAATATCTCTTCTAAATTCCCATTTAGATGCACATTAGTTTTCATGCCCTTAGTCAACATGTAATGAAAATGTCTTTGTTTGCAAATGCTACTGGATTCCTTCTTCTGCAGGCAGTTGCTTGCCCCAGGCATGCTTTTCAGTCATAACTTTTTTAATAAAAAAAAGTTATTTTAATTGGGATTTGTCAAGTCTTTGTAGTGTATTATCTTGTTCTCTTGTTGAACTCCCTCATCAACTCATCCATTTGTCTGTAAGGGGTTTGCTGCTCACTAAATTTAGTAGGACGTGGATCCATGATGCTTCTCCAAATGTCTCCATCTATGCGTGCCATTCTTTTAGCAAGCAATTTTCCAAGTTCACTCTTTAGGCACCAATAATCATTGCTCCTCCAGTATGTTTAAATGGAGACTAAAATTGTTCCCCAGTTTTTCTCATTAAATGTCTCTTGATCGGGTTGAAACAAATGTTTTAAAGAGTGGTAGATATGTAGCTTTTTTATAACCATGCACTGTTCTGTCTTTTCACTTGTAATATCCACAACCTGCTTAACCATTCGTCTAGAGTCCCCCACACTGTGCCTTAAACAGAGGATCTGCTTTGCTCCAGAGTGACAGAGGCGTTAAGTCTATAGAAACAGCATTGGCACCAAACTGCAATAAACCTGGTGGAGAATCAGGCCTATAGCTCTCAAACAAGAACTAAATACCCAGCTAATTCAGCCCACATATAATCAGAACACCACCTCTGATTGCACTACAACTGTAGCCACTTCCACTGGGGATGAATTTGGCCCCTTTGTTTTTAAGTATTCATTACAATGTACAGAATCACATTGCTCTTCGGTAATAAAGCCCTTAGAAAAATTCAGATTATGCATAATGGGATTGTCTCAATCAGAAATGTGGTATAGTCACTTTCGTTATTAGCCAATTAGTGTGCAAGGATTTGCAGAATCTCTGCAGTTACTGAGATATAATCTGACTTTGAATATAAATATCTTCCTATACTGATGGGTTTCTATGGGACATGCCATGAAGTGCCATATCTTTCAAACTGTTATGACAGCGCAAAGGGATTGGGGTGCAGACAAAAGGGCTTGTCTGCAAGAGAACATTGCATTAATGTCACTGAAAGTGTGATTTTAAAAAACAGTTTAGTTCAGCCAGTGTAAATAGCTGTGGGGACATTTTTATTTCATTTTAAACCAGATTTATTCTGATTTAGCTTAAGCCAGTTAGCAACTGGTTTCCAATAGACCAACTAGCCCACTCAAACTGGAGTAAGAATTTCCACACAGCCATTTGCATTAATTTAACTAAATGTTGTAAATGGGTTCTTTTTATGAAGACTAGGCCCAACGTTATGAGTAAGGGGTGGTGGGTGAGGGGAGAGAAGGGAGCTAGCAGACCCAGAGCATAGTGATTGGAAAGGGTCTCGGGTTCCTGAGTGCCACTGCTGCTGCTTACACAATGGCAGCAGTAGCTGTCGTACCCTTGGGCCTTTTGAATTGCTCCCAGAGTCCCTAATTACATGGTCCGGGCAGTGCTAAGGGGCTGGCTGGGGGAGACCCCCAGGCCTGCCCCTTCCACCCATGGCTCCATCCCTCTAGAAAGCTTGAAGCCAACCCCCCCCACCTTGCCCAGGGCAAGTCTGTCAGCCATCCTCATGTAGACTAGTCCTAAAAGGAAAATCCCATTCCCCTCTACTCCACATCTGATAAAGAGCCTGCTCCCTGCCACCTTACTGTGCAACAAACGGCAGACTTCTGTGTGCAAACCTGCCCTGTGTCTGTTTTGTTTATTTAGGCTTGGGCTACACAACACATTTTATGGTGGTATAACTGCATCATCTGAGGTAATTGCACTGACCTAGCCCCAATGCAGATAGCGCCTCTCAGAAGTGGAGTCCTTACACAGATGGAAGAAGCTCTTTCTCAGCATCTTTACTAAGCACTACAGTGGTGGTATTGAGTTGCTGCAGCAGTGTCAGTTTAGACAAGCCCTTAGACTGTAGGGTATACAGCTCATGGACTGTCTGATACTATAGTTGCAACCACAACACTAATATAATGGTCCACAATTTTGTGAACCTGAAGGAAAGAAAGATTTGTTTAGGGTGAAATAAAAGAGGGATAGTAAATCTTAATGGGAGGACAATAAGCAAATGGAAAAATTAGGTTGAATATAAGGAAACCATTCTCAATAGTAAGGTTTATGAGACTATGGAATAGCCTTTCAAAGGAAGTTTCCCCATCAACTTCGTCATATAGAATGAGACTAGGCAAGCAGCATACTATAGGGATTTAACCCTATTTGCACAGGGGAATGACCTAAGCAATCTTTGCTATCTCTAACTTCTATGGAAAAAGACAGTCACACTAGCTATCCATTCAAAAAATAAAAATAAAAACAAGAAATTATTCACGAGTTCACATTCAGATGGTTCTTCCAAAATATGTTTTGCTTCAAGCTGTTTTAAAACACTTTTTTCCAAAAAGCGAACTTGTAGCTCCTGAAAGGAGGGTATCATCTACTGAAAAACAAGTACAAAATAGAAATCAGCATTTCAAACTTTCCCATCCACCAAAAACTAAGGTGACCAACCCTTTAAAAGCATTGTTTGGTTTCCACAAATGCAAATCCTTCCAAAATAAATATATTATTCTATTTAGGCATATATCCACTAACAACATGATGAAGGCTAGCAATTTAATTTATGCCAAGCACTTGGGTAGTGATGACTTTTAGTCTTTGCCATACTGGGATTGATTCAGATCAGTGCTTCTGGGTATCTTTGCAATGGGGAAAAAAGTGTTCTTAATTTAAATTATCTAACACAGGTTAAAACAGCAGTGAAGACATGGCAACTCTGTTTCTAACTTGTGTTAGCTTGAGTTCAAGGCTGCAGAGGAGACTGGGGTTGAACTGGAGCCGCTAACTCAAGTTAAAAGCGGGTTGCTGTGATTTCACTGGTTTACTCAATGTGTGTGAGCCTACCTAAGTTAAGCACATCCTTCAGCCTTCTAAATATGTACTGTATAGAGTGATATACTACAACTACTTAACATAGGGCAGGGCACTTATACAGATTGGACCTTCCTGGTCTGGCACCCTCGGAAACTGACCAGTCCTGGATGAGGGATTTTGCCAGATCAGAGAAAGACATATCTGGCTCCCCTGCTACTGGCTTTCCCCCAGCCCTGGACCAGCCGCCAGACTCCTGGCCAGCTTCCCCTTGCAGCCAGTCTTACTGACCTGCTAGTTCCCTCACTTCCTTTCCTGCTATGCCAGGCAGCCCAGCTCCCTGCGCGCCAGGCTCCTTGTTGCGGAGGGCTGAGTTACTGGCTCCACCAGGCAGCCCCATCGCGGAGTGCTGGGCTCCTGGCCCTGCCAGGCAGTCCCATTGGGTTGTGCTTGGCAGCCTAGCTGCAGTGTGCCAGGGACCCCATCTACTAGCCATCCACCAGGACTCTTTGGTCCTGGAACATCCGTGGTCCTGCTGGAAGACGGATGTTGCCGGACCAGGGAGCCTGTGATTACAGAGGTTCAACCTGTAGTAGTTGTCCTTGCATGAAAATTAGTTAAAAGTTTGATCCTGGAGATATTTAGTCATGAATGCTGTTTTTACTGTCATGAGTAGTTGCACTGACTTCTTATTTGTGTTAGATGTCATAGGACATGGAGAACAGATTTAAAAGGAAAAGTTTCTCAGAAAATCATCAATTTTCAAATTCAGAATTTGTTCACTATATGGCAATGCTTTTACATTTTTAGTAAACTGTGTGTGTGTGTGTGTGTGTGTGTGTGTGTGTGTGTGTGTGTGTGTGTGTGTGTGTACATCCTCCTGTAGAGCACAGGGAGTAGTTGGATACCAGAAAGTAGAGTGGCTAGTTGTCTGGTTTTCAATTGAACACCTAATGGAAAGAGAATCCTCCTTCCCCCACCTGGTGAAAATGAGTAAGGGAGTGAGGACAGAGGAGAGCGAGAGACAGAGGGAGGGGGATGGAGTGAGTGGGGTGGGACCTTGGAGAAGGGCTGGGGCAATGGTATTGTTTGTAGGGTTGCCGGATGATTTCAACAAAAATACTGGACACACTTGACATTACATCACAATCTACATTACATCTTATTTAGAAAATACTGGACATTTATATTGTCTCATTTATATTTTCTCAATTTGTTTCCCGACCAGAAAGCTCAAATACTGGACTGTCCGGTTCAAAACCAGACACCTGGCAACCCTTGTTGTTTGGGCAGAAAATTAGCAACCCTCCCAGGAAATCTTTTACAGGTTCTGCTACTGACTGATTATTTTGTGTGTGTGTGTGCGTACACACACACGACGCACATATGCCCTTCTCCACGGCCCCACCTCACTCGCTCCATCCCCTTCCCTCTGTCTCTCAAAAATTGTTGTTTTTCTGAGAAAGTTTTCCTTTTGAATCGGTTTTGCATGTCCAGACATCTAACCCTACAAATCAGAAGTGTATATATATATATATCCCAGTAGCGCTCTACAAAAATGGACTTATTCTACCCAGGGTCATTGGTATTGAGGCAAATACCAATGACCCTATTTTACTGATAGAAAAAACTGAGGCTGAGAGAGAAAGTACATGTTTTGGCTTGGGGCCTAGTGAATTAGATATGAGATTGGGAGTTGAGAGATTTGTTGTGTAACTGAGAGCAAAGTCTGAGTTAGTATACCAATAACAGTTACAATATGGAATGTGTTGGGAACCCATTAATCCTGGTCAGATTGTGCTAAACAATACAATTAGATATGTTACTGTAGTCCTTTCACTATGTGTAAGGACTATTTTCTCTCTGTAAAATGGAAGCTAAATTTTTCAGCCAAAAGTGCTTTAATATTAGGCATATAAATTTAAAATTAGGCTTCTAAATGAAGACCTGCTTTCCAAGGGCACTGAACACCTGCTATTCCCACTGAAGTTTAAAATAAGCCCCTCGCTCCTTCTGACTGAGTAAATTTTTTTCCAGAGACTAGCAATCTGGATGGAAATTCTTTTGTCTAGAGTTTTGCTTGAGGGGAAGGCAGGAAGTAGGATTAGAATCTTAGAATACTAAAACTGGAAAGGACTTTGAGAGGTCATCGAGTCCAGTCCCCTGCCCTCACAGAAGGACAAAGTACTGACTAGATAATTTCTGATAGATGTCTATCTATCAGGATTGTTAGGGGAAATACTAGTTTAAGTGGGATTTCTGTGGCTAGAAGATTTTAAAAACAAAGGAATTTTATTTGAGGAAGGTCAGCAAAATATTTTCCCCTGGCAGGTAACTTGTTATAGAGCTAGCTTTTAATTATTTTGAGTAAAATTAGTGACTAGAGCAGTTTAAATTCCTCTTAAAAGGCTTGTAGCCTTGGGTTATGACTCCGATAGAGGAAAAAGGCTCTTTGTTATTTTCTAGTTATATTTTTTGCTGTTAACATTTTGATCTAGTTTCATATTTATTGTTTCATAGACAGGAATGGTAACTCATAAATAGGATTAGGCCAAAGATGTGAGTCAGTCACATGTCCAGGAATATGGGTATGCTTCAGAGATTACAGCAAAGTTGTGCTGCTAGTATAGATGCTTTAAGCCAATGGGGGAGAGTTCTCTTGTCAATTACTCCAGCCCCTGTGAGAGGCAGTATAGCACTGCCCACACTAGCATTTAAGTAATTTAATGTTCATGGCTCGGGGGTGGCTTATACACCCCTGAGCCACATAACTTACACCAGTGTAAGTTGTTGTAGGTAGCTAGCTCAGTTAGCAACAAGGAAACTTTTTTAAGGTCAGAGATATCAAGGAAAAATGTAGATGAATTTAAGAATTCCAGAAAAAGCAAAAGGTTGGTAAAATCAAACTATCATAAAGGATATAGTTCCACATTCAACACTCATTTTTCATAGCTGAGATTTTTAATTCCTTGTTTCATTGCACAAAGTAAAATAACTTCTCTTTAAAAAGCTAATTACAGAGTATTACTGTTAGTAGTACTGCTTTAAAGTATTTGAGATGCATACATTATGTAGTTATTCCTATTCAACTAAAACATGAATTGATAAGAAAAGAAATTCTAATGGAAATTATGCTATATTTTAAAGAAAAGTTCTTCCTTTAAGATGAACACGTCACAGACCAAATCTTCAGCTTGAGTAGGTCATACTTTTTTTCTGGTGAAAGAAAAAGAAAAAAAACGATTTACAATGTTAAAATAATTTCTTACTGAACCTGATCCAATGTGAAATCAATGGAAGGATTCACATTCAATGGACATTGGATCGGCTCCATCTCTAGATCAGTGCACTTTACAAAGGAGGACAAGCATCAAATCTACATTTTACAAAAAGGGAAAATTGAGTCACAAAGACATGAAGTGCCTTGTACTAGGTCACAGAGCTGAGGATAGAATCCAGGGGTCATGATTCCAAGTCCAGTGACCCACAAAATTAATAATTTAGGAAGCACCCCACCATCTACCATGCAGCAATGTTCTTTCTCATACTTGCTTCCCTTTGTGCATACCTAAGAGAAGTTCTTTTCAAACGCTAAGTTGACATTGTTTCATGGTTTATTCCTGTAATATCATTAATAGGAATGCTAAAATATTGGCTTTCTCAAACACAATAAGAGGAATGGGAAAAAAACCCAACTACTCCAAATTACAAAATCTAAAATAGCGGAAATAATTAAAAGGCTTACTATATATTTTAGAAAAGTGCATCTGTCTGTTGGTCCATTCATCTTTGAGTCCATTTGTTCAAGAATTCCTCCTAAACAGTAGGAGCTAGGACCGCCAAATTTGGTATGCAGTTTCCTTTTATTATAACTTAAAGTTAGGTGAGGGTTTGGTTGTGCCAGGACAATGGGATGTGTCTGGAATTCAATTGTTTCTCATAAAATGGAAAGGGAGGAGTCTGGTAGGAGGGACTTATACTGTAGAATTACCACAAGAGGGCAGAAAGGGTGTCCGAAAAAGCTATAACCCCATCAGGTCAGCAGGGGGCAGGGATGGAGAAAGAGACAGCTGTCTACTATATATTTCAGAGAGATTGTTTGTTTATGTATCTGTGTGTGTCCCCTCCAGAAAGAGGGCATACAATCTTACTCCTGGCTGTGCTCGCTGGAGCTATAGTGGCCATTGACAGGTGTTTCTCACCTAGTCCCAAGCTGCTATAGTAAGAGAGAGCTAGAATTGTCCTTCTTCCCTGTGGCAGCCTGCATTCTGAACTCCTCCTTCACAGTCTCACCCACAAACAATGATTTAAACGAAGAAAAACAAAACTTATTTGAGTTAAAGACTCAAGAAATACTGGATAAATCTTCTAGTCAATTATGAGTAAAATAAAAGAAGGGAATCTCCAGCCATAGTATTTACATGACATACTTTAGTTTTAAATAAAACACAAACCAAGAAAATAAAGGTTTAATGCCACTCTTTATGAAGTGCCAATAAATGCCTCGTTTATATTTTATGCTTCGCTAAACACAGTTGGGAGTCTCAAATATTCATTCTAACATGTATTTTAATAAAAAAAGGCGGCCAGCTCTACATTCCAAAGTTAAGCGGCCTCCTCTATATTACTGAGAGTGTGAAAAATTCATACCCCTGAATGACATAGTTAAGTAGACCCAATCCCCAGTGTAGACAATGCTAGGTCAGAATTCTTCCAGTGACCTAGCTACTACTTCCATAGGAGATAAATGAACTAAGGTGATGGGAGAACTCTTACCCACATAGCAGTGAGTGGCTACACTGAAGCGTTGTAACAATGCATCTGTCCCTCTGTAACATTTTAAGTATAGACATATCCTAACGTCTGCAGACTCCAAAATAAACAATAGAGATCATTCAAATAAATAATGTTTATTTTATGGTCTTCAAAAAAAATTCACCTTACATAACCTAGTCATGAAATAAATGCGAAAGCTTTAACAGAAACACCAGTTCCCAGTCCCACAGGACTGGTCTGTTTAAAAAGTTGGCTATACTGTAGCATGTGCTATTCAGCTATTGCCCAGATTTTTTATATCTTTTGCAAAACACCAGGATGTTTTTATGCCAAAAGGACTACTGTTCTTTTTTCTCAGAAAGGCTTGCTGAACTTCTGTAGGCCATAAATAAACTTTCATTCACATTGTCTTAACTTCATAGAAAGAAGCTATCCAAAACACAGAATAATAGCATATGATAGAAATACATATTCTGGCACAAGAAGCAAAGATTTCAAATACAAATATCAAGTCCATAATTCATCAGCAGTCTTCCAAGTGCTCTCAATGAAATGTATTCATAAGGTTGGATAGGTCTTTCAAAGCAAGTCCTTGTTTATATAGGAAGCAAGGTAACCCAGAATAATCTGTCAAACAATTTTTCCCCCAGCTGAACTGCTCATTTGTTTGTTTATTTATTTGTGAGGTTTGAGTGAACGTCCTAATCTGAAAGTTGTAGATTTAAAGATTTTATTTTCAGATTTAACCATTAACTATCTGTTTCCAGCAGTTAGCAGACACAGAAGTTGTATTGAAGTGTGTGTGTATGAACTTTTTTGAAATAACAGACATATTGAAGGGAATATACCTTTGTCGGTTTTGTCACATTGTCATCAACTTGAAAGGCTGCACTGGCTTCCAAAATTATTATGAGTTAAAATTAATTAGATAAAAGATGTATTGTAAATCCTCAGAAAAACATGAGAAGGCAGCAGATTTTTTTAATGAAAAATAAAGTGTAAAGAAATAAAATCCCTTTATGTACACAAAATCAACTCAACTTTAACTGTGGAGTTGGAACCAGAGCTTCCATAATAATGGTTTACTTTAGAATTCAGTTAGCTACATTTTATGCATTTTGATTAAATGTAAAGCTGGAATATGTTAATTACATCTCAGAGGAAGGCATACTTCTCAGTTTTTTACTGGGGAATGAATAGCTTTAGGGCCTGATTCTGCAAAGAGCACTGTGTGGAACTGTGTGTTACCATTGTAGGATGAGCTGCTCAGTTAGCATTCAGTCTTCTATAGACCACTATCATGCAAGCTGATGAGAAGGGATTGCCCTGTGTGATTACAGCATCAAATTGACCCAATACGGAATCCAGTTTACTATGATCATTTAAATTTTTGTAAGCATTTGCTTAAAAGGCTGTTTGTTTTATCACATTGGTGACATGCAGAAAGAAGGCAGAAAGCAGGCTTTTACATCATTGAATCAGATCTGTTTTTTCTCTTAATGTTTTTTCTGCATATGAAATATTTGAATGTTTGAATCATTACAACTGTGCAAGTCTGATAATGCCTCAGCATTCACATTTTTAAAAAGACAGTTTGTCTTCTGATTTGCAAAACTGTTGTTAAAAAGTCTAGTATCTTTCTGTTTTTGTGTAAGAGTATGTGCATCTTTCTCTTCCTGTCCCTGTCTAGGGATTATTCAGTGCTGAAATATCTCTAAACTGCAATTCAGTTTCCATGGCTTTGTTCTGAGTGTCCCCTGAGAAGAGATTACCAGTCAGGCAAATTAAATGGAATTATGTTTAATGGTTTTATAATAAAGAAAAGTTTTCATTACATGCGCTGAGATAATCAAGCCCATTTAGCTTAACATTCAGCTCATCTCATCATGACAGAATATAATGTAATTTTTTATCTTTAAAGTGTACCTTGGGATCCTTTTTTATGTGAAATAAGAAAAAAAAAAGATTCTAAGTGCCACCTGGGTCTCATTGCATGTTAATTGCTTTAGTAATTTGTTCTAATCAAATCCAAACAATATTAGTCTTAAAGTAAAATAAATAGATGCATCATAACAACAAAAATAGTCTTCCATGGGTTTAATTAATCTTATTGTCTTCACCTTTACCCTCTCCACTCATAAGCCTTTTCTTCTTTTTTTCTCCTTTTTTCTCTGCCTCTTTATACTGTCCTGGTTTTCATTTAATTCCCAATCCTGCAAAGGTTCGTATGTACATGCTTACTCTGAACTTTAAGTATTAAAGTAGTCCCAGTGAAGCCAAAGGCATCTTGCATTAAATAGGAAGCTCAGTGTGTTTCCTGATCATATGCAGGATGGTGTTACTTAGATCCTGTCCACATTACCACTATATCAGCATCATTTGACCAGAAAACAGCACGATTAATTGTTTAGGGTAGAGAGGGCCTAGTTTTAACTAGACCAAAACACTAGACAATCTGGTTAATAGGGGAATATTTAAAAACAAACCAAAAAACCGCAACCCCCCCTCCCCCCCCCCATAAAACAACAAATTATACCAAGACATGCAAATTGGTCTTTGGCATATCCGGGACTTGGGTTGTCAGCTGTTCTGGGCAGCTCTTTAATTCTATGGAGTATGTTGAATACTGTAGAGAGATAATTTTGTTTTGCTTTAACCATTCCTGGGCTGATTTTGTGTAGTTAATGTAAGTGTGTAAATCTCTGTAATTTGATTGGCTGATAATAGGCAATCATAGTGCAGACATTTACATAATTTATGCTTTCAGTAACTGTCCTTGAATATGCAAATGTCTATGCTTTGGATATAATGTTGAAGTTTTGACTGGCTCCAGTTCTATGAGGCCTCCAGTTCTATGAGACTGTAAATAATAATATGCTGGTACTGATAACATGAGCGGAGGTGTTAATTCCTCCTGAGCCTAGTGCAGAGAAGGGAGAAATTCTGAAGTTAATTTTGCGAAGTCAGTGGAAGTTTTGCCATTGATGTTAGTAGGGTCTTGATTTCACCTAAGGTGTTTTTTGTAAAGGATGTTAGTCTTTGAAATTTACTGACCTTGGTCCAAAATAATCCCACTGTGCAGTGTGCCCTAAAGGTCAATGAGGCTTCACTCTTTTCCTCACTTTATGTGGAGCAGTGAGTGAGGGTAATCTGTGGTTGGAGTGGGGTTATTTTTTTTACCTGCTTTCCAGATTTTGTGCAGGAACACTTATGGGGGGAGGGTAATAGTTGCATACATAAAACAAAGCCCCAAATAACATGGTAATCCAGATGATATTGGAATGTCTGGTCACCCTATTTGTAGTCTAAATTTGTTTCACCTCAGCTTCCAACTATTGAATCTTTTTCTGCTAGATTAAAAAGCCATCTTGTATTAGAAATCTCTTCCTTTTTAGGTTCCCATACACCATGACCAAATCCCTTCTTAAGATTCTTTTGGCTAAATCTTAAATGTCACTGTATAAAGCATGCTTTCCAGGCGTCACATCATTCTTGTAGCTCCATTCTGATTCTTTCCAATTTTTTAACATTCTTTTTGAAATATGGATACTAGTACTAGATACCGTATTTCAGTGATTATTTCATTAATGCGGTGTAAATGGCTCCTACTTCTACTTATTGTTTCTATGTTTGAACATCAGGTTAAAATGACAAGAACATGTTATGAATAATGGAAATTTTTTCTGTCAAATTGTTGAATTTTTTTTTTTTTTTTTTTTTTTTTACATTTCTCATTCAGTTAAGGTTACATGAGGGTTTTTTGGGGTTTTTTTTAATCTAGGAGAAAATGAAAGCAACTACTAAACATTGTTTTGTGCCCAAATATGCTAAATTCACTCTTGAGAGCCATGAAGACAAAGACTCTGCTCAAAAGAACTTACAATCTAAGGCTACATCTAGATTACAGCGCTTTTCCGGGATACCAGAGGTATCCCAGAAAAGCAATGCCACATCCAAGGAATGCGTCTGCTTTTCTGAAAAATTTTCAAAAAAGCAGATGCGCTTTTTCACCATCCCTGTAAACCTCATTCTGCCTCATCCCTGTAAACCTCATTTGCGTACTCCAAATTGTATATCTTTTTCCGATTTAACTCTGCAGTCTAGACATAGCCTCAGTTGGTCAAAAATAGATGTCTAATTTATTTTTTTAATTTGATTTTTCCTTTAAATTGATTCTCTCATCTCCTGTTCTGATGTTGCTTTGAAGGAAGATTTTGGGTTTTTTATTTTGCATTCACAGGTAGGTTACTTTGGTCAGGTCTATACTACATCCGGAAGGTCAGCTTAAGGTACGCAACTCCGTAAATAACGTAGCTGGAGTCGATGTACCTTAAATCAATCTTAGCGCTGTCTCCACAGCAGGACATCAGTGAGAACAAATGCTCCTTTTGACTTCCCTTACTCCTCACGAATCGAGGAGTACTGACATTGACTGGGGGTACTGTCAGCATTCAGTTTAGCAGGTTCTTACTAGACCTGATAAATCAAACTCCAGAAGAGGTGCAGTAAGTATAGACATGACCTTTGTCATAACATCTATATGTTTCCTGCTCAAAGGGATCATAATATTTATTTCTGATGGTGCCCCCAGCTGTGCAGCAAACCATGCCCTCTCAACCATTGTCATCCTCTGATAGACTTAGGATCAATCTTAAATAGTAGCATCATTTTTTTCTTCTGTTTATTTATTTTCATTCTTGAAATGATCTTTTAAAAAATCTAGCAATGTTTGAAATCAGCTCCCTTTCTGTCATGCCCACACAACATTTCAGTTGCTGCATAATATGGGATAGAAAAAAGTGTTTTATCCCCAAAATTAACACAAATGTAGTCTAGAGAAACAAGAAATGGTAGGTAGCAAATCTTAATAACTGACTTTCTTAATGATTATTTAGGGATGTGACTCCAAAATATCTTAGTGGGTTCTTGCCTACCTTAGGGGACATCTTGGTTAAAAGCAAGCAAAATACTTAATTATTAATATTTCGTTAGTATGAAAAGAAAAAAAACAACAAAACCACAAACAATAAATAATGGTTATTTCAGTTGCAATCTCTTCTATATGTTTTTTGTGGAAAGCTTTCAAAAAATTATGCCTTAATAAGTATATTAATACTGTTCTCTACGTAAGATTGAAACAAAGTATGTTAATCTGTAGATCAGTAGAGAGTCCTGTTTTGTGTGTCATAGATAACTAAAACTATACAATTTTTAAATTAAATACTCCCATTTTTTACATAAGGCACAAATTGCAGTTATTGTTTATTTGCATCTTTCAAATGTAGTTCAAAAGGAAATAATATAAAACAATAAAGCAAAATAAAAGTTTTATAAAGCTGCAACCAAAAATCTGGGTAAACACATGTGAAGGTGATCACTATGGTTTTGTGGCTAAGGAGGTGTCATCTTTGACACTTTTTGTTCTGGACACTGGTTGGTAGACTGCAGAGAGATCCTATGAAATACCTTCATTAACTTGAACATTTCATTTAATTAAATAAGCAACCAAAACTAAGAGCACACTCACTATTATATTTACCAAGTTTCTTATGTATGAAAATAATTGTTTCTCTTAAAAGTCAATAAAGACCAAGTCAACATTGTTACAACCTAAAATTATAATAAATGATAATTTTAATAACAATCTTTTCATTAGCACTGAAGACTTCTTCCTACATTAATTACTTGCATAGTTCAGTGAAGAATCTACCTTGGAGCAAACACTGTAAACTAGAGAATGATTCCCATAACAACCGTGCTCAATAAATCATAGTAAAAAAAATGTAAAGGGACTGATCTGCTGTTTGCATTCTGCCCATGTGAGAGGAAACTGTGCTCCTCACTCACAATGAAGGAAACTCTGCTAAATCAGATGGGGTTATTGAAAGAGTATAAGATCCTGGCAACTTGCAGTCTTCCTGGGATTCAGAAGCTTACTTCCATTGTCCAGAAATTGTTACACCTGGTCATTAAGGAAGCTAGATTCAGTAATTATGCAAATTACCATTTAATCCAAGTGGGACAAAGAGTTGAATGTCTACTATAAAAGGAGTTAAAGAAAGATCATTCTAATTTTTTTAAAAGAGTATTATTAGTTGTTGTTGTTGCACCTAGCTCTTGCACCCAAGCAAGATCAAGTCCTCATTCCTCTGGGTTCTGTACAGGCATATAGTGAGCAAATCTCCTGTCCTTAAGTGTTAATATACTAAACAGTGAAGTATGTAGATAATATTTTCAGATAGATTAAAGGAATACAAAATATAGAAGCAGAAGAGCGAGAAACTCATAGCCATTCTGTGACAGAGCTAGAAATTAAATGTGAGGCTCTGGAGTCTCACTTTAGGGACTTTACCAGAAGGCCATCTTCCCTGCCTTCAATTTTAGATTGAAATGTTTAAGACCAAAGGGGAGTGTTGTGGAGGAACTGACAGAAAATAAAAAATACATAAACACTGACCTGTGAGGGATTTAGACTATGCCCACAAATATCAACTTTAGCTCAATAAAGCCCAAACGTAAAGAAAGGGCAACTGGATGAGGGGGAAAAGAAAGGAAAAGATATTTATTATCATAGAGTTGAAAAGAATGAAAGATGGCTGCTAACTGAAGGGAAACAAAATAAGGAGAAAATAAGTGGATCTGAGAAAAATGGTATAAGAGGTGGATGTACTGTATATTATCCTGCAGTAGATGACAGATGTTTCTAACCCTAAATGAAAAAGTATTTCTGGGAGTAGAGAAATTTTACATTATATCTTCAAGAAAGGAAATGATATATAATGCAGTATGGTTGCAAGAAAGAGCTGTCAGGCATGAGCTTCTGATGATATGTCAAAATACAAGAAAAAATAGAAGTGTGGAAAAAAATAGAGCAACAACAACAGTGGCAAAAAGGATTAATCAGGAATGTGCTTAACTGTTATCAATGAGATACAAGAAATTACACTGAGGGCCATCTTGAATATAGGCAGGAAGGCTATAAAATCTTTGTGCATGCAGAAAATAAAGAAAATAAAGTTATGGATTCTGGAATTGGTTAAAGTAGAATCAAAGGCTCATGTGTGATCACACAACTCTGTGCTTAAATCGTTTTCTGTTTTTGTCTAGTTAAACTCAATAGCAGATGAGTAATGATTGCAGGTGAGCAAACTGTTCCCAGTGCTGCATCAATGTAGCTGATGGACACTTCAACATTGTCTTTAGGGAGTGCAGGAACTAGCCTATGTCAAAAGTTAGACACATATATTTTTATAGATTTTGAATTAGCAATGATCTCATCGTCTTTCCCCTTTTCATTTCCCCTTTTCTGCTATCAGTAGATTCTGGTATCTCTGCCTTAGAGGCCACCATTAGAGGTAGGCTATTGAGTTTAACTAGAGAAAAGCAGAAAAGATAATTCATTTTTAGTTGAATTATTTTTGCTAAGTAATCATCAGTAAGCATATGGGACAGGCTGCTATGCATCCATGCCCTGATACCAGACAGTGATACCTGTTTAGGCCAGGCTAGACTCCTCCCCTCTTTCAGCAAAAAAAGAACAATGATGATCTTCCTCCCCTCCCATTTGAAAAATTCCACTGATTTCAACAGAACAGTGTTAGCTCTTTTGTGTTCATTTTGCTTTTATATTCATACCAGTGAAGTTTTGTGCCTATGGAAGTTCATGGAAAATGAATGTCAAGCCCGTAGCCCAAAGTAATTTAATGAAAAAACTAAATGCATGTAATAACTACATTACATTCATTTAAAGTTAAACCATTCAGTCAGGAATAAGAAACAATACCTCCTAAATTAGCTAACCAATGACACAGCTTGAATAGCAAATTGAGAATACTACAGAGAATATATTATTGAAATAATCTTATTACCAGTGTACCCAATTGTAAGTACTAATCAGTTCTTATTAGTAATTAGTTGGATACTCACTCTGAAGAATAATGTGAGTAATCGAGAGCTTAGTTTTCACAACTATTAATCAATTTCTTTATTGAAAAGAACAGCAGCATAACAAATATTCTGACAACTGAAGTTCTGAGAATGTGGTTGAATACACAGACTTGTTCCCGGAATTATTTGTTGAGAATAAGGAAGACTCTGCAATGATAAAATGACTACTTTTATTAAGTTAAAAATAAAGTTCAAATATTATAAAGAAATGTGCTCACAGTTGATACACTAAGATGAAACAGAAAATGCATAAGGGTGCATTATGGTTGGGTATAGTATTTGGATTTATTTTCCCTTTCTAATATTGTAACAAAGATATTAGTGACACTTAATATTTGGATGTTAATACACATATTCTCTCTTACAGAAGAGTGTAGTGTTTTTGTGTGGATAAGTAGTCACTAAAGGTATCTAGTTGCCTCCCTAAATTCATGTTATAAGTCCCATTAGTTCAGTTTATTTTACTTAGCTGTAATTATTTAGGCCTCTAAGAAGTGACTTTCATGACAGTGTTATAGCAGAAGACTTGCTGGTAAACTTAGGTTGTCTTCAAAAGATCAAATTTCATCTGATATAAAAATATGCATATGAGTTGTTTTCTCCTCTCATTTAAACTACTGATTAAACCCTCAGGAAGAACATAACCCAGGACAACTCAGATAAAGAAATGATTGAGAGTACAAAAAGAGTATCAAGTACTATTGATTCAGTTCTTAGGGTTTTTTTCTGGAGTCCAATTTAAGCTTAGAAGCAAGCAACTTTTTAAAATTTAACTATTTGAGTTACTGTACTACTACAAGGAAGTATTGCCTTATGATCATATGAAAGAAATTTCCTTTCCATTCAGCTGTGGGCTGAAAGCAACTCCTAGCTCACCAACGTATAAAACATCATCAGCCTTACTGAGAATGCAATTTCCCTCACTGGTGCTTTTGAGTGACAAGATTTTTCTGGGACAAATGCCTTAGAACATTAAATGGTATTTTACAATGCCCTTTAAAGAAGATAAGGAACAATTCATTTAAAATACAGTTGTACTAAACTACTGTGCTATCTCGTCATGGATCTTTTAGTTATTTTTTAGTTATTTGTTTTATTTGCTTTTCATGGATCTCTGTATTTTAAACTGGGATACAAATTTTAAGGGTTTTTTTGTTTTGTTTTGTTTTGTTTTTTGTAAAGGAAAAACATTTAGTCCTATCCAGTCAGACATTTTTATAGCTTTTGGTGTACTTATTATTCTAAGCTGCTGCTAACTTAAATCTTCTTCAGTGTGATACATAAACATTTATTGAAAAAGTAGTTGTGAAAGGGGCCAGATAGCTAGCCTTGGAAATTGGTAATAGTTCCATAACACACTTTGCTTTCAATTTGGAAATACTCACTTTAATAATGGAAAGAGACTTTATGTATGTAGCATGTAGTTCATGCCCCCCCGCCCCCCCCACACGGGCCTTATCTAGAGAGCTGAGTGAATTTTTTTCCCAAAACATTGCAGATATAGATTGACCAGAACATTTTGGCCACGTCTATGCTACGCGGAAGATTGATGCTGCCAAAATTGATCTACTGGTGTTCGATTTAGCTGGTCTAGTGAAGACCCAATAAATCAAATTCAGAGGGTGCCCCCATCAGTGCCAGTACTCTTGCTTCTCATGAGGATCAAGGGAAACCTATGGGAGCATTTGCTCCTGTTGACCTCTACTGTGTGGCCAGTGCAAACCTCAATTTAAGATATGTGAACTCTTGCATTTATTAATACAACTTTCCTCTGTAGTGTAGACCAGAACTTTGTGAATTCGTGTCTATTTTTCCAAATTGCTTATGTCAAAGAAACAAAGCAATAGCAACTTTTCACTTAGAAATACTCTTAAATTTTATTCTCAAAAACTAACAAAACCGAAGTTTTTGTTTTTAATGAAAAGACATTTTTCACTTTTTACTTTTTGTTTTACCATTTTATTTATTTTTCAGACTATTAATGGAAAAAATAAAAAAATCAGTTATTAGCATAGTTTTACTCATCTGTGATCTTTGTTATTTCTGTGCTTCACACTATGTGGATCCCTCTCATCAATCATAACCCTCTCTTAACCCAGAAACCTTAGACACAAGTCCACATTTCAAATCAGAACAATTCTTTCATTAATCAAAAGCAGTTTGATCAATTTTCTTTGCCTGTGGTAAAAAAATTATCCTTCACCTTCAGGCCAAACATATTTTTCTAGACAAAGTTCTTAGAGGCAATAAAAAGAGAGGTTATGTTAGAACCTACTTGAAACTATAGCAATGGAGACATTTCCATATTTCCATAATTTGAACAAAATGTGCAGTCTAATTGTAAATCAATCTGCACATTAATATATTATAAAACTCCAGTATCTAATATTGGTTTAATACACTTCATTTGCATTTGTACAAAAGCAAGTTTTCGATAGTCTTGCTATACTCATATTGCAATCTATTGACTTAAGCTAATTGTTCAGTATAATTATAGTATATTTAGAACGCAATATTTGCTTTTCTAGTAAATCGTATACTCAATAGATTACTTAAAACGCCTCCAGTAAGGATGTAATAAACAAGTTATATTCCTCATTAAACTTCCACAAATTGTAAAGATCTATTTATTTTTAAAATAAATTTACTGTGAAGGAGATCATCCCAATGTAGCTATTTTTCCAAAGGAAACCTCAAATGGATGTTATAGAGGAGATGTCAGTGTAAATGGTAGAATTTTAACAATATATGATTTCCAAGCTCTAAGTTGTGCCTTTTTATACTTGGGCTATCATGGTGAGAGCTACTTTAGCCAAATCATACTTCTACAGTTTCCATGGTTAAAATGATGATGGAAACACTAATGTGTAATAAGACTCCCAATAGAATCTTTGCATGAATGTGATATTATTTCTGCATGTTAAAGATAATTTCTTTAAAGTTGCTACTTCTTCAATATTGAGTTACTTCTGCTTGGGAGGTAGAGACATTATAGCCAGGAACAATAGATGTGTAGAAGCAGCTGGGTAGTTAGGAGGGATTGGAACAGGACATGGATCTATTGTAGGATCCTGCAGATAAAAGCAGCAACATCATAGTATACAGTAGGAGAGTGGGAATGAGCGTAAGCCATTTCATCATTACTGAGAAAAAAAATGAATGGCATTCTTAAATTTTCAATGCCAGAAAGAAGTGGAGATTGTGTTTGTCCCTTGCAAAACTGAAAGCATCCCACGGGTATAAGAGGCTTTCAAAATAATAGAGACATTATGGTCAGAGAAATGGCTATTTCAAATACTTTCTCTATAGATATTCTGCATGGCTCTGAGTTATTATGTGCCTAAATTTAGTTCTGCTGAGTACCACCAAAGGCTACAAAGGTGCTACTTGTGTATTAAGCACAAACTCAGAAAATTAAGCATGATTTTAAGAAACTGGCTAAGTCATCATTTCCTGTGTATTCCATAGTGTGGTAAAGCATGGTTGTATGTGAAGGAAACTCTTGTATGCCAGGAGAAGTGGATTTTCTCTCAACCTGTGCTACAGAGCTCCCATGTGATGCTAATCAAGTCACCTGACAGAATTTTTCAGAAGTAGTAGTCACTGACTGTATTGCTCTTTTCCTGGGTGCCTGACCTGATAATCTGACTCATAACTGTGTAAGTGCCAATTGTTGCAGAACTGGCTAAAAAATGGGAAACCCTTCCTTCCTTATTCATTCAAAAATGTGGGGTTTTTTTTTAGGTATTTTTCATTCTGAACCAGAAAATGAAATTGGCAAGAGTTTCCACTTGGGTTCTGGAGTAACATTGAGATGGGATGCTCAGATTCTCCAGCCTTCAAGCTGAGGATGCGGCGGGGGGTGGGGTTAGGCTTCCAGTCTTTCTGCCATTCTATTTCTGAGAACCGATGTGACGGAAGGAATGGGAGCAAAGGGAAGCTCAGCGTCAAGGCACTTAGCCTTGGCAGCCCTCCCAAAAGGCTTCTGTCAATTTTGCTTTCTGCCTGCAGGCAGAGAATGAAATCGACAAGGCCCTGCAAGTGGGCAGTAGTCATATTTATTTCCCCAATAGAAAATTGAATATTTTTGCAAAAATGAAGTTTTCACATGGAAAAATTAATTTGGCAACTAGGGAATTTTCTGTTGGAAAATCAGTCAGGCAGAAATTTCCCAACTAGCTCTAGTGCTAGGCTCTCAGAGAGCATGTACATAGCAGGGCTTAACTCGAAATAAGATATGCAAATTGAGCTATGTCAGTTACATAGCTTATTTCGGAATAACTTATTTCAATATTAGGAGCGTCTGCACAGCACTTATTTTGAAATAGAGCACTCTTTCTCCAGCTTCCCTTACTCTTCGTACCATGAGGGTTACAGGAGTCAGAATAAGAAGACCTCCAGTTTGACAGTATTTTGACATTATTTCAAAATAACTGCCTGCTGTGTAGACACAGACTAAGTTATTTCGAAATAACGCTACTTATTTCAAAATAATATTGCTGTGTAGAGCTACCTTCAGAGCTGCACCTGGAATCAATGGGAGTTGTGTTCTGAATATAAAAAGTGCAAAATAATACTATGTACTCTGAAAAATCAGGTCTTATACATCTTGAATTGGGTACCTCCAAATTAGTGACTTTTGACTTTAATCTCTCCATGCCTCTGTTGCCTATCTGCACAATGCAGAAAATAATCTCACAGGAGAGTGATGAACATGAATAAATAAATATTTGGGAACCATTCAGCTATTGTGATGATGAACACCAGGGAAAATCCCATAAGCAAATTAAAAATTCTGCTTTCAAAGCAGGATTTGAAGAATGTGCAATAAATATACCCTGGGCCACATGTGGAACAATGAGAATGAAAAAAAATTACTGAATAGCTGCTGATTAACTGAGCACCAGCCATTGTACATTGAATGAGCAGAGGTTCTGTGGAAAAAATAGGACATAACTAAAGACTGTATCATAATTAAGGCTACATTTTTAATAAAAGTCATGGACAGGTCATGGGCAGTAAACAAAAATTCATAGTTTGTGACCTGTTTGTGACTTGCTGTATACCTCTGACTAAAACTTCAGAGGTATCCTTGGGAAGAGAGGGCCCAAGGGGAGGCACTGTGGCTGCTGCGGGTGTGTGGCCCATGATGTGTGCACTGTGGATGTTTGAGGGAGACGACAGAGCCTGTGGGTGTTCTGTAGGGGGAGGGGTTAAGGAGCTGGCGCAGGTTCCCTATCCAGCTGCCAGCTCTACATGCAGCCTCTGTTCCGCTCCAAGCCCTGATTCTGTTGCTCCCATTGGCTGGAAACCATGGCCAATGAGAGCTGTGGGGACGGTGCCTGCAGGCAGAGGCAGCAAGTGGAGCTGAACTCCGTAGGAAAGCACAGCCCACACTCCAGCTCCTGTCGTGGGAAGGTGTGTGGGGCTGATACTATCCTAGCAATGGCCAGTGCATCTGGCCTGGTAGCTGCCTGAACTGCTAAAGTGGACTCCAGTTGTTGCAGAAATCATGGAGAGTCACAGAATCCATGACCTGTGTGTCAAACCGAGAGCCTTAATCATAATGCATGTGCACAAGAGGACCAAATTAAGGTTGCAGAGGGAAACTTAATTCTGGCATTTCATCTTCTTTCACTCTGCAATTTAATAACGTTTTAGGTATCTAATTATATAGATAGTTTATAAAGCAACTACGGTTTTGCCTATTTACATACTCTGAGACATATCCTACACGTTTTAATCGGGCTTTTCCACCATGAAGTTTTGCATTAGAAAGGACTACATAATTGGACTCTATACATGAAAATGCTGTGATCTTTTAGGAAATAATTCTTTTTGGACATATTACAAGTCCAAGCTTTCTATTCCAGCTGATAATGCTGATTTTGGAAACAAAGCCAGTGACATTTTCTGATTACTTTTGCAAAAAGGGGAAATTAACTATCCAGTTTGAGATTCCATTTCCTTCGCTTGGGGTTAATGTGGACAGGAACCTGTTACTTACTTTGCAGAATATACAGATCTGCTTTGTACACTACACAAGTCCTTTCAAATTTTTTTACAGATGTTCCCTGTTAAAAAAAATTATAGAGTGAAGCTGGATGGTGTACAAACACAGGAATTTTTTTTTTAAAGTATGGTGTTTCATGCAGACAATCAATCGTGTAAAATATTTTAAGGCAGGGAGCCATAATCTGCAAGCATATCAGTGATTTGTATAATTTTCTTAGTAAATATTCTAATGTGTGTGGGCCTTAGATTTAATGCTTCAAATACATATTACTGTTTTCAATGTGAAGGCAAAAACTTATGGTAGTCAGGTACCAAATCTATATAATTCCTAGCATGATTTTTGTCACATTTGTGAATTCATCAATGATTCTTTAAATTATGCAGCCACATTATGAATTCAAATGCAGGCTTCTTAAAACTTAAGAGCTGGTTTTGAAGGCACAGCTGCTCATAGGGGAAGTGCAGAACTAGAAGCCTTCTTGAGATTAGGGGAGCATGGCTGCTGTGCCATTTTTTGACAGGGCACAATATGTTCCTCTGCTTCCCTTTGCCCCTTGCAAGTCAAGCTTCCCTAGCATGTAAGCCACTTTCCCACCCAAATCATTATGGAGGGCCAAGTCCGCAGCTGGGATAAATTGGCATTATTCCATCAATAGCAATATACAAAGTTACACCAGTGGGTGTTTGGGGTAAAAAGTCTGATGCCAGCTGGAGAGCTGAACTCATTTAAGGTCTGCTTCAAGAAAGCACATAAGCACATGGCTTCACTTTAACCTCATGCTCCAACCCATTGATTACAGTGAAATATGAGCAGTTTCTTCAACTAACTCTTGCATTGAAATGTGTTGCAGAATCAGGCCCTTATTCCTTAAGAGAAGACTCCCACTAACATCAGAAGCTGGACTGAGTCAAAGAAGCTCAGTGACTGTAACTGTACCCAACTGCTTTGCAGGGGTGAAGGGAATGTTCCTTATAGCATTGTCCACAATGAGCAAATAAAAGTTTCATTGTGCAGGGTAAGTAGATAACTAGTCATCTCCATTGGCATGGTAACACTACTCTCAAATTCATTTGATCAAAGTGAGGATAGCTTTTTGCAAGATATGCACTTGTCCATTGGAAAGGCAAGCACATTTTTAACTATAGCAGCAATGCTATGTGGCTGTTAAAATGTTTTGTGCAACCACTGTGTTTTTAGAATAAAATGCCATCCAATTATCAGAGTTCTAGAGGCAAGAGGTGTCAGTTTTGAAATCCATCCAATCCTTCTGCAACCTAATATAAAAGGCTGCCTTATTCACTTGCTTCATACTTGGATGGAAATTTTCAAGGGAATGTAAAGGAACCAAAGATGCAAACTAATTGTCAATTTATAGGCATACTGATATCCTCTAGAAATAGTAAAGAAACCAACCTATCGCAAATGAAAGAGGGAAAAATCCTGTCATATTTACTATCCTTACTAAAACCAAAAATTGATAATATTTTAATATAATCATAGTGTAAGGTTTTCTGTTGAACACTATGTGCTCTTTTGTCAGACTTTCCACTTCGATAGCATGATGGTTTATGTAGTTTTCATAAATATAGTTTTTTGGTCAAAGGGAGACATTAATTCTTTATTCTTCTGTCACTTACTATATGCCCTGAACATCTCTGTTTCTACCAGAATTTAAAAGAAAGTGCAGAGTAACACAACACTTTCATTTAAATTATATAAAATCAATACTCTGCTGTTGCAAACATTCTCCAGCAACTTAGCTCATATTTCAGTTAAGAACCCAATTCAGTGTGGCAAATGCATACACACACAAAAGTATCTGGAATGTTCAGGGTGTGGGAGCATAAGAAAGCTTTTTTCCTTGTTATCAAAAGGGAAAAGCCTTACATACCAGCTGAAATATTCCTGTGAAAATAAATCAAAGAAGGACAGAACTGTTAGATTTATGAGGGCTCTTTCCACCATTATTACAACTGTTATTTATTAACTTTTTCAGCAAGTGAAAACATTTTTTCTAAAACAAAAATGTATTCATAATTAAGGGCAGAGTGCCAATGGGTGATCTCAACATTTGAGAAGAGCTGAACATTGGTGTCAAGATCCATTATGTTGATACGAGAGCAAAACTTTGCTCTGAGTGATTGAAATAATTGATTGCAACTGAGAATGTGTCCAGGGTGGTTCATCAAAAGATTGCATAAGTGTGGGCAAAATGATTTGAATAAAATAACTTTTAATGGGCCCAGCCACAAAATTTGAAATTGGATTTTGAATACTTAAAGATCTGAGTTTTTTGAATGAGGGCTTTGGTTCACATTGTTATAAAAATCAAGGTCACTTATAAAAATCTGGATTTAGGTTTGGTTTTTTATATTTATGAACTTTCCTCAAAGTTCAGGTTTTGAATCTGTCTAATAAGAAATGATGCAAACTTTCTTCAGAACTCAGACTGAATTCTTCTGCAGGTAGAGTGTGTTTAGATCTTTGTCTCTTTTTTTTGTTTTCGTGTGTATTATTTTTTTACTTCCTGATTTTTTTTCCAACGTAGAAATGACAAAATACCAAGAACAAGGCTCTCTTTGTGGCATTTTATCCTCATCATAAGAAAATACTGATGTATGGTTTTGGAAGGGGGAAATTTAGTGACATTTTCATCAGTATGGGTTTTTTTTAAGCATGTCATTTATATATATATATACTGATTTTCTGAAGTTGAGTTAAGCATGCATCACTTGAAATTGACTTTTTTTTGGTCACTCCCTCTAAAACAGTGATTTTCAACCAGAAGTATGCAGACCCTTTGGATACACACTGATTTTCCAGGGAATACCTCAACTCACAGAGATATTTGCCTAATTTTACACTAGGCTCCATAAACTCTAGCAAAGTCAATAGACACAAAAATTTCATACTGACAAAATCAGAGAATAAGCATTTTTTCCAGTAAATACACTGTGACGCTTTTTGTATCTGATTTTGTAAACAAATAGTTTTTAAGTGAGATGGAATTCAGGATATACAAGACTAATCAGACTCCTGAAAGGGGTAGAGTAGTCTAGAAAGGTTGAGAACCTCTATTCTGAAGCATCTACCACTGGTCACTGTCAGAAAAGAGAATACTGGGTTAGATGAACCATTAGTGTCATTCAGTATGGTCATTGTTATGTTTTTATAATAACGTCTGGTTGAGTGATGCAGATTAGCAGATGAACAAACAAAAGTGGAGAGGGGGGATGGGAAAAGTAAATATGAGAGAGGCAGATTATCTGCATTGTTACTGAAGAAAGAACAACAAAACATTTGTAGGGCATTTCTTGCAACAGCTGAGAAATAATCAGAGCCAAACTTGGGGGAAATAAAGAACAGTAAATTAAAAGATGCAGCACTGAGGAATTAACATTTTAAAGACTTAGGTTATATCACATTTTAGAATGTCTGCAAATGTCCACTCAAAAGAACACACTCCTAACTTGTTACTTGTTCTGTAATTTGATAGTCCTGCCAAAGATCCATCTTTCCATAACAATTTGCTTTCATAAAACCAACAGTTTTAATAATTATTCCCAGTTCAATTACATAACAAATTAAGAAATGACTCCCAGGGGGTGCTTGTTTTTTCCACAGCCTTGTCAAATGAGCGTAATCCTTTGAGAGACATTGATTGAATGATCCCAGTTCCCACTAAATGCAGTTTATGGGTGCCGCCAGCATGGTACACTACTAATCCCTCAGCATTCCCTGCAGTGCAGCTAAATGAAGCCAGTCACACATCTAGGTTTGTTTACTTAGAATACTATAGTTAGAAGCATGTATTCTTTTAAAGACATTGTTAACAATTAATAGAGATGTATCTATTTCCTCTATTTACAAGTTTACAGTAGTGACTACCTCTATTAATATCTTCCCAGCACCACAATATGAAATCTAACAAGAATCTGACAAATTGATTGTACTGATAGGTTACAAATTTTCTTAGAAGCTGACGTTTTGATCTCCCTGCAATAACGACATCCAGTGCGTGACATTCCATGACCCCGTACTGGGTCACAATCCATAGTCTGAAAACCATTGCTCTATAGTAAAGTACTGAAATCTAGATTTATTACTGAAAAGCCCATTTTAACTTCCTAAGTGCTGTTGTTGACACCTACAGCAGCCTGAAATGGCTTTATTTATGGTCTTCTATGTTTACATTTGCTACTCTTAGACCAGATAAAATAAGTAGTCTCAGAAAGGAGATTAAAATGTGAACCTGTACTTTATATTTACAATTTCCTCATTTCCCAATTTGCTTGTTGCCAGGATTCCATTGTAACTACTGCGTTGTTACAAATATTATGATATTCTGACCTCTACTTTTTCTTTACCTAAAATAAAAAAAATCACTTTTTAGCAGTTTGTTGACCATTTGGTAACATTATAATTCATCAGTCTTTTTGAAAAATGTTTGGCTAGTTAGTCACAATTTTCTACTTACTTAAAAAAAATTAAAAGGGGTGAAGGGGTAAGGACAAATAAAATGCCATTGCTGCTGCCAATGCCTTATCCTCCTCCCTTTTTTTCTACTAAGTTCCAAATGCAAATGACTTGTTGTTATCAGTAAATGTCTGATTGTGTTTATTTTCATTGTGACTGAGAGGAAAATTGGAAAAATCCCTAAGCTTTTGTACTAAGTAGCTTATATGAACCACACCTGCTTTCCAGGATGCATTAGCATGTTTGTCACACACATAATATTCTAATACTATTGACAAATATGAAAAGATTATCACTTAAACTGCATATGGCTGCATAAAAAGGACTATATTCATTATAAATATAAGGATAATATTACAAATTAGTTGTTTTTCATGGAAACAGAAAGATTTCCAAATATTGCTTTCTAAAGTTCAGAAAAAAGGACACCATTTCATATTTAACTAGGCAGGGTCAACACTGGCTGTGCTTGGCTGCTGGATTTATTCCTATGTCCTAATACAAAAATATCATCTAACTTTGTTTAAATGAATCTTCAGTGCAGTATAAAATGAAAAGTGCTGTTTGTCTGAATTGCAGTAAGTCTATATTCTTTGAATAAATATTTTATTCTTGATAATGTCATGAGCCCAGCTTTTCATACAAAGAAAACAGTAAGAGAAGTCAACTTTTTGTATCAATTGCAATGCATCATAGTGCCTTGGTGAGCCAGTTTTGTGACTAACCACAAGTATGATTCAATACTTATTTCAAATTTATCTCACAAAATAAAAAAATGAAAGTCATAAAAATGTAACAGATAGAAGAAACTGGGTATTAGGACCTGATCCATCAAAACTTTACGTGCATGAATAGCCCTTATTTATGTGAGTAATTCAATGAAATCAATAGACTACTTCCCTAGGAATATTCTTATTCTAATTATGGCTGAGATTCTAATATGCTTACACTGTAGCATCTTATTCCTCAAGTAGCCAGTTGAATTCACTGGTACCATTTGTGGTGTAATATGTCATTCAGTGTAAATGGGTTGCTATCTGACCTTGACTTTAGGTTAATTATTATAGGTTTAAAAGGGCATTGGATCAAGATTTATATAGGAATATCCTTGTAACAGGTTTTTTGTATTCCACTAATATTTATTTCATTTTTTGTCACTTCTTAGGCTAGATATAGAATAATGTACCTTAAGGGCGAATTTACCTTCTTCAGTATGAATGAGAGGTTTCTAAGCTACACTTGAAGAATCAGAGCTTTTGTATTTATTTTAGTCTCTTCTGCATGTGGAACTCCCTTTAATGTCAACAGGAATCTGTCACCTTGTGAATCCTACCATAGAAAATAATGTTGCTTTCACAAAAATTATCTGAATTATATATTTGTATTAATCATTTTAGAATACCTTCCAATTTCCTTGATACTTTTAATTCCTTGATACTTTAGGGGTTTGGAATGGGTCCCATATTAGGAGAGATTAAAGACACTGGGACTTTTCAGCTTGGAAAAGAGGAGACTAAGGGGCGATATGATAGAGGTATATAAAATCATGAGTGGTGTGGAGAAAGTGAATAAGGAAAAGTTATTTCTTGTTCCCATAATATAAGAACTAGGGGCCACCAAATGAAATTAATGGGTAGCAGGTTTAAAACAAATAAAAGGAAGTTCTTCTTCACACAGCGCATAGTCAGTCTGTGGAATTCCTTGCCTGAGGAGGCTGTGAAGGCTAGGACTATAACAGGATTTAAAAGAGAACTAGATAAATTCATGGATGTTAAGTCCATAAATGGCTATTAGCCAGTATGGGTAAGGAATGGTGTCCCCAGCCTCTGTTTGTCAGAGGGTGGAGATGGATGGCAGGAGAGAGATCATTTGATCATTACCTGTTCGATTCTCTCCCTCTGGGCCACTGTCGGCAGACAGGGTACTGGGCTGGATGGACCTTTGGTGTGACCCAGTATGGCTGTTCTTATGTTCTTAATTTGTCTGGAAAGAAATCATAAATGAGAATACATAGAAAGGGCCACTTAAAGACTAACGCTCTGATCCTTTTTGTCCCTGCACTTAGTTCTTGATACAGAACTTAGGCGGTCTTAGGGGTATTGAATTGATGGAATTATCCTCTGAAAGAAAAAAATGCAATAGGATTCTTGTTATACCCATATCTGATAGTTGTGCAGTTGAAATCTAAGGATCCATTACACTTCTGGAACAAAACAGGGAACACCCCAGATGTCCTGAACATTTCCTATCTTAATACCTCCCTCCAAATGTTGTCTGTGAATGTATGACAACTTCCATGTTGGCCTACCCAGTCACCATGCTACCTCTGCCAAATTCATGGCTTTGTAATACATATTGAAGTGTCTTGCATATGAAAGGCATTAGCTCAAATAGATTAGCTATTCAATTTTATTTTGCTCATGTTCCATTGATTACACCATTTTGTAACCACAATTAATGAACACTGAAATTTTGCTTTATGTCCCATCACTCTAGGAATCTCTCAAGCCATGCTTCCAGCAGTAGGTAATGGAGTGAACTGAAACTAGCAAACACATCCACAGCCTTATTAATATCAATATACTTTATAGCTCTATGCTCTGAAATTAAAAGCAGATGATTGCATGCTTACATGTCCATCAAACAAACCAATTTTCATAAATTCTCAACTCAGCACAATGGGTGGTATTCTTTCTTTTTGTTTCAATTCATGAACCACATTTCAAAAACCAAAAAAAGTTCATGAACCAGTTGACAACAGTAAAATTAATTGCAATGAACTAATTTCCACATGCTGATCTAATAGCAGTTAAAAGGCTATCAAAACGACAAGAGTAAGTGGTGGTAAAGAAAATGGTAAACAATAAGAACTTCTAAACAATTTAGTGACATAAATTGCAGTTTGGTGAAAGTTTAATCTTTCTGAACAACTATTATTAATAGTGTTGTGATTAGAAGGAGTTCATTACTATAAGTGAATAGATGAAATTCTCATTCTTAGAGATGGCCTGAAGTCAAAACATTTTATAAGTTTTTGATTGGAAGACATAAAAATCCAAATTTCAAAGTTGTAAAGCTAACAGAAACACACCAACTAGTTGCCAATAACAATAATAACTAGTGGTATAGATATTTAGTGTGTGTGTAATGAAATGCAGCAGCCAATTTCACTGCTAAGCTCACTTATAATAATAAAAATAATAATCATTAGTAATTAATAATCATAATAAATTACACAATACATTTTCCAATATATTTATATACCCCATGAGATAGTTCAAGGGTTTATTTAAGTGTAACTATGGGCATATTAGTTATCAGTGTGATAGTCCTGTGGGTAATTAAAAAAGGCTTCTAAAACAAGACATTTCTAAAGGATATCTCATTTTTTCAGCAGTCTTACAGTCCAGCATTCGTTTTTGTGGATGTAAGTTACATTAACAATAATTGAACTTATATTTATCCACTGTTGAAATAAACTTCAGATTTAGGTCCCCATCCTATCTGTATGTGTCAAGTCTTGTTGTTTTGTGGAGGCTACTGAAGTCATCTAGGTTTTATGCAAATGAAAGGCCTTCAATGCAGAGCTTTAAAGTCTGGTACTTCAAGGAGCAGCCTGGAATCAAAGTAACTTGTGACTGAATACTGGCTGGTTATAAGTGCAACTGATCACATATTTGGAAGTACAATTTAACTGTAGCTACAGAAGTATGAACAAGAGGGAAATCTTATACTCCACCCCTTCTTTGCATTTTAAAAGTTGTAATCTCTAGTTTGTTTTTCTGCTTCTAGTTGCTTGGAAGTAACATTGAAGTATCTGATACGTAACATGTTGTACTGGTCAAACTCGAAGAAGCTCTTTCTGTTGTTTGTTAATAAAAATATTTCTTTTTTTCAATTTGTATTGTTTGTCAATAATTATCTCATCTACTATCTACTTTAATTTGGTTGTTGTCTTCTCCTCCTCCCCATTTCTCTGCATTTGTTTTATCATAAACTGTAAATGTGCCAAAACTATGCCAAGAAGAAAGAGAAACTCTCACAAGATATTGCAAGCTGAGAACATTAAGAGTTTTGTTTGGCATAGAGACTTCAAGCTCTTAATGACCTTTTTCAACCACATTTTTAACTTATTGCACTAACATAGAGTTCAAGATCCATTAACTGCCACTGTCAAAAGAATAGATTTAAGATAAGTTTATATCCAAAGATTATGTCTTAAAGCAGTTGATTTGGAAACTTATTTGAACTTTGAGATCATTATAAATGACAAGTGGACCTGATCTCCATCAAATGTAAGGTTTAGAAAATAATTCTTGAAATAAAAAATTTAAAGAAAGTTAGATTCCCAGAGTAAATGAGGTCTCAAGTGTCTCAGACTGGACCATGAACAACTGGAGGTACCTAAAATCAGATTCTGATTTTGCAAATATTAATTTCATTGGTAGTTTTCCCTGCATGCGGACTGAGGAGGGAATGCAGATTTAATAATCAATACCATGTGGTGTTTCTGTTGTCAAATACATTTTTTGTAAATGTGCATGAGAACCATTTCTCTCTGAATGGGGATCCTTATGAAATGTCATGCCCTGAGCTCACATTTTTCTGATTCACATATTTAGTGATATACCCTGAGATCCAAGTCTTATCTTACCATCTATAGTTAGCTGCATACTTAATGTATTGAATCTGCATAATTTTTTCTCCATAAATATCCAATTTAGTGGCTGAGTGTTAAGCTACTGTTTAAGCAAGAATTATAGTATTTGCACTATTAACTGTTTTTAGCTTAAGCATTTGTACCGTAATGTGTTTTTTGAAAGATTCAGCACAAGAAATGGTAATACTGTAGTAAGTATGGGAAAAATAAGCTTAAACTTTGGAAGCCTACAACTGACAGTATACATAAAATCTGGCACTCAGACACAACAGAAGTTGCACCACAGATTGAGCCTGGGGTGCACACCTCAACATACTTCTAACTACTTTCAGTAAACAAAACCAGAGAATATGAACATAAGAATGGCTGTACTGGGTCAGACCAAAGGTCCATCCAGCCCAATATCCTGTCTGCTGACAGTGGCCAATTCCAGATGCCCCAGAGGGAGGGAACATGATCTCATCATGGAATGATACACATAAATGCCACAGGAGAACCTGCTTTAATACAACTCCCTACTGAGTGCACACCCCGAGTTGTCACCTACTACCCAACACTAGAACCCAGATGGGGCATCACCAAACATTTTAAACCCATTTTTGATGGGGACCACATCCTGACAGAAATCTTCCTGAACCCCCTCTCCTGACCTTCAAACAGCCACCAAACTCACTAAACTCATCAAAAGTAAGCTCTCCAAACACCAGGACACACCAACTCAGAGTAGTACCAGACCCTTCCAGCACAACAGATGCAAAATCTGTAGCTATATCTCCACTGCTAGAATGATCAATACCCTTCTCACATACAAAAAATGCCTTTCAAGGTCCATGGATCCTACAGCTGTCTATCACAACACGTGGCGTACCTCCACTAATACATCCATCATTTGGGTTCTGTTTTTTCATGCCATTTTAAAAACCTTGCTTCTATTATTTCCCAATAGTAACATATGTCCTTTAAAACTATATATCTAGTATTAGAAAGTTAGCTAAATGGACACAGGTTTCATTGTCCTTCCACATGATAAGCTGCTCCCAAACAAAATAATACACATCCTTTTATCCTTTTCCTTTTGAAAATTTCTTTTCTATATTGTATTTTATTGTTTTAGATCATTTGCAAGAAATGTTGCTGTAACTCAATCCCAGTATTAAATAAAATAATGTATACTGGTGCATCCTGCTCTAAGACATATACCCACTGTTGAAACCATCAGAGCGGATAACAATTGTTTGTATTATCTCCTGAAATTTATCCATCTTGCACAGTTTAAGGCTCATAATAACACAGTGAAGAGAAATCTACTGCATCTAACTATTATTGTTAGCTATGCAGAAGATTCAGTGTTATTGAGAATGATTGTGTAATTGGAATCGGAGTGGGAATCTCTAAGCAACGATAACAGAACAAGAGATTAGCTGCCCCTAGATGAGTATGAATGAAAGGATGTAAATCTAAAAGGACACTTGAAATTGATTTTTTTTAAAGGACAAATTTGGTGAGTAGACTTAAAAGAAAAAATAATGAAGATAAGGGAAAAAATACATTAACATTATTTTAAAAATCTCTCTATAAAATATATCTACTATATATTTTGAAGAGTTTTTGTGGATTCGTTTGTGCAAAATAAAGTCATACTTTGTGATTACCTACAGATTCCATATTTTGTAAGAACTCTTCCCACCCAACCCCTTTTATCTGTCCTGAAATTTCCTTTTCCAGATTGCCTTATTTCTTGTGAGCTACCAAGTGGATCTTAATTTCAGGTTGATGCTTAAGTTCTGTTAATTAAACGGTCAATTATTTAAAAGCGTCAATAATCATTATCTTATTTTGTGTCCTTCCACAGATTGCAGGTATATTTGAATACATCATCTTTACCGTAACACTGTAATTTCTGCAGAACTAATGTAGATAATAGTAATGTAATAATAGTATCTTTTATGTTTCATTCTTCAAGGAGAACTGAGAAATTCTTTGGCTGCTAAGTCTCATTTAGCTAATTTCTGTTTCTCTGGGGCTATGTCTACACTACACTTCTTTTTCGGAAAAAGGTATGCAAATTGCGGACCGTAATTTGTGTACCTTTTCCCGATTGTTTTCGGAAGAGGCTTTTTCCAAAATTTGGCCCATCTACAAATTTCAAAAAAACTTCCTCTTTTGGAAGAGCCCTTCTTCCTCGTGAAACAAGGTTTACACGGCTTCTGAAAGAGCGCATCTGCAAAAAAATGTCCGAAGAGCAGATGTATTCCCTGGACATGGCAGAGTTCTCTGTAGTGTAGACATAGCCTGAGTAATATTAGATTTCAGAACATTGGTTAGTCATGTGTGGTATGAGAGAGGGCCGATAAAGAAAAGTTATTTATTAGTTCCCTAAATAGAAGAACTAGAGGACACCAAATGAAATTAATGGGTAGCAGGTTTAAAACTAATAAGCGAAAGTTCTTCTTCACACAGCGTGTAGTCAGCATGTGGAACTCCTTGCCAGAGGAGGCTGTGAAGGCTAGGACTATAACAGAGTTTAAAGAGAAGCTAGATAATTTCATGGAGGTTAGGTCCATAAAAGGCTATTAGCCAGGGGATAAAATGGTGTCCTTGGCCTCTGTTTGACAGAGGCTGGAGAGGGATGGCAGGAGACAAAGCGCTTGATCATTGTCTTCGGTCCACCCCCTCTGGGGCACCTGGTGCTGGCCACTGTCGGCAGACAGGATACTGGGCTAGATGGACCTTTGGTCTGACCCGGTACGGCCGTTCTTATGTTCTTATGTTCTTATGTTCTTATGTGAACATTCATACTCTTCATTTCTTATTACTCTTTCAGGGATTTTTTTGGGCTCCCAATCACTACTTCATCTCAGCACCAATGACTTGATAGTTTTAATCTGTAAATTTCTATGCAATCCTCTGGAGAAGTTACAGAATGCTAAACTGATACCCAGTCTTTGTAAAGAGTGTATAAAGTGACTCTTCAGAAAGTCTTATGTTGTCTGGATCGTTATAGAAGAAATTAAGCGGAAATGTAATCAACTAGCTTTGAAAACATTTTGGTTTGTCTGATGCAGAGGTAAGGCAGGTATTTTCCTCCATAAGCTAGCACTTCATGTGACATATAATTTAGAATAATCATACTGAATTGTTCAGTTTGACTATTTACTATCCATTATTTGTGGTGTATGATTGCTCACTGAAGTGAAACTGCTGTAGGTGCCTGAATGATGGAAATTGAGTAATGTAAAATAATAACAAAGAATGAGGACTTTTGTGACTAAGGGTATTTATAGCCCTTCCCAAATATTTGTAAAAAGCAAAGGGAGTCTGCACAGTAATAAAGGTCTTGACTTGCTTTGCGTCACTAGGGCCTAAATTATTTTGCAGAGAATAAGGCTCTCTATGATGGCTATGATAATGGCTAAACCTGCTGGGGCTGATTGAGTTCTTGCCATTAACAAAATCTTGGTGATTAGATGTGGGTTTTTTGTGAAATTTCTCCAGTCCCAAAAAAATAATTAAGTATTTTTTGTCCCAGGATAAAATTGACGCTGAATGCTGATGAACAATCTCAGGCAGCTGTTTGAAATTAATTTTTGAAGTAGCTTTTTAGGTATGGGATTATTTGACTTAGCCGATTATCTGTGGGTATTTACTTTGAACCAGGAATTTTATATTTGTCAGCTCAGCTATTTAATTTAGCTAGTTGCAGAAACCGCACCTCTCCACTGCAACATTAGAAGGATTTTATCAAATTACAGATGTGCTTGATAACAAAACTCAATTAAAAAAGGCATAAAAGACCTAAATCAAGAAACTTATTCCATCTTTTGAGAGACATTGGGAATACAAAAGCTGTTCATCTATGGATGATGATGTTTCTGCATCATGACCAAATACTATTTACTTGTTATTTCCATTTTTTTTAGGAAAGCAATTAACAATATTCTATCAGGATTCTATTTTAGGACTAAACATGAAAAATATTTATTTTTTGAGACATAAAATAAAATCAGATTTATTCATTTATTGAATAAAAACCCAACACATTTCCCAACAATAACCTGTTTAAATATATTCCCAGAACAAGGAGCAATGGTCTCAAGTCAGTGTGGGGAAGATCTAGATTGGGTATAAGGGAAAAACTAGTTCACTAAGGGTGCATCTAAATGACATCTCTTTATCAAAAAAGGGATGTAAATTAGATGTATCAAAATTGTAAATGAAGCTGGGATTTGAATTTTCCGCACTTGATTTACATAATGGCTGCCGCGGCTTTTTTTTTGAAAAGCTGCTTTTCGAAAAAAAAAACCATGGTCAAGACGGGGATCTTTTGATAGAAATGGCCCATTTCAAAAGATCCTGTAACCCTCAAAAAATGACATACGCCCCCAAGAGTTTAGATGGACTCCAAGAGAAATTAGTTACCTGGAGAGGTGGCAGATTTTCCATCCTAAAGGTTTTAAAATTAGGCTTGACAAAGCCCTGTCTGGAACAATTTAGTTGGGGGTTGCTCCTTATTTGAGCACGGGGTTGGACTAGATGACCTCCTGAGTTCTATCCATACCTAGATTTCTATGATTCTGTGAACTTGATTCAGTGGTAAATATTGTGAAGAAAAACATAATAGCACTTGAATACTTGTTTAGTTTTTTTTTAATTTGGATTACCTTTATAATCTATTGTATAGTTTCTATTTTCCTTTTCTCCTGGAGCAGTTTACATGTATATCATTTTCATTTTGAGTCTGTAAATTCTATGATTAATTTATATAAAGTCAACATTTTTCTTAAAGAAAAGGTGATGAGTCTATGTCAGTTTCCTGTTAAGAATTGTTTGAAAGTTTACTTTAAACTTGTTTTTGTATGTACATTCATAAATTGCAATCTTTCTTACCTTCTTGCCTAATTTAGGGTCTGATCCCAAGCCTAATAAATCAATTGGACTCTTTCTGTAGATTTAATAGGGCCTTGGATCAGGTTCTTAGAGCTTGGGGAACCTGTGTGCTCCAACTATAGTAGAGGGAAGCATTGTGCCTAGAATTCATGCCTCTGGGGACAATTGGTGTAACTTCATCACTAAAAAAAAGGAATAACCTGTCTCTTTAACCACCATCTAGTTCTAGTACTTGCCAGGACACATAATGTGATGAAGCAGAAACATGGCCTAGTCACAACTACGCTAACAGACATCTCTATCAGGTAAAGATTCCACCCTTCTTGTGCTCCCCAACTATGACCACTTTTTATGTGAGTGCACTACTGGAGAAGGCCCACTTTTGCATTGTCTGCTCTTTAATGCATACATGTGTGACCTATATAATTTGGCTTAGAATCTATCATACTTACCATAACACATTATCTTAGAATCGGTTTTTTAAATTTTTAAAAATAAATTATGTATCATATTCTTTAAATTCAAAGCAGGATTCAGACATAGCATCAGGTTCTACATTCTGCATTTTCTCCCAACCACACCCAAGAAGGGGTCCAGAGATGAGCAAGAAAAATTATTATGGCCAAGGAAATCTTTCCGTATGAATAAATAAACATTGAAAAGGTCAGGATTGTGTAATTTGGAGTGGAGATTAATAAGAGTTACATAGTACAGGTATAAAACTAACAAAAGATATAGAAAAGGTAAATCAGGTGCTCCTATTTTCTTTCTCTTGTAATTTCAGAATATGCACATTCAAGAAAACTGAAAGACAAATAGTTTGAAATTGAGAGGAGATATATTCTTGTTCAAACCATAATTAACCTTGGGAGCTCACTGACCATATATTTTGTGGCAAAGAGCTTAGCAAGAATTGAAGAACAAGGGTTTGACCATATGGAAATCTATAGCTACATTATATAGGTATCTTTAAAACATAAAGAGATAAAGATATTCATGCTTCATGGAATAAGGAAACTACCAGACAATTTTACATTTTATGTTGAACTCTGCATGCACTCATAGATTTGCTAACATCAACTTCTTTGAAAGGTCAGGCACAAAGTTTGGAAGAAACTTTTCCTGCAGGCATGTTATTCCATAATTGACTATCCTGTATTTTCTAGCAGTTTGTTCTGAAAGATCTGATACTAACTCTGTCAGAAGCAAATTACTAAACTAGATGTACCATTGATTTAAGTTGGCACGGCAGTTCCTATGTTCATATGTACACTGTGAATTTATTATTCTAATTTCCAGAGTGTATAAGAGATTTTTTCAAGGGCAGTGGATTAAAATGCTGAACTTGGAGCAGTCTTTAAGTACAAGCAGCTGCACAGTATATTAAGGAAGATAATTGGCTGCCATCCCGAGCAAAAATAATTCAAGTAAAATCTTAACTAGCAAAATATCTCTGAAATGTAAGAAACATGGATGAATATGTAACCGCCGATAGGTGAAACTTAACCTGGGACCTCTGGAGCTTAGTGCATGAGCCTCTAGAGCTTGAACTATTAAAGCCAGTTGGCTCTCAGCTAAGGCTGTAGAGCTCACTCATTCTTATCTCTTGCTGTAAGTGATCTAAGTGCCACTAAATGGGACAGTGCACCACAGCCAGTAGGTGTGTGGGTTACAAATGCTCATATTTACAAAAACTTTACATATATATACTATGAAGGAAAAAAGAGAATTTTTCATTTGATTTATCTACTACATACTTTTTTTTTTTTTTGGAAAATATAAGAAATTAAAGGCAAATTAGTCAGAGCAAGTTCACAATCACTGGCTTACTAGATTATTAATAAGGTTTTATGAATTCAGATAGTATTGGAATTGTGACCAGGCTGAGTAAAGATGGCAGTGGTGGTGTTTTTTTACCAGAATTGTCCATCTGTCCATATATTTTATAAAAATATAAGTGGATGAACCTCAGAAGGTGCAGAGATTGGTTACAACTGGCCCTATCCAGGTGCTCTGAAATGAGAGTAGAGTACACAATATATTGTCTTCCAAATTCATGCTGGTGCCAGGGATAATAGTAGCCTGCACTGCACAAAGACAAAAGCTTGAGTGTAGCATTATTGGTAGTAGTATTTCTCTCACCTCTCAGCCTGCACTGGGAGAGTTGTTCATTATATCTAATCTAATGGTGACGAAGTAGCCAAACTCCTGATCTGATCCTGAGGTGGAATGTCTCCAGGAGCTCCCATTGGGACACTGAAGAAGAGTACTCCCTTTACCATAATGCATCAGTGGCTCTAGTGTAATGCATCTTCTTAATGGTGTACAGCTATAGATTTCTTTTTTGTTCTCCCCAATGGCTGTGTGATGGAGACCTTATATCTATTTACATGTATATTTATTTATATGTGTTTGTCAATAAATTGTACCTCTGCAAGAGAGAGTTTATAAACGGCAGTCCCAAACACAAAAAATGTGAAATTGGTGTAAAGATAACAATCTACTCTGTCTGGTTTAAGAGACTGAGTGAGAATGAAGAATCAGTTTGGGGTTACTGAAAGATAGCAAAGCCTGCCTCCAAGGCTGTGTCTAGACTGGCCACTTTTTCCAGAAAATCAGCCGCTTTTCTGGAAAAACTTGCCAGCTGTCTACACTGGCCGCTTGATTTTCCGCAAAAGTACTGACGTTCTCATGTACGAAATTGGTGCTTCTTCCGGAAAAGCTTTGACGCTCCTGTTCAGGCAAAAGTCCTTTTTGCGAAAAACTGTTGCGCAAAAGGGCCAGTGTAGACAGATAGCTAAGACTTTTGCGCAAAAGCAGGCGAAACGGAAAAAAGCTGTTTGGACGCTGGGAGACCCCATAGTAGCCCCGGACTTCCTGGTAACCCGAGCTCTTAAAGTAGCCTCAGGCTGCTGAGTGCACGTGGCAGGAGCGTGCCGCAGACCTCTGGCCTGAGGTCTGCCACGGTGCCCCTGCCGTGCCCAGCAGCCACCTCGCAGCCCAGCATGGCAGCTCCGGGTGCTCAGCCACCTGCACCCCCAGCGCAGGAGGCCCCCCAGGGGCCAGAGAAGAAGAGCCCCATCGTGGTCCTCGGGAGGAGCTGGAGACCCTCCTGGACCTGTGGCAGGAGGAGGAGGGCCTCCATGACACCCGGTCCTGGCACCGCAACGCCGACATCTTTGGCCGCATGGCCCAGGCGCTAGCCAGCAGGGCTATCCAGCCCGGAACCTGGAACAGGTCCAGGCTAAAGTCAAAGAACTTCGCCTGGGCTATGTGCGGGCCAGCGAGGGCCGGGGGGGCAGGACCAGACACCTGCCCCCACTATGACCGGCTGCACGCCATCCTGGGCCAGCCAGCCCCGGATGTGCCCGTCGACAGCAGCGTGCGCCCCCCCATCACCAGGACCACCGAGGCGGGGGAAGGAGACGACAGCAGTGCATCAGAGGATGAGGCCAGCACTGCCACCCAGCAGGCCCCCTCCAGCAGCCCTGACGTCTCCCGTGCATCCTCAGAGGCCAGGGAAGGATCCACCAGTGAGTCTTGCACTTTGCACTCACAAGGGCGGGGGCGGAGGGGGGGAGCCAGGTGCCCGGAGCGGGGAGGGGGAGAGCATGTCACTCAGGCCACGTGAGCTGCACGCTGTGTAGCATTAGGCAGGAAGCAGCACGTGCAACCACGTGCAGCCTGGTGACCAAGCGGCATGTGGCCGCGGCAGGCAGCTGCAGGGCACGCCTGGGACTGTGCTGCTCACACACATTCGGCGGGACCAGGGGGAAGGGTGGATGCCGGCTGAACCAGCCAGGGCCCCAGGGACTCAGGCCAGAGCCCGCACCTCCGCAAGGGTGCAGCACGCAGAACGGCACACTGTCCCATGCCTGGCTGTGAGGCACAGCCAGCTGCTCCTGGGTAAACTGCAGCATCACAGCCCTGTGAACGTGGCCCCCACTGAGCCCCTCGCCTGCTCCCGGTGCCTTGGCTGGCTCCCCGAGGGAAGTCCCCACTGCGGCCACACATGTCCCTGGGCTACGTGTGTGAGGGATAGTGGGAGGGAGAAGGAGGGGAAGCGCTCGGGCCGCCCCTAGGGCCGCCTGAGTTTTGCTGCAAGGATGGGACACCCCCCCCCCAGTCACTCTCCTGGTTCCGTCCAGGAGATATCCCACGCGATGGGGATCTGAAAGCCCAGTCCACCTCTGCCAGATGTGCTCCCAGGCACTGTGTGGGGATGCATCTCGCTCCCTGTCAAACACCAGTGATTAGCCCAAAGCCTCACAGCCTCTACCGGCAGGGAGTTCCACAGGTTAACGCAACACAAGCACCTCCCGCCCTCCATGGGGCCAGGACACAGACCAGTGGTTACAATACATGGAAGAGGACCCTACTCCAGGAGCAGTCCTCCTTGCAAACATACAACACAGGGGGCAGGGGGGGGAACCGAGTGGGCCCAAGCCACACTCCTGTGGTGTCACCTGGGCTCAGGAGTGGAGGGCATGAGGTGTGGGGACAGTGGCCGGGCTGCCTGACTGACCCATCCTTTCTTCTCTTCCCTGCAGCGGGATCAAGCACAAGCTGGGGACCCTCCAGTCCGGCAGCAGCGGCACCCCCAACTGCCCAGCCACAGAGCCAGAGGCTCTGCCACCGGGACCAGCTCCTTCGCCGGCATGTGCAGGCCATCGAGCGCATTGAGGCTGCGATTAGGCAACGCGTCGAGGGGGACCTGCAGTGCCGCCAGGAGGCCTGGGCCGCCTTCCAGGCCCAGTGCACCAGGATGGCTGACTCTATCGCCACCCTCACTGCCCACATAGCCCATGCCATCCATTATGGCATGGCCTTACCCCATGCCCCCGCCATCCCTCCCCTAGCACTGCCCATGCCCCCTTCTGCCCCTGCAATGCCCCCTCCTGCCGCTCCTACAATAGCCCCTCCTGCCCACCTCCCCGTGCAGCCTGCCCCGATGCGGCCTGCCCCCCATGTCCAGGTCCGCCCCCGCAGGAGCACTCGCAGGGGCCACCCCTCCCAGGAGTAGCCCCTCCCCCTCCCAGTTGAAGGTCTCCTCCTCCTCCCCCTCCCAGCTGAAGGTCTCCTCCCCCTCTCCCCCTTGTAAATAAAAACATACAAGTTTTTCAGTTGAAAACAAAACTGTGTTGGTTATTGTGTTACTCGAGGTAACTGTAATAAATGATTTGAGATGCCAATTAGCCAACTAAATTTAAGAGGATTACAAAGTGCGGACACCAAATTCTGTATCTATCACCGGTCGTTCCTTTAAGTGGTCATTGGTTTGTGGCGCATAAATAAATACTGACACTTTTAAGTAAAATTTAAACCACAACTATATTAACATAGATAACAAACAAGCAAGAAAGGTTAAAAGACTCACACAAAAGAATATGTACATAGTATAGACACAGGGACGATTGTAGTGTTGCTGGCAACCTCAATCCTTTGGTCGTTCCGGGCCTCAGGAGAGGAACAGCCAGGAGATCCCTCAAAGGAAGACGACGGCGAAGCTGGCAACCTCAATCCTTTGGTCCTTCCGGGCCTTGGGAGAGGAACAGCCAGGAGATCCCTCGATGGAAGACGATGGCGAAGCTGGCAACCTCAATCCTTTGGTCCTTCCGGGCCTTGGGAGAGGAACAGCCAGGAGATCCCTCGAAGATGACTGGAATCGGGTACGCTGACTCGAGCCTTCCGCACGAACCACGAATCCTCTTCCTGTTCTTTGGGACAGCTCGGACAGGCGATGGTGGCCTAAACCCTAGCCTAAACTAAAAGAAAAACCCTAGCTATGTCTGACGCACCCGACGAACATGCATGATGATGGCCAATGTGCTTGGAACCGACACTTTACAATTGGGGGGAGGTAAGGGGAGGGGAGGGGGAAGGGTAGGGGATGGGAGGGAGTTGTATGGGGAGACCGAGGTGACCCTACTATGGGGCTTGTGCGAACATGCCCGTCAGGGCCTCTCGGATGCGCACCCCATCCTGGTGCGCCTGGCGGATGGCAGCTGTGTGGGGCTGTTCAAACGTCTGTGCCTCGGCTGCCATCCATGCAGGGAGGAAGGCCTCCCCACTCCACTCCACAATGTTGTGGAGCATGCAGCACGCGGCCAGTACCTCTGTTGCATTCCGCTCACCCATCTCGAGACGGGTGAGCAAACAACGGAAGCGGGCTTTTAAGCGGCTGAAGGCACACTCCACCTGATTTCGGGCCCGGTTGAGGCGGTTGTTGAACTGGGCCCGGTTCTGGTCTGGCCGCCCCATGTAGGGCCGCATTAGCCAGGGCAGCAGGGGGTAGGCCACATCCCCGATGACGCAGATGGGCATAGGCACATCCTCGACAGTCAACTCCCACCAGGGGAAGTAGGTGCCCGCCTCCAGCCTGCGAAACAGTCCGGAGTTGCGGAGGATGCGGGCGTTGTGTTCCCTGCTGGACCAGCCCGCGTAGACATCCAGGAAGCGGCCCCGGTGGTCCACGAGGGCCTGGAGAACAATTGAGCAGTACCCCTTCCTGTTCGTGAAATGGGCTGCTCGATGCTCCGGGGCCCAGATGGGGATGTGGGTTGCATCCAGGGCTCCCCTGCAGTTGGGGAACCCGAGGGCAGCGAAGCTGGCCAGCGTAGCGTCCACGTCGCGCAGGCGGATCACTCTCGGGAGCAGGACATCACTGATGGCATGGACGACCTGCAGAAGGGTGCAGAAAAACACAAGGGAACACATCACATAAGGCAGGGGTGAGTGTGCGCTCCCTTGGCCCCCCGCCCCCATGATTCCCTCTGTCCTCACGCAGGCACACACACACACGCACACGCACACACACACCAGGGCCCCCTCACCCCACGCACCCCCCCCCCACCAGCAGGCCTGTGCAAGGGAGGGACGGCCCAAACCCCTGGGTGACCCAGCCTGGAGTCTTGGCTGCCCCGGGCATGGAGTGCAGCATCCTTCCCCACCCCACTCCCCACTCCCCCTGGGACTTACCTCCATGACGATCACACCGACGGTGGGTCTTCCCACCCCGAATTGGTGTGCCATCGATCGATAGTTGTCCAGGGTGGCCAGCTTCCATAGCGTGATGGCGACCCTCTTCTTCACGGGGATGGGTGCACGCAGCCGGGTGGTGGCTCTCTGGAGCACGGGGGTGAGCCAGGCACACAGCTCCAGGAACGTCCGCTTTTGCATGCAGAAATTCTAGGGCCATTGCTGGTCGTCCCATTGCCCAAGGACCAGCCGGTCCCACCAGTCTGTACTGGTGTCCAGTCTCCAGAGTGGCCTCTCCACAGTGGGGTGGGGATGCCACAGGGACTCCATGGCCTCCCTGGTGAGGGAGTCCAAGGCGATCTGCACCTCCTGGTCCTGGAACACGAGGGCACCGGCCTGGAGCACCAGCTGCAGGCACTCGAAAATGGCCGACAGGGGCCAGAGCAGGCACATGGCCACCCGTGGCTCCATGGCAGACAAAGCAAGGCACAAGAAACCCAAACCAGGAAAAAGCACTAGGGGGCAAAAGGGTGGTGTCCAAAAGAGAGAGGGCAACCACCAAACCTGCTATGGCTGTCAGTCCCTGCCAGAGGTCCTAACGCCCAGAGCAGGAGACAAACGGTTGTCTGGCGAGACCCCTTTAAGCACGTGTCTGAACGGAGCTCCAGCCCCGCCCCCGGAAAGGGCTGGTGCCCTTTTGCCCTCTTCAAAATGGTTCTGGGCTTCTGCTTTTGCGCAAAAGCGCGCTGCCAATCTAGACGCGCTTTTGCGCAAAAGCGCATCATTCTAACGATAACTCCAGGACCAATCTAGACACTCTTTTGCGGAAATGCTTTTAACGGAAAACTTTTCCGTTAAAAGTATTTCCGGAAAATCATGCCAATCTAGACGCAGCCCAAGTGTACTCCTGATGGTTTGAAATTGTTGGGTCTTGGTGGAAAGGTAGAGGGGGGGAGAGACATGCCAGAGTAAGTATATAAAAAGTAGCATTAAAAAAAAGGAAGGAAGACAAAATGGCTTGACTCCCCTTTGTTGAGACTCCCCTTTATTGAGTTGTTTGTGGTTCATGAATGTTTACGATAGAACTGAAATTGGATTTTTCTGTATCTAATGATTGAAAAAGTCTCAAATCTGTTCCACTGACTTTTCTCTGTGAACACATGACATAAGATCTATTGGTATGTGGCAGCCACATCTTTCACAAATGCTCCCCAATCAGTATTCATGAGGACCTAGAAGTTCTCATCTGAATTAATATAAACTTTAGCCTTCTCTTCTTCTGGGTCCACAAGGCTGGTATCATTATAGTACCGTGGCGTCCAACCAGTTCTGAAGCAGTAGCCACTAGTAGTGGCTACTGCTATAGTGAACTAGGCACACTCAACCGGCCAAATAGCTAAATGTGGCTAGTGGTTAGCATGTTGGGCACAACGGTTCTAATACGAGCAAGTGTGCAGATTGACATTCAGAAAACTGAAGATTTTCATCTGTTATGGCACTGGTCTGTTTAGGTCGCACTTCTTGCAAAGACCAATATCTTTCTGAATGGACATGGGAGGTGGGAAGTCAAGGGACCAAAACTAAATGTGTTAGTTAATAGTATTCATTCAAACAATGGTTACCAATAAAAGGGTAGCATTGCCAACAGTTAATTCAGCCTTTATTTAATAGCTACCTGGCATTCTATTGGCAAACGTTGCCTTTCAAATGCCGTCTAAATGATTGTTTTGTTTGATTGATTTTCCCCTTATTTGTTGCCCCTACAAATGCAAATAATAGTTCCAACCCCACTGCTTAACCTCATCAATTAAAAGTTGCTTTTGCTATCCACTTCCATTTTTGAGTCTACAGCAGAGTCAGAAAGAGCTTCAGTGTTTTTGTTCCATAGCTGGATAAGTGGGTAGCTTGGCCTATCTGATTTTTCAGGATTGAGACACTGGTGACACTCAAAATGTCAGAACAAAATGTTCCAACATGGTCCATTGGGAAAAGTGGAAAACCATGGCTTCCCTGATGCCATTGCATGTGAAAAGGCACTGTATATGATAGTGTGATTCCAGGCTGGCCGCTTTATCCTGGATGAGTTCTTCAGTTTGAGGATTTCAGATAAAAGTTGCACAAGCTTTTAGTAAGTAAGGACAGTGGTTGTTAACCTTATTCATCACCCACAGCACTGTTGTCCTCAGCTGCTTGCTGTCAAGGAAACTCAGTGAAGTCCAATTAAGATAATGAATGATGCTGTGAGTGCAAGCCAGCCCATACACTGAAGGGTTTGCTACTCCTGTCTTCAGTAAAGAAGCTGCATATGAAACTGTGTTTTTCTTATCTGAACCTCTTGAGTCTGGAAAATTGCACTGACCAACAGAGCCTCCCTTCTGATTTCTAGTGCCCTATGCAACCCAAGCACCTGCACTCCCTAGTCCCCCACCAGGGAGCAGGACAGCAGCTCTGTGTGTGTAGAGGGGGGCGTTGTGCTCAGGACTGTGGGGCAAGAACATGGCAGGGAGGCTGATGGGGGGACTAGGAGGAAGGGGGAGTGGTGCAGCCTGCCAGCGCTATGGGCCAGTAGGTCAAGCAGGTGGTGAGGGAATTGGGACCACTAGAACCAGGGGGCTGTCAGAGCAGGGGGAGGGAGACTGGAGATACAGCTGCTGGGGCTGGGAGGCAGAGTGGGGGTCTGGAGGATTTGGCTGCCAGAGCTGGGAGGTGCACTGTGGGTCCTGGGGGTAGAGAGTTTGGACTGCTGGGACTGGGAGGTGATCAGAGCAGGGGAATGGGGGATTTGGCTGCCAAGGCTGGAAGGTGGAGTAGGTGGTGGTGGATTGAGGCCATGGGTGCTGGCAGGTGGAGCAGTGGGAAAGGGATTTGGGGCCATAGGAATGGGGGAGGGGAGCAGTCAGAGCAGCGGGTGGGGGACTGGGAGATTTGGCCACTGGGGCTGGGATGCAGAGCAGGGGTTGGAAGATTTGGCTGCTGAGGGTGGGAGGTGGATGGGGGACCTGGGAAGGGCTGAGGGTTGGGGCCTCTGGGGCTGGGAGGCAGTCCGAACAGGGAGCAGAGGAGTGGGAGATCTGTCCGCTTGGTTTGGGCATCAGAGCAAAGTACGTGTGGGATTCAACCACTGGGGCTGGGAAACCAAAGGTCTGAGAGTTTGAGCTTCCAGGGCCAGAAGGTGGAGCAGGAAGCTGGGGGATTGGGCCACTGGGACTGGGAAGAGGGGGGGCTTGACCCAGCACTGCCCTCAGCTGGCATTAGGCATACAAGGCATAGGACACTACTTAATTTGGGACACAGTGTTGCCCCCAATTTAGTGGTGCCCTAAGCAGCTACCCATTCTGCGTATGCCTAAGGATGGCCCCGCTGAACAATTTTCTAAATTTCTAGCACTTCTACTTCTTATACAGATTAGAACATGGAAACATGGAGAACAATCAAACATGGAAAAAAATTATCAAAACATTTTAGAACCTTGCTTTGAAAGAGTTTAAACATAATTAAAGTTTAGGGAGTAGGCACATATGCTTAATTGGTAGAAGAATGTAAAACTAGGGAAAATTATTGAAATATGATTTTACATGTTCTGGAGAATGAGTTATGGGCATTATAATTGTTACCAACTTTTCCAAATTCAGCAAATATACCAAAATACCAGATTAATCATAATACACAAAGTAAGTAAAGAGGGTTAGGATAAAGGGAGAGGAGAGGAAGTGACATAGCTCTCTTCAGGGTCGACATTAATTATAGACCTCTAAAAACTAAATTGTTTTGAATTTTTTGAGCATTGTGAAATGCCTACCATTCACTAGCTGTGAGGTCAGGCAAGGCATAGCTGTTCAGTGGGAATGGATTTCCGTTTTTGCAGGATTAATTTTTCAAAAGCTGCATGTTGGAACCATGTTGCCTTCTTACTAGCTAAACCCTGGGTATTAGGAATATATCAAAGAATGAATCCTTAAAGAGAAGAGCTCTAATTTAGCATCCAATATCAAACTAGACCTTTGATCCACTTCATAGCAGAAATTCTTGATATAGGGATCACCCCAAATAATATGAGCTAATGTAACTTCCTTTGTGCTACATCTCCAACAACAGTCAGCATGTGTGTGGCCCATTACCATTAGACTGTGTGGGGACCACCATATTTGAAAAAGTGTCTTTATAGAGAACTCTCAAGTCTATTGTTGCTTTTTTAACATTGAATACAGTTGTATTTTATTAGAATCAGAGATTGCTCTGTACCCAAATCTCTGTTCCAAGCAGCTATCAAATTATCAATGTTTGGCAGAGTTTTGGGCCATAAAATTGGGGAAGGATATTGCTGGCTGAATAAAACCAGGAAGTTTTTCTCCGAACTAATAAAACGTGGGAGTTTCCAGAGCTCCCAATACATTTAGTCCAAATACATTTGTAAGTAAATGCTTTAATTAGAGATATTTCCATGCTGTGGAGCAGGGCCAGTCAGATTGTTGCTGATGATTTATAAATGAATTAAATTTATTATTGCCAATTAACTATGACCGTCATATTTCCTGTCTCCATTCAGTCTCACGCATCAAGATTTTGACATCAATTTTAAGGATAGAGTTGCTCAATGGGACCTTTTTTGTATAAGAAAGTATGGAAGCAAAACTTTCTAGTTATGTTTGACTCTTAGCAATTACTGTGGGAGCTCCGGAGCCATCAATTCTATAATACTTCAACCCTACAGTGCCTGGAAGTGGGATTGGGTTTAATCTCAACCTGAAGTGGGATATGTGGGATCATATCCAACAGTCACAAAGATGCCTGACTTAACAAAAAAGGAGATATAATAATTTTTCAAGTTGGTAAATATTTTAAAATGAATATCATGTGGGCCTCAGTTTGCCTGGTGGGTATTTGTCAGCCGGTGGTCAGGGCAGTGAGTGTCATGTGTGTGTTATACACCCGAGACTTCAACTGCTAGGACTGGGGTCCCTTAGCAGCGGGCAACCTGGAGGAGGTTGACGGGTGCCCCAAGAAATTTACAGGGAGAGCTTATTACACCTCAGATTTTGACTGCTAGGATACACGATCCCTTCGCAGCGGGCAGCCTGGGGAGGCTGAGAGATGCCCCAACGGATCTGTCCCCTGGAAGCGACACGATCCAACGCTCAAGCTCTCCCTATATCTGTCCCTTATGACCGGCTGGAGTTCTTTTAAAATTGTGCTTGGTTCTGTTACAGCAACTGAAGGAGTCAGGTCACAGCTTAAACAGTTACTATTTTATTGTTACAGGGTAAACTTAGCTGTTAAATGCTACTACTGTGTTACAGATAACACAGCCACTACAAAGGACAGGACAGAAATTACACTAATAAGTCACTTACAGGTACCATGAAACCCTTTTGGTTCTCTGAGCTCTTATTAAATGCATGCAAAATAGACACCTAGCAGGTATATATTCTCACCCCTGCGTTCCAGACTCGGCGTGGCCAGCGTCTTTCTCTCAATCCCTCGGGAAGAAGTAGGGCGAGGTTGGGCGTCCCACAGACCTCGGGAGACAACCAATACCTGCCAGCAGGTGTAGATGATTGGAGCTCAAATGGGGTGGGCTACTGAACCCCTCTTTATACCCCTTGGGTCACGTAGGCTTCTTCCTGGTCTCAAGTGGCCAATTAGGAAAAATGGCTTTGAACGCCAAGTTTTCCACAAAGGGTGCAAAGCATAATTCACACCTGGGAAAATGCAGACAGTGGGCACCTCTGGTATGTGATGGGCGAAGATTCCTCTCCTGGGACAGTGCAGGCATGTCAATTACTGGTACTAGCCATCAGGGCGGCAGGAGGCCCCGGGTCGTCAGCTAGCCCATTTACTGTCTAGTTTCTGTTTGTGGTAGAGTCAGGGACAGGCAGCACACCTGCGTTCCCAGGGCATCAAAGGCTGACTGCCTTTCTCTTGCTCTCTGGGGGGGGGAGGCGGAAACAAGATGGGGTTCATGTCTGGCTACAGTATTGTGTTGCTTAATCATAAGGAGGCTCTCAGGAAGGAAACAAACATGAAATGAAAGTATTTACAATAAAGTCATTGCAGAAGAATACAGGGATCCCTGGAGAAACAATCCTTGGAGAAATTAATTGGGGAGGACCCTTACCTAGTGCTACCCAGCCCTGATAAGGTTTACTTTTCCCAGGCATAAGCCTAGGATGAAAAGAGATACTAAAAGATATTGGCCTAAGGAAGAAATGAGTTATCATCGGCTGCCCAGTGGGAAGATGCAGACAAAGATGCAAACCACAAAAAGCAGGCCATCTCTCCTAACAGAGGTGAAGGTAATTGGACCAAAGGGAATTTACAAAAGCCTGCAAGGAAAGATTAAGAATTAGCAAGAGGAAACAGGCATATAGATCTTAATTTTTAACCTTTGCTTGGGGTGCTATATACGTTGGGTGTATAAATAATTATCTATTTTGGAGAAGTTGTTTGAGTTGCTTTAATCAGCCTCTTGTCACAGGTTCTGAGAGGAAAAGGGTCTACCCTTGCCAAATGTACTTGGACCTTCTGGATCAACTTGGTAAATGGAGAGATACAAGCCTATTCTTACAAGCCTATTCTACAGCTGGAGTTTGGTGTATGATCCCAGATCACATACCTACATTATAAAAAATAGCAGTATAACTGCTACTCATTCCTGGTACCCAGAAACTACTAGGTAAAATAGTACCAAAGTGAGTACATAGATTGGATGAATGGCCCAAACTGCTGCTGTGCTACCTGGTGCCACATTGCTATTTTTAGCACATTAGCTCAAGCAGAGCTAGCACAGGAAGATAAATCCAAGCTGGGAATCACATACTAAGCTCCAACTGTAGACATAGTCTGCAAGGTTGGACTTCAGGGTTCCATTCAAAGACTACAGGCTTCTTTTGGAAGAAGCTTTTTTTGGAAGAGATCTTCTGAAAAAACTTCTTCCGAAAGAGAGCGTCCATGCTGCAAAAGTGCATCAAAAACTCAATTTGCTTTTTCGAAAGAGAGCTTCCAGACTGGATGGATGTGCTCTCACATGTAAGCTGTGATTGCTATGGACAGAATGGCCACCAGGGCACCTGTGATTTTTCCTCTTTCCTCTTCTTCCAAAAGAACTCCCTCTTCCCCGTCCACACACGCCTTTTTGCGAAAGAGCTCTTTCGCAAAAAAAGCTCTTCTTCGTAGAATGAGAATTACCAATGCCGGAAAAACCCCTGTGTTCTTTCAATTTTCTTGCAGAAGAATGCGATTGCAGTGTGGACGTTCCTCAAGTTTTGTTGGAAAAATGGCTGTTTTTCCGACAAAACTCTGTAGTGTAGACATACCCTTAAGAGGGGTGCAGGTAGTGCAATGTCTCCCCAAAGGATGCATTTGCAGGGCATTGAAAGATTTCAGAAGTGAAGGTATCTGTGTAACACTGTCACCTGTGTTAGCTGAAAGTGATTTGATCCTGGGTTTAATTTGATGCATTTTTAACATGAACAAAAAATATGAGCTTGTCTTTCAAAAACTAAGAGTATTCACTGAAAGTTCTGAGACAAAACAAATACTTTTGCACCTTTTCCACAAAAAAGTTATATGTCCATGCAAAATTTTTCAAAAACAACAAAAGCATATCTTGACAAGTATCATAAACATGCTATGTGACCTGACTGTCTAATGAAAACTAACCACAGTGAAAATTATGAACAAAGACAAACTGCTCCTGAATAATCTATAGACCAAAAATGATTTGCAGGAAGTATGAAATAGGTATTTCACACAACAAAAGAAGAACATGGCGATCTGCTCACAGGCAATTGGGAAACAGGGGAAAAAATGAAAATAAAATGAAAATAATATAAGCACTGAATAAAAATAAGCAAAATAAGGACAAAGCCACTGGAAGGAGTTTAAGGATCTTTTTATTAGATTCTGTAGTATATATTTTTTTATTTTAGAGATCCAAGCATAGTAATACTTACATGAAATGAAGTACTCTTTTCAGATGCTTTCTATAATATTGATATTCATGTCCTCCTCACAGTCTCTGTGTGTGTGTGTGTGTATGTGTGTGTATATATATATATATATGTACACACACATATAAAAGCAAACATCTTTCTCTCAGAAAGTAAACTTATCACAGTTACTACCTCCCGTTAGTGGAGGGAATACCCCAAGTTCAGTCTGTTAGGAAATCTGGGTCTCTTCAGTGCCATGATTCCAAGAATTCAGTTTCCTTTTCCCTTCCTTTCTAATTACAAGCTTCATTTCAGACATTTTTTATTTCTACAAAATGTAATACAACTACAATATCACTTTCCTAGACATACTTTATATTTAGCTACTATAGTATTCCAGGCATTTTCAAGGACTACTGACAGAGACAAAAATTAACATTACCTTTGTGCTATATTCCATAAGGGTTGTGTTCAGTTAAATTAAATATTAGACAGGATTGACAGCTAATTAAAACCTAACATTTCCTAGGTGACATACTTACATGAGGCTAAGTTCTGAGATAACCTAATTGGTTAAAAAATGTGTCTTGGGTTTGTTTGAACAGCTGGAAAAATGAATTAGAGAAAAACAGCTCAGTTCTGACCAACATGGCGTAGGGGGGAGGACTTTTATTTCTGTTATAAATCAAAACTGAATTACTGTAACCACATGACTGTTTCTCATTCAGCTATCGACATGGAAATTATATACAACTAATTCATTATATTCCTTTACACCATATTTTTTAAGTCTTAATTTTACATCTTTAACCAGGACCTTGTGTTTTATGTCCAGTTTTCAGCTAATCAGCTGGCTACTGTATCTTCTGCAGATGCATATATACTCTAAAATGTAAGCTTTCCCTTAAAAATGGTTCTAGGATATTTGGTTGCAAAGAATATACACACAATCTGAACTGAACATTAGCATATGCAATGTTGTCTTCCTGAGTCAGCAGATAGTCAGCCAGGCAAAATAGCTCAGAGTATTAATCCTTTCCTATTCATCTTACTTGTGATTTGACTCTGGAGATTATTTAAAATATCAACATTAATTGCTATCTGGTCTACAACAAATATTCAGCTGATGTATTTAGCATTACTCATAGGAGATAAAACATTTTCAGACAGTGCATTTTTTGAAGTAACAGTGTCCCTTTAAAACCAAAGTGTTAGCCAGCTGCTATCAACTGTGAAATGTGACTCAGATTTGTACAAATGAATTCATGACAACATTTGTTCTTATTCATATTATCCACAAACCATTGTACTAAGTGCTGTACAAACACAAAACAAGATGACTCTGGTCCAAAGAGCTGGCAATCTAAGTATAAGACAAGCAATGCAGAGACATGTAAACAGAAAGCTGAGGGAATAAAGGAAACAATGAGACAGTACTGGTCAGCATAACAGGCAATAGTTTCATCCTGTCAAGTTTTTTGGGGGCATAATGTAAAAGGGGAGTTCTTAAGGAGGATAATGAGGTGGCTGTGCAGATGTTTCAGTGCAAAGGTGATTGTTTGAAAGTTTTACTGCCCTGGCATCATGAGGTGATCTGAGCTTCATCAACAGTGCAATAGTTCAGACTGTGAAAGGCTTGGAAAGTGAAGAGAAAAAGCTTGTGTTGGATGCAATGGAGAAAGGGGAACCAATGGAGAGATGGAAACAGAAGCATGACACAGTTAAAACAACAGGCTAGGAAAATGATCTTTGCAGCAGCATTGTCAATGGATGTGTGCAGTACAAGCTTCTATTTTTCCAGGCAAGAGAAAAGGATGTGACAGTAATCAAATAATTATTTTCTATTGTAATGTAATTGAGAGTATATTCTCTTGCTACAGTTCATAAGGATGTTGTCTATTTGTATAAGGATTTTTTAGATGTAGCTAACTGCAATATCTAGATTCTATGTTTTAATATTATTTTACTGTATTATATCAGTTTCATCCCTACTCACTGAAATTAACAGCTTTTATTAAATTGAATGTAATACCCCAAACTAGTATTAAAACTTGGTGTCTAATAATGCTATTATATATTGGCTGATTGTACAGTTTTATGTCCAGCAAAAATGCATATTTTAAAAGACACTTTTCTTTTTGTTTAAATACATATAAGAAAGCTCATCTTCTCATAAATAAAAACATAATTACAATTGTAAAATGTTTCAGGAGAACATCTCAATATTGACTTATAAAAACACAATTAGCTTGCCACTCACAACATTTTACCTATATACAATTATGTCTTATGGAGTGTGACGGGGCGTCTCCTGCCCCGCACTGAAACCCCCTCCTGAACACCGAAGCAGAGAGGCGGGGGTGTTGCAGAGAAGGGGTACGTCGGAGTCCCAGGTGAGTGGCAGAGCAGGGGAGACATCCCATCGGGCCCCAGGAACGCACGGGGATGACGTCATTAGGGACGTCATCCCAAGGAGCCAGGAGAGCGCCTGGTGATGACGTCATGGGGGACGTCATCACAAAGAGCCAGGAGGGGAATTTAAAAAGGGCCTCCAAGAGCTAGAAGAGGGGGGAAGACATGGGAGGGAAGCGGACGGCCGGAGCCTGGAGGCGACGGGAGCCGGAGCAGGCATTATGGGGACCCCTGGGTGAGCTTTTAACCCGGGTTCCCCGGGTAGTCGCGAACGCGACCTTGGGGAAGAAGCGGCCCAGGGCAGGGGCGTGGAACCCGTGAGCGGGGGAGTTTAGGGGTTACAACCCCCTCCACTAGGTAGGGACTGGAGTCCCTGCCTTAGGGCCCTGGGTCGGGGTTCGGAGAGAGGGCGGGCCCGAACCCCCTTCCCAGGCCACCCAAGATCAAAAACTAGCCTGTGAGGGAGTATCTCATCCCAGAATGGCCCATGAACTGCAGAATTAAATATGTTATACAACTAATACCGAGCACGAAGTGGATAAATCGGGGTGCGGATGCGAACCCCACCGGGGAATTCATAACATGGGGATAAGTCCTTCCCTCTGCTTTAATGGCGAAAAACAGTTGTGAACTTTGTTACTTAATTGGGAATTTTTCAGATGACACAGAGCTTTTGTGCCACTCTCCCTTCCTGCCCCTGGTGCCTGAACTATATCTGCACAAAAATACTGATGCTGGAACATCCCTATACCTCATTAACATCTAGCTTCTGGACTTGGCCTTTGAGGCAGTGGGCAAATTACCAGGTATAAATTATAACAGTCCTTCTGACTTCTCTAACTTATGCTGTGAGTTCAGACCAGCAGAAATCAGGAGCCTCCAGGATGGCTTAAATTCACCGTTACCATCCTCCCCTGCTCTTGCACAGAGCACAGTAAAATCAAAATAAAATAGTAAAGGAAACAAAAGGAAAATTAATTAGCAATGCTCTGAATCAAGTTTTACATCTTATAAAACAAGATGGAGATTTTTTTACAAGGAGTCTTTGCTTTTCACAATTTTAATAAATTAAACATCCTAATAGATTGCAGATATTTTAGAAGTCTTATAAGCAATAGCTTGGGGAAGCAAACAAATGAGGCAGTCTTTAAGCATCTGCATGTTCTTTCCAGTGATCTTGTAGAAGTGTGAGCATAATGTTGGGTGGGCACGTATAGTTTTGTAAGTCTACTACTTGTTTGCCAAGTAAAGAATTAATTTGTTAAGTAGTGACTAAATCCAGTTGACTCCATCAAAACAGCATATATTCATTTATTTTATACCTGGTCCAGAGTTTAGCTTTCTTGGAATTCACTCAGAAAGGCTCATTCTGATTCAGCTGCCAGAATCATCATCTCTCCTGTGCCATGTAAAGCTGACCAGGAGGTCAAGAAACAACTTCTGTTCTGTGGCTGTGTGTAGAAAGCTTCCTGCATTTCTGACATTGAAAGCACTCATGTGAACAGTAACTCCACTGATAACTTTATGGTAGGGAGCTGACTTACATGAAGAGAGCCCTGTAAATCTGTGGATATCCACTTTGTTTTTGTGGGTATCCACACCCGTGGATGGGGACGCAGATATCCATAGCTCTTTTCTGCAGATATGGATGTGGATACACATTTTGTATGTAGAACTCCGCAAATTTGTGGATATCTGCTTTATATCCATAGGCCTCTGCATCCATGGATGTCAGTGCAGATATTTGCAACTCATTTTTGTGGATACATATGTGAACATAGATACAAATGCTGTATCTGTGCAGGGCTCTATACATGAGAACATTCCTGCAGTGGATCATTGACTGAATGTAGGTGGGAGTTGGTACTGGTCTTTATTTTAATATTGGCAAAGCACATGTGTAATCTAAACTATTACAATTATTGATATTAAAGTAGCAATTAAGATTAGATCTTCAGAGCCTCTTTCCTGTAGAACTTTCAGTCTAATTAGACAAAACAGACAAAGGGAAGAGAGGGAAATAAATGCATGGGAAGGACAGTGAATTGCCCAACGTTATTGCAAGTTCAGAGCTAGAAAAAAAATCCAGGACTACATATTTCCTACCCAGTGGATATTAATTAACTTTCTTTAGGCAATCTTACAAGTACTCTTTGGATGTACCTCCTTCCTTATACATACACATGACAGAGGTGTAAGGCTATTCATTGTCCTGCTATGCTGAAAGAAAGACAGGAGGCATTTGCTAAGGTTTTAATCATTCTGCAACTTACTTAATAGATGTCCAGAAGTACCAAGCAGATATGACTGTACAGTGAAGGTAAACCCCATGTTCATTCACTATCTATCAGGGTGTAGGGGGAGGGGTCTGCTACTCCCCTGTTTTCCATGAAAGCCCACAGCTCACCCATGGATGGGAGCTCACCATCCCTCTGCTTTGAATGGAGGTTAGTGTGGGCTATAAGAAAGAGAGGTAGGCACCCTGCCATACCAGTCATAGGATTCCCTATGGAGTGTTTGCCCCACACTTACATAATGAATTGCAACATCATAGCTTAGCTTCCTTCACTTCTTCCCAGAGAAAAGCCCTCCCTGATCCTGCTCTGTGGAAGGAGAAAAAGCTCTTCTCCATCTTGGCCAGTCTGATGGTAAGGAAAAAGTTCCTTCGCAGCTGTTGTAGAAAGGAACAGGTAGTGTGATGCCCATAGCAGGTCCTGCCCAAACCTGCCTTTACAGCTCCCCTCTTCTTCCAGTCCTGGGGATAAGCCACCCTTTTGCAGAGTCTCTCTCTCTTTCTTCCCCACTCCCTTTGTGTCCATAAAGCACTATTTCTCTCCTCCTCCCCCCCCCTCCAAACTGGACAATGCTACCCTTCTCACCCCAATGTTGTGTGGTCATTTCATTTGACCTGTAGACCAATGTTTTAAAAATGGATCTCTTTAGTGGACACATCCAATCATTTGGATCACAATCAAGTACATGCCATATATGTACAAAAAAATAAAAATTGTGCTAGCAACTATCAATTTGTCCCTATGAGTTTTTATACTGTTCAGAGAACTTTAAAGCCAATTATATTTTAAAAAATCAATATGGTATATAATAGTTTGGCATATGTGTTTAGCCTCTTTGGTAATACTTCATAATTTATTAAGATTAATTAATTAATTCTATGCTACAATGGCATGCTTTATGAATAGTACTATGTCTTCCCAAATACCAGACAGTGATACGTGCAGCAAGATGACACAGGAGTGGTTTCTATGTTTACCTTATTGTTAAATAGAGCACTAATTAGACATTTTAGAAGGACCTGCCCATATGCTGAGCACCTCATGCATGGTACTGATAATTCTTAATTTGCATTTGCTTTACCAGAAGCCAAAGATACTCAGAATAACCCAGAATACATTCAGCACCAGATACAATGGGGCTTTAATTAATTACTCAGCAGACTCAAATTTCGTTCTAAACTATTTCAGCTATTTGTCCCCACAAATCAATATCATCAGGAAAGACACACCAGAGAGAAGTGAAGTATTTGTCCATTCAGGCCAGAACAAAATGATTGGGAACTCAGACATATGTTTATAGCTCCATTCCACAGCCCTTTACAAGAAGCACTCTTGTTGCTATTGGAGACCTTGATTTGATCTTTAAGCAAGCTACATATGTCATGAAACATCAATAATCCTAAAAAGAAAAATTACATAAAGGTTGATGAATCAGAGCAATAAGAAAGCAGGTATGTTGTCATGTAAGCCAAGCCAAGGTTCCATCCTACAAATATTCAGACACCTAAGATAAACCGTCCTCAACATGACATAATTTGATACCTTTTTACCATTATTTAAAATTCTCTCATTGCATCTTTCTCTTTCACACCCTGTGTGTGGTTATAGGTTACACTCTTTGCCCAGTCAGTGCAATTGACATTTATATACACTTATATACACTAATGCTCATTTGTTGATCAGGTTACACTCAAGATAGTGCATCATCACCGAAGTTTGACCTTTGCACAAACACTGTAGTATTCTTGAACTTAGTAAATGAGAATTTAGGATTACAAGACTGGGAGGGACCTTTTGGGACACTAAGTCCAATCCCCTGTTATCACAGATAACGCACTCATATAATCCCATGCATAAAAGTATCAAGATCTAACTTAAAACTAATTAGGTTGCCTGCCCACACTATTCCTAGGAAGGCTATACCACAGCCTCAGTCTTCTGATGTCTAGAACCTTCTGATTTCCAGACTAAATTTTCTCATGGCCAGTTAGTAACCATGTGTTCATGAGCCAACATTGTCCTTTGACTTAAATAGCTCTTCCCCCAACGGGTATTACCATCCTTCAGACAGTTGTGCCTGTAGCTTGATTTCTTCTTCTGTCACTTTTTTAACAGCCAAAGGCTTTTCCTCTGCTGATGCAGTAGTTCTTAACACAGTCCGCAGTCCTTTACACTAGTAAGCAGTATAGGTTGTATGCATTTAGTCTGGAAATTTGAGAGCCAGGGGAAATGTTGGGGTCCTTTCCTATGGTGTCTAGGGACCATAGGAAAGAATATATTTTATATATTCTTTCTAAATTTCTACTCTACTCTGCAAACCCTTCTTCCACAGTTATCCTGCATCTTTGAATCCCACAGAATAACTATTTTCTAAGAGCTATCTAAGGGTTATTGACAGTACCCCTTCTTTTCCACGCAGGTTTCCCAGCCAACCAATGGCTAGGACCTTATCATCCCTGTCCTTTGAATGAGGGTTAAGATGGGCTGTAGAAGGAAGGGCAGGCTCTTTGCCAAATGTTAAAACCTAACATAAAACATCACAAATAACTGCTACTATTTCCAACAATTTCCCCAGTTCTTAATAAATCTGAATCCCTCCTGCCTATACATCAATGCACTGAGACCCTGCCTTTCTGCCTAAGTGGCTCTATGCATGGAACTGGACACATCTCAGGGGATGCTTTCATGGAGGTCCTGGACTTCATCTCTTACCTGGCAGCCTAAATTTAGCCTCCAAGAGCTCTCTCCTTTCCTCCCTTAAGTCATTGTTACCTACATGTACTGCAATCACAGGCTCCTTCCCAGCATTACACATGTGTTTATCTAGAAGTCTTGAGAGATCTGCAGCCTTTGCACCAGGCAGGCAAGTCACCATGTGGTTTTCTCTGTCATTGAAAACCCAGCTATCTATGTTTATAATCCCCCATAACTATTACCTGCCTTTTCCTAATAACTAGAGTTCCCTCCGCAAGAGAGGTATCTCCTTCACTTCAGTGGGGCTTCATGACCACCCATATGGAGGTTTGTTGCAGATTTAGTGCCTAAGACAATCTAAATGGGATAGGAAAATCAAGAACTCAATTAGATTTTATCAAGGAGTGGTTGGGAGCAGGGAACGACCTTATTTCATCTAGCAAATGGGGAGGCATGGCTGTTAAGGGGATAGGTTTATATTTAAGAATGAGAAAAAAATTGAACTAGCCAACTTCTAGGCAAACATGGTACTGGATTGTACACATTTGGGAGGGAATAGAAAAAGTATGTTAAATTGAACATATATGCATGGCCAAGATTAGAATGTGTGTTTTTAGTGATTGCTTACCCTCTCTGGGCTGGCAAGTCTTGTAAAGTTGGTGATTTTTAAAAATGTAATATTTAAAGGGAAAAAACGGAATTCTCAGAAGGAAAACAACTTCAGTAAAAAGGCGTGTATTTTTAATGGGCAACACATCTGAGTAACTCAAGAATTTCAGATCAGTTCCAAATTCTTATGAGGAAAGCTATGTATCAGTGTTTTTGTACAAATGCCTACAGAAAGGGAAAACTTTCTGTTAATTATGGAAGGACAAATAAAAGGAAGTATGAGGTGTATAGAGGTGCTGTAACCCACTCCAGCTTGGAGAGGGTTAAAAAGCAGGTCTTCGTAGACCCAACCAATCAGGTTGGATACTATTAAAAGGCTGCTGGACAAAGGAAAGTTCACTCTTGCTCTGGCCCGCAAGGGTGAAGTACAGCTCCTTGTGGAGAGATAGCACTTTGGATAAAGCTGTGCTGGACAGATTCAGGGGAACTGGAGAGATGCTCCAGCCTGATACTGTGACCTTGATGCAAGGGCCAAGAAGGTGCAAGTGGCCAAGGGAAAGGGAGCACTAAAGGTGAGAGAAGGAGGTCGGGAGAGAGCTACTGCCAGAGGGTCCCTTGGACAGGATCCAGAGTAGTATGAGGGGCTAGGACCCCACTTCTAATAGCCACCACAAAACAGGGCCTTTACAGACTGCAGCTTGCCACTGGGGCAAGGGGTTAGACTTGAGGCTACACTGGACCACAGTGGTAGGTAAGACTGAAGACTGCTGATACCCCCAGAAGGGGGTACAAATGGAGTGGTGGGTACTTCCGAGAGTGCTGGGGGGTCTATATGATGGAGACAGCAGAGCAGAGAGTGATGACAGGCAAGACACCAGCCAGAAGGGGGGTGCCCTGCTGAGGAACAGAGCTAATTCCTAGAGTGACCAGCAAGAGGTGTTGCACTGGTGAGTCCAGCTGTGCAACTAGGTGTTAACTTATAAATAGTTGCAAAGCTAATTTATTTTGTATAGGATTTCATGAACATATGTAATTGGATTTGTATTCCAAAACAAATAGAATGTGAATACTAAAGCAAAACCATCAGATCATCAGATAATTTTCCTTTATGGAAAATATAAAAGACGACGCTTAATGGCAGTATTAATATTTCTTAGCATACTGGATTGCATAGTTCTAACCTGCATTCCTTGAGGTGGGAGGAAGGAAATGAACTTCTGAGTTCTAATGCTGATCCTGCAAAAGCGGGAGCTGCTAGCCCCTTCTGTTCGAGTTTTATAAACGACAAAGTCACCATAGAAAAGACGTCACCTGAGTCATCTTACCTCAGTTTCCACACTTGGTTTTTTTTTCTGGCTATTTCACAAGGCTGGTTAGATGATTTATTAGTTAAGATGTGGAAAAGACTTCAGAATTTTGGGACCTAATTTCCACCAGTTGGCTTCCACGTTTAGAACATGGATACCTATAAGTGCAGGTGACTGTGTTCCTTCATAGACTCATTGATAGCATATTCAGGTATGTTTACATGCACAGTTATGACAAAAAAAAGTGTCTGAAGCCAACCGAAAAATAAGTGCTAAGTATTGTTGCAAATGAGCTCATTCACGATGTTGTTTTCATGCTTTCAGATTCTGTACTGCTCCTTTTTTGGCTTCCATCTAATCTAGTCTCTCCTCCATCAGTCACCAGATTAGGAAACTGATGATGATTTACTGTTTTATCTGTGATCACCACCAAAAAACTAAGATAAGATTTTTGTCTGGCTTGCACGGGAACGGGTATAACACTTTATAGGCAGGAGGTGAGAAAGAGGCTTGGAACCTGCTGCAAAGGGGGAGTGGGTCAGCATGGTGACAGAGATTGAAGGGCTGGGGAGCTGATATGGGGCAGGGCAGCTCCCTTTTTTCCAGGTCTGGTAGCAGAAACCACCTTCTCTCCCTCTTGGAGGTGGCAAAAGACTAGGTTTGGTCAGGACCTGCTGTGGTTATCGTGCTCGCCATTCCTTTGTGGAAGGAGGGCAGGGGAGGAAGTAACATTTTCGTTACCATCAGATTGTCCAAGCTGGATTGGGGGCTTTTCCATCTTCTGCACAGCAGGTTTAGGGAGGGCTTTGTTACAATGAAGGAAGTTAGGCTATGATGCTACAACTCATTATGTAAGTGGGGCAGATGGCATAGGGAAGGGACACAATGACTGACAAATGACTTAGTAAAGCAGTTAAGAAGGAGGTGTGTGTTAAAGGTGTGGAATGACAAGGAGGGGATTTGGAGCTCCTATGACTGGTATGGCAGAGAGCCAACTCCTCTTTCTAACAGTCCTCCTTAACCCTCATTCAAAGAAGAGGGATGGTGAGGTTCCTGCAGTGGGTTGGCTGGGGGGGCCATGGTGGAAAAAGAGGGGGATTGGCAGAACCCTCCCCCCCAGTAGGTAGTGAAAGAGCCTGGGGTAGCCTGCACTGCAGACTTTTATATGCTGGGTAGTTCCAGATATCTCATAGTAAAGGCGTGTCCTTCTTTTACTATAGCTGGAGAATTATGTCTTTCCATTCAAAAGCTATTAAATTTTGGACCACCATCAATAATCTTCTACCACATGACATAGTTATGTTTTGCCTCAGCTGCCTAACCAGAATTTATGTTTTAAACATTTGGGGTTCTCCTATAATTTGCGACTCAAGAAATACCAGCAATAAAAGATTCCAGACAACAGTTAATCAGATTTCTCTATTTAACTAAATCACTGAAAAATGCAAATTTCCAATAGGTTCTCAAGGAGTGGAATTTTAAATATTCTTAATATGACATTTTTTTTAATGAACTTTTCCAAACTCCGGAAATCAAATTGTATAAGCAAGTCCCTGAAAATGGGATTCACATTGTATCAATTTAAGATTATTTCACAGCTCCAAGGTTTCAAGACTACAAAATAAATCTCTGATAAAGTGAAACAAGAAAAGAGGAAAAAGGACATAAGCATTCCAGTGAATGAACACTATTATTTTGAATTCTATTCATAAGCTATAAAGATTCAGTCAGATGTTCAGCTGATGAAAATTGACATGATTTGATTGATTTAACTGGAACTATTCTCATTTGTCATTTATACCAGCTCAGGGCCTGGCTTTTAGAGATAATTATTAAACTCTTCCCCTGCTAAGCTCCAATCCACAATGCAACATTACATGTCGGAATTCCCTTCCCAAAAAAACTACTATGCATCCTCAGTTGAAAAGTTCTCCCAATTTTCTTTTTTAATGTTAAACCTTGCCATCTTTAATTATGGCTACATTCTTCCATGGTATTCACATCCAAAATAATCAGAAGGCTTGCTGAGCCCCGCCCAAGCATCAGACTCATCTCTCCCAGTCCCATTTGAAAATCTGTTCTCCTGAGTAGGAGGGGGACGTACACTGAAGTTTTGTCTGGAGCTACAAGAGGCCTCTGCTGCAGTGAGTATGTTTCCTGCAAGAGTTATGCTTTGAAGGCCTCTACCACTTCAGTGTTCTTTAAATTCCATGCCCTAGCAATAAAGATTCTTCACTGGGGGAGAGAAACAGTGAAGTGAATACAGCCATAGGCTCTTACAGATCTTTTAGTCTCCTCTGTCTATAGATTGATAATGGAATATTGACTTAAATTAGGACTGCCTTTATATTTTGCATGCATGAAGACATGCATCTTTCTGGATCTTACCACCTGAATAAATTTGTGCTGAATACAGAGACCTGCGATATGCCTTCACAACAAAATAAGATGATTTTGTCCCACATCATAAATCTGTCAGTGGGGCAGTGAGAAAGTTAAGATTTATTAAAGAGCAGTTCTGAAAGACTGAAACACATTTGTGGAGCCCAATCATCAATATACAGGAGAAATACATATCTGAAAAAGGGACAGCCCGTTAACTAAGGGACAGATGGCTGTAGCAAGATGATACCAAACAGTTATTTTCAGTTCATGTTGAGTCCTTTTGCAACATATTCTGCTTTGAATTATTGAAGCCTTCATTAAGTAAAATGAAGGGGAATAAATCCCCCACATTTCATTTTGGTACAAGTCATATTTAAGCAGTGAGCTATGGAGGGGTTGTAAGTTTGACTTAAAAAAAAAACAAAAACCCTTTCCCCCTCCCCCCAAGGAAACGTCTTATCTTGTAACGTAAGTTGTGTGGTGATAATAGCAACTGTACGCTAGTCTGTATTTTTAGTGTGGCTGCAGATGGATTTTGAACATATTTATTCTGGATGACATAGTGTGCTAGCTGTGGGAAATTGAAAGCCCTTTGGCTGAGAAGAGATATTACTTTTCCTTTCTCATCAAGCTCCTCTGAGGCTGGAGCTGTGGTTATGCTTTGTGGTTTAACCCTTGTGTCGGTAATCTTGTTCTCTCACAATGCTTTTCTTGTTTTTACTACAATGGAGTAAATATTCATTGTGAGGTCTCCAGATTTAACCTGTGGACATACAGACAGATAGTTTGTATGCCATAAGAATGCATTTGTCTGGCAGCCGGGGACTGGAATGTAGAAGTGGTAGGTTTGAAAGGAGCCTATTAATATTGAGACTTCATATTAGTAAGTGGAAATTGTGGGTGTTTAGTAAATTGTTGGTCAAAACCAGGATAACAGTATAAGCAGCACTTCCTTTGCTTTGAAAATCAACGGGAGTTGTGAGTGGGATTGACAGAGGCCTGGTCTACACTAAAATGCTAGGTCAATACAGTGATGTCATTCAAACTGTGGAAAAATCTACTCCCCTGAATGAGGCAGTTAAAATGACCTAAACTGAGTGTAGATAGTGCGGGCTCAAAAGAAGAATTCTTCTGTCAGTCTAGCTACTCCATCTGGAGAAGCCCTCCCATTAGTGTAGGTAGTGTCTACACTGAAGAGCAACAGTATGCAGGGTGTTTCTGTGTGTCTCTAGTGTAGCCAAGCCCTTTAGGCATTGCAAAGCTAAAGTTAATAGCACCTAACTTTTAGGCAACAAATCTTACAGGAACACGACTGGTTTCAGTTAGGTATCTAGGCTTCTACACAATGAGTGGGAAAAGATAGATGAATGTGAATGTGATCCACAGCACTCTAGGTACAGGGCCCCCTAAGTTATCCGATGAGAGATGCCAGGGGAGGGGAGTGTGCTAAATTCTGTCCCCCTCATAGGGATGGGCATCTAAATCTACACTGCAAGGAGGTGCCTAGCTCTGCTTGAGACCATGAATGGGAACTCATGTGGAGTCAGGTGGTTTAGGCATCTAAGCTGCTCTTTGTGGGAAATAAGAGGTGTCTACCTTGCTCCACATACAATGGCCAGAGAAGGAGACGGTGCTACCCTGCCCACCTTGTAACTTTTAATCCTGTAGTTGGAGCCCTCACCTGGGATATGGGAGACATTTCCAACATATTAAAAAAGGAGTCTTCCACCTTTCAGGAGAATGCTAACCACTGAGCTGATAGTTTACTATGGGACTGTCCTGTTGAAGCATTTCCCCTGTGGATAAATAATGGAAAAGTGATTGAAGCAAGGGAACTGCTCCCTCTACCAGATGGGTGATCCAGCCACTAGACTAGAGATTGTCTCACTATAAGTCCAAAATACGTTCCAAAAACCTAGGATTTATAGCAAAACAAGTTAAAGCAGGGAATTTTTTATCCGCAGCTGATTTCCATTTGTGCAAATTGGTTTGTGTGTGTGTGTGTGAGTGAGTGTGACTTAAGAACTGGGAATGGGAGGACTTCAAAGGAGCAGCTGCCTGGAACCCAGGATCAGCTGGGAACTCCCCAGCTGATTCTGGGCTCCCCTGGCATTTCCCCAGAACCCGGGGTCAGCTGGGGAGTCGGGAAATACCGTGGGGAGCTTAGGATCAGCTGGGGACTCCCCAGCTGATCCCGGGCTCCAGGCAGCTGCCCCTTTGAATTGCACAGATGTGTGGGTTAAAGGGACAGCTGTGTGATTCAAAGGGGCAGCTGCGGGGAGCCCAGAGGAAATGCTGTGGGGAGCCCAGGATCAGCTGGGGAGTCCCCAGCTGATCCCAGGTTCCTATGGCATGCAGCGTAGCATGGAGCCTGGGATCAGTGAGGGACTCAGAGTCTCCCGCTGATCCCAGACTCCATTGCTTTGAAATGCACAAAAGCCCCCGCTGGGGACTCATGTACATTTCAAAGCAAGCACGCCGCATGCATCCCTGAGTCAGCGGGACTTCCCGCTGGCCCTGGGCTGAGTGCGGAGTTCCGCATTCCTCCTTTGAAATGTACAAGAGCCCCTACTGGGGCTCTTGTACATTTCAAAGGAGGAATGCGGAAGTGCCTATCGACTAGTCAATGGAAATTCCATTGACTAGTCAATTAACCGCATTTTAATATCCTTAGCCTGAAATAGGATTGCTTCTCATAAAACCATACAGAAAAGAGACAGCCCCTTTCACCTTTCTGGTGATTCTAACTGGAAGCCTGCCCCACTGCTCCAGCCCTGAGCCTCCCACCCCTAAGTGTCCTTTAGGGAAGGGAGGTGGTTGAAGCTCCCTCCCAATTTGTACAGGGACATTGCTGGCTGTTCCTCTTCAAGAAGAGAAGGGAAAATGCACAGTTTGCTCCATTCCTCACTCTGCCTGGGGAGTACATGGGGTGATGAACCCGGCCCTGCCCCAGCTGGGGGACATGTATTCCTCCCCCGGCTCTGCTCTCTGTAACTGCAGCGGCCATGGAGAAGAGCTTCTCACATGACCCCAAGCTGCTGCAGTGAGAGAAAGCTGTGATAGTCCTCTCTCCCTGAGATATCCTGGATACTGAACCCCACATCTTCAGCCCTACCTCAGAGCAATGATTTAAACGAAGCATGTACATTTTCAGTTTCTCTTTGAAAAAAACAAATATTGAGTTAAGAACCCAAGCATTGCTTGGTAAATCTTATAGTAATCCTATAACTTATTTGTAGTCTGACATTTGAGTTTTGAATGATTGCAGGATGGCACTCTGAGGGGAGTTTTCACACTAGCAGTACTGCTATGAAAAGAAGCTTGGCTATTTAGGAAACCTTTTCTTCTGACTCAGGAATTATTCAGCATCTTCCACCTTCAAGGACTCTTATTTGCAATGTAGATATAAAGTATTTTCCTTAACTCTGTAGACAAACAACTGAAAATTATACCTCCACTAAAACTTCATAAACTCTGTGTGAGGGGGTGTGCACACCCCACACTGAAACAGGGTGGGGTTAAGACCCTGTGGGTGGAGGAAGTTCCTTCCCTTCACTCAGACTGGGCATTCTCCAAATGCTGCGGCAGTATAAAAGGCAGCAGAGCAGCTCACTCTGGGCTGGCAGCAAAGGAGAAGGACCTCCAGCCAGAGTGCCACAGCAGCAGGCGGCGCAGCCAGTGATTCAGATAGTGGGAACTGGAGTCCCAGGAGATGGCCATGGTGCAACCCATGTGGAGTTCCAGGGAGAAGCTGCTGCGAGGGAACCGGAAGACCAGCTATTATGTGGGATGTTGATCTGACAAAAGTGGTAGGAAGTGACGCAGGGAGGGTGCAGGAGCGGCCTCTCCCACCCGGGTATACTTGGCATGTTTTGGGCAGGTTCCCTGCTGAGGGAGTGGTAGACTGTTCTGCTGCCCACAGGGCCCTGGATTGGAACCCGATGGAGCACAGTGAGCTGAGGTCTCCCTACCAGGGTGCTTGCCCCAACCCTACTGACTCTGGCTATTCGGGCACATTGCCCTGAACCAAGGGCTGCTCCTAGACTAAGCTGCACTGCCCTGAGACAAGAGCTGCCTGAAGACTCTGGCTACTAGACCACACTGCCCCGAACCAAGGGCTACTCATAGATGCTGGCTAATAGGCCATACTGCCCTGAGACAGGGGCTGCCTAAGAACTCTGGCCGGTTGACCATACTGCCCTGCAAACAGGGGCCACTAACTGACTCATGGTGTCACCCTTAGACTAAGGTTATTTGCTGACTCTGGCCATTGGGCAATATTACCCTGCAACCAGGGCTGCTTATGGACTTGGTGTTACCCTGAGATGAGGGAATATTTATGGACCCTAGAGACAGTTGGCGACCCTGCGGCCAAGTAGGCAGCATCATCACCCCAGAATAGTCTCACACCTCTGTAGGGGTGTGCATATGCTGCCACACCCTGTTACTGAAACAATACTGTTCAAATCAGATGGCACAACATTTAGCAGCCTACCACTTGGTGAGGAGCAGATCAAGATAAAAGTAACATTCAAAGTGTAAAATCTCTCTCACCTGTTTCCTTCTGTGCTGTCCCTATACAGAAGCTGTAGCTTCATGGAGTCAGTTTCAGGCTCTCTGTTACATAAGCAGGCAGGCAGACAGATAAACTATTAACATTGACAGGATACTGCAAAATATTTCATATGATTATTTCCTGCATATGAAATTTTACTTTAGATGAGTTTATACTTTTTTGGTGAGTTTTCTATTGAATGACTTTCATGTAGAAACAGGATTTCATGTTGAAGATTCACAGAATACAAGGGTTTTTTTTTTTTTATTTGAATGCAAGGAATAATCATGCTAGAAATTTGATTCAGAGAGTGGTACTCATGCAGACTAGGAACAAAGTGTGTTCAATCAGAACAAACCTGCAGGCTTGAATGCACCTGTGATGAGGGTATACACCTCCCACAGACACTAAAAGGTTTAACTAGAGGTGAAGAGCTCAATTAAGGTACCTTGTTGCACCTGGGAGCAGCCTAGGACCAATTAAAAATGAGTCCCAAGTGGAGATAAGTTTGGGGGAGGGGGTTCTATAAAAAGATTGGGGTTGCAAGGAGAAAGGAAAAGAGCCCTGTAGTTCTTTGCTAGGAAGTGTCATCCTAGCCTGGTTCAGAGAAGGCACTGGAGTGAAGAAAACTCCTGAAGTGGGCCTTGGAGCAGAGCAACAGGCAGAGAGCTTTGGGACTGTAGCAGAGGCTCAAGGCTAGGAGCAAGACTCCAGAGGGGTAAGCTCCAAGAGTCAGTGTTATGCAGAAGAATGGAGAACTATGAGGGTCCAGGCTAGTGGGAAAGTTCAAGGACAGGAAAGTAGTTGCTTTGATGAAGTGTTTTTGTTTTTGCTTTTGAGCTTGGGTAAGAGATTCCCTGGAGAAGACCTGAGGCTACCAAGGACAGAGGAGTCAAAGGGATGCTATCTGAGAGAAATGCTGATACTCTCAAAAGGATAGAACTGATGTGACTTGCCCAGAGGGCTGAACTGCAAGAAGCGAAGCCACTGCATTGCCAAGATTGCTTTGGAGGAAAGAGCTGCGGTGCCACATCTAGCTGTGAGGGGCATGTCTGCAGTGAATTAACCCTTCCACAGTATAACAAGCTGTTCATGTACCATCTACAAACCAAGAATTACTCACCAAAATCATCTGGGAAATAAGTTCTAAGAATAGAAAATGAACTGGATAATTATTTGCTATGAGTTACAATGTCACCTTTTATCTTTTAATAAAAGATAGCTAGTACTAATATTTATGGTATATTTTTAATTTCCTTGATTTAATATTCTGTAATACTGTAGCATGAGTTTATATGTATTCTGATTATAGTTATTATCTCCTAAAATTAGATACCACCATATGTGTTCTCTTAAGGGAATGTTCTTTTTTTTTTTTTTTTTAATGCCTCTGCTAATATGTCCTAACAGAGCCAATACACTTTGACATAAGCCTACTAAAGAAAAAATAAAGTTCTGCCAACCAGCAAAAGAAGAGAGCTATGGTCATAATCATTCATCTTCATGGTTCTCTCTATCTGTACAAACAATGTCCAGAGTTTACTGCTCCATGTAATGCTGTCCCATATCCAGGACACTATCAGATAATATTCTTTTTATCTCTTGGAAAGATCGAGTGCTTTCAGAGAACCTATATTCTCAGTATTTCAACAGTTGCCAGCACAGCATAAAAACTAAAAGATGTAGCCACCTAGTTAGTGGCTTGAAAGCATTTTGGCTGAGGAAATTAACTTTTACCCTTAAAGAAACTGGCAGATACATGTGCAAATCTATGCATGACACATTGAGGACCAGCCATGATATGCCAAATAACATCTGGGTCTTGAAAACACAGATGTGACATCTTGTAGGTGCCTTTTCCTCTGCTTTCATGTTTTTCCCGAGATACATTACTGGCTTTGTATATGAAAATTAAGATAAGTCGAAATCTTGACTTAAGAGGTGAACTTAAGTACAGGTGCCACCCGCACTTATGACCTAATTGTTTCCTGGAGAACAGTTGTAAGTTGAACCCTTTTTCCCCCCATAGGCACAATGATAAAACTGGGGCTTCCATTCCTGTCCCGCTTTGCCTCCTGCGAGTTGTAGTCCCCAGACCCTCAAAGTATTTAGGTTCCTCACTCCTATTAAAAATCAATAGGGGCCTCAGAACCGGGGCCTGTGTTGGGTGGAGGCGGTGCAGCATGAGCTGCTTCCAGAGCTGGCCAAGGGCTGTGCTGGGGGGGTGGTGGTGGCTGGAGCGGGGCGGTTGTAAGTTGGGGGTCACTTGCAGCTGAGTGGCAGCTATTTAAACTTTCATTGTGTTCATTAGCCCACTTCCCTGTCCCTCTAAACTATATCCACTTTGGATGTAAGCAGTTGTGACCTGCAAAAATTGAGTGAATCAGTTTGGACGATGCTGACACACAAGTTGTCTTTCATTGCAGCGGAGAGCTAAAACAGAACTTTCATTTGAAAAAGTAAGAAAGCACACACAGCCATTAGGCCAAACAAATAACTTTAGAGCAGAGGTGGGCAATAAGCGACCTTCGACTTAGCCCTTGGTGGGCCACTGTGTGCTTTATTTACCTGCATGTCCGCAGATACGATTGTTCGCAGTTCCTGTTGATTTCAGTTTACTGTTCTTGGCCAATGGGAGCTGTGGGAAATAGGAGCCTTGCCTATGCCATTTCCTGCAGCTTCCAGTGTTCAGGAACAATGTACCATGGCCAATGGGAGTTGTGAGCAGCCATACCTGCAGATTATTTCACAAGAATATCTTGTGCAAGATCTCTTGCACAAGAAAACGTCCATACTGGCCAGAACTGCAGTGTAAGAATGCTGAACTCTTGCGCAAGAAAGCATCCACATTGGCAGGAAGCCCTTGCACAAATACGTGTCTCTGGAAGAAATTCGGCCATGTCAAGAGGTCACCAGCAGCATCAGTGGGCATGCGCCAGAGCCCCCCACTTGGAGACGTGCTTAAAGGGACTCCTGGATGGCCATTTCCCTGTGGCTGCATGCTCAGGCACCCCTTTCGAGGGAGCAAGAGACACAGCTGTGCCTGTCACCTCTGTTCCTGGCAAGTGCCCCAGGCACCCTTGCTGCCACCTTCACAGCTATGGAGCTGGAGGAGGACCCCAGCCAGCAACGTCCCCTCATGGCCATTATAGAGGCTCTGGAGCTCCTCCACCAGGGAGCCACAGTGCTTCAGCAGGAGCTGGAGACGGCTGCAGCTGGGCTTGGGCACCTGCACCCCACCACCGACAGGTGCCTCTGGAGCTTCGACACCAGTGGAGACTGGTGGGAGCACCTGCTGCTGGGACAATGGGGTGATCAGCAATGGATGCAGAACTTCTGGATGCGCAGGGGGACATTCATGAGCTCTCCACCTGGCTCACTCCTGCGCTCCAGAGTCAGGACACCCGCCTGCGCCCCGCCATCCCCATGGAGAAGAGGGTCACGATCGCCCTATGGAAACTGGCCACCCCGGACAGCTACCGCTCTGTGGGGAACCAGTTTGTGTGGGCAGGTCCACAGTTGGCACGGTTGTCCAGCAGGTAAGGCCCCCGGGGGACCACAGGCTTGCCCCAGAGGGGGAGAAGGGACCAGACCTGGGAGGGGAGGCTGTAGGGGGAGGGGGAAGCCTCACATCTAGAGGGGGTCACGCTGTTCCTCCTGCACACAGCTCTGCTGGTGGGAAAAACCCCCAGGGGCAGAGGGCCCTGGCCTGCATGGGGGGAGGAGCCATCAAAGCGGGGGGCAGCACATCCCAAGGGCCCATGTGCCTACTGTGTCTCATTCCTTGCATCCCTTGTGCTCCCATGTGCCCCTCTGCAGGTTGTGCGCACCATCAATGATGTACTGCTCCACAGGCTCATCCGCCCTCGTGACCTGGATGCCACCATCGCCTGCTTCACCAGCCTGGGGTTCCCGAACTGCGGGGGAGCCATGGAGGGGACCCACATACCCATCCAGGCAGCGGAGCACCAAGCAGCCCGGTTCATTAACCGGAAGGGCTATTGCTCGGTGGTGCTCCAGGCGCTTGTGCACCACCAGGGCTGGTTCATGGACATATATGTGGGGTGGGATGGCAGGGCCCATGACGCCCGAATCTTCCGGCACTCAAGCCTGTGTCACAGGCTGGAGGCAGGCACCTACTTCCCCCAGCAGGACTTCAGCATTGAGGCAGTCAGGATGCCGGTCTGCATCGTGGCGGATGCGGCCTACCCCCTGATGGCCTGGCTGATGTGGCCATACACGGGCTGACTGGACCACAGCTAGGCCACCTTCAACACCCACCTGGACCGGGCCTGCAGCCCTGCTGAATGCACCTTTGGGTGTCTGAAGGCATGCTTCAGGTGCCTCCTGACCCGCCTGGACATGGGGGTGCAGCATGTCCCAGAGATCAGCGCAGCGTGCTGTGTGCTGCATAACATTATTAAGGGGAAGGGGGAGGCCTTCCTCCCGGGGTGGATGGCTGGTGAGGGCCAGGCCTACCAGCAGCCCCAGATGGCTGCCACCCAACAGGTGAACTGCGATGGGGTGCGGGTCCGGGAAGCCCTCTGGGTGACGCTGGACTGGGCCTCACAGTAGGCTGCGCCTATGCCTCCATGCTCAGGGCTCTCTCCATGCCTTCACCTCCCACTCCCATCACCACCCCTTCTCACCACTCTTCCCTCACCTCCCAATAAATAGCATGTACTGAATTAGGAAAAGGTACTTTTATTTACAAAGGGAAGGGAGTGGACTGTGGGGAGGAGGGGGGTCTGAACTGGGAGGGCCTCATGGGTGGGAAGGGAGGCTTCTCCCTCCCCCACAGGTGCTCAGGCATGGGTGTGCAGGCACCGGTGCCCCTCTTGCCAGGTTAGGGCAGGCTGCACCAGGAGGTGCCGAAGGTGGGGGACCCCAGGAGGGGGCATGGGCAAGGTGGGGGGAGAGCTGCTGCACAGGGCCCATTCGCTCTGCGATTGTGCCCAGCATAACACATACACGGTCGCAGCGCTCCAGGTACTGGCCCCACACCCGCTCCCGCCACTCAGCATCTGCACAGATCTTCTCTGTAAGAGCACGCTCGATCGCGCAAATGTGGTGGCGCAGCAGGTGGTGGTGGTCCCGGGAGAGCTGCAACGCGCCCTGGATCCTTGGCACCGCCGGGATGGGGCTGGAAGGTCCCTTGCTGGCAGGGGGTCCCACTGCAGGAGAAGAAGAGGAGAGCAACATGGTCAGTGAGCCCTGCCCCATGGTGTTCTGGGTGCCCCGTGCCCTCTTCCCAGCATATCACGTGCCACGATGCCCAGGAACAGGTGTGGCTGGCGAGGGGGAATTCCCCTGGGGCAGTGGGAAGGGGGGTCCCAAGGTGGCCTAGGAGCCCCCAGGGGGGGCCACATGTGCTGGGAGGCCTTGTTGTGCCTTCCCCGGGGGAAGCTACAGTGTCCCAGAGGTGGCCATGGATGTGTGCTGTGTGCAGCACCCTTTAGGCTGTGTGGGGGTCAGGCCTGCAACCTTGGGGCTGGCCTACTCCTGGCCAGACCGTCCCCCCCCCCCAGGTCTTGTCATGAAGAATCCCTGGGGTCCCAGGCGTGTGCTAGGGCTAGCTGCCGCTTCTCTGTGCCACTTGGTCTGGCTGCATGTAGGGTTGCCAGATGGTTTCAACAAAAATACCGGACACACTTGACATTACATGACAATCTACATTACATCTTAGTTAGAAAATACTGGACATTTATATTTTCTCATTTATATCCTCTCAATTTGTTTCCCGAACAGAAAGCTCAAATACTGGACTGTCTGGTTCACAACTGGACACCTGGCAACCGTAGCTGCATGAGGTTGCACATACTGCATGCCTCTGCACAGCACATGGCCAGGCTGTGCCATGTGCTGCTACTTCTCCCCCACCCTGTGGCCTCCCCCTCCCCCAGCACACTTGCGAATGGTAGTCACTGCACTCACTAGACAATCCCTCCCCAGCTTCTGAGGATGCCCAGGACACGTCCTGACTGTTGCTGGGCCGGGATGGTGGGGTCTGGCTGCTGTCCTCTGCTGCCTCCTCCTCCTCGTCTGTGGACCGGTCTCCTCCTCCTCCGGTTCCCTGGGTCGGACCACTGTGGTGGCCACCGCTCTGTCCACCTGGGCCATCAGGGGACTGGCCCCTGTGTCCCCCAGGATGTGTTGCAGGTGGTGGTAATGCGGACAGGCAGTGCCTCCGCTGCCCCCATGCTCACTGGCCCGCACATAGGTGAGGCGCAGGTCCTTCACCTTGGCCCGGACCTGTTCCAGGGTCCAGGCCAGGTGTCCCTGTGCGGCCAGCACCTGGGCCATCCAGGAGAAGATCAGGGCATTTCTCCTCCTGGACTTGGGGCCCTGGAGGGCCTCCTCCTTTCCCCAGAGGTCCAGGAGGGCAGCCACCTCAGTGGTGCTCCAGCATGAAGCCTGCCGCTTGGTGCCCCGTGGGCCTGCTGGGTGCTCTGGGGTGGCTCCTTGGTGGGGTTTGAGGGACCTGGCTGATGCTGGGCAGCTGCTACCCAGGCTGCACGTGGCACATGGCTGTGCTGCATGCCTGTGCCTTTAAGGGAGGAGGCCAACTAGGGGGAAACAATGAGTGGTGATTGCCCGTATGGGGTGTCGGAGAGGCCACCTGTGTTTTTGACTGGAGGCCAATTCTTGCTCAAGTACGTGTTTGCCGAACATCCCACTGCCCTCTTGAGCAAGAGTGCCTGCGCAAGAGAGCTTACACCGGATAGAAAACAGCGTAGCTCTTGCGCAAGGAGCCGTCTCTTATCACACCATACTGTAAATTTCCTTGCGCAAGAGCAGGTGGGCTGTGTAGACGCTCTGCAGATTCTTGCTCAAGAATGGCTGTACTTGCGCAATAACCCACCAGTGTAGACATAGCCCTAGTGTCTCACTAGGGAGAGTAACACGTAAGCAGGCTGCTTATGAACCACCCCTGTCTTGGGGAAATAGGAACAACAGCTAAAAATTGCACAAGGGACTTTGGTGTTTAAATGAACATTTTGCTTTATTTTCCTACTTCGCGTTGATGGGAGAATTGGTAGCAGAAAGTGGAGATGGGAAAGAGAAATCATAGATGAGACAGATCATTTGGTCTTATAACTATAATACCAGCACCAACTAAGCCTCTGTAACCAGACTGTTGGGGCAGCATCCCTTCAAGGTCCATCAGGCCATAATTCACCTTTGCTGCAGGTTCCCAGGTATCACCCCTCTTAGGCATGAAAACTTAGCCTTCTGGTTTAAAATGACACCCTGGCAATGGTAGGGCTGAAGCAGAGTCGAGAACAAAAAGGAAAACAGCAAACGTTGGAACCACGGCTGTCTGTGAGTTTGTTGGGAGGACCTTCACCTATCTGTTTTAGGCTTCTTTACAGGTAGCTAGTCCCTTTCTGTCACTTTGCCTGAGACTAGTCATCCCTTCCACCAAATGGCTCACTCAGGTATTAAGTTGTTTAAGGTTCTCAGTTGGAAGCAGAATTTCCTTATCAAGGAAGGCACAAAGTTCTCCTACGTCTGGTCAGCACTTTAGCTCGTCCTCATACCTGACATTCAATGTAGATGTTGCCGGTGGAGAGTCCTGCAACGAGGGAATAAAGGGCATAATGTGGGACAGCGGCCCCATCACAGACCCACTGAAAGATTGTATTCAAAGATGCAGGAAATACTTTAGAGAAAGTAGAAGTAAAAAATCTGTTTTCACTAATTTATCTGGCCAGCGTTAGAAACACTTTATCCCCCTATCACAAGGTGTAATCCTTATACCATAAAGTGAACTTTTCGCCAGTTACTGTGTTGCATAAAAAGCTACAATGCAAACTGTATACAAGTATGCAGTGAGCTGTGAAGATCATTTTTTCTAGTCGCTTTTCAGTTAATGGGGTGCAGATGTAATGATGCATTGAAATATGCTACAGTGCTACCAAAAGCTTTTGTACCATGATCTTCGTGTTATGAATAACAGCCAAGCATATACACTCCATCTTTCACTGACCTACACTAAGATGTCTGTGTAAGTTCCCAAGGAAGAGTATACATCAAGCATGGACATGTGTGACTCAGCTGCTAGATTATGGAGAAGGGCTTGTCCTAGAATTCTAATAACGTTGGAGATAGAGTGGGCCAACGCTGGGGAAGCCACACAAAGACTTACTGATGTAGGGGTAGTGCTACCAAAGGACAGATGCCTGTTGGTACTCTGAGGCTGGGCTAAAGGCCACTGAGGTCAGTAGGAGCCTTTGCAAAAGGAGCTACAGATACAGCTTTAAGGGCTCTTCTGAAAAACACCCAACAAAAAATGGGCACATCACATGTCTAACCTTCTAACAAGGGCCTGATCCAAAGCTCTTGAGTCTAGCAACTGTCTTGTTGTTAAGGGATGCTAATTTTGTCCAATATCTTCTGTCCTCCAATTGCCCCATTTTATGACATATTTTCCCTTTGTTGAAGGGCTGAGTTTGTAGCTTCCTCTGAAGCCCATCAACACTAAAAGGAATGGAGAGAGATTGGATCGCCCTATGTTACGATACAAGATAAAAATTCTCAGAACTGGGAAAATCACAGCAGTCATTTGTACCATAAATGCAGTACTAATCCTTAGGGGAAGGGGCAGATTAATTTTTAACGCATTTGAGTTGTCTCTGCTCAAAAAACAAAAACAAAAACAAAAACAAAACCTGTTTAGACAAGCCCCTGGGGAATCTGTTAATTGTGAACTCCAGGGTCCACTGTTTAAAACTAAACAGGAATAAATTTGAATCCCTCCATGTGTCCATTAGTAACTGGAATGAACCAAAACTCATGTGCTTCTGGCAGTTTATGGGGTCGCTCAAGTGCCACATAGCTGGGAGCCTCTCTCAAAAGTAGACATTAAAAATATTTCCATTACACAGTTTATGGGCACCGACTATTAACTAACTCTGCTTATCTGATATAGTTCAGTGTCTGAAACATTTTAAACGCAACTTGCCAAATAGATTTAGGCTCATATGTCTAGTATATATTTTGAAGTGTTTGTGTGCGGATTTGTTTGTGCAAAATTGTCATACTTCGTGATTACCTACAGATACCAAATTTTGCATAAACAATCCTGCCACTTAAATTAGCTGAATGCACTATTTTTTTATTTACACTAGAATATGCTGGGTGAAAGGTTTACATCTGTGTTTCTCAAATGGCAAACTGCAGCCAATGGTTTAAATAACTTTGTTTTTCATTAGAAAAAAGTCATGACTTATGATTAGAGTTCATAAAAATATTTGCTAACAAAATTAAAACTGAGTCACCTATTCAACCGTCATTTTAGTGCAAAGGATATTTTTACTGGCACAAATCATAAAATAATTCAAATTAGTTATGGAAAGAGCAATGGAAGCTTTATGAGTTTCTGACTGAAATTTACTATGTATGGTAATTATTCAATAACATGAATAATGTTTGAAGTTGAAATCCTACACATTTACTTCCCTTTTGCAAGTACATTAATAACAATTGAATTACACATGTTTAATTTCTTGAACTTTCCTGTAGATGTAATCTGCCCAAAGTGACTTTGCCGGGTCAGTGATGTGCCTCACCTGCTAGTTGCTTAATAAACACAAACAAAAAGTATTTAAGTATTCCAAAGAATTTTCTTATTACCACTTTGCACCATGGGTCATCAGCATAGTCCATTGGGCCATTTTACATGATGATTTAATTATTGGCACTATCCTATAGACAGTTACAGGAGTAACTCTGAGAATGCAAATTGTTGCATTTATTACAGAGGAATGCTTCATATGAGGAAAGTACAAATGTGTGCAGGATTAGATTGACCACCTTTTATTTAGAGTAGTTCCTGGAGACTGCAACAGAGAGCAGGGTTTGATTGCATTAGGCATTTAATGGACACAAAATTAGAAAGTGTTTGTCCTGGAGATCTGTCTGAATAGACAAGACAAATACTGGAAAATGGATGCTATATGGCCTCTGCATACAGTGGTAGAGCTGGGAATCTCCTGAACCCTGGTCCTCTGATTGCCAGTCCTGATTCCCTTTCTGCTAGGCAACACTGCCTTACTCTTGTAATCCATTCCCTAAAGTCATGCATCTGCTACTCCTTTGGCTATGTCTAGACTACAAAGAAAAGTCTGAAAAAGACACACAAATTGTGAACTGCAATTTGCATATCTTTTTCTGTTTTTCTTTCAAAAGAGGCTTTTCCAAAATTTGGCAAGTCTACCTGGCACCAAATTTTGGAAAAACCTGCTCTTTTGAGCCATCTCTTCTTCCTTGTAAAATGAGGTTTACAGGGATGGAAATTTTCTGAAAAATTCTTTGGATGCGGCATTGCTTTTCTGGGATACCACCCGGAAAAGCCCTGCAGTCTAGACATATAGCCTTTATCCTAAAACAGCCTATTGAAGATTTTGGCACAGTTGTCTTTTAAGGTATTATAGGCATTGGTTTGTACAACATTTTGAATGAACCTGAGCCCCCATTAATTTTTAACAGGAATGAGGAACCTAAATACCTTTTTTGAGGATCTGGGTTTAAAAAACTTTTGAAAATGGACACTAAGTGGAACAATACCTAAAGACTTGGGCCTTTGTCTGTCTGTTCCAGGAAGTGTCACAAGAAATATTTCTTCTAAGGAGAACACAAACATTCTTAAAAAAAAACAAATTAGTTTTGACTCTAAAAACATTATACCTCTCTCTCTCTTTTTTTTTTTAAACACTAGTGAGGAAGAGAAGACTGCCATTTTGGGCAGAATGAGTTTTCTTTCATCCTATTGTCACTGTTTTCCTGCCATACATTGTCAAAGCAGAGGATTTTGAAGAGCCCCCAGCTTTGCTCTATTATTTTGCCTTGCCAACCAATTAACACTTCAACATAAATCATAATTTGTTAGCAGTTATATATATACACACACAAAAGGTAAAAAGGATACCTTTTCAAAGTCGTATCTGTTCCTGGAAGACAGGAAGTCAAACAATTAGGTAAACAGACAGCTCACTGCAAAGAAGTGGTACATTTCAGAGAGGAAAGTCATAGACATTAAGGCTATGTCTACACTGCCGGCTTTTTGCACAAGAACAACTGTTCTTGAGCAAAAACTTGCAAAGCATCTACATTGCACACGTGTTCTTGCGCAAGTAAATTTACAGTAAAGCATCAGAAAACAGGGCTTCTTGCACAAGAGTTATTCCTCTCCTCACGAGGAATAAGCCCTCTTGTGCAAGAGCTCTTCCACAAGGAGGAAGTGTAGACAGGCAACAGGGGTTTCTTGCGCAAGAGAGCGTCCACACTGCCATGGACACTCTTGCGCAAAAGCACATCTCTTCCACAAAAGCACATGGCAGTGTGGATGCACTCTTGTGGAAGACCTTTTGCACAAGAACTCTTGCTCAAAACAGTTCTTGTGCAAGAAGCCTACAGTGTAGATGTAGCCTAACTGTATGGGAAAAATACAGTGATATATATAAAATCTGGTAGGCAAGGATTTTTACTAGGTAAGTTTTCCTTAGAGTCCTTATTTTGTACATGTGCAGAACAAACTTTCTACCCTTATACGTCTACATAATTATTTCCTTTATAGGCTAGATTGTTCCTGTCCAGGGTAAATCCCATACGAAGAGAGGAGTACATCATGAATTTTCTCTCCAACCATTTGATTGGTTGGGCATGGTTTGCCTCCCACAGGATAAAATAAATTCTCTTCCTCAAAACCTTTTAATCCTTAGAAGCTATGCTCGCTCATTCATGCAGAGGTACCATGCTTCTTGGCTAGCTCTGGAGCCTTAATAATCATCTCTGGCTGCAACCACTAATCAATTGTCCCTTCTTTGAATACTTGTACAAGGGAGGTTCACAATGCAGTGACCTTATGCTGTCTTTTGCATTCCCAGGAAATCTCTGTACTGCTGATGAGATGATGTTGCCCCTCCCTATCCAACTGGTGAAGAGTCATTTCCTCCCTGTAAGCAGATCCCCAAACCACTCTAAGACCCACTCCTCATTGCACTCTGTATGGATGAGAACTAGGTGCTCAGAGAGGCTCCAATATCCCGGCAATACTTTGTTTAGTGGAGAGCCAAATAGGGAGAAATAATTATTAGAAATTAGGGAATTACAGCATGTAACTTGCTACAAATTGCCTTGTGAGCTTCTGGCTCCATAGTAACAGGGTATAAACCTGATAATGCTTCCATTTGTCATCTCTAGGGGATGTGTTTGTGGTCTCAGTCCATTTAGTTCCTTGCACATTGGTGTGTGTGTCAAAAAATACCACGATCAAAATGGATTTGCACCCCTGTTGAAAGTCCGAGCAAATGCAACAAGGTAGGAATAAGTGTAAAGACTACATTTCTTTTCTCATTTGGTCCTTCCAGGGCAAGATGAAAGCAAATTGGAAGGGCAGCATTAGGTAGCTTGCATTGCTGCTTCCTAGGCTGTACTGCTGATGTAGATAAATCGCTGTCGTCTGAGTTTTCTTAAAAGGATTAAAATTGAACGAGAACAGAGCAAATGTCAAGCATGAAATAATATCAACGGAATAGTCACATGGGTGATCACAGCTCTGCTCTAAGTTGAGAAAATAGTAGGAAAGATCTGATCTGATGAGCCCAAAAAGGGAGGGAGAGGGAGCAAAACTTGTTATTTTCTGAAACCTTTAAAATGAGAAGTTCACACACTTCATTTCTTATGTAAGCCAAACTGTACTCCTAGCTGCAACCCTCACCCCACTGTTGCTAGCTGCCCCATCTCAGGTTAGTGTGTGGGGCTGGAGTTGGGAAGACAGAGATCTGATGTGGGAGGCTGGTTGATGTGTAAGTGAGGGGCTTGCCTAAGGGTATAGGGGACAGTTAAAGCTTACACATTTCTAATTATTTGTATACTTCTGGATTTCCACGAAAATCAGGCCCACGGGGTTTCCCTTTGCTGCTGCACCCAGAATCAGCTCTCTGCCTCCCTAATACCATCCCCTCACCCTGGCTTTAACCCTAATGTGGTTGTCTCACCCCTGTAGTCCAAGTAACAAGGGATCAGTCACAGCCCTGTGTTAAGTCACTGTTTCATCCCAATATCTCGAGACTGTGTTCTCATAACAGGGAGATTAGTGGAAATTGGGGGGTTCTGATTTTTCACTGGAATCAATAGGACTCTGCTCACTCACACCTAGAATGTTCTCTGAAATTTTGGAATTGATCAGATGGCCTTTTTAAACGTGATCTTGTTATAGACTGATAGAAAAACAGAGAAATGCCATCAAGTTGAGCATAAGGCCTTGCTTTACTCAGCTAATAAGTGTTTTCATGGTCTTAATTCACTGGTGATATGTTCATTATGATCCAGGTCAATTGGTTTATAACCTAAAAGGCTGGGATATAACGGCCAGGGCAAATATTTCCCTGTGTAAATAGCAATGTGTCCCTGTGTAAATAGCAATGTGTCAAGGCAAATCCATCCTCTTAATGGAAGCTGCTTTGTACGTCTCCTGCTCCCTTTCTTTGAACACCTCAGAAGATCTCTCAGATTTATGAAAAGCTTCATGACAAAATAAGCACAGCTTAGACATTTCAATAAGCATTTTCTAAAGTGGTTGGTATTTTTGGGGTAAAGAGTGCCATTTTTTTTGAAACCCTGTTTGAGCCTTTAGAATTCCCAAATTGAGCCTCTAAAAACGGATGAAACCAAGACCTGTGGATATCTTTGCAAATATCTTATTTCACAGCTTACAAAGATAAGTTTGCTTAAAAATATGAATGCTTACTGGAAGGCTATAGTGTGGCATCATTTTCATTTTTTTGTTAGAATTCAGAACAAAGTATAAGAACCCAAAAACAAAGACACACAAACAGGCTGCTTCCTAAGGCAGAAAGGCAGAACTCATGCCATCTCGCTTTACACTGAATGACTGCAAAAGGGGGGCTGCGAGGCCCAGATCTTACATTTTCCGTCAGAGCACCCATCCTGCAAGGAGGAGCTGGAAAATCCTTGAAATTTAAAGTGTTAGCATATAATTTGAATGCAGTTTCCAGGAAAACTTAATGGACCAAATTCACAGTAAGGGTGTGTCTAAACTACACCCCTCTGCCGACAGAGGGATGTAGATTAGGCACATCGCTATCGTAGATGAAGCGGGGATTTAAATATCCCGTGCTTCATTTGAATAGAAATGGCCGCCGCTTTTTGCTGACATGGCACTTTGCTGGCAAAAAGTGGCAGTCTAGACGGGGATCGGTTGACAAGGAAAGCCTTTTCCGACCAATTCTGTAAACCTCGTTGCACGAGGCATAAGGGATCAGTCGGAAAAGGATTTCCTTGTCGACCAATCCCCATCTAGACTGCCGCTTTTTGCTGGCAAAGTGCCGCATCGGCAAAAAGAGGCGGCTATTTCTATTCAAATAAAGCATGGGATATTTAAATCCCCACTTCATTTGCAATAGCGATGTGCCTAATCTATATCCCTCTGTCAGCAGAGGGATGTAGTTTAGACACACCCTATGTGTGACTTGCATCAATTGGAAGTGGGAGGGTGTCAGGGTAGCAGAAAAGAACGTGACATCTTACAGCCTCTTTAATGTTTTTCCTCCCTGCTATATCGCCGTTTTCATCCCCATAACTTATCAGCATGTATGGCACCTATAATTATGACCCAGTAAGGATGTAAAATTGTTAATAATTTGTATGACACCCAGGTGGTGCAAAGGGTGTGATATCTGACTACAGAAAGCTGGAAGATAATTCTCATTTGGAGGGGAAGCCTTTGCTGGCATTACTGTATCACTACTCGATTCTGTACTATCATATCCCTGCTCCTTGGTTTTAAAGGGGAATGTCAGGAGGTTGGGGAGATGAGCCAAGGTTTGTTGGCCTAGGTTTCACTAAGAACTAAGAGTTGTGCAAGTGTCTAAGTGAGGTTCAGATGGGATTGGCGCTCAGAATCATCCTTTCCTGATGTCCCCATATCTCTCCAACATGAATGCCAGTCGTGTGTGTCATTTCACTTCTGTGATTAACTTATTACTTATTATGAGTTACCACAGTCAGTTCACAATTGCTCATAATACCATTTTTAAAAATCCCATAAAATAGTTGGAAGCAGATAATTCATGGCTAGAAAGAACCAGAAGTCTGCATCCTGGTATTCCATCTCATACTTCACAGCAGCTGCACCCTGCTTTTCAGTACTCAGAACCAATTATGCTATGTTACCATAAAAATTGAAGAAAAAATACATGCCATTTATGTCTGCACTTGGACTCGCATAAAATAATTTATACAATATGAAAATCCAGATGCATGACCACATGCTAGTTTACTTACTTTCATTGAATTAGAACAGAAATGTGAATAATTTCCTAGGAATATTCACTTAGCAGAGAGGCCACTAGGAAGCTAATGGCCAATAAAGAAAGGCCTGTTGTCTTGGCTGGAAGGCCATTAAGCTATATAGCCTTTGTTAATTAGTTAATGTTAATGTAAAATGCTTGAAAGAGGAGAACAAAGATCTTTGCTGTGGTTCCCAGATACTATGATATAGGCAAAGGATACATGTAGTTCCATTATTGTGCTTTATTTCCTCCCCCCTCCCCCATCTTCATGTCCTAACTTTATTGGGACATTCATTCATTCTTGTATTAAAAAAGGTTTACTTAGATTTCCTCATAACAGGATGATCAACAATGGAACCAAGCAGTCCTGCCAAGAAGACCCAAACAAAGAAAACTAGGGACTAGTGTATACTAGGGATATTTGTGCCACTGTAGCTATACGTGATGTAGCTCGAGCTGTTCAAACCTAGATATACTGCAGCCCATACAGGTGTAAAACAAGCCTTGTACTAGAGCAGTTTATTCTAAGTCTCAACAGCAGTTAAATCATTTGGTTTTGTATGTAGCCTATTATGTAACCATATACAATCTTAATTTTTCTTTAAGATTTTTGTGGTGTGAATGGTGCCCCCTAATTTGTTGGGCACTACACATATTGAATTAACATGGAATGAAGAGCGCTTGGGATCATATTTAATGGTGTGTGCTCCTAAATTATCTTTAGATGAAATGTGCATTTCTCTGGTCATATTAAAGACCAAATTTTTCAGTCAGCTGATCTGAGCCTCAAGTGGGTCTTGAGGAAATAGGGATGATTCCCTTCAACTCGACCATGCAAATAGTAGGGTGGGAGCCAGTGTGGTCTCTAATCTTTCCCACTCATAGGCAGAATAATTTTAAGTGCACTGAGTCATGTGCAAATGTGCACCACCAATAGGAACACAAGCTGTGGATGCTCTGCTGATCATCTGGGCAGCACTGGAATTTCTCCTGAGTGGCTGCTCAAGCAGACAACTTTCAGGGAACATTGGGAACCCTCCACAGTACACAGGCCAGTCTGAAGTGCATGTCTAATTGCAGAGAGTGCTAGAAATGCCTGTCAGCAGGATGTGCTAACCAACAGTGTTTGAGAAGTGAACACTTCTCATGGTGGTATGCTCTCTTCTGCACAGTGTACTGGCTACTGGCAGTCATTCTGTTCAAGTGCTATAGTCCACTTGGCTTTCTCCACTGGCCACTGCTTACCCTCTTGCACAGCCATTCCAGTGTGGGATTTTGTAGGTCTGTCTATCAGCTAGATATAAAAGACAGGCAGTGTTTCAGATACAGTTGTCAGTGCATAATGAAACCCTATTTTCATTCCAGGAGGTTATTGGGGATGCAGCCTTGGTTTTCTCTTCAGTTTTGTATACATTAGGGAAACTTAGCATAATGAATTTTTTTTTTGTGCTTCTGTTACTTCAGATGTGCTAGTGATTCCACCAGTAGGAGCCCCAATATTGAGCCCTGGGCCTCTAGCTACTTCCCAAACACTTGGCAAGCATGCATTTGCTATGATGGGAGTGGCTGAGCTGGCGTTAAGATCAATGGGAACTTGTTTACTAAAATTCCTATCTGTAGACATGGTTCCAGTTGTGTCATAAGGATAAGAAGTGTGGGAACATGGTAACACGGCATCCATGGTAGGAATCCAAGTATTTCCTTTTTTGCCCTCTGGCAAAATGGCTGAGTAAAGAGCAGAAGGAATCATGTAATCTTTGGGGAAGGAGTTTAAAAATGCATCTAAAAAAAGGCAGCTTACAAACAGAGTGAAGTTGGATCAGACTGAAGAGAAGGCACTGAGTCTGACTGTGTAATGCATAATTTTGTTCCAAAGCGTCTTTGTAAGCAAATGAGAGGGGCTAACCCTTTTGTAGTTTTTTGTTTACTATTGATCTTTTTAGAGGTAACATCTTGGAAGTCAAATCGATATTGATATTAGGATACAATTTTAATGCTAAGCTTTAATTGAGCAAATATTTGGATGAGGTAGTTAACCCCCATGTCTTTAATGTTATTATCATTTTAGTAGCATGTTTATTAGTAACAGATTTTGCAGCTCTGATAAAGCATGCTGTTGGGGCACAGTTCATTTATGCCACTGGTACAGGATTATTTTTCATCCAATGTGTGTAGCATCCAACAGGATAAAAGTTCAATACTTGGGCCAGTGTTAAGTTATTCAGAGAATTTAAAAAGGGGTGTGAAGATAGCAGAAGGTGTAGGAAGCAAGCAGTGCATAATCTCTTATCTGAGGCTGCAGACAAAAATAAAAGCACAAGTGAGAAAAAGGCAACCTTGGAAAGACAGGTGCTAAAAGTAAGAGCATCCTGCAGTATAAGACAAAAAAAAAAGTCACTTACTGGTGTGGGCTTCAGAGATGCAGAGTGTTTCTCTCACCCGTGCGCCCCTGTGATGGGGTGTGCATACCCCCACACTGTAGCAGGTAGAATTAAAACCCTGTGGGTGGAGGAAGTCCCACCCCCTCTCCCAGACTGGGCATGCTCCAAATGCTGGGGCAGTATAAAAAACAGCAGAGAACCTCAGTCTGGATGGGCCAGAGAAGGATAAGGATCTCAAGCTGGAGCGCCTGAGCTGCGGCTGCCAGTGACTCAGACAGCAGGAACCGGAGCCCCAGGAGACAGGTGTAATGTAAACCTTGCGAAGTCCCAGGGAGACGCTGCTGCCAGGGAACTGGAAGACCTGGCTGCTATGTGGGATGCTGACCCAGACGAAGCAGTAGAAAGTAACCCAGGAAGGGTGCAGGAGGGGTCTCTCCCTCCAGGTATCCTCAGCTCGATTCCCCGCCAAGAGAGTGGCAGACCATTCTGCTGCTCAGAGGGCCCTGGGTTGGGACCCGATGGAGCAGGGAGGGCTCAGTTCCCCCTAGCAGGGTGCTAGCCCTGACCCTTCAGACTCTGGCCCTTAGGCCACCCTGCTTTGAACAGAAGGCTGAATACTGACTCTGGCCATTAGGCCACACTGCCCTGAGCCAAGGGCAGTCTAGAGACTCAGGCTGGTAAGGCATACTGCCCTGTGCATGGGGCTTCTTATGGACTCTGGGTTACCCTGAGACAAGGGAAGATCAGGGACCTGTAGAGATGGCCAGCTATTTCATGGCCAAGCAAGCAGCATCCCACTCCAGAAGAGGTTCCTGCCTGTGACTGGGAGTGCATATGCCACCACAACCCCCTTATGATATTTGGGCATAGTTGCAGTTTTGGACCCATCCATAATTGTAGTCATTGGGCAGAAGATCTGACTCTGTGGTGGGGGAACATGTCCTTTTTCTAGTTGGTACAGTGGCTATGCTTTCCAAGACACATTATGCCAATCTGATTCACAGGGTAGCTTGGAATGAGTGCTGGGACACACACACCTTTATGCCCCAGCGCGCCCCCCCCCCCACACACAGAAGACTGGCTGCTTCAGTTACTTTCTCCTATGGGTACGTTTACACAGCGGAGGTTCCTGAAATAACTATCCCATGTCTTTTAAATGTGACCGTTATTTAGAAATATTTTTTGAAATAACGGGCACGTTATTCCAGCATCCCTGTAATCCTTGTTCCATGAGGGTTAAGGGATGTCTCAAAATAGCGCATTATTTCAAAATTTGGCACTACATACACATGCCAAATTTAAAAATAAGATATTTTGAAATACAATCAAAACAAGATACCCACTTTGCATAGCACAAATTGCATATCTTATTTCTAGATTAGGGTGCTGTGTAGATGACCCTAACTCTCAATTTCTGAAAAACTTAAAAAACAACAAATAGTCTAGTAGCACCATAAAGACTAACAAAGCATGTAGATGGTATCATGAGCTTTCGTGGGCACAACCCACTTCTTGAGATGACTTGAGTATTAGAAGTCCAGATCCAAGAATAAATAAGGGAAGACAGAGAAGGAGGAGAAAAGAAGGGGGGGAAAAAAGAAACAGGGAGTAGATGGTTCAAGCAGTTACAAGAGGCACATGTGTGGGCAGAGTTGGCACTGGGGCTGATTGCAGGGGTGAGTTCCTGGATGATTATGATGAAGGTGTGTTGAGTGGTTATTGGAAAGAATTTGTTTGAGGTTAGGGGGTTGTCTGTAAGCAAGGATTGGCCTCCCCTCCCCCCCAAGGCCTCTGAAAGTGAGGGGTCATTTTCCAGGATAGGTTGTAGATTGTTGATAATGCGTTGGAGGGGTTTAAGTTGTGGATGACAAGTGGAATTCTGTTTTCTCTTTTGAGCCTGTCTGGAAGCAGTTCATGTCTGAGTACTCTTTTGACTCTGTCAATCTGTTTTTTTCACTTCTCTGGGTGGGTATTTCAGTTTTAAGAATGCTCTATATAGATCCTGTAAGGTGTTTGTCTCTGTGGGATTGGAGCAAATCCGGTTGTATCTTAGGGTTTGGCTGTATACAATAGATTGAGAAATGTGTCTGGGATGGAAGCTAGAGGCATGAAGGTAAGTGTAGTGGAGGATAGGTTTCTGGTATAGGGTGGTGGAAATTTGTCCAACATTTAATTGTACTGTAGTATCAAAGAAGTGGATCTCTCATGTGGACTGATTCAGGTTGAGGTTGATAGCAGGGTGGAAGTTGTTGAAATCCCTGTGAAATTCTGAAGATGTCATCATTGTAGTGTAAGTAGAGTAAGGATTCTAGAGGGTGAGAGCTGAGGAAATGTTGTTCAAGGTCAGCCATAAAGACATTGGCATACTGTGGTGCCATGTGGGTGCCCATGGCTGTGCTGCTGACTTGAAGATACAAATTGTCTCAGAATCAGAAGTAGTTGTGGATGAGGACAAAGTCACAGAGCTCTGTAACCAGGTGTGCAGTGCTTTCATCGCGGGTGTTGCTGATAGCCTGTAATCTGTCTTCATGTGGAATGTTGGTATAAAGAGCTTCTATGTCCATGGTGGCCAGGATGGTGTTTTCAGGAAGATAACTGATGTTTTGTAGTTTTCTCAGAAAGTCAGTGGTGTCTCGAAGATAGCTAGGCATGCTGGTAGCATAGGGTCTGAGGAGAGAGTCAATATAGCCAGATAATCCTGTTGTAAAAGTGCCAATGCTTGAGATGATGGGTCGTCCAGGATTTCCAGGTTTATGTATCTTGGGTAGCAGATAGAAAACTCCTGGTAGGATTAGGGGTGGGTGTTAGTGTAAATTTGGTCCTGAGCAGCATTAGGGAACTTTATGAGCAGTTGTTTCAGGGTTTTTTTAATATTCTTTAGTGAGATCACAGAAGAGAGGGTTGTAAAATCTGGTTTTGGTGAGTTGTCTGGTCACCTCCTGTTCATAATCTGTTCTGCTCATGATGACGACAGCACCCCCTTTGTCAGCCCCTTTGATTATGATGTTAGAATTGTTTTTGAGGTTGTGTATAGCATTGCATTCTCCATGACAGGATATACATTATATGATGTTGTTTGCTGACATTGTCAGCCCGAGCATGTTTGTGGAAGCAGTCGATGTAGAAGTCAAGACTCTCGTTATGACCGTTAGTAGGGGTCCACATAGAAGCCTTCCTCTTGTGGGATTGATGGGGAGGAGCAGCAAGGTCAATATGTTGTACATCAGTGTGTTGGAAATATTCCTTTAAGCAGAGGTGGAGAAAATAGGCTTCCAGATCTCTACAGAACTGAATCATATTTGTAGGGGTGGTGGGGCAGAAGGAGAGTCCTCGAGATGTGACAGATTCCTCTGCTGGGCTAAGAGCGTGGTTGGATAGGTTGACAATGTTGCTCGGTGAGTTGAAAGAGTCGCCATGTTGAGAACAAGCATCATTCTTGTAGTATTTGTTGCCTGTCCCAAACGAAGAACATGCTGCTAGAGCTCTTTAGCATGCTGGCTCTCCCAAGTTTTCCAGCCCAACTTTGAAAGACATGCAATATAGGTAAATAGACACTCCATGTCTTTCCAACTGAACATATCATCCGAACTTGGTGGGCTCATAATTGCAAAGGGTGAACAATTACTGCACTTACTTACTATATGGGTCCTAACATCATTGCTAATATATAGAACATACTTGTGCCAGGAAGTTACATATATTTCCCCTCTCCTACGTCAATATTTCACTTTCTCCATCCCCTCAGCTAACCACCAGCAGGCAGATAGCTAAAAATTTCCATGGTTTTGATTATTTTGATTATTTTTCTTCTTTGCACCTGAACCTCCAAGTGAAGCTTCAGGCAGTGGTATTCCTTCAATCTCTGACCAGAATTTCAGAATTCTGTGTACAAACAAAATCCTGTGGAAATTGCACAGTCTTTTAATCCACAAATATTAGTTCAGAGTCAGCTTTAGATACACTCTTTCCAATTTGACTTCTTAAAATATCTTGAAAATGAAAAAAACATGCATGCGGTGTCCTCCTTGTGAGGAGCAACCAGTACTCTTGCCAGAATTTGACAGAAAAAAGTATGCACCAGAATGAAGAACTTGGCTAAAAATACAAAGATAGGACATGAACCAACAGAGTGCAGTGATAGCAGCATGTCTTGCATACCATGCTAGAGACAGGGCAGCAGAGACCATCAGTAAAAAGTCCAAAAATTCAGCTGCAGTGGCAGTAATTTCTGGACATTATGTCAGTAGTTTAGGCCAGAAGACCGAGTTTACCCTAGGGATCTAGTGGCTGTAACTGATGGAACAATTTCAAACAGCTGCAGTCTGCATAGTTTAGTAAATATGGCAACTATCCTTATTCTGCAGGGAAAGCACTTACTCCTTTACTGTTATCATCTTTCCTACTCTGCCTATCTAGATTTATCAAGTCCAATGTATTTGTGTTGTAGTTAAAGGCTTGTCCTAATTTTTCTCCACCTAACAATCCCTATTAATCAGTTTCAGTATTTGGCATTCAATGCCACCACTACTCACATGCATATCACTGACAGCTGGTTCACACAGCTGCTTATGAATTACAGACTGGGATAAAGGAAAACAAGGGGAAAACTTAAAAAAAAAAAGAAATCTAGCAATAAAGAAGGGGAAGTAAAACCTGCCATCTAAACCTGAAGTAAGGAGAGAAAAGAGAACAGAACCTCAGCTGGGCTTTGTTTCATTCATGTGGCTGGGATTCTAGATATTTTGTAGGTGGAAAGTGTAAGAGGCCAGGGTATACAGAGCTGCTTTCCCTGGCACCATCCACCTGGAAGGCTATGGGGCACCTGCCTGAGAAGATAAGAGCTGATATTCTCAGTATTTAGTTTCCAGAGTGGACTTTTGCTCCATCTACACTGCACAGTTATTTTGGAATAAACTATTCTGGAATAGTTATTTTGAGAAGTCTCAAAATTAGTCTGAAGCAGGCTTCCCTAACGTAGACGCGCTATCTCGATTTAGAGCCCCAGGAGGAATAACTTAGAATGGGGCTATTTCGAAATAGCAGAAGTGGAGCATCTGTACATGACTTATTTCAAAATAGGCATTATTCTTCATAGAATGACGTTTACAGAAGCCAGAGTAAGCCATCCGTTATTTCGAAATAATTTCAGAATAGCAGAATTGCTGTGTAGACGCTCGCTTAGTTATTTCAGAATAACAGCCGTTATTCCGAAATAACTTTGCTGTGGAGACGCACCCTTGCAGAGCTTCAAAGACAGTCTTGTGGATAGGGGTTATGCAGTGGTCTTAACATGGCCCATAGCATGACTGTCATGAAACACAGGAGCCTTGGAAAGTTTTGTTGAAGGTTACCATCCCTTGTTAAACCTGGTGGATACCCAGAAATTTTCTCTCTGGGTCTTGTTACTCAATAACCAATGGATGTCCCATATCCTTGATTTCCCCTGGGAGAGGTAGCTGGACCTCATCTCACCTTCAGGAGATAATGGGTATCTATGACTTCAGGGCCATGATTTCCCTCCTGCCAATTTTGAGCCTTCTGTGGATTTTTCACCAGGAGGGAATGATTTGTCTGTAAGTAGTGAGTACAAATGTATATTGTCAGATAATATACTTGGACAGTTTATCACAGAGCAAATTTTGTATTTGGTGCCTTGAGCTTCAGACTAAATGTCAGATTTAATGAGAATATATATTGTATGTGATTTTGCTTTCAGGAAAAGTGTCATTTAAATACTTTGTATGTTTAGTATCTACTAAGTAATGAATGGTTCTGACCAACAGATCACCCTATGACTCACTTGGCTGTTCTACAAATCATTCATTATAGATAGCTGAATAAATGTGCTGATCTTGGGGGAGGGAGGAGCAAAGGAGAGGAATTTAAATATTATATTTGATTGATTGTATACTTTACATGCATTTTACAGCACACTTTCTGAAATATGCCAAAGAAAACAAGCTCAGAATTGGAGAAGAAACTGCTGGATTGTTGGTGCCAAAAGATGATCCTTGTGGAATCAAATTATTTACTCCAGATTGTCTGAGCTGAGAATTTTAACTACATTAATTATTGTGGAGGCCTTTCAGCCTCTCTGTGTGGTTATTCTCCATCTTCTCATTTTATTTCTCTGCCTTCCCTCAGCTGATAGTTATGACTTTATATGCTGAAGGACCAACTATTGGACCCACCAATGTGATTTGCCAAGTTTGAGAGTTACTTGAACATTGCCCCTGCATAAAGGCCTCTTGTGGCACAAACATTGTAGCACTTCCCATGCCATCCTCTAGCCTCTTGGCATAGGAAGACTGAACAAGGAAAACAGCAGGGCAGGTATACCAATGCCTCCCTGGCCATGAGAATCTGGGCAAAATGGAAAAGTCACAAGGCACGCAGGAGGAGCAAACACCATCTAGGCAGGCACCTGTATAGACTAGAAGACCATGAGCTCTAGCATTTTACAAATGGCGAGAGGTCCCCAAGGAACAGCTGGCACCAGAGCTAACTCAAAATTGCTGGATTTTTCTAAAGCTTTTTAAATAAAAATGGCAAACTTTTTGTAGAAATTTCATTTGCTGATAAGTTTTGAAACAACATGAAAAATTTCATTCCTAAAACACCCCACACCATTCACCACTTAAACCATGTTCTCCTTTTTTCTCTAGGGGGAGAAAGTGTGTGTGTGGTTGGGGAAGGTAGTGGAATAAAGTAAGACAAGTTAGAATTGTTTTTTACATTTTCCCCACTTCTTTCTTATGAAGTGAAATTAACTGCAATATAAAGGTCAGTTCTGGTGTGACAGCTGTACTGTTAGCCCAGTTCTACTTTTTACTTTGCTGTGTAACAGTTTGCATAAAACCTGAATAAAATGAATAATCCCCAAATAAGTTTAGATGTGGCAGTAGGTGGTGCTGTGCAGTAAGGCTGTATCATGTCCTGGAAACTTTAGTTTAATTATTTTTGTTTTCTTTTACTTTACAATAAATATTCAGTTTCATAAGAGGTTTCTAGGCCGGGTCTCAGCTAAAGGGAATAAATCAGCAAAAATTGATAAAAGTGTAAGAAGCTCATTCATTACAATCAAGGCTCAGAGAATGCAAATTGAGACTTGTGTAACAATTTTATGCTAATCAGTGTTTTACTAATGTTCCCACTTGTAAACATTCTATTCTCCAAGAGATGAAGACAACATTTTCAAAAGTGGGTGTATATTGCTGAAGGAAACACTATTAAATCATCACAAAACAGCCCTAATGTCTTGGTGTATACTTTCCAAGGGGGGGGGGGGGGGAGAAAGAGAAAAGAGAGAGGGGAAAGGAGCAACACTCCCTAGACTTTAACAACCAACCAATCAAAAATACTGAGACACCTGCATACAGCTAGTCAATACTAAAAGCAGGCAGGCAAAGATTGCTAATGTTTAAAACTGCGATTAGTGGGCCATTTAGCTTTTGACCAAAGGTAATCTAACCTCTGTTCTTCAAATTTTATTGCGGTTTCCAAAATACAAACAAGGTCACTCCAGGTTATTTAGGACAGCATGACACAACACACCTCACCAGTTCACAAATTTATTTTCTGTCATATTAAAGGAGCTACAACAACTTAACTCCTCAGGCACCGCCTACACTGAGTGTCATGCTGTGAAATCCTACCTCCCAAGGAAATGCTGGAGTTCACATATCATTGTAAAATGCATCACAAATAACCTTTTATTTATCAGTTTACCAAACTATGCAGATTACCACTATCTGCAGTTATTACTCACAGCTGGGAATGAGTCCACATTGCTTGCTCACAATCCTTTCATTAATGCCTTACAATGCAGACCTATTCAGGTTATATCAATTAGTCACAAGAATTTCACTGAAACAAAGCACACAGTAACAATAATATATTGGTATGGTGGCAATCACTGAAAAGATTTTCCTTTCTGCATTATAAGGTGCTATAGATGTGTAACCAAACAGCTCTATTTGCAATGCAGATAAAATAGATTGGCTGCAATATACTAGAGGTAATTCTACCATTTTCATTTATCATTGCTAACTGTAAACTAACAAGTGTAGAATTTAAAAAAAACACCTAGAATTCTAAAAGCCAGTTTACAAATAAATTAACACTTCTGGTTTCCTATTTGTATTCAACTGACATTTTAAATATTTCCCAAACCTAGCAGCCTCTTGATTATCTTACTCAGGAAATTAAAAAGAAAAATTACTCTCTGAATTCTCAAATATGCATGCAGCATATACAACTCAATTCTGTTTTCTCTTTCCTAATCTGCTTTTTTTTCCTTTTTGCATATTGTCACTGAATTAGACTTTCATATTGATATTTGCAAAAGAATATATGCTGAGACTGGGATTTAAATCAGGCTTGAGATCATATGGATCCAATATGGCTGCAGATGGTAATTACAAGAGCACTAGAAAAAAAATCATAATATTTTAATTTCTAATTTCCATTTCACAAATTGAGTTCTGATTTTAAAACTCTGCTTTAATTAAGGTTCTGCCTAGAGCTGCCTGGAGACATAATCACAAGTTTGACCTATACTTACTCCCTTACTTTCAAAGTTCTTAATGGGCAAAATAAAAGCCTCCAAAAAAGCCCCCTGGCATTAAACAAGTAGAAATACTTTGGACTCCTTATTTAGGCTTTCAGCTTTATAGAAGGTTTAACACAGTGATTTTGAGATTGGTGGGATAAACAGCCAGAAAATGTGTGACTCAACATTACAGGATTTAAGGGGAGCAGCCAGATCACTGCTGAACCCACAGGGAGGTGTTTGCCCCAAAGTCTATACAGAGGGGGCCATGTGAGGTGTCAAATGAAAGCTTATGTTCTACTGATTCTATGTATGGTGTTCATGTACTTGTGTGATATCTGTATGTGAAGTTATGGATATGGACTCTGTGCTTATACTGGGAATATTCTCTGCCTAAGACAGAGCAATAGGCTCTGGACTGCCTGTTGTAAGGAGCAATTGTTCAGTCAATGACTATGCTAATTAGTGAAGCTCTAGGAACAATGGCTCTCAAGGTGCCCAATACACACCTGAGGAATGCATCTGGAAACCTGCAAACCAGCCAATATCATGGCTGCTGACATGGGACACAGGAATAGGTCACTTGGCCATGTGACCTGCTCCAGCTTGGAAGGTACTAGGGATGGATATAATGTGCCATGAGGAAAACTCCATCTTGTTTTCAATTCTGCTCCTGATCCCAGATGCAGCCTTGCGAGGGACAGAGAGCCAGGAAGAATCGTGGACCCATTGTGACATAGGATGTACACCAGAGACTTTTAAGATAGCAGTTTATAACATCGCTGCTGAGAGCCTGCATCAAGAACTTGGTGATTGGTGCATGTAATGTATTTTCTTTAACAACCTTACTCTCCACCTTTTCTTTCTTTTATTAATAAACCTTTAGATTTTAGATTCTAAAGGATTGGCCCAGCGTGATCTTGAGGGTAAGATCCAAAGTGTAAATTGACTGGGAAATGTGGCTGGTCTTTTGGGACTGGGAGAACTCATTCGGGGTAGGCGAGATTGGGTTCTATAACCCCTCACCGGTGTGTTAGGCCCGGAGCTGATTGTGGCACAGGGAGAGCTGGTGTGTCTGAGGGGCTTTGCTTTTGAGGCTTCCTGCTGGCCGGATTGGCAGCTGAAGCACTCGGTGTGACTGGTTTGTGGCCTATTTGGGAAAGACCTCCAGTCAGGAGCTGTAAGCAGCCCTGGTTTTGAGCAACTTGCCTTGAGCGGATGCTCTCAGTGGTGCTCAGACTCAGCCCGGTCCATCGCACTGGGATAAAACAGCCAGAAAATGTGTGACTCAATCATCAAGACCTTCTACCTGCCCAGTAGAATGATTGCAAAGGGGCTTGTTAGGAGGGCTTCATTCTCTGGGTCTCCTCATGCAATACACTAAAATAATGTCGTGTGTGAGGGATAGCTCAGTGCTTTGAACATTGGCCTGCTAGACCGAGGGTTGTGAGCTCAATCTGTGAGGGGGCCATTTAGGGATCTGGGGCAAATCTGTCAGGGATGGTACTTGGTCCTGCTGTGTAGGTAGGGGACTGAACTCAATGACCTCTCAAGGTCCCTTCCAGCTCTGTGAGATAGTACAATAATATATGGAGATATATCTATCTGTTTTGGTCAGAGCTAGGCTCACCAAATTTGGTATATAACTTCCTCCAATTAAAACTTAAAGCAAGGTAAAGATTTGGTTGTGCCAGGAAAATGGTCATAAAACCAATCAGAAAAGAGACAGAATCACCAAAGCAAGTGCAGTCCTCAACATTGACATAACCGAGCAAAGATTGAAAGAAACTGAACCAAGATGAGCTAGAAAAATAGGATAAACCTGGAATAGGACTGCTTCTGAATTAAACCTTACCCCTGCAAGGGGTGTGGTGCTTGTAAGCACCATATGCTCTTTGTAGGATGAGGGCAGGGTGGAAGGAGACTTCATGTACTCCCCCTGCCCTCAGGCCAATCAGGGCTTGGGGGGTGAGGAGAGCGCATGGAGTCTCCTCCCACCCTATAAAGGGCTCAGCAGTTAATGTCAACCTCCAGCTGCTGCTCAGCTGGCAGCTGACTCTAAGCATAGCACGCTCCTGCAGGGTGGGGGCAGGGAGTGAGAGACTTCATATGATCCCCCTCCCCAAGCCCTGATTTACCTGGGGGCAACAGGAGGGAGCATGTGAAGTACCCTTCCACTGCCAGGGGCACAAGTACCTGGAGGGAACCACCAGCTGCTCAGAACAGCTTGTGGTTCTCTCTGGAGGGAGGGGGAGAAAGAAAACAAAGACTTTGCATGTCCCCCTAACCCCAGACCAATCAGGGTCTGTGGGTGGGGAAGCACGGAAGTATCCTGGCCCCAACCCTTCTGCCTGAGGCCCCACCCCTTCCGGGGCAGCCCGAGGCCACTTCAAAAATTTCTGAAGTGGCTCCTGGTAAAAAATTATTGCATACCCCAGCTTAAGGTTTGAAAACTAGAAGAAAATGTTATTGGAAACCAAATTAACTATTAGCTCTTTTTTGTTAAAACATAGCAAATGATAAGAGCTTACATAGATGAAGAAAGAAAATACATTTGATGGAATTTCTGAATTAGGGACATGAGCAACCCCTGCTAGCTGTACTATAAGGAAAACCATATGTTCTTCTCACATTCAATTCCGGTTCTGGTTGGCAGACTTTTGTGCTCATCTTAGTTTTCTTCTTTTTGAAAGGTAACACTAATACTATCTTTCAAGAGTTTTTTTTTTCTTGTGGATAGGACTACTGTTGTTTTATTGGCCTCTGTTCATGCCTGTTGTGTTAAACAGAGGATTTTGGGTTTGGGTTTTTAAAAATCATATGGGTCCTTTGAGTTGCTCCTTTGCTTCTCTCCCCCATCCCCCATTTTTTGTTCTCTTCCTCCCAAACTTGCCTTTTGTTCCAGCATCTGACTCAAAATGTTCTCCTCATAGCCCCTCTCCATTGGCTCATTACCCACCTTCCCCAACCAGAGGGAAGAAAACAGTGGGAGAATATCAATTTTTACAACACTTTTATCTTCAAAGGTTTTGTTGAATGAGGCACCAACTGTCTATTGTACAATGTCACATTCGCCAGATTATTAACTGGGCCCTGGGCATTACATACTGCAATTATATCTGTGTGTATACTTGAAATTAAGCCCTTTTGACTCAGCTAGTGCAGCCATAGAAACCATTGTACTGGGACAGACCTACTATAAGGAATTTATTGCTAGATCCTGTAATTCTTAGCTGACCTGTATTAGAAAAGTAATTTTTATGACTTAAGGCACACGCAGACCGATGATAAGAATGAAGGGCAGGCAATTTTCACCTATTTTTAGCAAGTGTTGGATGGAATTTTTGTCTGATTATTGACAGTGTGCTCTGTCATTCTCAAAATCTCCCTTGCTTTCTAGTGCCCTTGTTCTGAAATATCTACTGATCAAGGGCAAAATCCTATCCTTATACTAGAGAACCCCAAAAGGAAAAGGGTATAAATTTGGTAGTATGTGTGCAGGGATGACAGTTTTTGTTAGGGTTGCCAGGTGTCCAGTTTTGAACCGTAAGTACAGTATTTGAGCTTTCTGTTCGGGAAACAAATTGAGAAAATATAAATGAGAAAATATACATGTCCAGTATTTTCTAAATAAGATATAATGTAGATTGAGATGTAATGTCAAGTGTGTCTGGTATTTTTGTTGAAACCATCTGGCAGCCCTAGTTTTTGTTTTGTTTTGTCACCTGTCTGTTCAGCTGGTCTCAGCAGCTCCTAGTTATTGCTGATTATGGAATATTTGCTACCAGAAACAACTCCCATCCAGGAGGCTATGGACCCTTAGAACTAAATGCAGTGGTCCCTTTTTTATTATTCTCTTGAGCATACAGTAGAAAATCTCCACTGCTATCTGCCTCAAAGCAGATTGGAGAATCACCAAACTCTTTTCTTCCTCTCCTCCCAATACATTTGGCAGAGTTTAGGAAGGTACATCACTTATGAAAATTGTCAGAATGAATTTAATGTGCTATCATATATATATATATATATATATATATAATAATGTTAGGCCAAAAGATACCATAGTAATTATGTAGTTTCTGACTTTCACCACCATAGAAGCTATAGAAGTTTGAGTAATTTCTGCAATAGCTTCTGGTTGAACTCATCATTTCTTTCAGATTTCCCCCTGCCTCCAAAATCAATTAATGTCACATTTCACATTTCACCATTTTGATTTGTGTGTGGAATCCCCCAAGTGATTGAAAACTTCCAGATTTGTTAAAATGACTGCATTTATACATGTTTAGCACTATCTTGAACCTGAGCTGATATTTTTAAAAGAAGTTATCTTAATGGGAGAGAATGGTCCAGAAGGTAGGATTATAAATTGTGTTCCCATGTGAGTAGTAATTCCCAGTTGTGTGAATTTTGCAGTTCATCTAGCTTGCATTCTCAGAATAAAACCTGTGTCTACTGATCTCCATATCACAAAACTAACATCAAAATAAGTCCTAATTCTTGGTACTCCATTCTGAGCAGCAGACAACTCAAGAGTATGAAGGATATTGAAAACTTCTTTGCTTCTACAGGTGCCACTTTCAGGTTAGATTTGAGGCATATTCTTGTGCCAGTGCAGGCATATTGCATCACTGTTACTACTGCAGATGCAGCCTGTGTATGTTCTGTGGTGCATAAAGAATGTTGTCAATATAACACCTCTTAAAAGTAATAAAGTCAGAGAGAGTGATTTAAAAAAATTGCCTTCTGTGATGAAGTAACTAGCTTTGCGTGTATGAGGAAACTGGTAGATGTGATATATATTGTGTTTAGCAAAGCTTTGGATACAGACTCCCACAGTATTCTTGCCAGCAAGTTTAAAGAAGTATGTCTTGGTTGAATAGACTGTAAGGTGGACAGAAAGCTAGCTAGCTTTCTAAGTGATAGATGTTAGTGATCAATAGCTCAATGTCTGGTTGGCTGTGGGTATCAAGTGGAATGTCCCAGGCATTGGTCCTGGGGCCAGATTTGTTCAACATCGTCATCTAGATAAGGAAATGGATGACACGACGGCCGTGTCTAGACTACATCTCTTTTTCGAGAAAGGGATGTAAATTAGGTACAGCTATATTGCAAATGAAGCCAGGATTTGAATTTCCCACGCTTCATTTGCATAATGGCGGCCGCCACTTTTTTTTTCCCAAATGGGGCTTTTTTGAAAAAACCCCAGTAGTTTAGAAGGGGCATTTTTGACAGAAATGCCCTGTTTCAAAAGATCCTGTGCTTCAAATCCTGGCTTCATTTGCAATATCGACGTGCCTAATTTACATCCCTTTATCGAAAAAGGGATGTAGTCTAGACGTAACCTAAGTGAGGGGAGAGGTAGATATTCTGGAGTGTAGGGATATGGTCCTGAGTGACCTAGAAAAATTGGAGGATTGGGCCAAAATAAATGTAATGAGGTTCAACAAGGATATGTGCAGAATACTGCACTTAGGATGGAAAAATCCCATGTACTGCTACAGGCTAGAGACTGACTGGCTAAACAGCAATTCTGCAGAAAAGGACATGGGGAATACAGTGGACAAGAAGCTGGGTATGAGTCAAAAGTGTGCCCTTGTTGCCAAAAACGCTAATAGAATATTGTGTTACATTAGTAGGAGCATTTCCAACATCTAGAGGGAAGTGTTTAGTCCCTTCTATTTGGCACTGGTGCTGTCACAGCTGGAGTATTGTCCAGTTTTGGGCCTCTCGCTACAGAAAGGGCATGGACATATTGGAGAGTCCAGCGTAGGGCATTGGAAAGTGTTACCTAGGGAGGTGGTGGAATCTCCATCCTTAGAGGTTTTTAAGACCCATCTCTACAAAGCCCTGGATGGCATGATTTATTTGGGCTTGGTCCTGCTTGAGCAGGGTTGGACTAGATGACTTCTATGAGTCTGCAAACTCCAATATGGTGAGAATTAACTGGCCTTCAAGAAGGGATGGATGAGACAAGTCAACCAAATGTTTATTAAATTCCAAAAACTTCTTCTGATGGTGGATTCCCAAAGGATCATTGTTCCTACAAACTTAGTATACAAAGAGAATGCCACCAATACCTACTATTGATTTTTCTGGACCCATCTATGAAGCTGAACTCACACTGGCTCTCACCTTCACGGTGAAATAGACCATAACCACCTTATAGCAGAGGTCTGAGAATATCCCTCCCCTTTAATAGTCTCGTATACATATTGGCTAAGTAAAGTGACCACGTTAGTTTATCCCAATAAACTCTTTATCCCATTGCATTTATAGAATATACAAACTATTATTCAGCTGCCAATCGAAGACACTAACTCTACTGCTGACTGAGAGCATTGAACAGTACCAATACGTTGTCCCCTTCCTTCATGCTAGCAGGGTAAATCGCTGTATTTCACAAATTGTGTAGGAAGTATGAAAACACATTGGAACATCTTTTGGTAAGAATACCATGCGGTCCCAGCCCAATATTTACCATTGGACTTAAAGCATCCACAATAATTTTTTTAGCCACAGATGACCTTGAAAAATAATGATGGGCTACCTAGGAATGCTACTCCCTACTTTATCAGGAAAGTGAGGGGATAGTTTTCTGATCAAGTCATTTGAATCAGGATCTTAGTAAAACCAAGAAAACAGAACTTGAACCAAAAGGGCTGTTCTACTTGGACTGTTTGGATTAATCATACTCACACAAGTACTGAAGGCTTTGAAGAACATTGAGCTCATGGGTAGTGAAAGCTACCGAGGACTAGTGGGGCCTTTGTAGTAAGAGAAACCATCAATGTGTCTTTCATAGAAGGCAGACTAGAACACACCCGGAAGCATAAAATAGTCCAGCTGATTCTAAAGAAATTTTGTGTTAATGCCAATTACCTCACAAAATAGCACTGGGTCTCCAGCCTCCTTTTGCTATAGCATATCACAAGGATGGTGATAATTGTAACCAGAGAGAACTATTACAGCTTCTCTTGATGTAGTTTTGGGGGGAAGGTGTTAGAGCTGAATATGTTCAAGCTAAGGCTCAGACTGGTGATTGATGAAAGAGAGGGATGGAAAAAGAAGAGATGGGTGGAGAGGGAAATAAGGAAGAAGCAGCAAAATCAGATTAAATGATTGGGAATGTTGATGAATACATGCAGTACTTTGATACTCCATTGACTGGTGCCTTATAATTCCTAAAATAGACATACTCCTTCAAAGTCTATGAAATGACACTTCGAAGGCTAACTTGCTGTGTTGACAGCTCTGAAGTATTCAAGAGATGTTGGTGCTTTCAGTGTATTATGTTCAGTGGGGGTGAGGGAAGGAGATGATTCTATTCCCATGTCTTTAGGTTGAACTTCTTTTCAGTACAGTTATATTGAATGAAAGTTTTCATCCTTGTTATATAGTTTTCTTTGCTTGCTCAAGATTTTCACTCCAAATACAATAAGTAGTGCCTGTGGTGTAAACATTCCAAATTAATTAAATCTGCTCAACAAGATTAATCTGGAAAGAGATGTAATTCCTCTTGGGAAATGCTCAGTAAAATGCCTACTACACTGTCTAGCAGCATGGGTACAGTGCAGCATATTGGATCTTGCATAACAACCTAGGCAGCTTTTTTTTTTTTTTTTTTTTGACCACTGATTTTGCCCTGTAGGAGAAAGTGACCCATATTAAAAAGCACAGGCATTTTCTGAGCAGTAACACAGACATTCAATCTAATAGCATTTCTAGAGCTAAGCCAACATAAAATATCATTTTAACCACATGAAATGTGTGCAAACATAACAACCTAATGCTGGGTAAAAGAAATATATATTGAGATGTATCTACCACAGATAGTGTGGACATTAGTAGTATTCAACTGCGTTTTACACTTGAACTCCTTTAATCTGGCAGCCCTGGGAAACAGGATATTCTGGATTAAATAATTTTCCAGGCTGGGGAGGGTGCTGCAGGGTCTGGCAATGAGGGGAATGGAAGTGGGGAGTTTAACTGGTGCCTTGCTCCTGGGGAGCACACATGGCTCTTTATTCCCTGCCACTCTCAAGAACCACTCCCTCCCACTCTTACACTGGCATGGATAAAGCTTCAGGAGATGTGCATCTCTGAATTGCCATTCTGCCAGCTCGAGTGGGGGAGTGGCAGCACACACAGTCATTCCCTTCTCCACCTGTAAGGGTCCAGACCACACGTGTTCCGAGATTAGGGACACCCGCAGTTCAGAGGTTCATGTGTACTACCCATGAAGAGGGAGTACAATATTAGTAAAAAATGTTCATTCTGAAACAAAGCTGATGCTCAGCTGTAGTACATTATCTAGATCAGTGGTTCCTAAACCACTTCTTTTGTCATCATGTCCCCTTTTTGATATCTGAGAAACCCTCACGCCTCCCTGCCCCCCAATAAAAAATAGCAGCAAAACTTGCAGGGAGGGATTGACGGGGGGGGAGGGGCTGGGTCACCTCATGCTCCCCCTGGAATTTCTTCATGCCCCCCCAGGGAGGCACACCCCCCAGTTTGGGAACCCACGATCTAGATAAAGCAAGTAGCTCTTGTGGAAAAATCCTCCCCTACCACATTAAACTTGGGGGTTTTTATGTCCCATTCTCCCCATCTCTCACAACCTATTCCCCAATACTAAAATCTCCCAATTTGCTAAATCCAGTGGGAGATAACAAATTAAATGATAGCAAAGTTTAATGAAACACTAGCAATAATTGCCATGGTTGATAGTGCCATCATTTGTGAGTTGTGAGCATGTTCCCTCTGTGGATTCCAAATTGTTTACAAGCATAAGCGAATTAAGTTTCACCACATTTCTGAGAGACACTGTGAATTATGTCACATCCCCATTTTTCATAATCTGGCCATAAGTAGTTTTTCTAAGGCTGCTCAGAGTGTCTAAGGCCAAAACAGGAAAGGAATCTGGATCTTCTCACTGTTAGGTCTGTACTTTAGCCACAAGATCAGCTTTCCCCTTTACAAGCCAAATATTTAGGTGTGGCTTTATCTTAAATATTCTCTGGGCTTAGAATTTCTCCAACCTTTTTGCTTTAAATAGATGGCTGTTCTAGCATCTTGTCTTCATCTCTCAAACTACATACAAGCAATTCCTAAACCCATGCATTTTTTGCCAGAGTAAATCATGATTTACATGTAACCAGCCAGATACACGTAGTTAGGATAGGCACATGAGTTTGAAGCAAAATGAGAAGTGATCCAAAATGTAACTTTAGCCATTTAACTGAATTGGACCAGAATCTTCCTGAAGGCTGTGATCTTTTAAGTAGACTAGCTCCCTAATTCTCTCTCTTATATCCTTGGTTGGTTGACTGAATCTTCCCCCCCAAGACTCTGCAATCCTTGTGTGTCACTTGTAAAGTCATATACAGGATGTTGTGTATCTGGTGTCAGGTTCTGGATGGTCTGTCTAGGGTTTTTTTTTTTTTTGCGGGGGGGGGGGGGGGAGTAGATTGGAATGCTACACCTTTGAATTTCCCTGTTAAACTGTTCCATTTTCCTACCATTATTTCTGTTCTGTATTGCAGATATTTTTTAATCAAATGAACTACCTCAGACAGAGTTTATCAGGTATAACCCAACATTTAGACAACATGTCATACACAGGAAAGGAATAGAAGATTCTTTGAAATAATTTATTATCTGCATCTGGCAGGTGCTGTCAAAATCAGTAGTTCATCCCAGTTACGTGTCATGAAAACAAAGCTGTAAAAATAAGAGGCTTAAACTGGGTAGTTAGATTTTTGCTTGATGAAGGCTTACACAAAATGTTATAAGATTTTGATTTATCTGGACATATGAAAACATACCTTGTCGTTACTATTAATAGGTCATTTGTGCATAGAGTTACCAGCTGATATTGGGGCCACTATTGCTGGACACATAGTAAGAGATACTCTTTTTGCCTGAAAAACCTACCAATCTAAACAGACCGGGCAGACCAAAGATGGGAGAAAGGAAGTATTATTACTACTTTTCTTCAAGATAGAGAACAGAGGCTGTGATGAATAGGAGGAGTGCTGTCCTTTTCTGGACATCTCAGCTTTTGATGACTAAAAGGTTAAACTCATTTAGCTAGGATGTGTTGGCAGGAAGCCAGGAGAGCCAATGGGAGAAGGTGTTGAGATTTGAATGGAAAGGAACCCTGCTTGCTTCCCCCCCCCTTGTGTAAGTTTAAACCAGGAGCTCGGGGTGGGCGGGGGGGAAGATGTATTGAATCAGAGAGGACTAACATGGCTACAAAGAATACTGGGCATAGAAATGGACTGGACCTTGAAGCACAGATATGAGTAGATAGGGAATATCTATTTAGATACAATCAGGTTATTTTCTTTGTTTTGTTGATTGGTTAAACTTCTCTGTGCTAGGTCCATGTGCTCCTCCTCCCCCATACATTGTAACTTTAAGCTGAATCTCAATAATGAAATTCTCCATGTTTTAATTTGTTCTTATCTCAGTTTCTTTAAAACACCTAGCAACCAAGTATGCTTTACCAAGTATATCTCTTTGTTTTGTTAATAAAATCACCCTTTTTAAGGCTATGATTTGATTCTTGTGTCCTGGAAGGTAATAGGAGGTCTATGTATGCATGACTAAGACTGAGAGGTCAGCTATTAGAGATTACAGGGTTTTTTTTTTCAAGATCTCTTATGGTAGAAGAGCTTGGGTGTGCCCATCTGGAAGAAGTTTCTAAGTAATTTCTTCCTGGGTTCAAGAAGAAAGGTTTTTTTTTTTCTCACTTGGTGGTGGCAGATACCTCCCAAGGTCAGGGTATCTGTGACCTTGGGGAGCTTTTAAGTAGAAGCCTGTAGAGGCAAGGTATTTTTAAAGTTTCTTGTAGGCCCCTGCCTTTTGCACTCAGTGCCAGAGTGGGGAACAACCTTGACAGAGGCAAAAACAGATTAAAGGATTTGCCCAGGGTCACATAGGACATCTGACAGAGCCAGGAATGGAATCCCCAGATCTCCTCAATCCCAATGTAATGCCTGAAATGCATCTCCCAACTTTTTGTAGTGCGCCAAAGCATTTCTTATTGCACCAATGATTAGGTCATCCTATCTTGACTTTCTGGAATTCATTAAAATAGGGAAAAAGGGCAAGTTGGTAACCTGGCATGGTATGGAATAAGAAGTATACAAAAGTACGTGCCTAAAAAATGGAGGCTAGAATTATCCTAGGAATAGGAAATAATTAAACCTAAAACCAGGACAGTTTCTATTGTGTTTCAGAATAAAAATAATCCTTCTTCATTACAAGCCAGTGGACTCATAGACTTCTTGTGTTTCTTGTTTTCTTCTAACTCTATCTGTTAGTTCTATTGTAGAGATTCCCCTGTGAAATAACATCTCACTTCCCAGGCTGCATAGGTCTGGAAAATATATCATCAGCAACCTCAACACGCCATAATTTATTTTTTAATAGTCCTTTCAAGCGATTATTAAAATAGTGCAAAGAAGCTGGCTTTGTACATCTAAAGAAATATGTGGTTGCTAGAAAGAGCCTTTTATATTGAATCAGCCAAGAGTCACCTCAACTGTTAGTGAGTTCTTACAAGAAGTTAAAATCTTGTCATCCAATCCAGATTCTCACATAATGTCCGTCCAGCAGTTATTACCACATCTTCAAAATCTGGTGTAAATGATGTTCCCACTATCTTCATGGTGCCTCTCTTAGGAATTCACCTGTTGGCTATTTTTAAAAGGTGCACTAGAATATATTCTTATATACCCAGTATATAATAATAAAGCAAGGTACCTGTCTTTTGCAGATTAAAAAGTGTTTTAAAAATAATAGTAAGCCTCAAATAAATCTGGTAGGTAACATATATTACCGTGTCATTTATTGGTTACTGTCACTTTTAAGGATATTGATATGCCCATAGGGAGATATTATTAATTAACAATAGCCTTATATAAGGCCTATCCAAAGCCCATTGAAGACAGTAGTAGTCTTTTCATTAGCTTCCAAGAGTGTTGTGTCAGGCCCATATCGTACTCTTCATCCATAGATCTCAAAGTCCTTTGCAAAGAAGTATAGGTATTTTATCTCTGTCATAGAGGGGGACTCAGGGTATGTCTAGACTACATGGCTCCGTCGACGGAGCCATGTAGATGAGTTTACTAGACATAGGAAAATGAAGCAGCGATTTAAATAATAGCTGCTTAATTTACATCAAAATGGCCGCCACGTTGTGCTGATCAGCTGTTTGGCGGGGCAGCCTGGATGTGCCGCGGTTGACAAGGGAAGCCTTTGTTGACCGCTCCAGTAAACCTCATTTCATGAGGCATACCGGAGCAGTCGACAAAGGCTTCCCTTGTCGACCGCGGCACGTCCAGACTGCCCTGCTGTGCCGCCAAACAGGTGATGGGCACAGCGTGGCGGCCATTTTGATGTAAATGAAGCGGCGATTATTTAAATCGCCGCTTCATTTTCCTATGTCTAGTAAACTCATCTACATGGCTCCGTCGACGGAGCCATGTAGTCTAGACATACCCTCAGAGTCACAGAGAGGTGAAGGACATTCCAAGATGATTTTATGGTACATAGTTCAATTTATTTGTTACTCAAAATCCTATCTGAGAATTAATTTTGACAACATTGGTGTTAAGAAGAGAGGCTATTTCAGTTTAGAAATGCTTGTATTAACATTTCACATTTTACACACACATTACTATTGGTGTGAAAAATTGATAATGGAGTGAATATAAGGTAAATATAAGTGCCAAAGTTTTTAAATATTTGTTTAGTAGCCAATTAGTATATAGGGGGATTTAGTAAACATGGATAGTGTAAAATATACTGTTTTAAAAACCTCCTGTGATGGAGTGTCTGCCCTGCACTGGCTCTTTAAGGGTTAAAACCCAGCCTGGGAAGGGGCTGGAGCTGTAGAGCCAGCAGCTGTGGCCAGTATGAGCCAATTAGGGCCCATGTGAGGGCAGTATAAATAATTGTTCCAGGAGCGGCAGAAACATACTCTTGCTGTAGCTGGGGAGCAGGAGGAATCTAGTTGCCAGGGAAGCAGGCAGCTTCCTGATTTGGGGCGGGGCGGGGGCGGGGCGGGGCAGGGCTGGGGAAAGGCAGGCAGAGCTGGGGAAGATCTGGCCAGGCAAGCTCCCAGGCTGCAGGGCCTGAAGCAAGGCTTCAGGGTACTAGGGCTGTAGGGAGGCAGCTAAGATAGGGAAAAGCAGCGGGTCTACACCTCCTTGAGGGGGAGGACCCCAGAGTGTGGGACACTGTGGTATGGCAGGACCCAAGTGGGAGGAATGTGGGCCCTAATACACAGAGGTAGGAGAATAACCAGTAAGAGCAGGTGAGACACCAGCCAGAAGGGGGTGCTCCAGCACCAAAAAGCTAATTCCCTGAGTGGCCAGTAGGAGGCGCCTGTGGTAGTGAGTGCTTGCCCTATTACACCACCTCATATATGTTAGTCAAAGTTAGTAAAATGACATAGATGTTCGTTAAAAGCTCTGAAAATTGTTCCTGTACCTTGTCTAATGTTGTGTTACAGGGAGAATTTAAACTGTGTATGTATAGTAAAAGTCATACATTTTCGAGGAGTTTCTTGAAGGCTTAAAGCTAAGCAGTTTGGTCTCTTTATCCTTTCAAGATATGATCACAAGGATTTAGCTTGACTTTTAATTCATGACTTAAAAAGAGCTGGAAGGTATGACGTGTTTGTAGTTTCAGACACTGCTCTATACACTGCAAGGAACAGAGGAAAGGATCCTGTTTGGCAGGAATCATATGTAGGCTACTGTTATGCGGTTAGTGCTGGTCTTATATCTATGCTGAGCTGGTCTATGGTATTAAGCAGGAAACTTACCCAGGTGAAGGAATTATTCTGGTTGACATCTAAAGGAGCCTGGTGCACTTTCAATAAACATTAAATTAGATTCTTCTCTGATTCCTTACCATTCTTCCATTTCAGGTGCTGTCATCTGTGCCACTTTTGCCTAAATTAACCTCGGTATTTGTGGTATTACTTGAAGTTTCCTGCACTTAAATATATACTCTACTATAATTTACTAATGTAAACATTCTTACATATCTAAAACAACTGGTACATTTATAAAGGTGACCACTGTCTGGGTTCAGATTAGGATTAGCAATTTAGGACTGTAAATACAACATTTTTTTTTCTTTACCCTTACAGATGAAAATTTAGCCATTGATATGTCAACTTGATGCCTTCATTTGTTCAGTCATAAAACTTACTCATTGTTTTGTTTATGGCAGAATTGTATGCACTCAAATTACTCTTAAGAGTGACTTGCAGGGGAAATGTACCATAGATTCTATTGTTAAGAAACTTTTAATTGCTAAATGTCACAGCCCAGGCCAGATTTAGAGAAATGCATTTGCAAATTTTACAGTTTCTTATACTTGTCAGCCAAAAGAACTTGGGTGTCTTTGTGGTCATATTATTGAAGTGGGCTGAAAAATTGCCCAACAATGTCTAATTATGATGGGCAGGCTCAATTAAAAAAAAGAAGTATAGTTAACATAGATTTTATGCTGTTGATATTAGCTGGGCACAAATTTTTAGAGGCTTTCTTTTGTAAAGTCCTAAAGTACTTCACTTCAACTCAGACTTGATTTTTCAGAGTCTGTGTCATCCACAAGTTCAGAGCCTGACAATTAATTAACTTGGAAAGATTGCCACTTGGCTTCAGTGAGTTTTGAATCTGGTTCATGAGGCTGGTATTTGGGAGGTCAAAGAAACAGTGAAAGATCCATGGTCATAGTGGAATAATGAGATGGGATGGGTTATTGTGGATCAAGGACAAGAAAACAACCTATAGATTTTTTTTTTAAGAGAATAGTAATGTAAATAGTTTCTGCTAAAAGTGTTCTTAAAAAAACCCACTCTGTCCATACCAGACATTGAAACTGAATTAGAAGTATACTAACTGTGAGTACTAGTTGAGATGGTGTAGTATGTTACATTTTTGTCAGCTGCTAATAGATTGGACCTGGATATTTTCTCCCTTCGTGATGCTTTACAAGGCCATTTTCTTTTTATTAGGTGTTACACTCTGAAATTTCTTGTGAAAGGAAAGAAGTGTGTAATTACATTGAACCCCATTGATTTATTTAGAAGCACATAGTTCCAAACAAATGAGAATACCAGCGGCAAGATCTGTCTGTTAAGAACACAATGATACTTCAAGCTGTGCTAATGTTGCTAAATGAATGATAACGTGATCCTAATAATCCTCTCAGAGACAGAGTTTATACAGATCCTTACTAGAGTCACATTATTTAAACAGTGATCATTAATAAGGTCCAAGTGCTGAAAATGGCCATCAGATTGTGTGTTCTGTGCAATTCCTTTGTAGTGTCTATGAGGCTATTGGAAAAGATAATGAAGACAGAAAATTATGGGAACAAGAAAACAACAGGCATGCAGTTTCCATTCTGAAATATCAGAAGTCGAAAGTGCTTTCCTATGGAAGCCTAACTGAGGAACTGATTGGTTGAGTAATCTGGAGGGTGTCTTTGTGTGTGAGTAAAATTAGCTCTGTCCTGTTCTTATTACATGTGATTTAAATGGGCCATATTATGTTGTCACACTATGGTTTTGGATAATTTAGAAATGCATGTATCCGTGAAGTCATGAACTGCAAACTATTCAGGGTTGGAATAAGATTATAAGGGGAGGACTTGTGTATGGCTGTATTAGAGGGTTACATTGAAAGAGGAAAATCGTAAGAATACAGGAAGGTGAAAGGGGAGATGATATCAGGGCATTAATGGGAAGGGAGCCAGAGCTCCTTATTTCAGTATTTAAAAATGTGGAGTAGAAGACTGACAGGGAGACTTCAGCATTCAGATGGTACCAAAGTTTTCAGTCCTTCATTTCCAAGCACTGACTATCAAGATGCCTGCATATCCCTATCTGGCACCAGTGTGGATAATTTATCATTGTTTTCAAGGGCATAAAAGGATTAGATTGATAACAGTCTGGTTCTGCCATAAGCAGATAAAATTTGGGAGACAAAAAAAAAAGGTTAAGTCCATTTTGTTGAACTATGGTCTCAGTACTTTGGCAGGCTGCAAATACATTCATCATAATGGATCAGGAAAGAGGAACAGTCTTCCTTCTGATCTTCTTTGCATTGGGGCAGTTTTTAAACATCTTTAGGCACTTAGCTACTATTGATTTCCTTTAAAAATCTGGTCCTTTGTTCAGAAAGAAAGGTTAATGTCATATGAATGTGATTATGGGTTTATTTTTAGAATCTTTCATTATAGCCTAGATGAATAGGGAAAAAAGTCTCTAAAAGTTAGCCAGTCAATTCTTAATGAGATGATTCAGTTTGTCCAGTTTACAAAAACCTGTATTTGGCCATTTATAGTTAAGCATAAGATGCTTGGCAATTCAGCCATTGCTCTGGTGGTACTATCCCTTTTTGTCTATAAATTTATCAGCATTTTAATTTCAAGCTAAAGGTTTATCATCTACCTGTAGGTTAAAGCAATTTGCATCAATATGTATCCTCAGAAATCTATTAGCATGCACATATGTGGATTTTTCAAATATACTCTGATGTGCGTAAGCCTCTATCAGGTTCCAGCTGAGCCCTAAGGAAATGTGTGCAGAATTTTTATTTGACATTTTCTTTAAGATCATTTCTTTTCCTTTTATGTACTTCAGATTATTAGGTGATCACAGAGAATAAAATTGAACTCATTTGAAACTTTATACAATTAATTTTATTGCTTGCAAATTATTAAAAAGCACAATTTATGTAAAGACTCTGGGCCAAATTCTTGGATGAAACTTTAACCTTGCTAAAAGTCAGTGGGAGTATTGCCATTTGCTTCACTGGGACCAGGAATTCACTCCAGACCTCAGTCACACTGGTGTAAATTAGGAATAACTTCAGTGAAGCTTCAGAGGGTAGCTGTGTTAGTCTGTATCTGTAAAAAGGAGGAGTCCTGTGGGAACTTAGCCCAGGTCTTACACTAGGTCTTTATTCTGAAATAGCTCCCCTAAGGTAAAATTTATAAGCAGAGTGTCCACACTACCAAGCTCGTTATTTCAAAATAATCGGCTGCTTAATTTAAAGTCTGTATTCCTGCTTTTCATCATTGTGGACACTTTGGTGCTGCTATTTCAAAAAAACTACTCCCCAGAGTAATTCAAACAAATTACTCCCAGGACTTCCTGGGGCTCTAAGTTCAAGGTAATGCATCTACATTAACAGAGCCTGCCTTGGACTAATTTTGAGGATCCCTGTAGCATGGACACAGTAGTCTGATTTGTTAAATTGGGAGTTAAGTTGAATATACTAATTTTGAAATAGTTTTCTACTGTAGACATGGCCTCAGAGATGAACAGATTTATTAGGGCACAAGTTTCATCAGATGAATTAGAGTGGAATTTACAGAGGCAGGGTACATATATTGTGTATATGAGGCTAATCGAGTCAGGATGACTGTCTCTCATTCACAGCATTTGGTATGGAGATGTGAATATCAAAAGAAGGGAAATAGCCTTTTAAGTGCATAACCAGTTAAAATCCCTATTCAGTCCTAAATTGACTGTACTGAATTTGCAGTGAAGCATGTGGTGTAAGTAGTAACTATGTAGGTTAAATGGTTTTCTTTTTACTGTGTTTTTGCCAGTAAAAGGAACAGCTGTAAGGTATTTTGAGAGGCAGAATGTTAAGGTCTCTGCTACTCTTTTTTAGTCTTTATATCCATTCTTTCTTTTTTTGTTTTCCTGAATCTGATTGTATATTTTCAGATATAAAAACTATGTGCTCCTTGTACATTTAAAAAACATAACCAAGATCAAAGTCTAGCTCAATCTCTCAAAATTGGATAATCGAATCTAATGTTAAATATCCCTGCTAGAAGACCAAAAAAAAAAAAGAGAGAATACCCAGAAGTCTTTGTTGGTTGAACTTTCCTTTGTCAGAAGGGTGGCTTTATAATGAAAATGATACTCAAAATATAGAGTAGCATTTACTTTCCTGTCATGAATGTTCTTTTTCATAAAATTGATCAAACAGTTTTGCTAAGTAAAACCGTAGAAAGACAGGCAATTTAATTAAGAGGGTGGAAGCAAGAATTATAGGATTTCATTACCTGCAAGTTGACTGATTCATATTGCAAATATATTTCCTTGCCTTATATAGTAATTTTATAAGAAGTGGTAGCTTCAGTGTTGTGTATTTGGTTTATAAGTATGGGGTTTGGAAGAGATGAGAGAGTCAGGAAGTGAACTGAAAGACCTAGAAGATGGCTTAAGTCAAATGAAGCCTGCTTTATTTTGTATTAATGCACACCACATGGGATTTTTAAACATATTTATAAGCCTGCCACCACTAACTTGCACTTTCAGTAAATAGATCATTCACCTTTCATCCATTTTTTTTTCCTCCCTCCGCCCCCCAAGGACATATATGCATACATATTATACCACTCTGAAATCACACTTGTCAAGAGAAAATCTTTCCCAACTAAGCAGGACCAAAGTTAGCCACCTTTGGTAGAATGCACATCTTTTCTTCAAAACTTTTTTTTATTGATTATGTTTGCAACAACATCTTAAAACATGTGATTGCACCTAAAAGATACTGCAGCTGCCAGACCTTTAAAAACAGCTGCTTTTCTTGCACAGCTGTGCTTGCAGAGAAAGATTACCCCTACTTTGCTCATTTCTGCTGTGGAGCAAATCAGGGAGTAGCTCCAATAGCCTCATGAATCTTCCTGTCTCCTTCAGGTTTTCTCTGTTTGGCCAGTCCTCACATTAGCCAAGAAAAATGTATTAACGCTTAGTATATGGGCTATGTAGCATTTGCTATTTCCTTCCTGAGATCAGTAACTACAGGGTTGTTCCTTAGCAACCCAAACTTGTTTAAAATTTTTTGTTGCTTTTCTTTTTGGAACATTCCAGGTATTATTGGGGTTTTTTTATTTTATCTTCATGTATGTGTGCCTGTAATAGATACAGGTTTTTGAATTAAAACACATGGGATGGATGAGTTTTCATTGGCCCAAAGTAAATCTGACATTTTTCTGGCCAATCTATTTGTCCAAGACAAAATTTATATAGCGACTGAAACTGTCCCTTATAAAAAAAGCTCGTTCAGTCTTCAGCATGGAAGACACAACCTCCTCATTACATTGGGCCAGGATTTCTTCTTCTTTACATGGAGTTTTCACCCAATAACTCCAGTGACTTTAATGAAGCTATTGGTGTTTTTCATTGGTGTAAGGGAGAGGAGAGCCAGTCTCATTGTATTACAATATGTAAAACAGATATTACCATGTTAGGAAACATAACTGCTCAGTTTATTTCAAAAAGTCAATAAGAATTGCACAGAGGTAGCTGAGTGTGCTCCTTGGGCCTTTGCATAATAATCAGGGTCTTCCAATCAATACATGCTATTGTAGAATAGCTTGAGCCGAGAGACTGTGGTTTTCCACTCTGTTTTTGCACAATTCAAATCATAAGTGAAGAAATTCCATATTGCATTGCACTTTATTTCTCACAGGAAAAATGTATTGCCTCATGCTGAATCCTGTCTGACTAGCTGCTTTTGAACAGTCAGACTAGTCCTGGGAGTTGGCAGATGGGGTCTGACATATGATCTCAATGTCATCTAATTATCTGCTATTCAAAACACTATCTGAGCAACTGAGAATACTCCTCCTGTTCAACATGTATGTAAAGCAGTTAGGAGAGTTGGAGAGGTGTTGATAGATTGGGTTGCCATCAGTACCTGGATGTGAACCAGCATTATATTCCCCAACTCATCCAAACTTTCCAGAGTTGTTGAGTGAATTTCCCAATGTCGGATAGAGACTGAAGCGTGGATGAAAGCTGTCTGGCTGAGGCTACGTCTAGACTGCTGGCTTTTTTTCAACAAGAGCTTCTTGTGCAGATCTCTTGTGCAAAAAGTTTTTGTGGAAGAGTGCGTCCATGCTGCAAAAGCACATTGAAAAAGCGATGTATTTTTGCGAAAGAGTCCAGACTGAATGACTCTCTCTTGAAAGTAAGCACTCGAAGGTATGCACAGAATGGGCACTTGTGCTCTTTCCTCTTTTTACACAAAAACCTCTTTCCCTGTCCTCACACACCTTTTTGCGAAAGGACTCTTTCACAAAAAGATGTTCTTCCTTGTAGAAAGAGGAATACCAATTGCGCAAAAACCCCTCTGTTCTTTCATTTCTCTTGCGCAAAAACGTGCTTGAGGTATAGACACACCAAGTTTCTGCAGAAAAACGACCGTTTTCTGCAAAAACTCTGTAGTGTAGACATAGCCTGAGTCTCAGCTACCTATCTTGAGTATTTCTGAGGTTCCTATCTCTGTTGTATCTAAACCATGGACAAACAACTATTTTGGTAGTAATATAGGCTACATCTACACTACAGGGTTTTTGCTCAAACAGCCGTTTTTGCGTAAAAACCCACGGAGCATCCACACCTCAAGCATGTTTTTGTGCAAAAACCCACGGAGCATCCACACCTCAAGCATGTTTTTGTGCAAGAAAATTTATAGTAGAACGGCAGAACAGAGGGCTTTTTGCGGTGTAGGTATACCTCTTTCTACAAGGAATAACTCCTTTTTGCGCAAGAGTTTTGCGCAAAAAGGTGTGTGGATGTTCAAGAGGGGTTTCTTGCACAAAAAGAGCCTATCTGAAAAACACAGGTGCTCTGATGGCCATTCTGCTAATGGCCATCTGAGCTTTCTTGCACAAGAGCGTCCATGCAGTGTGGATGCTTTCTTGTGCAAAAGCGCATCGCTTTTGCGATGTGCTTTTGTAGTGTGGATGTGCTTTTTGCACAAGAAGTTTTTGCGGAAGATTTCTTATGCAAAAAGCTTCTTGCACAAAAAACCTGCAGTGTAGACATAGCCATAATGTCTGAAAGGGATCACAGCTCTCAGCCTCGTCTGGAAAGTCCAGATTGTTTTTGTTCTTTTCCTGCCCTCCCTTTCTTCCTTTGCACATCTTGGCAGGGCTGGGCACAACCTGACACTTCAAAGGCAAAACAAGTTTTTTCCTATGAATTAGATGACCCGCTATAGAAATCAGGAATAGTGCTTGTGAACAAAATAAAATATATTTGATCAAAAATCTAGCGAATACATGCCAGAATAAGACATGGGAGTCGATTCACCACTACTTTATTCCAGCTTTGTGTGTCTGAAATAAATGTAGCTATGTCAAAACTGAAGTACTAGTGGCAAATTGGGCATATTATGTTTGAAAGTATAGCTTCCATTCTCAAAGCACAAAGAAAAGGGAAAGGCATTTTATTTTATAAATATTATGCCAGTAATATAACAAACTGGTGTCAGCCAACAGGTTTCCAGGGAAATGCATCCCCAAATTATATCATAGCTAATTAACTTTTTTTGACTGGATTTGTGTGAGAAATGTGGAAACAAAATACAGCACTGGTGACTACCTCCATGTCTATCCCCAAGCATTTTTTATGCTGCATGAATGGATTCATTGAGGTCGAGAATTCAGCAGCTGTTCAACAGAGCAGAGTGACACTGCACAGCAGTTCAGCACAGTTTCCAATTAAAATGGCAAGGGGGAATTAGGGAGGCAGAATGTATCTACTAAATACAGTATTCATCTATATTATCAGGCTAACACCTGGCTTTTTGCAACTTGTGCAATGGGATCTTTAATGATCACAAGTGGTCAGAATCTCAATTTTTTTTTTTTTAAAACAGCTCTTCAAAAAGACTGCATTTCCTGCAGCAGAGTTATAGTCCTTCAGGAATACTGCTCAGAAAGAAGATTACCACTTTCTAATCATTAACACCCCTTTCGAGGTTTTCCCTGGAAATTTTCCGTCCAAGTATTAATGAGGCCCAAGCCTGTTTAGCCTGGAAGATCTGACAAGATCATAGCCTGAACCAGTGTGCTTTAGGCCATATTGACTAAATCAAAATAAAAAAATATTGCTGGGAGTATGAAGAAACCATGTGCGGTCAGTGTTCAAAAACACTTTGTTTTTGAGCTCATGAGCCAGAATATTGTGTCCATGAGGCCATTCTGCTTTTTCATTTGTATAATTGATTTTTTTCCTCTGGTATTTTGTTCTCCCCAGGGAATACAAGTTAATATTACTGAAAACATAAAAGGCCGAGGCATCTGAACTTTCATATGGTTAAATCATATTAAATGAACAGGACTCAGACTTCAGGAATAACACCAACATTACAAAGTTCAAGGTGAACATTCAGTATGAACCTTTGTGAACTTCCACACAATTGGTCTCAAAATTACCCCCTTGGATGCTGCTAGATGCACCAATTACTTTCAGGAAATGTTTCTGTCTAATGGGGCTGCAGATACATCCTGACATCCCATTCATCTGAATAGTTGAAACCACTGGAGAAGATACTGGATGAATCAATTCAGCATGAGCAGAAGGCGGGACTAAATATGTTAGGTCTTTCCCAGTACTAATGGTTATGATTGTATTACAAGCAGAGGTAGGCTTAAGAAGTAGTGTTTCCATAGTATATGGATTAAGGTTAACATTAGGTTTGGGTTTAAGGCTAAAAGGTTGAAAATTGAGGTTTTGGATTACGATTTGTCTAGTTACATCTTTCAGTTCTTGCTCTCATTTGAAAAACATCATTCAAGGTCAGCTGTGGTATCACAATTGGGTAGGTATCCAAACTGGGTGGAAATCTTGTGATACCACAGCTGACCTTGAATTATTTCCAATTGGGTGAAAATCTTGTGAAAACAATAGCTTTTATGAGACTTAGATTCCCAATAAACCATAACCTGAAAGAAGGTCCTTTTGCTATTTTAAATCTAGCCTGTGGTCAAAATTAATGAGGTAGACTTGGATTTATGGATTTTATCTGAAACAATCCTACCCTGAAGTATAAATAGGTTTGGAGTTAAGATTCTACTTTGGAACCATCTCTTACCAGAATTTCTGATGAGGCACAAGTATGGTGTGCAGTAGTGAAAGAGCCACACATAAAAGGTTGTATAAACATTTATAGCATAGTTTGTTCTTGAAACTCTTTTTTCCCCTGGAAATTATAAACATAAAAGCTCAAGATGATTTCGGTCATTAACTTGCTGGTTCTCCATTTCTCTAAGAGGAGTCTCCAGACTACTTTGCTTTTGGCATGGCAGTAAATCTGTATCCTATGCCATTTTTGTAGTATCTGCCAAATTCTGTTTTATATTATTTCATTATGATTTGAAGAAAGAGCCAGGCAGAGATAATACTGGCCTTGCAGAAAAGGATGTAAACTGGAACAGGCGGCAATATTAATAATCAACTTTTACTCTAATAGTGAAGACAAGTCAATGTTGGTTCAATAATAAGTGAACAAGTACCAGGTGAACATACAGAGGAGCCAACATATATACATAATCATAATCATTGGTGCATAATCAGTAGGGATGTTAAATATCAGTTAATTGAATAGTCTATTAACCTCATGAATTCTTATTGATTACTTGACTATTCTATAGTCCCCGGGGGTATGGCCAACAGCCAGTGCTCTCTGGCCCCACTGCCGAGGTGCCCCCTGCCACAGCATTGCGGGGTGCCAGGTGGCAGCTGGTCTGCAAGCGGAACCAGTTTAAAAACCAGCTCCCCTCATGCACAAGCTGCCTGTAGCCCTGTGCTGCTGCCTCTGATAAAGGGGCAGCAGCGTGGAGTGGCAGCAGCCCCTGTCGGGGGCGGGGGGGAAGGAGGCACTGAGCTCCTAGACCTGGAATTGAGTCAGGCTGCCTGCCCACCTGTTTCCTAATACACTTTAAATGCAGAGTTGTAGCAGGCGTAGGTCCTGGACCTACCGTGAGCCAGGACTGAGCCTGGCTGCTGACCAGCTTGCTAAAAAATGTATCGGTGGGTACAAGGAGTACCAGTTAATTTGAGTTAAGGGGGTTTTCTTAACTGGAGTACTGCGTCTATACATGGCAAGTTAAATTCCAAAATGGCGACCAGCCACGACTATGATAATCAAGCACGGGATATTTAAATCTCGCGCTTCATTAGCAATTTCGGTCACCTTCATTTGCCTCCCTAGTTCTTACTAGGGGGCAAGTGTAGACGTACCCTCTGGGACTTCACTGATGGAGAAAACCAAACGCAAGTGGTATATTAAAGGAGTTTTTGTCCATTGGACTGTAAAATAGGAGACTGAAGCAAAGGAATATTGCAAAAGACTACTGTGGGGCAGCTGTTTATAGTTTGCATTCTCTTAAATCATTTTTGTGGATTTTTTTTAAAATTAATGCTGTTTCCTCTCCTTTGATTAAAAGTTATTTTGTTATATACAAACTCATTACTGGCAAGTAGGGAACTATAGAGGTATCAACAGGGGTGTTCAGATTTCCTAGGTTGGGGTTTCAAGTAGATTCTGTTTTGCAATGTCAGGAGTAACCCTTAGATATGGAACCAAGTCTTTGTTGCTGCTGATGCCACCTGGCAGGAGTTACACAGTGAGCAACATTTAATTAGAGTATACAAATGGACTCAAGCCTGCCTGCAGCTTACATTCCAGCTCTCATTGTGAGTTCCACTGAGGTATAAACACAGGCTCACACTCAGGTTCCAGAAAACTCATATACCTAATTACTATCAAAACTATTATACAGTGTGGTACTAATTCAAAAAATCCTCAAGATGTATGTCATACTATATTCCATATTCTTTATGAAAAGATGCTTATGCAAAATAACTCATGTCCGGTATCATTGGAAAGGTTATGATTTACTAAATATGATTCTCCCATTTGTATGCCTGTATAATTTTAGTATTTGCAGTTAGGAATTGATCTGCATTTCATTTTTGCTGGTTTGAATCACTTCCACTGTTGGCACTCCAGGGACTACAATAGAAAAGCCTCTGTGACGGGAGGGATCACATGAGGATTACCTGTTGTATTCCCTCCCTATGGGGCATCTGGTATTGGCCACTCTCGGCAGACAGGGTACTGGGCTGTATGAACCATTGGTCTGACCCAATATGGTGGTTCTCATGTTAGGGCTGAGGATCCATCAGCAAGGACAATGAATTGTGTCTAGACTTAGCCGTCTTACGGACTCTCCACACGGTTACTGAGTGGTGGATGCTGAGGATTTGAATTTTTCTTTCGTTTGTTTGGTGGGGTTTTTTTTTTTCCTTGCTCTTTAACTTCTTAAAAGTGGAGGCTTTGAGAAGTTGCAGCCTGGCTAAGGAAAATGTTTGTGTGGGGAAAATAAAAATGAAAACGTGTGTGAGGGGAAAACCCCTAAGCACTCCAAACACCATTCATTCTAACAGGTGGAGTGGAGCAGAAAAGAAGGGAAAGAAAATTCCATTTCTAGTTTAAATGAAAACCCAGATTTTTTGGGGGGGGGGGAAAAAGAAAACCTTTATGAAGTTTCCAGTTACAGAGAGGCTGAACTCCCAGAGCCAATAATCCTTCATCATTAATCTAAAATTTTTCCATAGTTTCTGTCCTTTATCTCAAATGTTGCTTGGTGAGTTATTCTTTCTACTCATACTACCCAAAGCTCAGGGCTGCCCATGCGGGAGGGAAGGCGGGGAGGAAAGGCAACAGTTGCCCTGGAGCCTGGTGAGTTTAAAAGGGCCCTATGCTTCGGGTCACCACTGCTCCAGAGGCCCATGCAGTGCAGTCCAGAGGACTGGCTACTCCAAGCCCCACCCCTTCCACCAAGTTTCCCTGAGCTGAGCCTTACCCGTATATTGCCCAGGGCCCAGTGAAGTCTTGTCACTAGCCCACCCAGAGCTGAAAAACATTTGAGAACCACCATCCAGTTTGAAGAGTGTCTGGAATAATTTAGGAAGCTGATGTTTGAGTTTTATTTTGGCAATTGGTCTTATCTACACACCTGCAGGATTCTTCTGGCTGGGGAAGAAGTCATCTTTGCCATATGATTGATATGAAGTTTATTAAAACTGTGAGTTATTTGTACAGCCCTGTCATTAACTCCTACCATCCGCTTTTCTATATTCTACATTTGGTGGGAGAATAATGGACAATGAGACCTGTCCACCTTCTAAATACATGATTGATGTTCCACAAATATGTTAGCATGGATGAATCAACAGCTGTTAGGCAAAAATGGGATAATAATTTATTTCATACACCAGGCAGTTGTCAAGCAATATTAATATCCTTTAGTCAATAGATGAGTGCAAAACAGCTGTAGCAGGGTCCATGATAAACAGATGGCAAGAGTAATGGAGTCAGTCTTGTATTGACTTAACCATTTTCATCTTATTTCTCATGTCCCCTCCCTTGGGAGGGATTCTTATTGGAAAACATGTTTAAAATTGAACTTTCTTCTTAATAGCTGCAGCAATCTGACTGCCTATGGCAAATGTCCATATGGCTTTTTTTTTGTTAGACACCACATGTGAGCAGACTGATTAGACTGATACCTGAATAGTAAAGGAAAATTATTTTTTCTAGTGCTAATGCTGCTAGATTGTTAAATGTGTCATTAAAGACCCTATTCTTAGTGTGATGTGTGTATGTGAATATATAAAGCAAAATGTGTATGTTACAGCATGTAGCCTTTGGTATTATGACCCTCTAAAGTTACAGTAACTTTTCATACCGACTTATCTGCATTTTCTGGTATTTTAAACATAAAAGGGCCCTGATGTGTTTTGTCTTTGGACATCTATTAGTATGCATCATGCACTGTTCAACAATCATTGATTAGTCCTCATGTCCCATGAAAAGGATGCCTGATCTTACAGCAGTTTTTATCTACTCCCTTGATAACTTTTTTGGATAATCTATTCAAAGTCAATTTGAATAAGATCTGGTACTGTTCTATGTTTACCTGGACATGAAGCGAAAAACTGAAAACAACTTAAAGCAGCAAACTCAATTTTATTTTGTGGCAGTTATGAGGATGCCTCCTTTTTGAAGTCCTATGCAATGCTATTAATTTGACTTATATAAACAAATACCACTTTTTGATCACTGTAATGCATACATTTATAGTTCCTTTCTGGCAGGGATGGTTGATTCCTCAATGTAAAAATATTATGAGAAAAGCTTTCTTTACATATTTATGCCAACAGCAGCAAGAACAGATATTTCTAGTTAACTGACAATATTTTCAGATTATCCTGTTGTTTAAAGACGTTCTCTTCTTTGATAAATACTTTCTTTATACACCAACTTGAAAAAGTAAATAGTAGAAGTTTTAACCATCCTACCTAGTTCCTTTCTGGGTTCACAATATGTTTCCCTCAGTTTCTTTTATTGCACTATAATCTTGTATGTATTTTTTTCGGCTGCTAGCTGTTTATACTAAACAGTGTGCTGATTTACACCCCAAAAGGCCTACAGAGTTGCTATGGCTGTAAATCAGTTTAGAATTTTGCCTTTTGAGTTTAAAAATCTTTAAATTATTAATCTTGCTGGTGTTGATGAAAAATGGGTAAGAACCAGATTCCAATGCCCTTAGTGAGCAGTAAGTTACTTGGCAAACACTCCCACCTGACTTCTCTGAAGCTAATGTTGGAATAAACAGATGCTACATGTTGTCAATAAGGCAATCATAATCTGTCCCAAATAAGCAAGTATAGTCTTACATAACCTCTTGAGATAATGCAACTTCATATCAGAACACAAAATATTATTTCAAAACACTGATATGTCAAAGCAGTAAATGAAACCTTGGAAATCAAGGGAGTTGACATCAGTGTGAAACTATGTACTTTCATGTCACTCAGACTATAACTCTCAAATATTTTACAATACTCCTAAATCAATAATTGTCAGTGCTGTCTTGAAACTGGATAGCTCTTTATATTTCTTATTGAATCATTGACTTGCAAGTTGGCACTGTTGGTGGAATTTATGAATACATTCTGTTTCATCATAATTCCTGTGTAATTCATGTAGCTTTAATGTCCTTTTTGGATTTTCAAAGGCTCTAGAAAATATATATCTTCCATAAATATCTTGATAGACTGATGAAAACATCAAAAGTGACTTATGGCATCCTCCAAAATTTAAAAAAAAAAAAAAGTGTGGCTAGATGGCAGCTATAGTATATTTTTGGAAATTGCTGAAATTTCCTTTGCACAGTGCTAGTTCCCATGACAGCCCCTCATACTTACAGATTTTGTGGGATTATAGGATGAATAGTAAATACTTTTAAAAGTTCTGTATAATAACCACTTGTTCCATGAAGCCAGTTGTAGCTATCCACAGTGTAATTAACAATGATAGTCTTTCATAACAGTAACGAGGGGTCCTGTGGCACCTTGGACACTAACAGATTTATTAGGGCATACAGTTTTGTGGGTAAAACCCACTTCATCATCAGATACATTGGAGTGGAAGTTACAGAGGTAGAGGTGTGTATATATAAAAGAGCAAAAAGAAAGAAGTTAATTGGAGTTAATAAGGTTAATCTAGTAGGGTGGATGTCTCATCCCATCAGTTGATGTGAAGATATAAATATCAAGAGAGGGAGAATTGCCTTTGTAGTGCGTTAACCAGTTAAGATCCTAATTCAATCCTAAATTGAATCTTGCAAATGAACTCCAGTTCAGCTGTCTCCTTTTGACATTGGATTTTGAAATTATTTTTGTAGAAGGACGGTTACTTTAACTTCTCTGGCCATTCAGTAATGGATTTGAAAGTACTCCCTACAGGTTTATGTACGTCTCTTTCATGCCCCTTCTGAGATGTTGCTGTGGGTGGGAATGGTAGTAAAACTTTACTTTTAGTTTTACCGATGTCTGTCAGAGGTGAAAATCATTGGCAGGGAGGGGGAGGAGAGAAGGGGAAAGAGTGGAGGGGAGTCTGTCCCAGATATAGACTGAGGAATCCATCTTTCACTTTCCGTGGCATTATGTATCTGTTAATATATTTCACCTTTCTTTAACATGGATTAAACCTAAGGTGGAATTTTGTCCATAGCTGAATCATTGATTTAATGGCTGCTGCTCATAACATTAATGACTTCTTAGATCTTTTATTACAAATGAAATATTTTCCTCCTTAGATAAGAGATTGAAATACAGGACTCTGGCACTTCACTCGAGGACTGTTTTATGTAGCAGAGTTCATCACAATTTCTGCTAAGGCAGCTGCTCTCTGTTAGGTATGAATAACTGAGTATTTTGATGATTATTATAATCTTTAAAAAAGAGAAGCAACAATTTGAAACCATACGTGGATTGTCTTTCAAATGCCACAGTCAGTATTGGAATTGTTCAAGTGTTTACGCTCTCCTGTTCCAGTATATGCATAATTTTTCTCTCTCTAAATAAAATCTTTTATTTAGATGTATGCTGATGACACTCTATTGCTGCTATCTCATGAGAAGACTAGCAAGATTACCGCTATTCTTCATGCTGAGCTAGAGAAAGTAACAATCCAACTTCAGGAATATCAGATAACACTCAATTTAGATAAGAAAGTAGGGCTATTTTTCACTCCTGGACCTCTGCCAATGATGAAGCTTTCCAAATTAATGCAGCCAGCACCTACATTAATGCAATAGATTTTATACAGCATTTTAGATGGTTGTGGATGGTTATTTTTCACTTAAACGTCACACTTCTGAATTAGCAGATAATTGGCAACAAGAATGGTATTAGACATTTATTTTTACACTATAATCCATTGACATATCTTTATTAAACCTATTTAAATGAACCTGGCCTACCCCCTCCCCCTTTTCTCTGGAGAGAGAGAGAGAGAGAGAGAGAACAGTTTTAGAACAGAGCGCCGCAGACTCCATGTGCTGAGTGTAAACTAGGAAGATGGCCCATTTCCCCCCCCCCCCCAAGTTTGTGCCTGCAATTCTAGCTCTAAGATGTCTTTTAGCATCATTGTGAACCTGTTTCCAGCCTCAGCTGTGATTTCTTGATGCTGCAAAGACAGGGGAATCTGGCAATTCAGGCTCCTGCAGCATTTCCTCCCCTTCCCCAATCACTTGCCACCCAGATCAGTCCACAAATCAGATTACAAAAATTAGAGCTAGCAACCATACCTGATCACGTAAGGTTGGGTCTGGAGGCCATATCTAGAGAGAGCACCACTCTGTGAAGTCTGAATCTATAAAGGTTCCCAGATGGTGATAGTAGCTAAGGCTCTAGAGTGTTGGAGACAGGAAGAGCAGTGCCCCCCGCCCCCCAGCATGATCCATCAGGAGAAGATGGCAGTCCCAATGGAACTGATGCAGAATTTAGATGCAGCCATCCGAACACTTTTCTTGAGCAGGGGTTTTTGTAGGGAAACAGTTGGCTCAAAAAGGAACATTGAATTTGTTTATGGGTAAACAGATGGTTCAAGGGGAGTACTCTAGTTTTGTTTAGGCTAGACTGTAGGAACTGATTCCTGGCTATGTATTCAGTATTTTGGATACCAACAGAGGATTTACTCCTAAACTTGGTCTGATAATTATTGATCTGGGTGTGTGCAAGCATAGATTCATTAGCATCCAGAGCAAAGAATTCCCAGCAAGCAATGCTTTATGTGTCCCAGATTTCAGTGTGCTTGTTGCTTTGGCTTTTCTGTTCTCCATCTTGTATGCTAATGGAGATGCCTCTCTGTCCCATCTTTGATGCAGAGGAGGCAAGGCATGTTTCCTTAATCCTGTCACCTTTGTCAGGACCGTTTAGATGTGTCCTCCTCCCCCCACACCTTTTCATTGCTTTTTGCAAGTTTTCCTTCTGTTGGGTCTGTCTTTAAGTAAAGGCCAGGAGTGGAGATCTTTCATGAGTCAGGCTGGATACTATGCCTTGGTTCTCCAAGGACACAGTGGGTAGATAACAACTGAGTCTTCAGAGGACCAGTAAAGCCAGCCTGTGCTCATTCAGTGTATGGAAGAAGGCCATCTGAGTGAAACAAGCCAAAAACTTAGCCATTATTTCCAACACCACCCACCCTCCAAGCAATACTGGAACTGGGTTTGATTCTTATTCTGAGAAAAGGATATTTCTTAGGCTGCGTCTAGACTGGCATGATTTTGTGCAAATACTTTTAACAGAAAAGTTTTTCCATTAAAAGTATTTGCGCAAGAGAGCGTCTATACTGGCATTTAGCCATCGGGCTTTCTTGCGCAAGAAATTAACATTCCTGTCTACACTGGCCCTCTTGCGCAAGTATTCTTGCGCAAGAGGGCTTATGCCTGAGCGGGAGCATCAAAGTATTTGCTCAAGAAGCACTGATTTTGTACATTACAAAGTCAGTGTTCTTGCGCAAATTCTTGCGGCCAGTGTAGACAGGCGGCAAGTTTTTGCGCAAAATCTTGCCAGTCTAGATACACCCTTAATGTATGTGAACTAGTTTGCAGCCCTTAATGTAAATAAAAACCCAATAAATCAAGTAATTTCTTTTAAATATATGATACAGTTGACATACTGGGATGAAGCTGAAGGGGGGGGGAGCTCTGTTCCAATATAAGCAGCATAACTCAGAGATTTAATGTTGCCATGAATGTGACACAGTGGAATGATTTTCAGTTTGTGTGGAATAATAACATGATTATTATTCATTGCAGTAGAGCCTAGACACAGAGTTGCATTGTGCTGGGGACTGTGTGAACATGTCGCAAAAGGATAATCCCTGACCAAAATAGCTCCAATCAACATTTAAGAGCCAACCAATGGATACAACAAACAGCTGTCGGGTCACATGGGACCGTTGAGCCACTTATGATCAGTGTACTCAGAAGTAGTTGCAACACATCAACAGCCTAACCAATTCAACAGTTCACCCATGCTTAAGGAATGCCTTGCTAAGGGGCTGCATCAATTCCCCCCCCCCCCAAATTCTACACCTATGGTCAACTTACACATTGTATGCAGGAAAAACTTGAAAAACAACAAATAGTCTGGTAGCACTGTAAAGACTAACAAACATGTAGATGGTATCATGAGCTTTTGTGGCACAGCCCACATCTTCAGATGACCATACTGTTGGAAGTCCAGAACCAAGAATAAATAAGGGAAGGGTGGGGGGGCAGGTAGGAAAAAAATTGGAGGCAGGGGAGGGAGGGAAGAGGACATTGCGTAGATAAGTTTCAAAGGAATAGCCCAGCCAGTCTGTTTAAACAGTGAATAGTCTATTGGCATCTTAAAGGCTAAATAGTTAAAAGAGGCTGATAAGAACCATTAGTTTGCACTAGGAAAGGAAGAGTACTAACACCAGATTCTAGACAGACATCAAGAACCATTGGTACCTTCATTGTTTGGCTGGGTAATAATGTGCGAGCCATCCGATATCGCCATTTAGACCATTTGCATGAGAGTTAAACTTGAGAATGAAGTGGAGTTCCAATCCTTCTCTGTGTATTTGGCTTGTGGAATTCCCCCTCCCTCCTTCCCTTATTTATTTTTATACAAATAACTCTCTCAGTTTTTCCTGTTACAGACTAACTCAGCAACCCCTCTGAAACATTTTATGCATTCATCTTTTCTCTGTACTTGCTGAAGATTTTGAATTCCCAAGAAAACACTGGTGCAGCCACTCAAGGTGTACTATTCAATCTGTATGCCCACCAGCTTGATTACATATGTTGTATATTCTGGCACCTCTTGAAGTCTGTATGCATTAGAGATAGAACATCTGCTATAATGCCTTGGTGAAATAATTAATCAGCAACAGGTACTGCAGGCATTCAGAAGCCATAAAGGAAACAGGCTGCAAATAAAATAAATTTAGGGGGAAAAGAGTAGAAACAAAAGTAACAGAAATTCTAAGGAAATAATGGAAGAGCACTATGCCCTTTGGTTTGCTGGTAATTAAAAGATAAAACATACATAGCGGAAAACAAATAGAACATTAACAAGTACACCACAGGAAATCTAAACAGAATAAAATGTAATACATTCATATAATTGAGAGGAGCCAAATGTTCACTGTTGTGAAACATGAGCAAGTCTAATTATCTGGTAAAATCAGGTATGTTTGATTATGCCTTCTAGGTAAAGGCAATAGAATCAAATACCATAACTAAACTCCAGTTTATGAACTTTTACTGTTTTCCAGCTTTCCCATGACTAAAATTTAAGGGTATTTGTGGCTGATTTAAAGGCTATTACCATCACTCCAATATTTGATATGATATGGGCCCAATCCTGCAGTCCTTGGACAATCAAAACTGATTCAAATAAAAAGATGGAAAGTGAAAGTTAAAACCAGGACTGTGATATCAAAGATAACATTAGTGAATCAGAAAACTTCTTCATGAACAGAATTAGTGCCAGGTGAACCTAAAAAGGTTCAGCAAGTGTACTGAGTTTTAATCCACATTAAAAAGTTTGGATGCTCTCCATAATATCTAAACATCTTAGATCAGCTACATTGGATTGGGGTGGGGAATTAGTACATGTTGGTATTCATTGCTTTTATTTGAACCAGAAACAACTGGAGCACAGAATCTCACATTTCAGTGTTTAATCTCTCTATATTTGGAAGATTCATAGCTCCTGATGTGTGATAAAAAATGTAAATTGGATGTCAACACATAATCGCTTGTTTGCACATTCTATCTCAGGATCTCAAAGCACTTTCTAGATAAAATAAGTTTCACAACACCCCTATGAAGGACATCATCATCATGCTAATTTTAGAGGGATGGCAGAGATTGTTGCTATTATGTGTTTGTACCACATCCAGCAAAATAAATACTCCATTTCCTGTTATGGTATTGATTTTAAGCAATACCATAATATATTTATTGATAGAGCTAGTTAAAAAACGCTACTTATTTTTCATGGGAAATTTTTGACACAATTATTTTTTTCTTTGTGTTTTAATTGCTCATTGAAGTGTGTTTTTTAAAGAAAATGTTAAATCAAAACCTCCAAAGTTTATTTTATTTTTACTGAAACAAATCATTTGATGGAAAAATACCCAGTTTTTCTTTTTTTCTTTGGAAAACTGGAAAACTTGGACCAAAGTGGATTTTTTTGGTAAATATTATTTTTTGTTATTTAAAAGCCATTTCTCATAATTTTTTTTTATTTGCAAAATTCCATCCAACTCTGTTAGTAGCAGAAGATAGAGAAAATGAAGTAAAAATACTAAGTTATGTGCCCAAAGTCACTTAGGCTAAGTCTACACTGCCAGGTTATTTCAAAATAAGTTATTTCAAAATAACTCCCAAAATAACTATTTCAAAATATTCTTATTCTTCTTCAAAAGCAGGAGTTATTTCAAAATAACAGGCTTGGTAGTATGGATGCTCGCCTTGTTATCATATATATAGTAGCCCAATGTCTGTGAGTCTGTAATGCTGAAATGCTGGCTGTTCCCTTCAGGTGGCGCTGTTGCCTGAGTCACGTCTTTCCCCTCCCGCTGTGGCGCTCGGCTGACTTCTGAGCCGCTGAGACGGGACGCCGCAGGGGAGCAAGTGGCACAAGCGGCCGTTTAGGTGCTGCAGTCCCCATGCAGCACGGGGGTGCTGCATGGGGAGCGCGGGGCCCAAACAGCTCCTTGCTCCCCTGCAGCGTCCCGGCTGAGCGGCACAGAAGTCAGCCGAGCGCCACAGCGGGAGGTGAAGGGGGGCGGGGTGGTGATGTACATGGCCAGGGGGCGGGGCCCGGCTGTTTATGTCACCGCCTCACCCCCCTTCGCCTCCTGCCATGGCGCTCAGCTGACTTCTGCGCCACTCAGCCGGGCCGCCGCGGGGGAGCCCAAACGGCCACTTGCACCGCTTGCTCTGACGCAGCGGCCCGGCTGAGTGGCACAGAAGTCAGCCAAGCGCCACAGCGGGAGGCGAAGGGGGGTGGGGCGGTGACATGCGGCGTGACAGTGGCTCCAGGCCCTGCCCCCTGGCCGTGAATGTCACTGCCTGCCCCCTTTTGCCTCCCGCTGTGGCGCTCGGCTGACTTCTGTGACACTCAGCTGGGCCGCCGCATGGGAGCAAGTGGCACAAGCGACCGTTTGGGCTCCATGGTCCCCGAGTGAGAGGCAGGAAGGGGAGGAGAAGAGAAAGAGAGAGAGGCAGGAGGCGGAGGAGAGCTGGAGGATTGGGGGAGGCAGTAGGAGGAGGAGAGAGAACGAGAGACAGGAGGCTCAGGAGAGAAGACCAACATGGAGGAGAGACCTGAAAATCCCGTCTTATGACTGGGCTAATTGGCTAGTTTTGAAATAAGAGGAGTTATTTCAGAATAACTCCCCAGTTTAGGCATGTACTCAGTAAATCAATGGCTGGGTCAGAGGTAAAAACTAGATTTTCCTGACTCTTCTTGCATCCTGTGGTCCAGCACTAGATTATGTTCCCCCTCTGTGCACAGTGGCAGCTGCTGTTCACAAGAAATGGTTTATCTACTGTTAAATTAGCCTTATAAATGTCAGGGTAATATTTTTTTAATTTTAGTGTGAATTTAGTACTTTAGTCAGTGATGGATTGATAGTCATGTTAACAAAAAACCTTCTGCCCATAGATTAGATAGAATGGGCTAGAACCACCAAGAAGATTTAGGCTTGGTGTTGAAACACCCATGTTTAGGCACCTCACGTGCCCTGAGTTATGCATCCAGGCTCCCTATATAATTAATGGGGAGAGTTAAAGGCCTAAGAATGGGGTCCACAAACGTCAGTTTGCTAAGTGAAGGGCCACCTAAGGCTGGCTAGCCAATAGGAAATGCCAAGGAAATGCCAACAAATGCCATGTTGTCTAAACCATGCACCCTGGGGGAGTTAGATGTCTACCTTCTGGGTCAGAGGGAGGCATCTATCTCTGCTTGGATTTCACAACTGTGTGTTCGGTACTTTAGCCAAGTCAGACTTTTCTTACAAAAAAGGGGGAAAGAAGGTGTTAATGGTGCTCCCTACCCTTTTGTAGGTAATAGCCCAATGCCCCTGGATTTGGGAAATCTGGGCTCAAAAGCATACTCTGCCTGATATGGAGCAGAGCTATGACCCCAAGTCTCATCTTGTAGATGAGTAACCTACCCACTGGACTATCAGACACTCTGGGGAGGATCTTCTTCAGGGCTTGTTTACAGGGAGAGTTTAGTTCCCAGTGAGTTGACATTCCCTAACTTGTTAACAGTATTTTAAGCTGCAGTACTAGAGTGCACAGAAGGAAGCCGTGTTCTGTTTTGTTTTCACCTCATCATACATGTGGCAGGGGCCGGGGACGCACTTAGTGCCTGACATTCTGGGTGTGTATCCCACAGCCTTTTGATTCGCTGCTGAAATATGTGCATACTATGATTTTTTTTCTTCACTGTGCATGGATACCTAGAAGACAAGTCAGTGGAATTCTGGGTCTTGGGTTTACACTCCAAAAATCCCATAATTCTGTTTCCTCCCTCCCATGGTTCCTCTTTTTCTGGCTGGACTAATGCCATTTTCAAATTGCCATTGGCCAGCCTGGATGGAACCATGCTGCATATTGTGATGCTGGCAACAACAAATATGCAGATGCTGTTGGAGTTCTATTTGAACTCTCAGTTCAGGGGGGATTTAATGGAATTGCACCACTAAGCAGCTGATGCAGCTACCATAGTGGCTCTTCCAGTTGTACCAGTGGGAAGAGGAAGACACTGAGCCACTGTTACTATAGAAGCTGTTCTTGGAGCAGCATCACACATCCATCACTATTTCTGACCTCAGGAAGTCAGCTTCAATTGGTGGAAAAAAAGATTATTCTACAGACCTGGGGTGACCAGCTATTGCAATAGAATTTCAGGATGGTGAAGGCAACCTTTTTCGAATTAGCCCTGGAGCTACAAAGGCAGTATATTAACATGCAGATTCCCAAGCCTGCTGAGAAATTGGTTGCCTTTTCTATCTAGAAAACTGTCCTCCTGTGGCTGTTACCAATCCCTAGAGTAGACCTTCAGTTGGAGAGGGGAAATTGACTGTTGGGGCCATTATCATGCAGGTGTTGTCATTGGCGATGATGATGTTCAGTGTTTGGAAGTTGTGATAATCTTTATAAAGCATGTATACAGCTCAAATACTTTTATAAAACACTCAAGAAGCTGCTGTTAAGTTGAAATTTGGTTTGTTTGGTGCATACCGTGTTTGAAGATGCTTTCCGATATTCTGATTTTTATTTCATTACACAAAATATACAAGTAAATAGGAACCAAAAATAAAAGTTTGAAAATATTGAAAACTTTGATCTGAGTAATTAAAATGATATGAATGCAGATTTCATAAGAAAAATGTCTCTTTCACATATGGAGAAATAGAGGGGTCAGCATACAAGAATGTGGGTTCCTTTTCCCAGGCAGGCACACATCTGCCTTTGCTATTTCTAGTCCTTTTGTCTTTGTGCAGGAGAATGCATGGAGGAAAAAGGGAAAAAATGTAGATGAATGATACCCCAAAAAATTCCCGCAGGAGACCACCCAGGGTAACACTAGCATGGGTTTATTTTTTGAGGAATTAGCACTCCACTGTATGCACTACAAAAATAGAGCTGCCACCCAAGGTTTAAACTAAAGGGGATAGAGCTCTCTTTCGCGCACACACCCCTCCATTTATTTACTCATTCACAGACATTCATTCCTGCCCTCAGGCAGTCACACACTTACACAGGCATATGGGTTGCAGAAGGAGCCAAGGCATGTTGGTTCTGGAGGGTCTGTCTGCTCATCACGGCTGGGAAGCTGGTTAGAAAAGACACTGGCTGTAGCAAGGAGTTTCTCAGGAGCAGGGGAAGAAAAAAAAAAGTCTCACATGTGCTTCCTTTCCTTATATTGTGTCTGAATGGCCCCTGTGACTCATCCACTGCATCACCAGGAGCATGCCCAGGCTTCCCTTTATCCAGCAAAGCAGCAGTCTCTGATGACTCATCACCATGTGCTCTAGCCTTAGCATTGCAACTTCAAAAACACACTCACTCTGTCTCTCCATCACTCAGGGGAGAATGCAGTTTAGAGCAAGTTACAAACAAAGTGGCTGAGAGTTCCAAAGGTTACAAAGTTGCAGCTTACAGTAAGTTTCTGAACTTATAAAGCAAAGTTGCTGAGAGTTACAGGGTTGCAAAGATTACAATGAGTTGACTTTACAGTTTGTGTATTTTCAGAAAATGCATGTGTAAAATCAAGTAAGCTCAGGCAGAGGCTTTTTTATGCAACAATGAGTATGTGCTCTCCTACTCATGTGTTTCTAAACTAGTGGTCTCCAGTCTTTTTAAGCATGAGATCACTTTTTTAATGTAAGTGCAATCCAAGATCTATCTCAAATATAAATACCCTTCCCCTGCCTCTTTCCTGCCCCTTCTCCAAGGCCCCACCCCTGATCACTCCATCCTCCCTCTCTTGCCCATCCTCACTCACTTTCATCAGGCTGGGGCAGAGAGTTGGGGTGCAGGCTCTAGTCTTGGATTAAGGGATCTGTAGTATGAGAGGGGCTCTGAGCTGCTCCTGGGGCAGGCAGTTGGGATGCAGGAGTGCTCAATGCTAGGGCAGGGGCTTGCGATGCAGGAGGGGCATCATGACTGGGGTAGGGTTTCAGGAGGTGGGCTCCAGCTGGGCACTGCTTCCCTCAGGTGGCTCCTGGGTGGTGGTGCAGTGGGGCTAAGGCAGGCTCATCCCTGTCCTGTCCTGTCCTTGGACCACTCCCAAAAGCAGCCAGCAAACTCCATCCCAAGCCCTGTTGTGTCCCTCTCTGCTTTGTGCAGAAAGCATACGGAGTGGGAGGGGCACCTTGTATCAACACCCTCCTCTCCCTCCTTGCCCTGCCCAGAAAGCAGGAGGCTCCCCAGGGGGGAAGCAGCTCCAAGGCAAAGGGCAGGAAATGAGCAGCAGAGGGGCAGGTGAAGTGTTGGCACTTGATAGCCTCTTGGCCAAACCAGTCAGGATAACCTGTCAGAGGCTCTAAGATCTACCAGTAGATCCCGATCTGCTGATTGGTGACCACTGATCTAAGCAGTCAATGATTGGGCACGTCGAGACTTGCTTTCACTTTCAAAAGAGGATATGCAAATTCAGCACAAATTTTCGAAAGAGGATCTTTTGAAAATGAAAGTAGTCTGGATGTGTTTTTTTTTCAAAAAAACACCCCTTTTTCGGAAAAACCCCGCATAAACCTTCTTTTTTTAGGAAGAGTGGGGTTTTTTTGAAAAAGGGTTTAAAAAAAAACCAAATCCAGACTACTTTCATTTTCAAAAGATCCTCTTTCGAAAATGCGATCAGAAGAAGATATGCAAATTTGCATATCCTTTTTTGAAAGTGAAAGCACATTTCACTAGGCATGCCCATTGGGTCATCAGCACAAGATAGAAGCTAACTAACTGGTCCAGCCACTGTTTTGAAAAAAAATCAGGAGTGTGGAATGAAGGGGAACAGATTACTTAACCAACTTGGAAAGAATACTGATGATCTTTGAACATAAATGATAGTATTGTTAAATTTAAAATAACAGTATGCTGGAGCAGGTATTGCAATGAGAACCAAACTCCAGTTACTTCTGTGGGAATCTTTCCATTGGCTTCAAAGGGCTTTGTATCAGACTCTTGGTATGTTGATGGCTGTCAAATCATCCATGATTTGACTCTGGTCATGCAGTGTAGACTTGGGAGCCCCAGGCAGGGGACTCCGGGTTCAGCAATTCTTAACCTGGAGTTACAAATGAGTGTAGATGTTCAAGTCCTAATTTAACAAAAGCAGGGTTTGCTAACTCAAATTGTACTGACCCTGGGCTTACATTGCAGTGTAGACACACCCTAAGTTTTTTGAACAGGTATATGTATACATGTGTTTTCTATAGGAAAACCTGACAGCTGTTTAAAGCATCACTAGCAAAATATTATTACACATTTGATGGAAAGGGTAGACATGAAAGAGTTCTGCTAATTGCTGTGTCTATAATTTCTTCTTTGCCTGCCTGTCTTGCAAGCATTACTATACATACAATATAATTTCCCATCAAACTGTAGTACTGTATTTGTGAAAGAGGGATATTTCTTTTGATATGCACTAGCAATTCTTTTGGACTTATGCTGTATTGTCTATTTTGTAATTGCTATTTTTGGATAATGTTCCTTTGGGACCTGTACGTTTTCTTTTGGCAGAGCCACATACTTAGTTTATATAAGCTCAAAAATATTCACTTTAGGTGTCCTCTGGCCACCTGTTATACACTGTTTGCTGTGTTTAAGGTCTGAACGAATATGAAATAAGTTATTAAACTGAATATGTGTGCATGGTTTTTTCTGCCTTTCCCATTAGAAGCACTCTCTGTAATGATAAGAAATGGCATTATAAAAGTAACAGCACTATTTTGTTTTCAAATTGATAATTTATTGTTGGAAGGATAATTATGCAGAAATGGTAAAAGCAGGATAAATATGAGATGAGAGAAAATTAAAACACAGTTATAGAAAGCAAAGGGAATGGAATGAAAAATGTCTTCTTAAGAAGAGAACTCGTAAAGGGCTTTTCATGGCAGTGACTTGCTGTCAGCCGGTGGTCAGGGCAGTGAGTGGTGTGTGTGTATTATCCACGCAAGTCTTCAACTGCTAGGACTGGAGTCCCTTAGCAGCGGGCAACCTGGAGGAGGTTGACGGGCGCCCCAAGAAGTTTACAGGGAGAGCTTATTACACCTCAGATTTTGACTGCTAGGATACACGATCCCTTGGCGGCGGGCAGCCTGGGGAGGCTGAGAGATGCCCCAACGGATCTGTCCCCTGGAAGTGACATGATCCAATGCTCAAGCTCTCCCCATATCTGTCCCTTATGACCGGCTGGAGTTCTTTTAAAATTGTGCTTGGTTCTCTTACAGCAACTGAAGGAGTCAGGTCACAGCTTAAACAGTTACTATTTTATTGTTACAGGGTAAACTTAGCTGTTAAATGCTACTACTGTGTTACAGATAACACAGCCACTACAAAGGACAGGACAGAAATTACACTAAGAAGTCACTTACAGGTACCATGAAACCTTTTTGGTTCTCTGAGCTCTTATTAAATGCATGCAAAATAGACACCTAGCAGGTATATATTCTCACCCCTGCGTTCCAGACTTGGCGCGGCCAGCGTCTTTCTCTCAATCCTTCGGGAAGAAGTAGGGCGAGGTTGAGCGTCCCACAGACCTCAGGAGACAACCAATACCTGCCAGCAGGTGTAGATGATTGGAGCTCAAATGGGGTGGGCTACTAAACCCCTCTTTATACACCTTGAGTCACGTAGGCTTCTTCCTGGTCTCAAGTGGCCAATTAGGAAAAATGGCTTTGAATGCCGAGTTTCCCACGAAGGGTGCAAAGCATAATTCACACCTGGGAAAATGCAGACAATGGGCACCTCTGGTATGTGATGGGTGAAGATTCCTCTCCTGGGACAGTGCAGGCGTGTCAATTACTGGTACTAGCCATCAGAGCAGCAGGAGGCCCTGGGTCGTCAGCTAGCCCATTTACTGTCTGGTTTCTGTTTATTAGAGTCATGGACAGGCAGCACACCTGCGTTCCCAGGGCATCAAAGGCTGACTGCCTTTCTCTTGCTCTCTGGCGGGGGGGGGGCAAGATGGGGTTTATGTCTGGCTACACTTGCTTAGATACATTATGATAAATTCTTATCTCAGTCACACTAGAGCTGTAAAAACATAAGACTTGACATACTGAGCCAGATCAGTGGTCTGTTCAGCATCTGACAGTAGCCAAGACCTAATACTTTGGAGGAAGGTAGAAGAAACAACTAAACAGTAGCCTACCTACCGAGGATACTTCTTCTAATTCCATCAGTGCATGGTAATTTATATGCCAAAGCATCAGGATTTATATTCCCATATTTTAACCATATTTTAATGTAATATTTAATTTTTCATCTGATTTAAGGTACATCTGGAATGTTTCATTGAAGTCAATGGAGTTACACTGGCGAAAATCATGATTGAGTCTAGCCCATAAATAGCGTTCTGCTAAATTTCCCCTCACAAGTCTCTCATTAATTTCTAGAAGGAAACCTGCAGACCCATTTTCATTTTAAGAGATAATCTGAGTGAATATTTTAATGTAGCTGTGACACTCTGTACCCCAGATTTATTATAGTAATATAATTATCTTATAGTTTATTAGGATACATTTTGCACAAAATAACTTATAAAGTGTCAATGGAAAAATTACAATCTGCTTGAATAGGATTCTCCTGTTTGTACACTTGCATCATTTTTGTATCTGGAGTTATGAATATTGACTGTATCCATATTTCGTGTTTGCTCCTCGGTAACACCCACAAAATTTGTTTACATCCCCACTAGCCAGCACATTGTGAAGGGGCTCTCCATAATAATGAATCATTAGCAGAAGTCAATTGGACATAGGAAAAGCTTACCTTTACCTGATAAGCTTCAGCCAGAATATGGGTAATGGGTGCCATAATGACTCATCAAAGCATGCAAAAACATGTGATTACATCAGATGACAGTAGTGTCCATCTTGTTGTTTGTACTTCTGCACAAGAACTGGTAGCAGGTATGGCTTGAAACAGGTATGACTTCTTGTCTCCACATGGAAGAAGCTGTAAAAGAGGGAAGTGACATATTTCTAGTCCTCACTCCCCCTACTAGACAAAACCTGAGGAAAAAAGACCTAACTGGGAAGGGGAGTTCCAGGCTGGAAAGAAGGAAAACTGCCTGTAAATGGAAGCTTGGTGGACTGTTCATATTATCTAACAGGATGAGACATTGCTTGATTCAAATCCTATCCAGGTTTGAGAACTTAAATTGCATTTTTGCTTTATTTCTTTGGTAATTTCCTCTGGTATGCTTATGACTTTTAAACACTTAACATCTAGCTTTCTGTACTTAAGATTTTTTAAACCTAAATTGGAGTGTTTAAAGTGCAAAGGGAAATCTGTTCAGGAACAGGGGCTAGTGCATTGTCCTGTCCAGATTGAAGGAGGGAAAGGCTGGGTAGTAATCTGTACTTGTTTACTGGTCACTTTTTTTGCTTTTTTTTTAAACCAGGGCAAGGCAATAAACTTCTGGGGTTTGAAGCTGTGGAGTTGACTGGAGCGGGGAGTTGATGTAACCTTGCTATTGTTCGTTCAGGAGTGGCAGAGAAGAAGAATTAATGTAACCACAGCTGGGTGTGTCCCTGCTTATATGTCTGTATAAGTGCAAGACCTGGAAGAGCAGATTTTAACTTATCTTTCAGGAGAGGTAGCCCAGGCTGGTGAGTCTGAGGGCTTAATCATACCCCAGTTCCAGGTGGCAGCCCAAGGAAAGCCTGTCACAATAGCAACTCCCAAATATTTTGCATGCATGACTCTATTTTGAGATTTACGCTGAGTCCTGCAACCTTCTCAGTGCTTCCACAGGCTCAAACAGAAATTTGTGCTCTCCAAAATGGTGTCCTCCACGCAGCATGATCTTTCATGCACTGTATGTGGAAGCTCATACTCTGTCGAGGAAACCATTTTGTAGAGCAGCCAGACAAATTTGGGGTCTGGACAGAATCATCATGTGACTTCTGAGTCCTATTGGTTAATCAATCAGGATTGCAACTCCATCTACTGATGCTGTGACTCTACTTGAGGTTGCAACACATACTTCGGGAACTTGTGTCTTCACAGGTATAGAATAGCAACATCACTTATTGTTTCATGTTTTTGAGCTTTCTCATTCAGGGAAAGTATGCACACTGTGAATACTCCTTTTGGATGTTGCAAACTGCTTAGCCTGGCTCACCCAGCAAGGTCCAGGTGCTGCTGTGGAAGGAGAGAGTGTAGTTATGACTTTTCTGCATCTGCTCCCCTTAGAGTGACTTGTGCTGTGTTACTGATCTCCCAGTGCCTCACTGATCTCAGGGTGCCATGAGATCTCCCTGCACTCCTGTAACTGTCATCATATCTGCCCCTTGTAGAGCACAAACATGTGCTGTGAAAGGTTCCTGGAGCATGGGCTAAGTAATTTAGAAGTTAGAACTAAAATATTTTGACACCGTTCCCTTAGCAGCTAAAACGTTAAATTAAGGAAATGCTCCTTTAAGTTTTAAATGGGAAGTCCTGGGGAAAAATTACTACTTGCGCAAGTGAAAGTAATGGAGTGAGTAAACAAACTCAACATCTTGTTTCATCTACAAAATTACAAAAGCAAGAAGTAACAGTGGTGGCTATCATAAATGAATTATTTGCCACATTCCACCATCACTCAGGAGCTTGAAAATTTCTTAATTTACTAAAACTGCATTAGAAGAGTGCTTTTTATGACTTTTGAAATTATGGCTTTAATTATTGATCAGACACTTCAGCATGTTATCAAAGCAACACATTAATTACCATAGGAGATAGCTGAACAGTCAAGAATAATGCTGAATCAATTTTAAATCTCTCTTTCTGCATACAAGTGGTGTGCCCAGTGATCATTGTCAGCTGTTAAATAAAAGGACTATAGGTGCTAAAGGAAATCCATAAGATGGCTAGCCAGATTGGTAGACTATTTGGATTCCTGGAATTATCTATAAAATACACTGTCTGCAGTATTTGTTTGCATCATAATACTCCATATAGTGCAAGCTCTGATGGGTCTACATGGCCCATATAATATACGGTAATCTCTCAGGCATGCTGTACAACATATGTTTTTAGTTTCTTTGGCAAGAAAAGATGCTTGGTTTCAGACTTTCCTTTATAATCAAAAGGAATTATGTACATGTTATATCTGAGCCATTCATGTAGCTGCTCTATTATCCACCTTTCTAGGATAATCACAAATACTGACAGCTCCAGGAATATTCTCTTATGTGAATAAGTTTCAGCCATAAAAGTAGAAACAAACTTGTTGTATATTAGCAAATTTTGCCTTTTGTGTGCTCATGTTTAATAATGCATGATGCCACATCCTGGCACCTACCTTATTCTCTTCTCAACTTAACATTTGTTTATGAATATTAGAACAGTAGTTCGTCATTTGCTAATCCATTTTTCTACAGAAACCAGAGAAATTTCCCATTTTACTGTCTGCAGCATGCACCAGAAAGCTGTCCTTTGAGATAAACCATACAATTGTTTTTGGACTTCTGTAGTGATTCAGAAACTAGGTTTGTGATTCAGAAACTACTAGACCTCCTGTTTTTACTACAGTATGCATGAATAGGACTTGGTATGAAGATGGCAATATGATATGCCACTATGTAAAAGGAGGCAAATCAGCTTTTCCGTTCATGCTCATGAGAGTTAATTGCATTGAATGTCATACCACTGCTAAGGAGGTTTTTAATCTCCCTTGGCAGCATGTTGAGGAGAACCTTACGGTTATGCAACACGAATTGTATTACTGTGCATTTACAAATAAAATAATCCTCCATATTTGAGTGGTTTTTTTTCTAGGGCTCAGTGAATGTTAAATAGAAGTATGTAAGTTTAGAGGCCACATTCAACTAAATGAAAATGCAGTTTTTCATTATTTTTGATGTAGTGTAGCAGGTAGTAGTATCTGCAGGTTCTATACATTTATTTTAGAATGCAGCATAGCATACTATATTGCCCTGTACAGTGCAAGTGAAAATTTGTTTTAGTTTGTTTCTTTCAGTTTCACTGTCTTTTTAAAAAATGTTTCTGGGAATTATTTATGGTTCTGGCATGTGTTCTGATTCTGGTATTCTACTGCTTAAAGGATAATAAAATGCCATGAGAAAACTAGCAACATTTTGACTTTATAAAGGGCTTTCTTAGAAAGAAATCAGTAATAAACATAAATCCCAAAATATTTGGGCTTCAGTGGGTTCTTGCAAAATCCAAAACACAGCTTAAGAATTGGGAATGCATGGAATTGATTAAAAGGATTTCTGATCAACTCAGAAGACTTGTGTATTGTGAGGAAGTCAGTTAAATAGCTACTGGCTGAACATGCATGATATTATTTTGGGAAAGGTTTGAGAGAGAAACAATTGGAAAATCTTGTACTTTTCTCGGTATGTCAGGATCAGAGGACTCATTTAGCCAAACCCAAATGTTTGGGTTTGAGTTCAGATAACCATTACTACTTTGGATGGTATTGAAGGCTCTGGAGTCTATAAAATGTTGGATCACCTAACTGGATATTTTCCAAAAGGTTTTCTAGCAAAATTTCAAGCACTTGTCGCATGTATGGAAATATTGTAAAAAAAGCCCCTTTGAAGTGATTTTTAGCATGGATGGTACTCCAGAGATCATCACAGTAAATCTGGATCTTGTTCTCATATCACTTCCTTTCTAATGGGATTGTGACTTTCAACCCCTCATGTGGGCTACTAGAGCTATGTCTACACAGCAGTGTTATTTTGGAATAACTGACCTTATTCTGAAATAACAAAGAGCATGTCTACACTACAAGCCTTTATTTCAAAATACTGTCGAGCTGGAGGACTTCTTATTCTGACTCCTGTAACCCTCATTTCACAAGGAATAAGGGACATCAAAGGAAGAGTGCTCTTCCTTCAAGTTCCTTCTGTGTAGACAGTGCCAAAAGCTGAAAAACGCTATTTTGAATTAAGCTACACAATTGACGTAGCTCAAATTGTGTAGCTTAATTTGACCATTGACCTGCTGTGTAGATGTGCCCTTGGAGCCCTGCTGGTGGGAACTTAATAGGAGATGTACTGTTTCAGTACATGTCCCAGGTACTCTAACTTAGTTCCTCAAATTCCTGGCCTTTTCACTTTGTGGGCTGAACTAGATGGTTCCAAATCCCCAATGGAAGGGAGTTTGTGGTTTTGTACAACTGTCCCTCTGTTTCCCAGGCACTATCCATTTCTGGCAGTCACAACTTGAATTCTTCAGTCGAATGAACTGGACTCTAAACCTCTAATGAAGGGAACACATCTCCTTTGATAATATGGTGGCTATTTGATTAGCTAGATCCTTGGTCCAAAGCTGTTTAATACTGTGCACCTTGCTAGGTTTCAGAACAGTTTAATAGTAGCCTTGCACAGTAACGTCCCTTTTTTAAAACTTCATTTTCTTTTTGTTTTTAAAACTCCTATTTTTAATCAAATCAGTGCTTACCATGCAATATTCAGTTTTTTAACTGTTAGAAAACACTGATTTAAACATTTATCTAACAACCACAGACATCTTCTCCTCAATAGGAGTGAATCTAAGATGTTGGCTTCAAGCAAATGTGACAGAGTTTCCATTTCTTTGTCACCTATGTGAAACACTTAAGATTACTGAAAAAAGTAAGCAAATTTTGCTCACTCTCCTAATTTGTAAATGTGTTTGGCATAGTTTATCTAAAAATGTACATGTAAAATGTCATTCTTTCTTGCTTTCTTCCAGGTTTATATCCATCTGTTGTAGTAGCTGTAGGTTCCTGCTTCAACTTAATACCCCACATGTGCCCCCACTGGAGAATGGAGACAGCATAAAATCAAATGTATTTAATTATTAATCATGTTTATTACAGCAGTTCTGAAGGATTATCCATGAATGGTGCTTCCTTGCACTAGGCTTTATATAAATACGTGAGTAGATGGTCCTCGCCCCAAAGAGCTTGCAATCCAAATAGAGAAGACAGACACAGAGTAGGAGAAGAGAGAGAATACAGAAGTAGAACAATCAATCATGGTTGTTCTATGATTTTTTGGGTGATGGACTGTATGTGGATGGTCTCCTCTGCACAGATCTAGATGGTATGGGGGAATGCTAGTGGAGCCCCATTTTCTCCTTTCCCCTCTTCATTGGCTTCAAGAGTTGATAAGCATGGTGAATGAATGAAGAGGTCTTTACTCCAGCACACAGTTAATTCACTCTGGCAGGACAGTTGGGGAATATTGTGGTATTTCTGTGTTTATGTGAATAAATAGGGAATTTAATTCTCCAGTGCCGTAAACCTCATCTGTGTTACACACACACACACACACAATTCCTTTAAAATGTTGAATATTCTGAACAATACTGAATAAACCACAGTGATGCAGATATGTATGTATGAAGTTCACAAATGACATGCATGTCATAGTTTTATATATTTAGCTATAGTAAATCTGAGTGTTCAGCCATAAGGCACTTTTCTGAAGCATAAAAAAACTGAATTCCTATCCTACTCAGCTGTTCATGCTTTTTGAAATGGTCAGAGTTATACAAATATAATAGGGCTGTCAAGATTTTTTTTAAAACAATATTCATATGATTAATCACACTGTTAAACAATAATAGAATACCATTTATTTAAATATTTTGGATGTTTACTTCACCTTCAAATATATTTGAAATATTTATTTCAGTTATAACACAGAATGCTAACTGTTCAGTGCTCAGTTCATATTTATTCTTATTGCAAACATTTGCACTATAAAAAAACCCTTCAATTCACCTAATTGAAATATTGTAGTTGCAATCCCTTTATAATGAAAGTAGAACTTAAAAATGTAGAATTATGTAAAAAAGAATGACTATACTTCATAAAACAATGTAAAATTTTAGCGCTTACAAGTCCACTCAGTCTTACTTCCTTTTCAGCCAATCACTCAGACAAACTTGTCTGTTTGTCTGTCAAGCTTTGTGTGTGAAAATGCTGCCCACTTCTTATTTACAGTGTCACCTGAAAGTGAAAACAGGTGTTTGTATAGCACTGTTGTAGCTGGTGTAGCAAGATATTTATATGCCAGATGTGCTAAAGTTTCATATGCCCCTGCATAGTTCAATCACCATTCCAGATGACATGCATCCATGCTGTTGATGGAGTCTTCTTAATTACCGTCCAAAGTAGTCCATATTGATGCATGTTCACTTTCATCATCTGAGTTAGATGCCATCAGCAGAAAGTTGCTTTTCTTTTTTTCTTTTTTTCTTTTTGGTGCTTTAGGTTCTACAGTTTCTGCATCAGAGTGTTGCTCTTTTGAGCCTTCTGACAGCATGTGTCACGCCACGTTCCTCTCGGATTGGAAGGCACTTCAGATTCTGAAGTCTTGGGTCTAATGTGGTTGCTATCTTTAGAAATCAACCTTCTTTGTGTTTTGTCAAATCTGTCATAAAATGTTCTTAAATATAACAACATATGTTAAAGAATGGAGAGAAACATCATCAGAGACGACCATAATGTGGAGTATATAGCAGAACGGGGGTAAAAATCAGAGCAGGAAACATACAATTGCCCTCCCTCCCCACCAAGAGTTCAGTCACAAACCTGCAAGGCTCAACCAGCGTTTCTGGCTTTTGCAGTTTTTCAGAACCCTGGTAGATGGTGCTCTGGGAGAGCAAATGTGGATTTGTGAGAGTAGCATTTTTGCCAAGAAGGTGCTGAATCATAGCTAATGTGGAGTTCCGTCTGGTTGAAATATCTTGTACGAGAGGTTCTTGTTTCTGTCCATTTGCAGCTTGTTGGATTCCTAGCTCTGTACTGTTAGCCTGACTGTTTGAAATGGCCCACAAGATTTTTACATTTTGCCAGCATGTTTTCAGAACCATCATCACTGAGCACTACATGCATTTCATGTGTTCAAAAGGCAAGTGACGAGCTGTTGCTACCATCATATTACATGTACTGTCAGTACTAAACGTTGTTACCTTTTTTTGAATAGTCCATTCTTTTACAACATCCACACAGCGCTCTGCACATACGTCAGCATAATGCTTCTCTTCAATCTGAGATACTGTTACAGTGAACAATTGAAGTGCCAATGAAGCATCAACAAGGTGTGTCATGACACTAAAACAGCTGTGATTGCCCAAGGATGACTAGTGATCCCCGGTGCATTTTTCAGAAGCACCAACATTGTAGTCCTCTCGTTGCTTTATAGGTCATGTGTCTATTATACAATGGTTCCACGGGAGGGCAAGGTATATGACTGATTGGAAGATGCTATCTGAATAACATCTCTTAGCTCTCTGTCATTTACAATGTTGAGTGGTCTGCAGTCCATAGCTATCCACTTTGTAATAGCACTGGTTAAAATGTATTTTGTTTGATCCATGGCACAGTAGCAATCCTGAAACTCTGTAATTGTACTTGGTTGCAGCAGGCTAAATTCATTTGCTGGTGGTGGGTTATCTGTAGCACAAGATCTGGAGGTAAAAGCATGCTTCGCACGTAGGTGGTACTGCAGACTTGAAGTGCTTCTGTGGTATTGGAACTCAGCCTTGTAGTAACTACAGATAACAGTCTTTTTAGCCAGAGAAATATCTGAAGTATATTAAACATAAACTTCTCATTCAAAAGACCTGAAATGCTGCTGCTTTGATCTATTTATTAACTTTTTCTGATAGTTTATTAACTCCAGATCATGAAAACAGAGTAGAACTGTGTCAATGTGTGGAATGATTCAATAAATTCCTCTATATAATCAATATATTTGTGTCCTATTCAAAAGAGTCCTTGCCATGGACATGGAAAGATTTTTACCTCAGCATTAACATTCAGTAGGGGAGTGAATTGCACAGGAGGGTTTTTGATCACCTGCTGCTGCAGGGTTTGCCATTTGAACCCTATTTTGTATGTGTCCTTCAGAGGAGTTTTGGCTTATTAAAGGGGTAAAAAAACATTATCTCAGAAAGTGAGTACTTTGGAGAAATGCTTCAGAGAAGAAAGGTACATTCTTTATGTTGCTTTTCTTGGTTTGGGTTTCTGAGCTCATGAGATTCATCTCTTGTCCAAAGAGATCTTCATCTTAGATAGCTGCATTTAATTTTGGAGGGAGAACAAGGGAGAGGAGAGGTAAGCAATATCCAGAGGGGAGCCAACAAAATTGCTGGGCCCCTGGGCAAGGTGGGGGGGAGGGGGTCTGACCTTGCACTTGCAGAAGAGGTGGGCCTAAGATAGAAGGGGCAGGGTTAAGGGCAGCCAGCAGTCAGTGCTGCCCAGACCTGCTGTGGTTTCCCCCTACCAGCCTTTCAGTGTTGCCCAGAGCATGCGGTGCTCCATTGGAGATTTAAGTAGCGGCAGTGGCTAACAGAGGCCCAGGCCCTTTTGAATCACTGAGTCCCAGAACAGTTGCCCCCCCTGTATCCCTCCTGTTGGCAGGCCTGATAGTGACTTGTGCAGGAGGAGAATCAGGGAAAACAGGAAGCTTGGGGGTGGGGGAAGGTGGTCAGCCCCAGCTTCAGGCAACATGGAGGCAACATGGAGCTCAGGGGCAGCCCCAACTGCACAGAGGTTGATAAGGGAGGTGTCTTGCTCCTGCTTCTGGAAGGGTGGTTTCTGATACTAGGATTGCCAGGCTCACTTCATTTCACTGAGTCAGGTGGGATCCTTTCAGCAGAGTGAGCCCTTTTTTGCAACAGCGGGCGGATTTATTTGAGGACTCATACTCTGGGGCTGAGGGGGGAGAGGCTGGTGTAGGGAAACTGAGCTCACCAAACCTCTGTGCTCTATGGGGTATCCCCAGAGTGATCAGCCAGCTACGGGCAATGCAGCATGATGCAGAGGTGTGTGTGTGGGGGGAGAATAGGTCCCAGGAGTAAGGGGCCAGCCAGGAGGAAGAGAGTATGAGGCTGACTAGGTGATGATGCATCTTGTTTTAGCTAGGATGGTTCCCTTTTCAGTTCTGTCCCAGCTGTCCCTACATTTTCACCAAATCTGGACATTTGTCCCTGATGCAAAGCAGAGAGTGGTGGCAGCACAGAGCTGGGGCGAGGGATCAGCCTCAGATGGGGGATGCACAGAACTGGGGGGAGACGGGGATTAGTTTCAGCCTCAGGGGGCACAGAGTTTGGGGTGGTGGAGGGATCAGCCCCCATCTGCAAGCAGCATGGGCAGCACAGGACTGGAAGGAGGTGAGTCCCAGCCACGGGCAGTGGGGGGCTGGGGACCCACAGTTAGCAGTGCGGAGTTCAGGGGTGCTCAGCCCCAAACTGTGGGTAGCACAGAGCTCAGGATGGTGTTCGGGGTGTGTGTGTCAGCCCCAGCTGCAGACAGTATATGACTCAGGGTCACCCCCATCTCTGGGCAGCACAGGGCTCGGGGCCAGGGGTCAGTTCCTGCTACAGATGCAGGCAGCACAGGGTTGTGAGGAGGTAGATGCCACTGTGGATGGTGGGAAGTTTTGAAGGGAGGTCAGCCCCAGATGCTGCTGGGGAGGCTAGCCCTGGCCCCCTGTAGGCATAGGGAGGGTGGCTTAGGTGAGCCCTGCAAAGGAGGGCAGCTTGGGCAAGCCCTTCTGGCTGTTTTACTTTAAGAAATATGGTCACGTGGGTGGAGGTGTAAAGATCTTTACTTCTTTGCTGGAGCCAGGATAAGAAATACATCTCTTTCTAGCTTCTTCTCTTTCTGCCTGCCCTCCAGCGGCAGCTTGCATTATTCTACCTGACCAGACCAGGTTCTTTGGAGCAGCTGCTGCTGCACTTCTGCCCAAAGGAGCTATGGTTAAATGCATGTTAAAAAGTGCTAATTTGTGCTGTGCATTAATTGCATGTGTTAACGGCCATTAATTGACAGCCCTAAAATATAATATTTAAAATAAATGCAGGAGACCATTTTCTTCTCAGGCAAATGTTCATTAGCAACATTCAAAAGTGGTTTGCTGCTAGATATTTCCCCCAAAAATATCAGACAAAACACATGACTGACTCCTAGTTCTAGTTCTGAGATTGTCCTGCTGCTGAAAATAGCTTTTGTCTTGTGATGATATAATTTAAATCTGCCTCCCATGATAGCAACTCACAAAGTCACTAATTAAAAATAATGGCCTAGAGTTTTTATATCATAACATACACGTACACTGCTTAAAATCCTCTTAAGGCTTGAAGAGACACATAACTGTCATAGTGCCATCTTTGCATGCAAAAGTTTAGTTGTGGTGCCATTTGCAGCCCGCAGAGCATGTGATGTCTTGTCTCTTGAGGATAATGCATAAACTGATGCTCTTAATAGAAATTGTTGTTTGCACACACATCAATACCAGTGGTTTCCCTCTATAGAATTTTGGAAATCTTTCCGTATCTAAATAGCTAATAACAAAAGGCCTGATAATCCCATCCACAGGGAACTATCTCTTGCATGAGTCTAAGAGACTCCCACACAGATTTTTCCAGATTCCTCTATTAGGGTAGCCTTCCTGGCTGCCTGCCTTCCTTCCTTGACTCTATGCCAGCTGTAGTTCTTGGGCACTCTCTACAGCACCATGAATGAAAAAGAGCTTTATATATCTAGACCTCACCAGTTGGTGGTTGCCTATGGAACCCCCAGAGAGAAAGCTATAGAAAAGTGATAGTTTCTGCTTATAATCCTGCCTACCATTGCCTGTTCCATTTTCATCTCCTTTAAATGTATCCTGGACCTGCAGGTCCAGTTTTTCTCAGTCAACATGTCTGGGGGAAAAGGAAATTATATCCTGGGCCCTAGTTCCCCAGAGTGGAGGGTTTTCCCACCTTAGTTCTGGGATCAGAGGTGCTAGGGAGAGGTCTGTTCCTAGTTGGGCCCAGTTTTATTCTGACCCCCTTTTACCGGCAATATTCAGAGATTCGAGATGCATGAAGAGTTGATCCCTGTACCACCACACACAGTTGAGATGTTCTAGTGGGGCTATTGGAGAATACTGTGCTCTTATATATGTTCTTTGCCTAAATAGGAATTGAATTCACCAACACTATGTATCTGTCATTTTACACAATTGTAGAGAGAACCTCCCTCAAGCTTGTGGAATGGTGGGGGTGCTCTCTGCACAGGTCCAAAAGACCTATATGGAAGAGATCAGGTCTGAAATGGCCCAATAGTTTCTTCTCTCCTGTAATATAGTGTAGAACTCTTTAAATAGGGGCTTGAGTTCTGGAACAAAATTCTTTCAGTTCACTCAGAAAGGTGGCTAAAAAACTGTGCAGTATAGTGATTTTAAAATTCAAAGCATTTTATAAATATTAACAATTGACAGCACCCGTATGAAGTAACAGGGAAATTTTCAATTTGCCACCATAGATGGGGGTGCTGAGTGCTGCCTCACACCCTTACTTGAAACAGTTTCCATGATATATAGGGTTTACAATTTGGGTCAATGGCTCTCAGAACCTCCACTATACATGTTCTACTATCACTGTTTGCCTGACAGCTGCATACAAGGTCTAAGTTAGTGGCAAGACAACCAGTTAAGATAGAATGAGTAATGTATACACTACATTTACTAGAATTGTTGAAATGTTTTCAGCCATCAACAAGATAAATAGTATTTCCACACAGACAGAAATATTCAGTGGGTATTCCCCTACACTTAAAATAATAAAACCTCATGAAGAATGACAAGAACTTTCAACAATTCAAAAAAAATAGTCTGGCCTCAAACAGCATTTCTTAGACACACAAGTTTTGTCTAGAGATAGTAGATATTTCACAGATTTGGATCAATATTTCATAGTACTTTTTGAAAACATTGGAGAAAACAGTAGCTGAAATACTCCACTATGCCACAACATTATCTACCATTCAAAACTATTAATGTCCACAAAATTTTCCAGACTGCATGTAGTAACAGAAAAATAAAAACTCTTGGGCTATGTCTACACTGCAGGCTTCTTGCACAAGAACTTTTTGCGCAAGAGTTCTTGCACAAAAATTCTTGTGCAAGAGTGTGTCCACTCTGCCATGTGCTTTTGCTCAGGAGATGTGCTTTTGTGCAAGAGCGTCCATGGCAGTGTGCATGTTCTCGAGCGCAAGAAAACTCTAATGGCCATTTTAGCCATAGGGTTTCTTGCGCAAGAAGCCCCTGTTCCCATCAACACTAGCCTTTTTGCGCAAGAGCTCTTACGCAAAAGGCTTATTCCTCATGGGGAGAGGAATAACTCTTGCACAAAAAGCCCTCTCTTCTGACGATCTACTGTAAACTTTCTTGTGCAAGAACGGGCTTGTAGTGTGGACGCTCTGCAAGTTTTTGCGCAAGAAGCCTGAAGTGTAGACAAAGCCATAGATTGTGCATTACAGAAGGTGGCTTCATTTTACAGTAATAATGCTGCAACTGGTATTTTTGTTGGATGTATTGCACAACACTTATAGCAATAAATTATTCCAAAGCTATAACCTAAGTAAGTAAGCAATTCTGATCACAATTTAGTGTCTGATTTGAATCTAAAGACTAAAACAGCGTGTTAGCATTGTATGAACAGTGATGTATAAGCACCATTGGGTCTGATGAGCATCCCAGCAACTGTAAGACTTCATTTAAGCAACCATGTTGTAAAACACTTGCAGAGTTTCTGGGTTTTTTTATCTTGAAACAGCAAGCAATACAGCATGTGGTATTTTCTCATCTTGATGCACAGAGAATTAATTTGTCATCCAAACACTTCCCTTGTAGAGAAGAGCATGTCACCAACAGTAGGAAGTGAGGATTTTTAAGCATGAAAAGCTATTTTTTCCTTCAACCACCTAATTTCTGAGACCGCAAGACAAGAACACATTTGATTTCAGACATCAAAATAGCAACATATGTAGTTTCAAAACACTGGTTTAGAGATTTCAAATTATTTACTATAAGGCCTCAGTCCTAAGCACAAAAACTATTATAGTTCAGAGACCTCAAAAGCATTTGACATGCCTGTCCTTCACAGCCACCCATACTATTGCTCATCTTGGGGTACCTATTCCTGTCTCCTATCCTCACCTATGGAATATATATAATTCACAGCTGCCCACCTTCCTTCCCAGAAGCTTTTTACAGATCTCTCTTCCAAACAATTGCCTATATGGCAATTTAGGAGTAAGGGAAAGATAGCAGGGGAAATATCTTCCTAGTGTCAGAAGCAGAGCTGGAATTCATCTTGTTGACTCAGTCAACCAGGACAGCCTGAGAGTGTGCTAATGGCTCAGAAATGGAGCTCAGTCAAGAACAGCAGTGGGGTTTGGGAAAATTTGTGGTTTATGCTGAATCTAGTTCAGATCTTTGTTCCGTTCCCTTTTCTTCTACTTTGTTTAGCAATCACCTCTCAAAGATAAGAAGTGGCAGTCTTCTTGACCAGTGTGCCTAACGCTTAGAAAAATGAGCCAGAGTTGGAGTTCCATTCCCAGGCTAAGTCTACACTGCCACTTTGCTGCACTGCACCTTTCTGGCTCAGGGGTGCAAAACACTTTTCCCTCCACAAGTGCAGCAAACTACAGCACCAGTGTAAACAGGCTCTTGGATCTCTTAGCTACTTCCTTCTTGGAGGTGATTTACATAGAGCACTGCTTCAGCTGCACTTCAATTTTAGAAATGTAGTCAACCCCCCCAAATAGCTGATCCCTGGGCCTGCTCAAACCATATTGCATCTGCCACTGAGACCATTAGTGCAAACGAGCTAATCTTATGGGGAAGTCTAAGCAACCGAGTGAATTTTCCCTGGAGATGTGGATTCAAATGCCCTCTGTCACCAGCCAGCTGGTACTAGGATATCATTCTGATAGGACTTTTGTTTGGTTATGATTCATAATATCTGTATAGACTTGGGCAGAAAATTTACAATTTTTTGCCTCTTCTTCCTCTTCCCCCCCAACCCCAAGAAACAAAGCCAAACCAAGTGGGCTGTGCCCACAAAAGCTCATGATACCATCTACATGTTTTGTTAGTCTTTAAAGTGCTACCAGACTATTTGTTGTTTTTTAAGTTCAAACAGAAAAAGTCTGTGTACCCAAACTCCTACTTCAAGCAGATGCTTGAGAAATTACATCAACCTGGCACTCTTCCCTGAGCTCTGTAGAATCAGGCTTTGTCTGGTAAGGGAGTGATAAATTCCACAGTCACTGGCCCACTACTGAGAACACTGGCCCCAGTCCCAGATGTTTAAATCTAAGGACTATTATCTTGAGCACTTTAACTAATCTCAGGTGCTACTGTGGTGTGTCTGGAGACAGATTTGTTTTTCCACAGGAAGGTAGGGCTTTTGTAATGTAGGGCTTTAAAGCTCACTCTGCTGGAGCTGTGAACTCATAATATTCTCCTATGATTTCCAGGAAGGTGGCTTTCCCTTTTTGTCCGTCTCTCAAATGACCAATTTTTAGCCACTTTCTAGTTGCTAAAAGCTCAATACAGCTTTGTATGTTTAATAATTGCCTCCTTTTCAACTCACACCATACATAATTGGTTTGAAAAGCCATTAAAACCCAATGAGAGACCCAAAACTTGAATGGCCCTGCGTTAACTTTTATTTTTCATAGACCTGCACAACTTCCCTGAAATAAATCTCCCTTGGCTTTTACAGTAAAGAATACAAATTCAGCAAAAATGATTTTAGGTACAGTTTTTTGCCTTCTACTCTTTTATTTTTATCTTAGATTTGCTCATACAATTTACTTATGCTGCAGAAGTGACCATTTTCGTTCCGAAGACTTTTTGAAAAAGATTCTTGTTAATGTTCAATCTAATTTTGTACTTGAAAATGTCACTCAGTTTTTGCAAACTGCACATGAAAATATTCAACATGGTGAATGCTTTTGCAACTCTAGTACACCTCGTGCTCAGACTTTTGGTCTGAACTGAATTTAATGGACATGGAATTGATTTAATTACTGGAGCTTATGTAAATAAAAACCCCCAGTGGTTTACTTCTTACCAAGCATTGAACAAATGAAAACTAATTTAAAAATAAACTGGTTTTGCTTGTAGTTAGCTTTTACCTGATGCAATTTATACCATTAGGCTACGTCTACACTGCAGGCTTCTTGCACAAGAACTGTTTTGCACAAGAACTCTTGTGCAGAAGGTCTTCCACAAGAACGCGTTCACACTGCCATGTGCTTTTGTGGAAGAGTGTCCATGTCAATGTGGACGCTCTCTTGCGCAAGAAAGCTCTGATGGCCATTTTAGCCATAGGGGTTTCTTGCGCAAGAAAATCATGTTGCCTGTCTACACTGCCTTCTTGTGGAAGAGCTCTTGCACAAGAGGGCTTATTCCTCATGGGGAGAGGAATAACTCTTCTGGAAGAAGCCCTGTTTTCTGATGCTGTGCTGTAAATTTACTCACACAAGAACACGTGTGCAGTGTAGACACCCGGCAAGTTTTTGAGTAAGAACAACTGTTCTTGTGCAAAAAGCCTGCAGTGTAGATGTAGCCATAGAGAAGCACTTAGTTGATATAGCTACTTCAGATAGCTTTTCGTATTTTTGTATTGCTATTAGATCAATCCAACACCTTTTGATCAGACAAAACTCTGGCAGGCCAATAGTTTCAATTGCTATTAACTTTTGCCTGCATAATTTCATTAAAAAAGCAAAGATTACACAGGATGTTGTTTTTTCTTTGGTGATTCATGTTTATTAGTTACTGTTATGCTGTTAGTTCTGTTAGGAGTTATTCTTAAATGGACTATTTCTACTTCTGTATAGTTTCTATTACTCGGAATGCCCTTCATGTTGACTTCCCTGCTGTCGCTGGCTGATTGCCTTAGTTTTAATCCTGTCAGTAAAATGTTATGGTTGAACTAATCTCCCCTAGGAACTTTCAGTATCTCCTGTAGAAGTCAACAAGGAGTTTGTCCATTAAAGCAGCCTGATGGCAACACAACAAGTCACTGGGAAAAGACACCTGGACCAATGCTGAATGGGGATATGTAAACTTTATACCCTCCAGTAGCTCTCCAAGCTACAGGGTTTTCTTCTCTTTGAAGGCAAACTGCATGAAATCACTCCAAGAACAGTAATCTGAACAAAGGCAAGATTTATTACAAGCAGAGAAAATGGGAAGATGTTTGCTTAACGTCTCTAGGGTTACTCTTCTGATCCCTAGATTTGTATTATAGTTTCCATCTCATGAAAGCTTCCCACCTTGAATGTTTCTGGTCAGCCTGTCCTCTCTCCATGTTGCTTTTGGGAGAGAGAGAGAGAGAGTGAAGATCTCCTCTGTCCCTCAACCTCAACCATTTGCTCTGATAAACTTAAACAACAAATGGTCTGGTAGCACTTTATTGACTAACAAAACATGTAGATGGTATCATAAGCTTTCGTGGGCACAGCCCACTTCTTCAGATGACCGGATGACTCTGGTCATCTGAAGAAGTGGGCTGTGCCCACGAAAGCTCACGATACCATCTATTTGTTTTGTTAGTCTATAAAGTGCTACCAGACCATTTGTTGTTTTTTAAGTTTATCCTGTACACTGTACTAAGATACCCCCTGAAGCATTTGATCTGAAACATTGTACTCTCACTTTGCAAACCAGTTTTCTCCTGTCTCTGTAAGTGCAGATACAGGCTTAATCCTGCAGCAAGCAGTTCCTCAATGTGAGGAGAACATTAACAACAATTGTGTGGCGTATGGCTGATGCACAAACACAGGAGATGGTGAAAATTACATGGCACTAAGTGATGTCCTTTATGCAGCCTTTCTTAAGCACTTGAATTTTGATCATTTCCTGGCGCATAAGTTTAGCTAATAAATAGAAAAATAGTGAGAAGTATCTAGTCTGGTAGGAGAGGGAAGTTGGGAATTTTCTTCTGTTTTTACAGCCTCAAATTTGTGTATATTCATCTGAGCAGAACAGTAGTTGCTAAGCAATTAAAGACCCCCTACTGTTGTATAGCTATGCTGCTAGTTCAGCTGTAATGAGCCATTTACAGTAGATAGCCAAGTAATGTGCCATAAAGGTGGCCAGCTACTGTAGCTGATTCATTTAAGGGATGTGGACTTAGTGAAGGAGCAGAATAAGATGATGAAATACCATTGAAAATAAAGCAAATGGAGAAAGAGCAAACTAAAATACTTTAATGATAAAATAAAAATGCAAACAAGTTGAAGAAAAATAAATCATTTAAAAAAACCTCCCAAATTATTTTATAAATGGAATGAAATAAACAACGAGTGAAACAGAGAGGTCAAAACCCAAAAGCAGAAATAAAATATAAAGCAAGTGAAAGATAAAAGAAAGACGCCATCATAATGACTGTTCAAAGCTTCAGTGAGGAAGACCAATGATGTGCAAGAGGATAAAAGCTATACAAAATGAAATTAAATATTCTGGCACATCAGGAAAAAAAGAGAAGAAAAGGAAATGGAAATGGATGAAGAAAGGCAGAGATAAGTGTTAAAAGGACTAGACTGAGCTGTAAGGTTCTGCTTTGAGTATGAGCCAACCCAAGAGACAGCAGTCACCAATTCTCTGACCCCCACCTTCTTGTTCCTTTGTGGCAGGTAAGTGTATATGGGCATGTCTGCACTCGGAAATTATTTCAAAATAACTAAATTTGAAATAACTCCTGAAATAAGCATATTCTCCAGTGAAAGCAGGAGTACAGATTTTGAAATAACCAGCCTGTTATTTTGAAATAATGGACGTGGTAGTGTGAACGCTCTGTTTATTATTTCAAAATAAGGGATGTTGTTTCAAAATAACTCCCTAGTGTAGACCAGGGCTATGTGTAGGGAGTGCATTGTGATACCCCTATTAACAGGTACAGCTAATTTGTCCACTGTCTGGTGGATTAAGAGGAAGCAGAGTCACGGCTTTTGCTGTAGGAAATTCATTACTCCTATTTGTTTACATTTATAAAAGGCATATTGGCCACATTTCTCTACAGCCATTCAGTTTGTTCTCATACCATACCAGCAATAATATGATGCATTTTGAAGTGATGATATTCCCACTGATGCCCTCTTATAGTCAGGAACATCGTAATTTTTTTTCTTCACTGCCCTAATAGATCTCATTGTATCAGCTAAACCACATATACAGAAAAAGCTACTTTGAAAGTAATTTCCCTACATGGAGGTACATAAGAACTTCTTTATGAGCATGCTATTCATTGATAGGATCCTATTGATTGATTCTATTCCATTAACACAGAAAATATGTGACCCTCCAAGTTTTCATGGCTGTTTCCCAAGTGATGGCTACCAGAAGATGAGACTGGGTTCCATAATGATAGAATTGAGATCATTGTCCTGATAAAAATATATATTGTCTGCCTATTTGATCAAGAGCTCCTCCTAAACGGTAAGAGCTAGGCCCACCAAATTCAGCTTCCTTTGAACACAACTTAAAGCAACGTAAAAGTTTACTTGTGCCAGGAAAACAGAATGTGCATAGAATGGGATTGCTTCTCATAAAAGCAAACAGAAAAGAGAGGGAATCACCAGATCAAGTACAGTCCTCAAAACTGATATAACTGCAAATGTTAAAAGAGATGAACCAAGATGAGCCAGAAAAATAGGATGAACCTGGAATCAAATCTCATTAAATCTTATAGAAAAGAGAGAAAATGGCAAAATTTGGAGTACTGCTCTGTTTAGGTACAGGTAAATCGATGGTTATGTTTTGAAAACTAGGAGACAATGTTATTGGAAACCAAATTAAGTACAGCTCTTTGTTAAAACATAGTGAATTATAAGAATTTATAGGGGGTGAAGAAATAAAATATATTTGATAGAATTTCCCTTTTAAAAATACTAACATTAACTTTATAAAAATAACACTGTATTTTTGAGAAATATAATAATTTCAATGAAGCATGTACATTTTCCTTTTATTTAAAAATGTAATTGGGTTAAGGTCCTGAGCAATGTCAGATACATCTCTTACACACACACATACATAACAATCTATGTGTGTATATAATATAAATTAACATTAATTTTAGAGAATTGTTCAGAAAAATCTATACTCTTTGCTGTGCAGTAAATAAAATATGGACATGTTCTGGGGTATATAAATTCTATAGGCCAAGAAGGGGCTAACTGGAGCTTGTGAGTTCTATTTGCACCATCTTGTTACAGCAGGACGGTGTTTTTGACTCAGGGAAGTGTTAAATGGAAGAAATTCAAAATAGTTGGAAGAAGGGGACCCTGGAAAAAAATTAGTCTGGAGGTTCCTTCTTTGTGGAATTAATGACCTAATAGCAACCAGGCAAAGTGAGACCCATGAGAAGTCTACAGAACTAGAGTTAACTCTTGTGATGGGCTCTGAAAAAGGAAGTCCAGGGAAGCAGTAGTACTGTCAGCATTCTATAGAAAAATGGAGAACTAGGGAAAACTTAGGGAGGCAAGCCTGAGATGGGTAGAAGTTAGTTTATATTTTGCTGTTGTTCTGGGGGGGTGGAGGGGGAAGGGTTGTATTTGCCCGAGGGACTCCAAAGAGAAGCCAAACGCATTTGTTGAAAAGGTGAGGAAGTTGTGCTGATTTTGTCCAATATTTTATTTGTCTGGGACATTGATTCCATAGAAGCTATAGAACTATGGTGTTTTACTCGCCACCATATAAGACCACTGAAATCTAGAGGAAGAGAATTGAGACAAAGATTCTGAAATGCTAGTTTATGCCATAAGAGATTGCTCTAAGTGTAGTTACGGCCGCCGCAGGCCCTTGAGCAAGATCAGGGAGGAAGCTCCATGCTTCTAGATAGGGCAAGGCCTTGTGCAGAATGCATGGGGCCAGAGTAGCTAGCCCCCACAAGCCTCAGAGCTGCTTGGAGTGTGCCACGTGATTCTCTGGGTGGTGATTTTAAAGGGATCAGGTCTGTGGTCACTGCCACTGCTGCAGTAACCATGATGGTGTCCGGGAGCCCTGGGCCCTTTTCAATCTCTGAGCCCTGGAGCAACTACTTCCTTGGCCCTCCTCCCTACTACTATTGGCAGGCCTGGGTTGCTGCAAAGAATGGTACATCTATTATAGGCACAAACCTGAATAGGTTTATGCAGTCAGTTTATGGTTAAAAGCATTGGAAATCTGTATATCCTCAGTGCTGCTTGATAAAGAAATGAAGCACCTGGATAGGACACATTCTGGAAAGTATGGAAAAGCAGACAACTGGTCTTTGAAGTAAAAATTCATTTTCACAAATGAGCTTTATGTCATGATTCTTTAGGCCCCTTTGTTCTGTCCATGAGTCTCCGCTCTCATGATGGCATCCAGCTCTAACTTCCTTCTCCCCAGGTTTGTCCTACTAGGGGGGAGGCAACTTGTAGGCAGCTTCAAGAGATTTTTTCCCTGGTTCCTCAGGATGCTCTGCTCTCCAGGCTGCTTCACTTAGGCTATGTCTATACTGCACCCGTTTTGCACAAGAAATATGCAAATGAGGCTAAGTGTGGAATATCGCTGAGCCTTGTTTGCATGATTAACGAGTGCCCGCTTTTTGCGAAAGAGGCTTTTGCGCAAAAAGGAGCCGTCTATATGGCTCCTTTGTGCACAAAACCCTCCTCTTGCACAAGAGCCGTTTTTCTGGAAAAAAATGTGGAAGAACGACTCTTGCGCAAGAGGGGTTTTTTGCACAAAAAGCGGGCACTCGTTAATCATGCAAACAAGGCTCGGTGATATTCCACACTTAGCCTCATTTGCATATTTCTTGTGCAAAACGGGTGCAGTATAGACATAGCCTCAGCTGGTTACTGTGGACCCCCCAAAGCAACTAACAAGCATAGTACTGTGAGGACTAATCCTGCCTCCACATCTCTGATTGCCACCAGAAAAGAGAAGCTGGTTATTCGATCTCGTCAGAAGCCTGGCTGGCAGGACTGTTGGCAGGAACTCCCACCCCTTGCTTCCTTCTGATAGCTTTCCTCTGACTGGGGCACATGGAGCCCATCTGAAATGGGATTGCACATGCTGCAGGAGATTGCATAGGTTGTAGTTGTAGACACAGGGGCTATGTCTACACTACAGGGTTTTTGCGCAAAAACACATGGAACGTCCACACCTCAAGCATGTTTTTGCGCAAGAAAATTTACAGTAAACTGGCAGAACAGAGGGCTTTTTGCGGTGTAGGTATACCTCTTTCTATGAGGAATAACTCCTTTTTGCGCAAGAGTTCTTGTGCAAAAAGGTGTGTGTGGACGCTCAACAGGCTTTTTTTGAGCAAGAAACCCCTATCAGAAAATGCACAGGTGCTCTGATGGCCATTCTGTGAATGGCAATCAGAACTTTCTTGCGAAAGAGTATTCATACAGATCTCTTTTGCAAAAAGCTTCTTGTGCAAAAACCCTGCAGTGTAGACAAAGCCAGGGAGACCAGATGGCCTGAGCTCAGTGACAGGCCCAAGAAGCAATCTGAACACACACAGTCCTTCTGTGACTCCACTCACATGAAGGAATCAGCCACAACCCAAAGGGAAGGAGATGCCTGAATCTGGTGCTTAGAAGCCAAGGCTGAAAGGACACTTGTGACTGTTACTGATGGAAGTAGATGCCCTTTAGGTATCTTGGATCTATACCCTAGTCCCATTTAACTGTTCTTTTCAATGAAACCAGAACCTGGTACATGTTAATACAGATGTTGGGATAGATCTGTATGCAGTTATAGTAATGAATGGGTAGATATGTAGGCAAAAAAAAGTACTGTACACTAATGGTTTGTTGATGTATTTTACTTGCATATAACAGGTCTAGAATGAGTTGAGAATATTGTAGTGAAACTGGAGATAAAGCATGAGAGATACTGGAAGCAGAAGAGGGAGATTATTGGAAATGTTTCATTCAGATATTTTAATAAAAAATTGAAACATTTTACAGTGTTTTTTACATAATTTTCTCTCCATTTTCCAACCAGCTTTTGAGAAAAATGTGATGCATCTTGGACAAAAATGGGAAAAATAAGCAATCCATTTAAAAAACTATCATTAATGTTTACACAAAAATGAAGAAAACAGGGAGCCTAAGGAAAAAAAATGAAATTGGAGGAGAGAACAAATATAAAGGAGGTACGGCAGGGTTTTTTTTTTTAAAGTCATTTTATTGAGAGTGATTGGACAGTGTGTGAAAATTGTTCTGTTTTTCATAAATTAAAAAAAGTGGTATCTACTCTTTAGGTATTTTCCCCACATTAACTGATGAAGGCTATTGAGAAATGGGCGTTTGACTTTCCAACATGTTTTCCATTTATGTTGGTGCTATATTGGGACCTTTTAAGAATTTAAGTTTTATTTCAAAATAGTTGCCAGAAGCTAATCAGGAGCATAAAAGATTGAGGTCAGGAGCTTTGTTGCTGTATAGACTGTTCTCTTCCTCATGAGAATGATATTTTCCAAGATATCGGACAGGACTTTATTCCACACAGAGTGCAAATCAACAAACTTCGGGTATGTCTAGACTACATACCTCTTTCGACAGAGGGATGTAAATTAGACACTTCGAAAAAGCACTATTTCGAAAGTAAAACTGTAGTCTAGACGCGGTTCTTTTGAAAATAGAAGCCTTTTTTGAAAGATCCTATAAACCTCATTTTTTGAGGTTTATGGGATCTTTCAGAAAAGGCTTCTATTTTCAAAAGAACCACGTCTAGACTGCGGTTCCACTTTCAAAATAACGCTTTTTCGAAAGAGTGCCATGACACGATTATGCAAATGAAGCGTGGGAAATTCGAATCCCAGCTTCATTTGCAATTTCGAAGTGTCTAATTTACATCCCTCTGTCGAAAGAGGGATGTAGTCTACACACACCCTTAGAGACTCTGATAGGCACTATTATAACACTATTAATGCAGAAGCAATATGTGCCCATCAGCACATATTTAAGAGAGTTATTTTGCAACATACTGTGTATGATTGAATGCAGGTCCAGTGTCCTGAAGTAATCTTTTCTGGAAGCAGGTGAGAAGACTGGAGAGGAATGGAGCTGTCTGTCCTCATTATTTTATGTTCCTGATTTATTTCTGGCAACTCATTTTACTTTCAAACTCAAATATACTGCCCAGGTAGGCAGAGTGGTGCATGTAGCCTTTTGGACCAGCTCATTACTTTATAATTGTCTTTTAGAAATCAAAGTTGCACACACAGCAACGTAGTAACATATTTATTTCCTAGTCAGAATTCTTTTTTTTCTTCTGACAGAATGGAAATAGCAATCTTAGTTTGCCAGCTTGTGCATGACATTTTGTTTTAATTTCAAAATACCCTTTTTTAAAAGCAAACTGAATTTTTATAGGAAAATATATTAATGTTAGTGGTTTCATTTAATTAATAATTAAAGAAAAAAGAAATGTGAAGGATCCCAAAAGCACTTCTCAAACTGTAGCCACACCATAGTTACAACCGCAGGTACCAGTTTAAACATGATTTGATTCCTCTCCCTATCTCCTTCCCCACACCACTGTAAAATCCACAAGTAATAGAATTGTAGATAGAAATTAGGTATTTATGGTCTCTGACCAATAAAGAAATATCTCACAGTAACTGAAATTAATTGAACCAGCTATTTTGTTTAAATAGAACATTTAAAAATCAGCACATGGTAACTCTAGAAAATGCTTCTAATGCTTTTCCCTTTTGTAGCTAGAAAACATGTATGTAATATTTATTTACATTGGCTATAACAGTAATGTCACAAATTAAGGGAACTCCCAGACTAAAATCTTTACTAAAATAAACTGGGATTGAAAAAAGAAATCAGTGAGGAGCTCAAATCTTGCAAGTAGACTAAGGAAATTCAGGATAAGGTTGCACTTTAAAAAAAAAAAAATCCCAACATTTGATAGTCGGATCACACCACCACTGAGCCCATAAGTAGTTACTTAGGTGACAAAGCAGCTGAATACACAACCACAATACATGAGAGCTAAAAAGTAGGTAAAAACAGATTCTAGACTCGTGTTTTGGGAACTTGGGGTTAGATGTTTAAAGGTATTTTGGTGCCACTGAACACCCATTTAGTACCTAAATACCTATGAAACCCTTGATACTTGGTGTTCAGTTCCAAATTCAGAAGCGATACAGAAGGTGGTATAATTTGCTGTTCATAATTTTATGCTAAATTATATGCCAGGAAAACTGTTAACAGGCACTCTCTCTTTTTTATTATATACTTTTTATATCCTTTTCTCACCCATTCTGGAATTACCTCTTTCTGTCCCCTCTGTATAAATCATACCTATCTTACTGAGATGAAATTTCATTATAGTGGACATTACCTATGAAGCTACCATGTTAGGCCATGTCTATACTACAGAGAAGATTGAAGCAGCCACAGTCGATCTTTCAGGGTTCGAATAAGCGGGTCTGGTGAAGCTACTCTAATTTGAACTGAGAGGGACTCCTGTTGATGCCAGCAGTCCTGATTCTTCAAGAAGGAAGGGAAGTCAAAGGGAGAGTGTTCTCTTTGACTTTCGCAGTGTGGATGGTGCCAAAATTCGAGCTAAGATACTTTGACTTAAGCTACGCAATTAGCATAGCTAAAGTTGTGTATCTCCTAGTGCTGACCAGGGGTTATTGTTAAACAAAGCAGAAGGACCTTAGTTAAAGGGCTTATTCAAAAGGGACCCACATCTATGAACTAACTTATCTATCTTCTTCAGAAGGGTTAGGCTAATCCTGAGAAGATTTGTATCTGTAGGTCCAGGAAGTCTAGACATTCTCTAAATCTGTTTGGGTTGGAAATCTCCATAGAGACATCTTTCCTTCAGCATTTCTTTTATATTTGTTTCCAGTTGGACTAGAACATCTTTACAATAATGTATATTTTGCTACTTTTATTTCTAGTCCTAGCTAAAAACAAAAATTGCAGATTAAAGAAAGAAAGTGTAACTCAAACTTTTGTATGAGACTCAGCAGAGGTTTCAAGTTCAGTATTCACAAGTAGAGTAATAAAAATATTTTTTACTTCAGTTGAAATTTTCAAATCTGACTAGGGGATTTTGTTCTAAAATTCCCTTTAAAACTAAGTGACTTATGAGCCTTACTGACACTTTTAAAAGAGACAGGCACTTACTGTGATGGTTAGATGTTTTTGAAAAATTAATCCTGAGTCATCTTTGAAAACTGGCAGTTTGAACACAATGTAGAAGCCCAGAAATCTTCTGGGACTATTATAAGACTCAAACTAGGTTTTCTCCTCCACATGAAAATTGTGCCTCTGATTTGTTATTAAACAAGAAAAGACTCTTATGAAAAGACTAGAGCTTTACAGATTTTTATGCTGTTGTTTGAGAAACTGTGTTTAGAAAATGTGAATACATCAGGTTCACTAAACTTCTTATTTTGAAGTGAAATCTATTCATATAATGTGAATGGCATGTTTCACTGTAAAATGGAAGTACATCATTTCCACACTGAGAGAAACATGGAGCTTATTTTCAACATTATGTTGCCAGTACACATGAGATGTGGTACTATCACCTTTCTGGGAGTTAGTCTGTATTGGAATTCAACCATCTTTGATAAGAATTAACTGAAGTTAGTTTTAGAAATGATACCCTCAAAGATGGTATAGTATTCATTGCTTTGCGAGGGGAGGAGATAGGAGAATTTAATAGAAAGATGCATTCATGCAATAAATGAAGATGTTAGGGAAACCTTGCAGCAGATGAAGTTATTATTCACCTGAATGGTTTCTTCCTTTCAGATCAATGGAGACACCTTCAGAGTGTGGAACAACTTTTTTAAAGTGTTATAGATACAATTTTAAAGATTTCATAAATGTTCCTGGCCATCCTGTTCACATCTGACAATTCTCCAAAAGACCCATCTGCTAGCTAAAGAAAAGTGGAAATAACAGGCAGCCTTCACAAAGGTCATTGGATTCAGTACTTTGGAAGGAAAGCCCATTGACGCTTGATGATTTGAAAGCAAATCCTCAGAGATACACAGATACATCAGTCACCAGACGGACACCTATATTTTTAAACAGCAAGAGTTTGCTATCTGCTAAATTTCATTTGATGGTCTTTGCTCCAGAGCAGATAACAATAATTCAGAAAATGTATCTGGATTATCTGACTGACCTTTTCCTCTAATTTCTCAGACAGTCTTGCTTCTTGCTTTCAACATGTGTCAGAAGGCACTACTGCTCTGCTCTCCTGTCCCTGAAATGTCATTGCTTTGACACTCTGTAAGTGATTCTGCCTAACTCTTCTCTTGCTCTTGAGTTCTGTTGTTCCCTGTGTTACTGTTATTCTGGCAGTCTTGCAGCTTGAAAAGTACACAAAATATGTGTTATCATGCAAAGTCATTGCTCTCTTTGGTTTGTTAAGCATGCCAGTCTAACTATGTACTCTGCCTCTTGCAGCTTAAAAAGCAGAAAAAGTAAGTGTTGAGAAAAAGAACAATATCTGTTTTTATGCAATAGAATTCTTCGTTAACTTAATCTTAATTGCTAGATTTTCATTTCGGATACTATATATTTTGCAATGTGAACTTTGGATATTTATTCTTCTGTGTGCAATGTCAACTTAATGTCAGTGAAAGCCTTTTTCTATTATTGCAAATACTGACATACCCAGCAGTTGTGCCAGGTTGGAAACCAATTATTCATCATTAAAAATAGATAGATGTGTTTTATATTAATTAGAAGTGATAGTAGATTTGTCTCTGTTTTTTAAAAGTATATTACACTGTTGACCTTCAACATTTAATAGACTTTGATTGACAGCTTTGAATAATTCTAGGAATTTGGCTCAGAGAATAACACTATATAAAGCAAAATGTAAATATTATTAGGTAAACTATTCATCAAAACCCCTTCATCAAAATTAATTCAGTTTCTCTAAGTGTGAGTAACTGTCTAATAAAGAGTTAGCGGCATCATGCTGTCTGTGGACATTCAATCAGGATGAAATAATGTTGCAAACATAAACCTTTTAGTAACCTGCAAGGAGTCCCTGGTAGATTATTTTCCTAAACTAATTGCAGTGAAGTAGTCTAAAGTGAAAATAGTGACTGTAAATATGATCTAATTTTGCATTTCATTGACAAATGAATACAGCAGACCCAAAACAGATAGCATGATCAAAGAGGTATATGTGTGTTTTTTAAATTAATATACAATAGACACTTTAGTGGCTCTCAAAAAACCACCATGTATCATTAAATTCACAGTAGGAGTTAATGCAATTTTGATGTGGTATTTCTATCCCATTTTCAGTTTTCTGAAAGCATTTGTACAAGCCCATTTTTGTTCACATGATTATTTGTGGACTGAATCATTATGATTATTTGCTCTGGAAGTGCTCTTATGACCATCTTCGTATTTATTCATAGGCTTGTGTGTTGGAATCCCATTGAAACAGAACCAATATAATGTAACCTGGGTAAGCAGAATAAAATCACAGATATATTAGTTACTCATCCAAATATTCACAGCAGACCATTTGTGAGCAATCATCAATTGGCAGAAACCAGTTTCTACAAAAGACTTGTTAAATAATTGCAACTTGTAAGCCAATGAATAAAAATCAATCTGTTTACAGGCAATTCAGAAACAAGTAAAAGGGATAATTTTTACCAACTGAATTATCTATTGTGAATTGCTTGCCCAGCTGAGTGATAAGCACTTTGCAAAGAATGCCCATAAGTAAACTGTTGAACTAGTTTGTAGATTAAAGGCTGAAAATCTAATTTGACCCCCTCCTCCAGCCTTAGTGTTGAAGGCCTTCAGCAGATCCTCCTGCGTAAGTGAATGTCACATACAGTTATGCAAGCATTTCCACAGGGGATATGGACAATCTTTACCACAGTGTCAGAGGGTATGTCTACACTTGCTCCCTAGTCCGAACTAGGGATGCAAATATAGTGTACCGAAGTTGCTAATGAAGCATGGGATTTAAATATCCCGCGCTTGATTAGCATATTCGCGTCCGGTCGCCATTTTAAAAATCCACTAGTCCGAATTAACTCGCCGCTTGTAGACGCGTATTCCGAAAGAAACCCCTTCCCTCGGATTAACTGTTACTCCTCGTTGCACATTTTTCCTCATATCAGAGATCAATCTATTGATGTTTGTATTCAAATACACTAGTGCTAATTTGACCCAAAGCTGTGTGATGAACCTAGCCATTCTACCTCTCTTTAAACCTTTAATTTTTCAACCACACACAATTCATTTAATCCTGAATAATGTCCTATTGACTCAGATTATTCTTTCTTAATTCATTTCTGTTTCTTAATCTATTTTGCTGACTTCAGTTATGTTTTATCACTGCTATCAGTACTGAATTTGTCACATTGAGTTAAGAACACCTAGGTAAAGAAAAATAATTACATCATTATGATATTTGGTGTGATTTTGTCATTTAATATATTAGGGAGAAAATAAATAAGAGACATTGTTACTTTGGTTCTTTCTGCTGTTTGCCTCTATTGCTATGGAAACTTACTACCCCATGATAGATTGCTTCTTTTCTTTTTTCTGTTTTTTTTTTTTTACTGTCTCCATATCAAAGACAATTTTCAAATGATACTTGTTGTTAAACATTTTCACTCTCAATTATGAGAGCATGTCTTTCATCTACAGTAGCTGCTATTGCATTATTACTTCAAATAATTTCATATTAATTGATCATGACCCACGGCTGGTGATACAAACTAAACAATTACTTCTATCTATCTATCTATCTATCTATCTATTATGAAAGGTTTTTTTAGTGGTTATTAATTTGCTCTTGTGAATTAAAAGAAAAAATAGCTGTTAGGAAAAAGGCAGCTGAAATCAGAAACTGGCACAAGCCTGTTTTGGGAAACATGAAAAATAAAGAAAACTACCTGTTACGTGATATTATCCATGCCCACCTAATGTAGTATTGTTCCCTTAGTGATGTACATTTTGTAAATTTTTTCCTATCTAGTATAAACTGACTCATATGAAAAGGCTTTAATTAGAGCTAGCTGGGAAATGGAATTCCCACCTATGGAAAATTTGGGGGGTGGGTGAGAGGAAAAATCATTCTAATTTGTGACCAAAACAAGAATTTGAGTCACGGAGTGAGTAATTCCTCAAAATTCCATTTTGGAAGACTTGAAATGGAAAATTACAGCTTAGTACTGCCTACCTGGAAAGGATCTTGTCAATATCATGGTCTCCCTGCAGGCAGAAAGTGATGCTGACAAGAACCTTCCTGACAGGCACTATTTTTTAAGCAACGTTCAGATTTTTCCCACTGAAAATTTTGAGTTTGTGAAATGGGTATTTGCTGTCAACTCTAGCTTTTTAATTGCTTTCTCGGTTAGACAGTAACACTCCCTAGGCTACACTAAATGAGTTACTCTGATTTCTTGGGGTTTGCATCCTTCACATATGTGTATAGTGTTATATCTAATTCCCCTAGTCCCTGCTTTAGATAAGTACTTACAGACATGCTTATCTTTAAGGCTATTCATCGTTCCATTAACTTAACAAATATATGCTTAAAGTTAGAAATGTACTTAAGCACACTGATGCATCACAATCTTAGGGCTTGTGTATCAGAAAACTATTACAGTGATCTGTGTGACTGTAGCACATCAGAGTAAACATTGCCTCTAGCAACAGGAGGGTTCTCTTATTGTCATAGGAAATCTACTTGTATTAGGGGTGGTACAGATTGATGGAAGAATTATTCTGTATACTAGTTCTATCTATATGGTTACATAAGTCAACTTAACAACCCTGGGTAGTTAAAATGACCTAATTTTCTAGTGTTGACTAGATCTTCAGTATTGCTAGTTATGCTCATTTTGGTTTCATTGAGATCAATGAGAGAAGGATTGAATCCTGAACTCTTTAGTCTGTCCTCTTACTCTTTTTTGAATTGCAAATAAAAGAAGGTGATCCATACAATTAGGAACATTATCCCAAAATAGTATTACTTACAACTTTCCATTTACCCTTAAAGATTTATATCAGTGAAATAACTATACAAGTTGCAGGTAGTAAATGCTGTGAAAAACAGCAGGTGAAGTTCCAGAGTTCATTCTAACTCCTTTTTTCAGGTGCCCATTGGATAGAGAGAGAATGACTGACTATCCAAGTTGTTAAAGTTCTCACTTGAGATACTCAGGTTCAAGTTCCTGCTCCACATGAGGCACACTGGAGATGTGAACCTGACTATAACACCCTCTTAGTGAGTTCTCTAACAAGTAGAAACCATTCCTTCATTCCCCTGCCCCTATAAACACCTTGCAATGGGCCCATAGCTGGGGAATGACTAATCTGAAGATCCTGCTGGAGTTTAGGCATAAACTGAGAGTCAAAACTTAATTGGCTTTGCACATGCACATTGGCGTAAATTTAGGTGCCATGGGGACTTTACCAGCAGAAACTCTTGTGCTTAAGGAATTTAGGTGACATTTGAATGGAGTTTCTCAAGATCTGAATTTTTTACTTAAGCACTATGATGGGGTAGACCAGGCCCTGTCTCCCCTCCTCCCACTGAAGTCCCTGTGGTTCTACCACGCCCCATCCTAGAAAAGGACAATAGACAAGTCCTCCAGGAGACTACAGAAGCTGTGGAAGTTCCAGCCAATGAGGGGCCAGGAAGGCCTACAAAAGGAGCTGCAAAGCAGCAATTATTTGCAGGGCAGAACTAAACAAGACCAGAAGTGACTAGTTGACTGAGGGAATGTCAGAACCATGGATAGCTCCAATTAGACAGTAAGAGACTGTAAACAATGATGAGACTAATGAACTAAGGTAAAGCCCTGAGCTAGGGGCAAGGACTTGTCTACAGAAGGTGAAGACCTGGAGGTGCCACTCTCATCCAGAGTGGGGAAACAGACTCTGAGGCACATTACAGAGGACATCAAGATGGGCCTCTGTTAAGTGTGTATCCTGGGAAGGGTTTTGAGTTATTCACACAAGGGTATGATTCGGCTGGAAGGCTAGGTAGCCAAAAGGCTGACATAAAGAGAGTACAGGCACATACGCTTGACCAGATGGGCCTGGAGTGGCTAAGTTCTCCATTTGTTCATTTCTTTGCAATGCATCTTTACATTAAACTTTTAATTTCATCTGTGACTATCACAGATAATTCATTCTCCAAATAACTGTATGTGGGTCCTGCCACTGAACTATTCCTCTTAATAATTTGATGGCAGTAAAATAACTTCAGGAGATTAATCAAATGACTTTATTAATAAACAACTACCATTGGGTGAAAATGTGTTCCATGAACCATTAATCTCCAAATGTTCTACAGAATATTCATGTCCAGTAGATTCTAGTATGAAGGCAGTCTTCTAGTGCAACTTAAAATGTGTCATCACTTAGATGAGAGAGCTAAAAACACAGGTATATGTAGGTTTGAGTTTTACATTACTTTAGCATTATGAAGAATTAACCTGTTAATCACAAATACAGACAAGTGTTTGATATGCAGTTTTAATCACCATAGTGCTTATCCCTCAAAGAACTGGGAAAGGCAGATAATGGGAATTTTTTTATAAGACCAGCCCAAAAATTCAAACTCCCAAGCTCTTAGGCCAGAAAGGTCTTTTCAGATATTAACAATTTTATGAAAAACAAATGTACTGTAACACATGCTATGCTGATCTGTTTTTTAAAACTTTAATTCCTCATTTAACAGATGCTAAAATGTACTAGGTATATTGGAGACAGAGTGATAGATACACTGTAGTGTGAAAAATTGGGAATGGGGGGTGAGGGTAATAAGAACCTATATAAGAAAAAACCCAAATATCAAGTACATCCCTATAAAATTAGGGCATCTGGTCACCTTAATTGGAGACAAAAGGACAATGTTTATGCTCCAAGAACATGACATAGCCTAAATAAATAATAAACAGACACAAGACTGGAGGAAAGAAGGAAATAGAAAGCAGAAGAATTGCAGAGAAGTTTATCATGTGTCAGTTCCAGGAATGTTTGATTTTTCAGCATCAATATACTTAGAGCTTTTTATTAAACCATATGGAAGGGCACAGAGGATCTGATCAGACATAGGTGAAGAATTTGCCTGATGAGACAGGACATACCGGATAGCTGCTGGTATATGAAGGTGAATTGCGAACGTAAAAAGTGATCTTGCATATTATTGTATGTCATGGGTAAAGGTTTTGTTTTGTTTTGGTGCACACTAGCAGAACTCAGCAGTAATACCATCACCTTTCTGTTTTGAGATAATGTGTAGATAAATTATGAGGACTTTAATTGCTTTAAAATTTACATTTTTAATTATGACTCAATAGAAGCTCGAACTCATTAGTTCTTCCTTTTATTTCTTCAGTAGCTTCTATTCTTTGCATTCTTGGCAGCTTTAGGAAACCAGTTGTGCATTTCCTTTTGGCATAATTTTTGAAGCACCACCCTTTTGTATCTAAACAAATAATCGTGTTTGCATACTGGATTGTATTTTCTATGAAGTACCTAGGAAACTTGTTTGTTAGGGTCATGGTTTTCTATATGTTTGGTGGGTTTTTTATATATACATATATATTAGCTAGGAGGTAGACTTTCCAAGTCTACTGTCTTTTCAGCTGCCAACAGAATAGCAAAGTTTGAATAATCCGTAACGTTCCTGAGCCTTCAAGAATATCTCTGAACCTTGAAGGTAGAGTACTGGCAAAAAACAAGAGCTGTTGGGTGCCACCAGAAGAATCTGTGCCAATGGAGCAGTAAATAAGTATTCTCAGTTGCTCTGAGGAATCTCACTAGATATTTCAGTGCATATATTTTTCAATCAGAAAAAATTCTGCACTGGATGGCTACCAAAATTTCAAGACAGATTTTTTAATGCAACTTTTTAGTTTGACCAAGGTTGATTAGGACTGAACCTCCTGATGTTGGTTCTGCTTCTCTGTCAAGTATACTCTCTGTGTTCAGAAGAGGAATTTTGTTTGTAACAAAATAATTTGTGACAGAGAAAGTTTTTTAGTTAAGCTACCCTCTGCAAGATAGACAGAATTATTATGTGTTTTGATTTTCCTATTAGAATAATGCACATTCTGGGAACTATTTGTTGTTCAGGTTCTTGGAGATTCCGTAAACCTCCTGTTGATTTGTATTATTTACAGTTTTATTAGCGGAAAGCAGCCATTATATTCTCAAGGAAAGATCAAAGAGCCATATACCCCTCAAGGCTAATATAAACAGGGAGCTGTTGCATTTTCCTGTTATTGACAGCAGTTTGTATTTCTCAATAATCCTATTCCATGAACAATTTTTCTCTGAGATTTTTTTCTGATGCGCTTACTTCTTTGAGTCCCGAGCCCAATCCTATCACCATCAGACATTTCTGCACCTATGTAAAGCTGTATTACAGTAAATAAGTTTCTATATGAGTACAGAGACTTGGGTTAACAAGGTGTTAGCTAAAGTCCATGTGTTAGCCATAAAAGTGCCACTGAAATATTTGGGCATGCATCTTTAGAAGTGGATTCTAGCTCACAAAAGCTTATGCCCAAATAAATATATTAGTTTTTAAGATACCACAGAATGCCTCATTGTCTTTGCTGACACAGACTAATATGAAACTGAAATATTTGTACCACTTTTGCACAGCACTAATGTGGGGTGTGTTTTTTCCCTGTCTCTCCAGTACCCTGTTACTTATGCTGTCGCTCTATATTACTCAAACTATTGTTTGTAAATACAGCCAGCTATCTTGGCAGAACAGAGATCTATCACTCAGAACATTAAAATTGACTGAGATCCTTAGCCCATGCTGGACTCTTTATGCTGGCTAAGAGAGAGGGGAGAGTAGCATAAAGGGGCCCTTTAAAGTCTCCAGGAGTGAGTAGGGGAGGAGTACCCCAATATAGACACTGCAGTAGATAGAGTTGACTTCTAGGAACTCCATTGCAAACCCCAGCGGGCAATAGGATTGGGACCAAAAGGAGCATAGCAGGATCGGGCAGCCTCATGCAGTGCTACAAAGATTCTGGTTTTCCCTGAAGCCCAAGGAACAGTCTAGGGATGCTTCTGTGACTTAGACAAGTCACCAACATTGATGAACTAATGCCTGGGGCCTCTGCTGTCTCTGGAACAGCCCAGGATTGGTAACATGCAAAAGTGGCTCAAAGCCACCTTAGTTCTGCCATCCCTCTGAACTGTGAGTTTTTAAATGGTGCTTTACTTAATTTCTCAGCTAGCTTCTTCAGTACATCTTCATCAAATCCCTGGAACATAGCAACATTACTTACTGGGGAATCAATTCTGTAGATTACATGGAGATTATTTTTTGGTAGAATTGCATTTCATAAGCACTGTTAAGGCATCAAAGCTCACTCTTTTCAGTCTTTTTTAAGTGTGCTTTATCAAAAACAGCTGAAATTGTTAGGTAAGAAAAATGTAAGTTTGCTTATTCTCCCCCCCGCCCCCGCTTCATTTATCTGTAATTGCAAAACCATAAAATTAAGGCTATCTTACTCCTGAGAGGAAAAAAATAAAAACAAGTTCATTTTAATAGTTTATATTAAGTCTGCCTGTTTAACATGTCTGAAAGAATGTGTAATATGTTAAATAAGCAATTTAAAATCTAAGTTTTAGATAATCCCTTAGGAAATATTTCAAAGTTTATCATTAGGAAAAATAATCATTCAATAGTATCTGGAAATGTGACCTCTCTTTTTTGGTGTATGGTGTTTGCTCTTGACATGAACCACTAAAGATAAGCATATTATTCATGCTGTAGCCATTTGGTAGGTCTGACTACAACACTACAGAATTTGGGGTCTGATTTGCAAAGCAATAAAGATTCATTAATACACATATTTTTATAAAGTGCCTTTCCACCGGAAAGATTCCCCAGCATATATATGAAGAAAAATCACTTCCGATGCTAAAGGCCCATCACTTCTGAAGCATACATCCATGTTACGTTGCCAGAGCCTACAACTTTTGAGAAGACCTACAGCAGTTCTCTGCAGTTCCCTGAACTTTTTCAGTGCATGTGATTTCTTCCTGCCACAATCAATCACTCTCACAAAACCCAAATCAGTCCAATGCCTTGTTCCCTCATCACAATCCCCTCTGACTCTCATATTTTCCACACCCTAGTTTTCTCTCCATTCTATTCCCTCTACAGTTGTTCTTTTCACACTCCCTGGGTATGTCTAGACTACATATCTCTGCTGACAGAGGCATGTAAAATAGGCTACCCGACATAGTCAATGAAGCGGGGATTTAAATATCCCCGGCTTCATTAAAATAAAAATGGCCACCACACTGTGCCGGCTCAGCTGATCGACACAACGCGCGAGTCAAGACGCGGATCGGTCGACAAGGGAAACCTTTGTTGACCACTCCTGTAAACCTCGTTTCACGAGGCATAAGGGAGTGGTCAACAAAGGCTTCCCTTGTCGACCGATCCGCGTCTTGACTCACGTGCTGTGCCGACAATCAGCTGAGCCAGCACAGCGCGGTGGCCATTTTTATTTTAATGAAACCGGGGATATTTAAATCCCCGCTTCATTGACTATGTCGGGTAGTCTATTTTACATGCCTCTGTTGGCAGAGGCTTGTAGTCTAGACATACCCCCTATGTCTCCTTTCCCAGTGCTCCCTCCACTACCTTTTGCCTTCCCCGTTTCTCCTCTTTCACTTTTCCATATATCTCTTCCATCCCTATGGTAATGAAATGCTAAACAGTATTATATGTTCAGGCATTGTGTGTAGAATATCTTATTTTAGCTAACCTTAAATGTACCTGGCACAGCACTAAAGGTTCTGATGGTATGTATCTGCCTGAAAATTAGGCTCTGTAGTCAGTCAATATCTGGTACAGAAGCTTACCTGTTAGTAGCTGCTCTGCAACCTACTGCTTACAAGAAGTACATGACATCTGTTATCCTTTCAGGAGCTCCTCCTCTCCCACATACTCCCTGATCAAACCAACTGAAGAGGATATTATTAAATGCCCTCTGAACCTTGAAAGAACAAGCCCTCCTATGATTTCATATTCGTAATATGAGAGGTTAAGGTTAATCAGTGCTTAAAATCACAAAAAAAAAAAAAGAAAACAAAATACTGACTGCATTGCAGAGTGTATGTATAATAGCCACATAATGGTTAGTGTATTGGTCTTTAAACTTAGCTTCAAATTAGGCTTAGTCATCCTGCAAAAAGACCCAATTGAGACAGGGAATTATGGATTGGATTGCTGCTTTTCCCCAAAATCAGCACTGGTTGAAGGACCTGAAGCTGGTTTGGGGAGTAAAGAGGAAGAATAAAGCTCAGCCCTGGTCTGCTCTAGGACCTTATTTTGAAATACCTCTCCTCCCCCCCAGATTGAATTTATAAGTTGTGCATCCACACTACCAAGCCCATTATTTCAAAATAATAGGCCACTGAATTCAAACTCTGTACTCCTGCTTTTCATGAGGAGTAACATTAATTCCGAAATAGCAATTTCAAAATAATGGTGGTATGGATGCTCTGGTGCTGTTAATTCAAACTAATTGGCCTCTGGAGGCCTCCCGCAGCTGATAGTTCTGACTGCTGTGGCCACACCACATGCCTCCACTGCTCTCCTCTACCTGAGGAGCTCTAAAACTCCTGGGAAGAGGAGAAGGGCTTCTCCTACATGGCTAGCTGTGCTAGCCCTGTGTGAGAGACGAGAACCCGAGAGAAACATGAGTGACCCCAATGCTCTCTCGCAACTTCTGATGGCTGCCAGCACTTCCTCTGCTCTCATAGCCTCCACTGCCCAGGGATGCAGAAGAGCTCCAGACTGGATTGGTGCTGACATCCAGGACGTCACTGAGGTGTGGGGGGAGGAGTCCAACCTTCAGGATCTCAGCAGCAAGAAGCACAATGCCAGCTTCTATGGCAGGATTGCCTCCAGCCTGGCCAAGACAGAGCACAGCAGGACCCTTGAACAGTGTCCGCTGAAAATCAAAGAGCTGTGCTTGGCCTACCACAATGCCAAGGAGCAGAGCCGACATGCTGGGATGGCACTGCACACCTGTCGCTACTTCAAGCAGCTGGATGCCATCATGGGATTGGGACTGGTCACCTCCCTCACCGTCATCGTAGAGTCCAACCAAGATACGCCCGGTATCAGTCTGCAGGGTCTAGGTGAGCAGAGCCCACGAGTCAGGCTGGGGTTCATCTTCCTCATCCTCATCCTCATCCCTCTGGAGCAGCATGTGGGCAAGTCTGGAAATACTTCATCATGAGGTGCAGCACGAGGCTGATAAGCCTGGCACTGCTTTGCAGCAGCCGTGGCGCCATGGTGTCAGTGCTGTGGCGTCCATGCAGGCAACCAGAACACAAGAAGGAGTATGTCCAATGCATTCCTTTTCTGTCCCATGAGGAGGGAGCCAGTGGAGGAGTGGCTTGTGAGACATGGTCATAGAGAGGAGCCCCTGTAAGCACGTGTTGCAGCTTGCCGGACCAAGCAACCATGGAAGTATCCACCCTCCTGGTGCCCTCCCCATTGTGCTTCTGAGGGCTCTGACTCTGCGGCAAGCTCCGTTAAATATGGACATGCTTCTTCAGACTAATTCAGACTAATTTTGTGGCTTCCCCGTAGTGAGGACACACAAGTTCGAATTTGTTAAATCGGGATTCTTAAGCTGAATTAGGTAATTTCATTATAGTTTCCTAGTGTAGACATGGCCTCAGAGAGCAACTGAACAAAAGGCTCTATTAATATTCAAGAAAATTATCCAGACTTTAGGATGCTTATCTAAACTGACGCTCCAGATATTTAGGGGCTTCTCCATTGTTATTTATCAGTTAGAAATCTTTGCTAAAAGGGGAAATGTACAGTGTGTGATAGCCACAGTCAACCACCTTGCATATCTGCAGATTATTTCATGAACAGTATGGTGTACCAAAAGTGTTTTCCTGGAAACTGTATTTTAAAACTAAAAATTTACTTTTTAAGATGAGAATTAAAAACTGAAATGATTTCTGAATTGTGACAGATTGCAGAAGAGAATTCCAACAGCCAGGGAAATCATAGCTGAAGGTCTTGTGTACTTTAGACACCATATGCTTACAGTTCAGAATGCAACTCCTCTTTGGGAGTAACTCAGTAACATTTAAAGTCACTATAGCTCGGTGTTCCTTTATATAATCATAATACTTTTCAGACAAACTTTTTTACTTTGTTCACCTCAGTCTCACATATTAGGCTATATCCAATTCTTAAGTGAATTGCTTGGTCTTTTAATAAACAGAGACCTTCTTTTGATTCAGCTCCTTGTGGTTTCTCTCTACAAAAGTCTATATTGATTTCATGCTAAGTTTCATGCCTCAAAGACATTTTTCCTGCAGAAATTTTTTATTTCTTTTATTTCTTTTAGTCCAAACAATGTGACTCATGTATGGTATCTTTAGATACCATCACCTACTTCTATGAAACATGGGACTTGGTCCTGATCTTAGGTTAGGTCTGAACTAGGATGTTAAAGTTTAGTCGAATAGTTGACTATCCGATAAGCATTTGCTTATCAGATAGTTTTTTGACTAGTCAACTAGTTGATATCCCCCCCCCTTGCTGCCTCTGAGATAGGGGGAGGGAAGGGGTACTTCAAAGTGGCAGCACTGCACAGGGACTCCCAGTTGACCCTAGGCACCCCACAGCATTTTCCCAGAACCCAGGATCAGCTGGGGAGTCCCCAGCTGACTCCGGGTTCTGGGGAAGTGTCACGCAGAACCCGGAGTCAGCTGGGAACTCCCCAGCTGACCTTCGGCTCTTAGCGGCATGTAGCGTAGTATGGAGCCCAGGGTCAGCAGGGGACTATGAGTCCCCCGTTAATCCCGGGTATAACAGACTGGGCTGCGTCTGGGCACCACTGAGGGCATCCGCTCAGGGCAAATGGCTCAAAACCAGGGCTGCTTACAGCCCCAGACTGGAGACTTTTTCCAAACAGGTCACAAACCAGTCACGCCAAGCTCTTCAGATGCCAATCCGGCCAGCAGGAAGCCTCACAAGCAAAACCCCTCAGACATTCCAGCTCTCCCTGTGCCACAATCAGCCCCAGGCCTAACACAGAGGTGAGGGGTTATGGAACCCAATCTCACCTAATCCGAATGGATTCTCCTGGTCCCAAAGAACCAGCCACAGATTCCCAGTCAGTTTACACTTTGGAGCTTATCCACAAGATCATGCTGGGCCAATCTAAAATCTAAAGGTTTATTAACAAAAGAAAGAAAAAGTATGAGAGTAAGGTTATTAAGGAGAATACATTACATGCACCAATCACCAAGTTCTTGATGCAGACTCATAGCAGAGATGTTATAAACTGCTATCTTAAAAGTTTCTGGTGTACATCCTATGTATCAGCAATCCTTCATGGCTCTCTGTCCCTTGCAAGGCTGCATCTGGGATCAGTAGCAGAATTAAAGACAAGATGGAGTCTGCCTCATGGCATTTTATATCCATCCCTGGTACCTTCCAAGCTGGAGTGGGTCACATAGCCAAGTGACCTTATCCCTGTGTCACATGTCAGCAGCCATGAGATTGGCTGGTTTGTAGGTCTCCAGATGCATTCCTCAGGTGTGTATTGGACACCTTGAGAGCCATTGTTCCTGGAGCCTCGCTAATTAGCATAGTCATTGACTAAACAATTGCTCTTTACAACAGGCAGTCCAGAGCCCATTGCTCTGTCTCAGAGAACATTCCCAGTATAAACACAGAGTCCATATGCATAACTCCACATACAGATATCACACAAGTACATGAACAGCATTCATAGAATCAGTAGACCATAAGCTTTCATTTGACACCTCACATGGCCCCCTTTGTATAGACTTTGGGGCAAACACCCTCCCATGGGCACAGCAGCGATCTGTCTGTTCCCCTTAAAATCCAATAATGTGACTCCAGGCTCCATGGCTTTGGAATGCAAAAAAGCCCCCAGTGGGGACTCTTGTGCATTTCAAAGCAGGCATGCCATGTGCAGCCCAGAGTCAGCGGGACTTCACGCTGGCCCCGGGCTGTACACAGAGTTCCACATTCCACCTTTGAAATGTACGAGAGCCCCAACAGGGGCTCGCATACATTTCAAAGGAGGAATGAGGAAGTGCCTATCGACTAATCAATGGAAATTCCGTCAACTAGTCAATTAACCGCAATTTAACATCCTTAGTCTGAACTACAGAGCTTCAAAATGTGAAATAAGTCACACATTTGAAGGACTTCTAGCAATCTCTTCTTTAAAATGTTTAAGAAAAACAATTGTCATACTTCTTGAATTGCCAGTGATTGCTAAGGATCAGCAGGAAATACAGCTAATTACTTTTCCCATTTGATTACTTAGATAGACACATTCTCCTTTATTTCTTTTCTTTTCTCCCAACCTGTGTTCTCCAACTGACATTGCAAAGCAGTTTGGAAAAAGTGACTTGGGTGTTGCACCTGGGAGATACCTCATGAAGTCTGAAGGCCTTGGAAATGGGAGAAGAGAGTTCAGATTTTTGTGAACTGGCTTTATGCATTGTGCCATAGCACAATGGAAATCACTGCGTTCTGTGTACTTCCATAACCCTCTTCACTATGGTATCTGATATGTTAACTTTCCTTCACAATACCCCTTTCAGGTAAGGAATTATCACTCCTGTCTTAACAAGCTGCCCGTTATTTCAAAATATTGTTTGAAATAACGGGTGCACTATTTCGGCATCCCAGTAACTCTCATTCCACGAGGGTTAAGGGATGTCTCAAAATAGTGCATTAGTTAAAAATCTAGTGATGTGCAGACGTGCTGAAATAAAATTGAAATAAGATACACAATTTGTGTAGCGCAAATTGAGTATCTTATTTCAAGTTTAAGATACTGTGAAGACACACCCTAACAGAGCCAAGAGCTGAAACCAGATCCTCCTGTGTCCATGAGAGTGATTTAATCATAAGGCCATTCTATTTACATATATTAATACTTATTCAATCTCTGTGGTCCCCAGTTAAGTCAGTGGGAGCTCTCTTTGTTCAGCACCTTTTGAAAATCAAGCCATAAACATCTGTTTTGTATACTTTCTCTAGATAAGATAATATTTACCTCACACAAGTACCAATAGCATAATGTTTCGATTACTGAAAATTTAGAACCGATTTACTATCATTCCCATTTATTACCATGCAGAGTTAGGAATGAGAGTGAATCCATCTCTCTACAGTGGCAAACCAGTTGTCAGCTACTCACACTATGTGCAAACCCACCTGTTGCAGAAGGGGACAATTACTTTAGCCTGAGTGTATTTAGCCAGTTCCCAGGATCATAATAATTTATCTGTAGTCTGTTTTACAAACCAAAAGGAGGTAGTCTCTCTACAGTTGTACCAAGATGCTGAAGGCTTGCAGTAAGAACTCAGCAACTTAGAGCAGTACTTGGAAGTCAGTAGACCTGAGTTCTCATATTGGTCCCAATGTTGATTCGCTATTTGACCTTAAGCATGTCCTTTAATCTCTCTGTCTCTGTTTCTCAGCTGTAAAACAGAGGCAATAACTTACTTGTGCATTTCTCTGCACAAATTCATTACTTAATATTTGCACTATGCTGAGACTATATAAAGCACTGTGTAAGTATGATTATTAGACGATACTACAGGTTGGCAGAGCAAAGAGAAATACTGCTCAGGAGAAATCAAAATCCTTCGTTGTTTGCTAGCCCTCATGTTTTTCACAGAGCTGAGGGCTGAAGGGGAGTGTTGATACTCGCAGGGTATGTAAATTGAGAAGGATTAGAGAAGAGAGTCTGGTAAAATCACTTTTTTTCAGGAAGAGAGAAAGCAGCAGTATTGCAAAAGAAAACAATAGGGAAGGTGCAAACATTAGCAATGGATATTGGAGGCTGAGCTGGAGGGCACAGCTTAATGGTATAAATGTCAGATTTGAAATAATTTATTTTCCTCAGGCGTGAGTTTAGAATTTGGGAAAAACCTCCACCTTCAAGGTAGACAAATTACATAAAGTCTGGATTTTTCAAATTAATTTAAAAAACTGAAGCTGTTTTCCTTCCTTTCATTCAGTATTGTGCTGTGTTCATTTTAGTGTTCTGATTGTCCATTGTGTTCCGTACCAGAAGCTGTGTATATTTACTGTGAAAAAATACAGAGTACTTTGGGACAAATTATATATAGAAATAAAATATAATTACAAGAATCACTGGGACATACTGAAGATGAATGGTTACTTTATTGGGATATATTCCAGGAAACTATTTGACTATTTGGCAGGCTTGGAAGGATTAGAATTTTATCAATGTATATGGGTGAATGTTAATTTCCCTGTGCACACACAAACTGGGAAAAAATTATTTCTATTGATTATAATTGAATGTACAGATAGACAAAGTAAGAACATTGCTGCCTGAAGACTTATTAGATTTTTATTTTAGGTTATAAACTTTGTATATTTTGCTGTGTTGTTGCCAGTTTATTTTAATGGTTATAAAGTTTCAGCTTTTAAAATCTAAATGCCTCATTGATTGATAGCAGACTTAAGGCCCAAAAGTATGAAGATTCCAAACTCTATCAACCATCACAAATCTTTGTCAATATCTTTCAATGTATTTTTGAGCAAGCATCTTAAGTAGCTTTCTCTTGTTGCTTCCCTTCCTCCACCCCATATGTTACAGATATATATTTACAACATTAACTCCTACTTAACTAAATTTTTTGTCTACTAATACCATATATTGAAATATTTACATCTTGATAATTAGGCCTAATAGAACCTAAAAGCAACAAAACTATTTCACTGTAAGTCTAGAACAACTCTCATGGAAGAATTCCTGATTTCCTTCCACTTGTAGTCTGGAAATCAACTAAATCAGGTGACAGGAAGTTGAGAGCAAGGCCTTTTGGGAAGAGAAAAATGGAATAAAAGGTCTTCTCCTTTTTAGGGACTCTTCTACTGGAATAGCAGTATGTTAGGAGGCTTTTTAGTGTTGAAGAAAGGATCAGTTGTTCTCCTCTACTAAGCAGAAGACAAGAAATAGTGGGGAGTTTCTGAAAGTTTCACAATCAAGGAGAAGGAAGAGGCATTTGGAAAGAGTAGCAGGTTGCTGAGTAAAGAACTGGGGTCAGAGTCATATTACAGGGACTAGGGCCAGGGCCAGGGCCAGGGCTGGTGATTTTCCCTGAAGATAATTGTAGTAAATATAAGGCTATGAAGGAGAAAAAGAGGCACTCCATGGAAGATTGATAGGAAGAGCTAGAAAAGAAATGTAAAGAGGGAGAACAGAATGTAGCTTGAGAAACAGTGAAGTAGAGTGAGGTGTATATTTTTTTTTAATGAAGTGGACAAGTACTTCTTGGTTTAGGTTCCTTGAGTGAGAGCCTGGGATAAAGGAAGGGCTGATATAGTACTCTCCCGCCCCCCCTTCTTGTGCCACATTCAGAGGGGATCAAATATTTAATGATTTGGGGAAATCCCTGTTGCTTAGCTCATTGTATGTACTTTATTTAAACAAGATAAAACCATTGGAGTGGAAATGGAATAACAAAAGAGGCTAGTCTCTAGAAGTTGGGACAAGATCCAAAGAATTCTCTTGGCTGGGTATATGGTGATAGGAAAATGAACACCTTTCAAATGCTTAGCATGAGAAGGCAAGGGATTATGTAACCCCCAAATCTACAGATCTTGTTTGTGGAAGGCCTGTTTATTTTGTTTGAGTTTTTGTTTATCCTGTAAATTAAGGACTTGTAATTTGGCCAGAGTGCCAAGCTGCCAATGTGCCAAAGGGAGATTGTCTCCTGTGAGGAAACTGAGTCACAGTCATGAATTTGGATAGGAAAAGGTAAGTCATATGCAAATTGCACCACTATGTCATTTCCTATTAGTAGCCACACATATGAATGCAATATATTTACTTAGGTTTTGATAGTAACATTCACAAGTACTGTTAACTGATAGGTAATTGAAAATGGAAATTGTCACCTTTTAATTTGCTTTTATAATCTGTCTTCAGAGAAATAGAGCCTATAGTGGTGGTAATGTAAGCCAAACAATTCCAAACCTGGCTAACTTCCATTACATATATTGGCTTCTCAATAAGTAAACTGGCTTTCACAAAAAACGTCAGCACATGCAGCTCATTTTGACCATTTCATTGGGGAGCTGCAGGTGTTAAGCAAATCTGAAAACCAGCTGGCTTTATATAGGAGCCTAAATATAGGGTTCAGAGCCAAAATGTACACACTCCAGTTTTAAAATGCTAGCTGCGGTTTGTCCTAGAAGATATGTCTGCAAAATTAGTTCATAAATTCTGTTGAGTTCCTTGGGATTCTTGCAGCAGAGATATATAGTTGTTTACTTGGCTGTGATTTAAGATGATCAGCACACTCTCTGAGCTTGGGTTGGAATGCTATCAATCATGTGTCAGCATACATAATATTAGAAATGTACACCTATAGTGAAAGCCAATCAACTTATTCTCATCTCTTACAGAAAATTATTTAGAAATGGTCAGCAATTTTACCCTTCTAAGAGTGTATGGTAGAACAGTTTTTTTTTTAACAAACTAAATAGAAACAAACCCACACCTGCCTGGGTTGCCGCTGCTGCACATCTGAAAAGCAATTATCATCCTGTTATTTGTATAGTGCCAAAATGCCATCAAGACAAATGTGGTAATGGTGGGGGTTGGAGGAAGACCCAGTCCCAGGGAACATTCTTGAGAGGATCCTGATCCTTTAGGTCAGGGGTTGGCAAGAAAACAGTAGTGGTTCATCACAGTTAGCCCCCGGCAGGCCACCACTGCTATATTTACCTGTGCCTCCTCAGGTACCAGTGATTGCAGTTCCTACTGGCTGTAGATCACCATTCCTGACCAATAGGAATTGTGGGAAGTGGCACAGACCAGAATACTTCCCACAGCTTCAGTTGGTCAGGAACGGTGATGCGTGGCAATTGGGAGCTGTGATCACCGATACCTGCAGAGGCACAGGTAAATATAGTGGTGGGGGCCTGCTGGATAACCTTGGTGGACCAGACCTGACATGCCCATCCCTACTTTACACCTTCTGTAAATGAAACTTACACAGAAGCCAATACGTATAAATGGTGCCAGATTCTGCTCCCAGTAAAATTCATGGGACTTTAGCTATTAACATCCAAGTGGGCAGGGTCCAGGCTTTAGCAGGTCAGTTTTTCAAATATGCACAGGAAAACTCCTTAATCACTTTAGGACATTTGCATTTTACTTAGGAAATAGCAGAAAAATACTGAGTCTAACATGTAATGTTTTACTTATTATTGATAGTAGTGAATACTTCAACATATAGGGCTAGATCTACTAAGGTAACTTAGCGATGCATTGCCACCGTGCTCCCCAGAGGATTCTACAGAGTTGAGTTAGATGCCCGCGCTCTTCATGCAATACATGGAGAGAGACCGATGCCTAAGAATGGGATCTAGAAAGCCAGCATGCAGAGCCAGCTGTCCAAGCAAACCAGTAGGAAATGCCAAGAGGAGTGTGGCCTAAGCTCCACCACCAGTGGGAGTGAATCTTCTCCTGGAGTTTCATTGCTAATTTTTTTTTTTAAAAGAGGCAGTGTCCTTGAGCCATAGAAGTAACCCCATGAATAAAGTACTCACTTGAGACACACAAATTCAATTCATGTTACAAAGATTTGTCTTCCCTACCAAAGATTGTACAGGGACCATGCTACACTGAAGGTCTGTTCTGTCATTTTGAGATCTCCAGATGACCTGGAAAACCTGTGAAACTCAGACCTATATGATTTACACAACAAAGATTCGTTGGGTTCATAGGGAGCCAGATGCCATCTTTCCATAAACTTGGACTATTCTTTGTTCTTCTCTATACAGCAAAGTGTGGAGTCCATTTGTCCTTTCTTTTATGCTCATGATATTCAGCAACCATAAAATAAAATCTTCCCCTTGTTGCAGGGCCGAATGATGGACAAAGCCGGGTAGAGCGGTAAGAAGCGATTTATTCGGTTACAGCATCCAGACCACTCATTCTCCTCCGCCTCGCAACCAATGAAGTGAGCCCTGAGTTATGGTCACAGCATCTTTTATCCCTACCCTTCTCTTGGTACCCGTCCTATCCCTTTCTTTCCAAATCATCCTTTTGTTTCCTAACATGGTGAGGATTACTCCTTCCCGGACCCAACCTCTTTGCTTCCTAATATGGAGAGGCTACCTTTTCCTGGACCCTACCTATTGATTCTTTATATGGTGCATTTTGAAGCCTTATTTTACTGGCAGCAGATTGTGTAACTGAATGGCCTAACTTACGGTAAGGCCCCAAATTAGGGAACTTTGTGGCTTAGTTTACAAGAGGACGCTAATCCTGAGGCAATCCTTGTATTGCCCTCTTTCCTGTTACACAGGGGCCCCCCATGCAGCTGAGGGTCGTCTTGCTTCCAAGCTGGGGTTTCTGCGGAGAATTATGAAGGCAGGCTCTTATGCTTGGATCCTGCCTTCAGCTCCCTGTAGGTCAGATCCAATGTTGAGACCCCCTTTATTCCCGCACCCACATCCCTAAGTGCTTTCTCCTTTTTACGTGTTAACTGTAATTCTCTTTTCTTGGCACTTGGTGTCTCTCCATGTATTTACTCACCTTAACCATCTGCAACGCACGTCCCTGGAAGAGGATCTCCCAATCTGTCAACTTTCAGTTAGAACAAAAGTCTCTAGGTCTACAAAGTTCTGAACCTAACAGATTCTATATGTAAGGTTGTTCTTCTCCAAGACTTAATGAATTCCCCAGTCAGCAGGACTTTAACAAAAAGTTTTATTAAACATCTAAAAATTGAGAAATGTGGATGAACTGCATTAACACTTCATATCTATGGGAGGAAAAGGTTGTAGACATTCTTTTATTGGAGGTTTCCAAAAGGAGTCTGGATAGTCATCTGTCTTCAATGTTTAGACACAACAAGTTCTTCATCTTGGCAGGGGGTTAGATTATATATGACCCTTTTGGTCCCTTCTAGCCCTATGAGCCTATGAATTCAACTACACTGGATGTTTTATTTTCAATTATGGGGAGAAAAAGTTACCAGTTAAGTTTTTACATGGCCATAGGAGGCAAACCTCAGCCTATTCCACGTGTGAGAAAAACAGCATCCTGCTTCTTTTTCTTCCACTCCTAGGCATCGGTACACATTTCTGTTTTCCTTACAAAGCTCAATCTCTGTTGGCTTATGGGCTTTTAGGTGACACATTTGTTACTATATTTCACAGTTTGTCTTTGGCTGTGTTTATATGAGTGGGAAGGGGATGCAGTTATTACTACTCTCTCCATACTCCAGAGCATTATTTCAATCCCAAGAAAATGCTGGTCCAGCTATCATCATTTGGATGGCTTAATGATTCTTGGCTGCTTCATTCCCAGTATCTGAAGATACTTATTCCTTTCTATCTTAAAGAAGAGCAGTTTAGCAACACACATTTCCCCTTATTTCCCTGATGTTCTAAAATATACATGAGATAGCAATTGCAGAAACTGTATTTCTGTCATATCAGAAACTAATAAAGGATTTCCTAGTGGCACCTAACTCAAATGAATTTGCTGATTAGTCACTGGGTTTATGTGTATTGGATCTTATTTAACCTTTCTTTGCCTTTATTTTCTCAAATATAGGGTTAACAAATCTGTCAAATTGTAATGTTGTGATGGATAGGAGGAGTGCTGGCCAGCACCAGTGACTTAACGGGTTAAACTCAGGTAGCTGGCAAAGGGGTTGGCAGGGGATCAGAAGAACCAACGAGATACAGTGTTGAAATTTGAATTGTATAAGATACCTGGCCTGATTTCTTTGTGGGAGTAAATTAAGCCAGGAGGTGTTGGAAAACAGCATGATTTAAACCCAGGCTGGACTACCATGCCTCCAAGGAATTCAGGATGTGGAAGTGGACTGAACCAGGAATCATGAGTAAATAAAGGGAAAATGTGTATTTAGTCGCGAACAGGGCATTTTTCTTTGTTTTGGTTGTTTGGTTAAACTTCCCTCGGTAAATCTATCCCTTCCCTCCCCCATTCATTCTCTAAGGCTGTGTCTACACTGGCACGATCTTGCGCAAAAGCGGCCGCTCTTGCGCAAAAACTTGCTGCCTGTCTACGCTGGCCGCGTGTTCTTGCGCAAGTAAACTGACATTCTAATGTATGAAATCAGGGCTTCTTGCGCAAGAACTCTGATGCTCCCGCTCAGGAATAAGCCCTTTTGCGCAACTGTTCTTGCTCAAGAGGCCAGTGTAGACAGGCAACGTGAATTTCTTGCGCAAGAAAGCCCTATGGTTAAAATGGCCATCAGAGCTTTCTTGTGCAAGAGAGCATCTACACTGGCATGGATGCTCTTGCGCAAAAGCACATGCCAGTGTAGACGCTCTCTTCTGGAAGAGTTTTTGCAGAAGAACTCTTCCGCAAAAGAGGTTTTGTGCAAGATCATGCCAGTGTAGACGTAGCCTAAGAGTGTACCCACAGATGCTCTCTGTGTTTTAATTTGTTTTACTCAGTTGCTCTTTAACACCTAGCAACTAAATATGCTTTACAATCATATCTTTTTGTTTTGTTAATAAAAATCACCTTTTTTAAGGTGACGATTTGATTCTTGTGTCCTGGAAAGAAACAAGAGGTCTGTGTGTGTGCCTATCTGGCCTGAGATGTCAGCTATCAAAGACACAGTTTGTTTTCTTTTGTTTCTTTTTTCAAGCTGCCTTGTGGCAGAGGAGCTTGGGGCTACGGCTACACTGCCTTTTTTTTCCCCCCCGGAAGAAGATATGCAAATCATGCTCACATTTGCATATCTTCTTCCGATTCTTTTTGCGGAAGAGGTTTTGCTACTATTTGGCACCGGTAGTCGGGGCCAAATGTTGGAAAAAATCCCTCTTTCACAAGACCCCTTATTCCTCGTAAATCGAGGTTTACAAAACCTCTTCCACAAAAAGAATCAGAAGAAGATATGTAAATGCGAGTGCGATTTGCATATCTTCTTCTGAAAAAAAACCCCAGCAGGTTAGCCGTAGCCTGAGAGGATCTCTTTAAGAAAGATAATGTGTCTGTGGATCAAGTGGATTGATGACTAAGTAAAAATTAAATTATTATTTCTGATGTTAAAAATGTAAAGGAAGGAACACAGTATTGCAAGAGAGTCTAAACTTCCAGCACAAAGTTTTACATTTATTATGAAGGACAATTTGGTTCATTTGTTCAATTTATAGAAAATTCTTTTTATGTCTGTGCTGGAGCAAATAATGAAACAGACCATATTATAAAGAACCTTCTTTTCTACAAATTCTATGAATATTTACTGTTCAATTCTGGCATCTTGCCTTATTTTTTGCTCAGATCGTGCACAGCAGATGGTCAGAGAGCTGTTCTGAAGTGACTTCTTCTGACAAAGAAAATTCCTGTGTGATGTAAAGCTGCACTAAGCTAGTTCTATCTCACCTGTTTTCTCTCCTAGTATAGCGGTGTGGTTTAGGTAGACTGAGAATGTTTTCACAGGCAGGAAGGTAAAAGACTGAACGGTCTTTGCTTCTGACATTCCCTACTAGCAGAGTGGCTTTTTAGGTAACTACTGTAGCCAGGGAACGGCTACAAATTATGCCAGTGGTTGGGCCAGAGACTGAGCAAGTGAAAATGTGTCTTAGAGCTATTTCTTGACCGGAACCGGTGATATGTCCCTTAGGGTACGTCTACACTGTGGAGTTTTTCCGGGATACCAGAGGTATCCCGGAAAAACTCCGCTGCGACCAGGGAACATGTTTGATCTTCTGCTTTTTTTTTGCGGAAGGGCAAACACACTATATCAGAAGACCTGTCTTCCTCATTCCAAGAAGAAAAAGGGATCTTCTGAAAGAGGGGGATTTTCTGAAATTTGGCCCAGTGTAGACGAACTAATTTCGGAAAAGCCTCTTCTGAAAAAAAATTGGAAAAAGCTGTAGTGTAGACCTAGTTAGCTCATGGGTTGAATGAATATAAACAAGTGTTTCCTGCTACACTTTATTGTAATGTCTTTGACTATTCTTATTAATTTTTCCCCACTTAGAACTAAAAAGATGGGGCTTTCGTTTTGCATTGATGCTGTTGGACTTACTGTTTTCTGAAAAAATCTCTTTTGGCATTATTTAATAAAATATATGACTCAACACTGCATTTAAATAAGATCAAAACATTGTATTTAATATCAAATTAATAAAAATAATGGAAGTGAGACACTCTAAAATCAACAATTGAACAAGAACATTGATATTTTCGTATTTATTGGAGCAAAACAATCCATTCACTCTCAAGGCATGTTATATCCCAGGTACTGTATAAACCACTACCCTGTGAGGGACAATTTTAAGCACTCAATCAATGTCATGTTATACTGCTAAGGGACAGTAAGCTCTACTTTTTGACATTTATAATAAAAATGACTAAACAATCCAGAATTTGTATTATCTGTTGTCTAGTTCAGGGGTTTTATTTTTTTTCTAAAAGCCCAGATCCCTGGTAGAGCCATTAGACCTCAGTATCAAATGGCTAAAATTAAATTTCCATGAGGCCTGAAGAAGTATTCATAGCCAGACATTATGTCTAATCTTATTCCTCATGTCTAGAGTGTATGTGATCATCCCTTTTTATCATAAATGATGCTTTCTCTGTACAGTTCAAGCAATTGTTAGCTTTTCATGTTTACAAATAAGAACAATGATAAAAGTGAGGTTTTACTCAGAATACTAACACAGCTGTACAGACTCAAATTTATTGTTCTTTCATCTTTGATATAACCAACAAGCACAGGATTGTTGGTATTACAAATTCCCCAAACCTTCACATTTTAAGGGGCTGAATTTTATAACAGAGCTTTTTCAAATGGTGCTAGATTGACATTTCTTGGATTTTGGTCCCACTGGTATCTAAAAAACCAGAAGATTAGGTACCAAGGGGAAGATAGCGAAAACATGAATTTTATAGAGTTTGTAGTGCAGTGGTTGACATTAAATATTTAGCATTTGCTAACAGTTCCCATACAAGGGATATCTAGGGTGACCAGATATTTTTCATGTGGTTCAGATCAGAGCAAGGTATGGTGGTGTTTTTCTCGTGGATGACAGTAGCAGACCTCCGAGCCATGCAGGTCAGTTTTTTTTATTGGAACAGAAATCAGCAACACACATTCAGGGTATGATAATGTTTATTTACAGAATACACACAATTCTGCTTTCCTGAAACACAGGAGGTTACAACTAGACTTGTCAATTCCCTCTTGTAAAAACCTTCGACAAAACACCACCACCTTTCACCAAGAAGCATCTTTGTCAGGTTTTAGATTTTGCACACCATACAGTTTAGGTCAATATAAGATATGCCACTCGTGGATAATAAGATGATTCTATTTCTTGTATTCATTCTTTCTTCTAAACTAAATTTTAAAAGCAACCCTCTTTCTCCTCTCCCAATAACCATAGTTCCAGGGGAGTCATTCAAATAGGTGCACTGCAAAAAATAGGACAGCCAATCCACAAAGCTTCTGATTAATCCAATATTTATATTTACCAAATCATCACAAAACAGCTTCTGTATTTCCTTATTGGTTAATCAGAAGTCCATATAACACAGTTTCCTTGAAGTATCTAGCCACAGGCTTCTACCCAGACACCCAAGTCAGATAAAGTTGTCCAATCCCAAAGGATTGGTCACATTACTTCCCAGGTCAATAAATATTTCAGACTTTATCCCCAATCAATTCTTATTAACTAAACTAAAATTTATATTAAAAGAAAAGAGAAAGAGTTTTGGTTAAAAGATGAATATACCTATAGATGTGAGTTCAATTCTTGAGGTTCAGATACATAATAGAGATGGTGATCTTGTTGCTGCAGAGAGTTCTTTTAGAAATTAGTCCATGGTTATAGTTCAAATCCGTATCCAGGGTGATTCCAGCCAATGACTGGGATCTCAATCCTTATGGATTCGTTTTCAGGTGTATAAAACCTCAAGCAAATCTGAGACAAAAATGGATCCCGCCCAAAGGGACTTTTATTCCTTTGCAACAGCCTCTTGGCCTGGGACAACATAATACATTTTAAATGTAATGTTCTGTCTCCCAACCAGCATGGCAATTAGCACAAGGTAATTTATTCATTAAACTAGGGTGGGCAATACAATGGCAGCAGTCTGACAGAGCTAGCCCGTGGCAGGTCGCTGCTATATTTACCTGCACCTCCACAAATATGGGCAATTGCAGTTCCCATTGGTTATAGATAACCATGCTCGGCCAATGGGAGCTATGGGAAGTGGTGTGGACTGGGACATCACTTCCTGCAGTTCCCATTGGCTGGGAGCAATGATCCACAATTAACGGGAGCTGCAATTGCCCATTCCTGTGGAAGTATAGGTAAATATAGTGGCAGCGGCCCACCAGGGGCTAGTTCTAGTGAACTGGATCCTGTTTTTTGCCCACCCACTGCATAAACAGTTAGTCTATAAAGTGCTACCATACCATTTGTTGTTTTTTTCTGTAACAGACTAACTCGGCTATCCCCTGAAGCCTCAGTTCACAAACAGTTTACCACAGCCTTCAAAGAGACACAAAGTGCTTCAATCAAGTTTAATCATAAATGGTAATATTCTCTTCTGATCTTGAATCAAAACTATAGTAACAGACAAGGATTATTTGTTCACATCATAAGACCTGAGCAAACATCTACCATTCTAATACTCGAACAATGCAAGTTTGCATTTCAAAGTTCTAATCTAACCTGATGTAATGGCCCAATTGTAATTTACACATCTCCCCAACAAGTCTTTAAAGGTTGACCCTTGGTCATTCAGACTATGAGCTGATTAACCCTTTCTGACCATGTGCTACATTTTAATCAGATGTGTAATATTTCAAGCAGATAATATCACCCCCTTAAAAAAAAACCCAAACAAAATATCTACATTAAAACAGAGTTGAGGATATGAGTATAAAAGCAATATAAAGGTAAAAAGCATTACCAGAATATTGTAAGAATCCCAAGAGCTAGCAGTGCAAACTCAGGAAATATAGAGTTAAAATATTTGCATTTCTTTTAAGCAAATGTTTGAATACTTTAACTAATCAATTTTAAATTTGCCCTGAAATGCCATGAAATAACAAAGGGATAATGATTAACACATCTTAGTGTCCATGGCTTTGGGTTAAACTGTTTTTAAAGACACATTAGGATTTTCATGCCCTCCCTATTTTATGGTGTCACTAATTTGTCACTTAATTTTAGTTATATGGAAATTTTGATTAGTCCATGTTTCATTATCAAGATAACTCATGTATAAGGAAAACTAGCACAGATGCTAGAGACTTCATTAAAAACCCAGTTTTTAATTAATATTTTAAATTAATTACAGATTCACTGGTAAAGTCTTAGAAAATTCATTCTGTACTCAAACAGCAAGCGTTATCAGTTTTAGAAGAAATGCTATATTCTTTTCATACATAAAGGCTGAGTTTCTACTTTAACTGTAAAATAGAATTCAACCCTAACTATTATTTTGCGACGAGTATCTTCATAATGTGTTTTAGCATCTGAAAGTACTTCTTGTGCCATCAAAAGCTCTCTAACTCTTTTTTGGTACAGTATGTATCTCTACAAAAGTTAAAGGCCACATTTGCTTCCTGCAGCAAAAGGTTACATGTCGCTAACTTTATTTTCTGCTGCTACCAATCTAATAGTGCAGTCCAAAAGTACAACTAACTACTGTTTCAAATGTACATACTATTGGACTGTAAAAAACCCCGTCTTGCTTTTGATGATCATATATTACTGTTGAATCAATTCAGATAGTCAAACAGTAAGTGGATATTATTTCTTTGTAAAAGTATTACATACAAAAGCCTTTTTTCTTTCACATTCCTTTCTATGGGTATGTCCACACTGCATTAATTTATTTCAAAATAAATTAATCCGGAAGAAATATGCCGAAATAGCTTATTTCGAAATAGGACATCTACACTACAGGGAAGCCTCAAAATTAGTCCAAGGTGGACTAATGTGGACATGCTACCTCAATTTAGAGTCCCAGGAGGCACTGGGGAGTAATTACTTTGAATAGCCCTGAAGAGGAGCTATTTCAAAATAGCAGCAGTGGAGCATCCACACTACTGCTATTCCGAAATAGCTATGTTATTCCATGTTATTCCTCATGGAATGAGGTTTACAGAAGTTGGAATAAGGCATCCATTATTTCAAATTTATTTTGAAATAACAGAATTGCTGTGTAGACGCTCGCATTGTTATTTCAGAATAATAGCCGTTATTCTGAAATAACACTGCTGTGTAGAAGCATCTTAATTGAGCTATCCACAGGAACAACATAGATTTGTGTAGTCCCTACTTCCCCTTCACAAGTTATAATTTCTGAGATGCATTACAAATTATAATCATGTTTTAAAATAACACCACCACAAAAATCTTATAAAAAAGGGAATGAGGCTAGAGTAGGGATGCTGCTGAAAATAACTGTTCTCCTTTAAATAAACATAGAGACCATCTGGAAGGGCATTATGCTCTTTTGTGATTTAAGATCAAGGGAAAAGCTTTTCCAGTCATCTGAAGCTCTTATGAAAACCAAAACCCAATCATTCTTGATTCCACATACTGCATATCTATACTGTGGTAATGACTTCAAACCATAGGTCATGCAGTTCAGAGTAAAATAGCTTGGCAGATAAGAGGCATCATTTCCCTTGATGCTGTGGCAAACACACTCAGTCACTGGAACTGTTTTCTTTCAAGTGGATGCAGTCAATTTAGTTTTTCATACAGGCTACATTACTCTGCATAATTACAGAGCTGAGGAAATCATATAAAATCTCATACAAGACAGCGACATTTGTTACATACACATTAAACAATAGAATGGCACAGGATGTTACTCCTAGGGCACAATTTTGTTCTGTGTCTATCTCTACAATTATTCAGAGCCAATAAATGGAAAGGTGGGAAATGAAGTGATAGGTATCATTTGCTCAGATTCAAATCAAAGTTGCCTGATTTTGTAATCAGAGAGAGTTTCTACTTTGCGATCCTCATTACCTAATTTAATAGGCCTGTCCTCTAGAAAGGATGAATTAATCCAAGCTTCAAGGTGTTTGCAGCAAGAGAGATTTAAGTTAGATATTGGGGGGGAAACTTTCTAACTAAAAGGATAGTTAAACATTGTAACAGGTTCCTGAGGGTGACTGTAGAATCCCCATTACTGGAGGCTTTTCAGAAAATGTTACACAAACACCTCTCAGGGATATTCTAGATGGAGTCAGGTGTTAGCTTGAGGTTCCTTTCAGCGCTACATTTCTGATCCTATGACAGAGACCCCTATTTATCCATAGGTAGGTCCATACCAAATTCACAACTTTGAAATATGGTCTCCCCTTATGAAATTTAGTCTTGTGTACTTATACCCTATAGCAGAGTGGGCAATAATTTTTTATGGGGAGCCACTCCAAGAATTTGGAAAGAGGTTGAGTGCCGCATTCTTCCATGATATTAATGGAGGAGGTGCGGGGACTGGAATGGAGGTTGGGTGCAGAAGGGAGCTTGTGGTAAGGGAGGGAGTTTGGGTGAAGGTGGCAGTTGTGACCTGGGACACTGGACTGGGCTGGAGGGGTTTGGATTGTGACCTAGGACAGGGAATTGGGGTACAGGAGAGGGTGCAGGGATTTGAGTTGTGAGCGAGCACAAGAGGGGACTGTGATCTGGGACAGGGGATTGGGGTGCTGGATCTGGGAGGAGCTATGAGTACAGCAGGGGGCGGAGGATTTGGGTTTGTGGAGTAGGGGGCAGGAGTGGAGGGCAGAAGGTTGAAGAAGTGAGGGACTGGGGTGCCAGAGGTAGGCTCTACCAGGAGACTTACCAGCCCACAGTGAACCCTAAATCAGCCTCCCTACCTGCCCCGCCCCTGCACAGGCTGTAGGCATGTGCGCTGGAGCCCCTTGTGCTTCATGGTTGCCTGTTATTGAAACAGGCAGCTCCCATTGGCCACTTTCTGGCCAGAAACCAGCCAAAGGGATTGTGATGGGGCGGGAACAGCTCCTAAAGCTTCCCCCCTGCCCTCCGGACTCACAGTTTTAAAAGAAAAACTGCCCCACAGCCGTATTTCTGAGCGGTGTGTGGGTGGGGTGAGGCAAACAGGGAGCCTGCCTTAGGCTCCCTGCTGCATCTGTGGGCTCGATCTGGTGGTTTGGGGGGCTGGATGTGACCCGCAGGCCATATTTTGCCCAGGCCTGCCCTATACTATATAGATATCATGGGGGTAACCATTGTCTGTCAAACTGGGGGTCCTGACCAAAAAGAAAGTTGCAGAGAGGTTGCAGGGTTATTTTGGGGGAGGAATGGGGTCACAGTATTGTTACTTTTACTTCAGTGCTGTCTTCAAAGCTGGATGACAGGAGAGTAGAAGCTGTTAGCCTGGAGCTCAGCATTTAAGGCAGTGCCCCACAACTAGCAGTGCAGAAGTAAGTGTATAAATACCATACCATGCCACCCTTACTTCTGCACTGCTGCCTTCAGAACTGGGGGACCAGAGAGTGGCAGTTACTGATAAAAAGCCCAGCTCTGAAGGCAGAGCACAAAAGTAAGGCTAGTAGCATTTGGGGGACAATTACACATGCCTTATTAACATCTCCAAAAATTGCATTGGCCACCTGACAACTCTGATGAAATTGATGACAAACCCAGTTCTAATGGACTGTGATGGGATGGATGAGGCCCTGAGGCCCCCTGCTGGAGGCCCTGTGGTCCTGCCACACGCTGGCCCAGAAAAAAAGGTCATAGACAAGTCCTCCAGGAGGCTAGAGTGGTTGTGGAGGAACTGGCCAATAAGGGGCTGCAAAGGTCATATAAAAGGAGTTGAATGTCTCTGGATCCCTGAAGAAGGGAAGAGAGAGTGGCTAACTGTCTCAAGGGAGGAGAAGCACCCAGGGAGAGCAGTGTGGGGAGCTAGTGTGAGACTATGGTAAGCTGAGGTAAAGCCCTGACCTAGGGGCAAGAAATTGTCTGTAGGAGGAGAGATCCTAGAGGTACCACTCTCTCCCAAGTGGGGAAACATACTGACAGATAAAAGGGTCACTAGCAGAGGGCACCAGGATTGGTCACTAGTAGGTGTGTACCCTGGAAGGGCTTGTGACTTCACACAAAACCGCATGACTTGGCTGGCTGAGTAGCCAAAAAGGTTGAAGACTGAGGGCAGTGCAGGCACATGCACTTGGCCAAATGGGGTGCTCACAGCAAAAGAGTGTCACCCCATTGTATGAACACATCACTGAAACCAGCTACACTCTTCTGCTCTTTTTACTTGAGTCACCAAACAATTTGTCAAATATAGTAATGACTTTCAGGCACATCTTGCCTGAGCTGGATTCTCACAAAAAGGGAAGAATGCCAAGCCACTCTGAAATGACTAGGGGTATGTCTACACTGCACAGCTATTTCAGGATACCAGAGGTATCCCGAAATAACTACACTGTGTCTACACAAGCCACACGTTATTTTGAAATATTTTTTGAAATAACGGGTGCACTATTTTGCCATCCCGGTAAACCACATTGTACAAGGGAGAAGGGATGGCTCCAAATAGCCTGTTATTTTGAAATAGATTTGAGATAAGATATGCAGTTTGCATAGCACAAATTGTGTAGCTTATTTTGAGCTGAGGGTGCTGTGTAGATGCACCCTAGAGCTACACTGCCTCTTTTTTTGCAGAAGAGGCAATGTAAATGAAGCACTCCTTAGCAACTTTTCGCACTTCATTTGCATAATCTCTTCTGATGCTTTTTGTGCCAGAGGTTTTTGCACAAAAACTAGTAGTGTAGATGGATCCGTTTTGCACAGAAAACCCTTTTGCGCAAGATCCTTATGCCTCAAAAAAGGAGGTATACAGATCTTGGACAAAAGGGGTGGGTTTTTTTTGATAGTTGAGAGAAATAATCTCTTAAATTTTGGGAAATTATTTACACTTTTCAAAAATAACATTCATCAAAAATACTTGGGGAAATAATTTGGTACATTAGGAACATCCACTTTTGAAAATGAGGTTATTGGGATTACCATTTCAGTTTTTTCTCCTACTTCAATTCTAGCAGTTGTTGTTCTCACAACTTCCTAGAGTCAGTACTTAATTATTTATGCCATTGAAAAACTGGGATTGCAAGCTCTCCAACTGCATTGAACATTAGTTCTACCTCTTGGCAATCGCTATCCTGAGAATGATATCTATCTTTTCCCTCTCAGTGGTTCAGCACAGCTACCCACTCTTCTGGCTCCCTAGATGTCTCTTGGGCAGAGAGCTGATACTGTCCTCCCTCCTGATCAGAGTATTTTAGGTTACATAGTTCCCTGCCTACATTGCATTATTCCCAGCAAGACAGAGGGTATTTGCTTCCTCTTTGTAGGTTGTGATGTAGCATAATAGTCCATGGTTTTAAGTTATCACCAATGTTCCCTCTAATATTTTCCATCCAGGTACAGAATATTTAAAAAAAATATACACTGAGACAGGTGCAAATGTGCACCACCACTAAAAACATAAAACCTGGCTGTAGGCACTCTGATTAATCAGCTGGGCAGCATTTCAGTTTCTCCTGAATCCAGGAGAATCCAGTTTGAACTAGTATAGGGGACGTGGTATCTCTCTGGAGAAGTTACAACCTGAGCAAATTTGCATAACCACGCCAGTTCTCAGTCCCAGGAGAAACTATGGTCACCCTTTCCCATGGAATTTTGTATTATCAGTTGCCCACAAAGATACATACACATAATACAGGAAGATTTCCCAAAGATATTGCAGAAGACTGTCATATCTGTCACGGTGGTCATTGAAGAGAATTTTAAGGATGGTGAGACGATAGTTAGAATTATGTAGAGTTGGGGATTTGATATCCTGTGAACCCCCAGGGGTCAGAAAAACAAACTGCTATGCCATATTGGAAGGATAGAATGCTGAATTCTAGATCTGATGCCCAGTTCTGTTTGAACTGTGGTCACTGTAGGGACTTCACAGGAGGAGAGCAAAAATAATGTTGCAGAGGTCCTGTGCTTCTCCTTTTCTGGAGAAGCCCCCCAGCTGGGGGCTTTCCCAATTGCATTGTAAATCAGAGCAGTCCCAAGACTATTTGACAACTGGTGACATCAAGGGATAGTTCTCAGCCATGAGTATGCAAAGAACAGCAATGTTCCAGTCATGTCTGCTATGTTAGAAACATTAAGAGGGGCTACCTGTGTAGAGTTTTTATGTGGGCACTAGTCAGTGCTCCCACTACACCAAGAAACACAAAAGGGACCTAACACAATGAACAATTAACTCTGTTGTGACAACTGTGGGAATGTTAGCACATTTTTTAAAGGCAAAATTTAAATAGAGCTAATGCATTGAATAAGTTTCATACATATAAGCATATGAGTTGTTGTTTTCTTTTTTGAATGTGCCACATATTTTAATTGAAAATATAATGGAATTTTGGGGTTTTTTCTGGTAAAACCAGAAAAATTTGCATATTTTAAAAAACATTGAGGAGTCCTGTGGCAGCTTAGGGTATGTCTGCACTGCACAGCTATTTCAAAATAAGCTATTCAGGAATAGTTATTCTGAAATAGCTTATTTCTAAATAACACATCTACACAGCAGGGAAGCCTCAAAATTAGTCTGAGGCTGGTTTCTCTGATGTAGATGTGCTCTCTCAATTTAGAGCCCCAGAGGCACTGGGGAGGAATAACTTAGAATGGCCCTGGTGAGGGGCTTTTTCAAAATAGCAGAAGTGGAACGTCACACACACCTTATTTCAAAATAGCTATTCCAGAATAGGCATTATTCCTCGTAGAATGAGGTTTACAGATTTCGGAATTACTCTGAAATAACGGAATGGCTCTGTAGATACTTGCATTGTTATTTTGAAATAACACTGGTTATCAAAAATAACGGTGCAATGTAGACACACTCTTAGGGTATGTCTACACTACAAAGTTAATTTGAACTAACAGCTGTTAGTTCGAATTAACTTTCATAGGCGCTACACATGCAAACCGCTAGTTCGAACTTTATTCGAACTAGCGGAGCGCTTAATTCGAACTAGGTAAACCTCATTCTATGAGGACTAACGCCTAGTTTGAATTAAGTAGTTCAAATTAAGGGCTGTGTAGCCACTTAATTCGAACTAGTTGGAGGCTAGGTCTTCCCAGCTTGCCCTGGTGGCCACTCTGGGCCAAGCCAGGGAAACTCTTCTGCCCCCCTCCCGGCCCCGGAGCCCTTAAAGGGGCACGGTCTGGCTACAGTGCCCATACCAGGTGCAAGCCTGCCAGCACCCAGCCAGCAGACCCTGCACCTGGCACGGCATGAGCCAGCCACCCGCTGCCACCCAGCCCTCCGCCTCTTCCCAGGACCAGGCTGGCGGCTCCCAGGAGCCTGCCCGGGGCCGCAAGAGGCAGGCGCCCGCCTGGTCTAGTGTGGAGATCATGGACCTCATCGAGGTTTGGGGGGAGATCTCCAACTTCCACGACCTCCGCACTAGGCACAGGAATGCAGCCGTTTAGGGCAGGATAGCTGCCAGCCTGGCCACCAAAGGCCACATGCGAACCCAGGAGCAGGTTTGCATGAAAATCAAGTTGGTCCAGTGAGACCCCCGACCCTGAGCCATGAGCTTAGAACATAAGAACATAAGAACGGCTGTACTGGGTCAGACCAAAGGTCCATCGAGCCTAGTAGCCTGTCTGCCGACAGCGGCCAACACCAGGTACCCCGGAGGGGATGGACCGAAGACAATGACCAAGCCATTTGTCTCGTGCCATCCATCTCCAGCCTTCCACAAACAGAGGCCAGGGACACCATTCCTACCCCCTGGCTAATAGTACTCCATGGACCCAACCTCCATGACTTTATCTAACTTCTCTTTAAACTCTGTTATAGTTCTAGCCTTCACAGCCTCCTGTGGCAAGGAGTTCCACAGGTTGACTATTTGCTTTGTGAAGAAGAACTTTCTTTTATTAGTTTGAAGCCTGCTACCCATTCATTTCATTTCGTGTCCTCTAGTCCTTCTATTATGGGAACTAGTGAAGAACTTTTCTTTATGCACCCTCTCCACACCACTCATGCTTTTATAGACCTCTATTATATCCCCCCTCAGTCTCCTCTTTTCTAAGCTGAAAAGTCCAAGTCTCTTTAGCCTCTCTTCATATGGGACCTGTTCCAAACCACTAATCATTGTAGTTGCCCTTTTCTGAACCCTTTCCAAGGCCAAAATATCTTTTTTGAGGTGAGACCACATCTCTACACAATACTGAAGATATGGCGTACCATAGTTTTATACTTCCCCTCCTCCCTTCTTCCCTGGCTTTCCCCTTTCAGCTCCCTCCTCCCAAGTTTCCAACTCCCCTCTCCCACCCTCTCTCTTCCCCTCTCCCACCTCCTTTTCCCAGTCTCCCCAGAGGTTAATCCCCCCACCCCGTTTTGTTCAATAAAGAGAGTTTCTATTTTTGAACACGTGTCCTTTATTTTTTACATCAGGAAGGGAGGCTAAGGAGGGGCAAGTGGAAGGAGGTGAGGGAGGAATGGGGCATGAGCCCCTGATGGGGAGGACTGGGGTGGCTCTGCGGGCTCCTCAGGGTGGAAGCTCTCCTGCAGGGCCTCCTGGATCCTGACAGCCCCCCGACTGACACCCCCGGATGGCAGCCTGCGGCAAGTACAGCTGGGCTGATGGCCGAGTGCTGTGATGTGCCAAGTGTGGGCACTCAGGGCACTCCAAGACAGGACTGCTTTGCTGTCCCTTATCGAGGTAGACAAGCAAGCGGGGAACCCTGAGAACTGTCTGTCCGGGGTGGGGGCTCGGGTCCCTTTAAGCACAGCCCTCGGCTAGCCTGAGGCAGCAGCTCCACGCTCTAAGTCCTGGTTCCGGCCAGCCTTAACTTCGGTTCAGGGTCCACTCAATGTGGACATGCTAGTTCGAATTAGCAAAACGCTAATTCGAATTAGTTTTTAGGTCTAGATGCACTAGTTCGAATTAGCTTAGTTTGAATTAACTAATTTGAATTAAGTTAGTTCGAATTAGTGCTGTAGTGTAGACATACCCTTAGAGACTAACAGATTTATTAGGACATAAGCTTTCATAGGTAAAATCCACTTCATCGGATGAATTGGAGTGGAAGTTACAGAAACAGTAGTATTTTTAGAGAGAGACACTCTCAAAAGTCACAAAGAGATCAAACAATTTGTAAAATAATTTAAAATGTATCAAGTTGGAAATAAATGGGCATGAAATGACAAGGCACAGTATTTGATAAAGTGAAAATCACAGGATTACCTTTCAATTCTAATACACATTAATCAAAACCATGACTGAGCTATTTATTGACATTAATAGGTTTGCTACTAACCATAGAGTGGTTGGCTGAAACTGTGTTGCAGTATTAATGACTACAATTGATCTTCTGGGTCTGGTTTCCAATAAACAATGGCATGTTGTAAGCATGATTTATACCCCTAAAACACTATTCCCCCTTCCTTTGTCTATGACTTATTTACGTGAAGTATTGCAAATACTTTGGCTTACTATTATGTCTCAGTCATCAAATGTATTTTTAGTTAGCTGTCTGTTCCCACTTTGACTGCTTGAGCTCACTAGGCTGTCAGGAACATGAGTGCTGAAAGATATAATGAAGAACAACAACATCCCAATGAACTAAGCTCTCTTACCATTCTGTCTTCCTGGCAATTACAAGTGTATCAACAAGCTGAACAGCCCTTGTCAAGAAAGTGCAAGCGAACAGAACAAAGTAGTTAAAGGGCAATTATGAGCATTGTTTTATTAGTCAAAAAACCAAATCCCTATAAATAAGAAAGGAAACAAAATAAATGAAGCCATTTTTTAAAAAAAAACTTTGTAAAATAATACAGGAAGCAAAAGAAATCAAAAGGCAGATAGAGCAAAAGGAAGGGCAGGTGAACCAAGTTATCAAAAGTGGGGCTGAAGGGAGGGAAAAAGAGTATTACCCTCCATTTACTTGCTAAATCAACTAGTATAAAAATGAAGCATCACTAAGGGTATGTCTACACAGCAAAGTTATTTTGGAATAACAGCCATTATTTCATAATAACTTTCCTAGAGTCTACACAGCCAAACCACTATTTCAAAATTAAATCGAAATAGTGGAGGGCTTATTTCGAAACTGGTAAATCTCATTCCACGAGGAGTAGCACCAATTTCAAAATTGCTGTTTCAAAATAAGCGTTGTGTAGATGCTTATTTTGAAATAGGGGGCCTCCAGCCCTTCCCAGGGTGCCCTCGTGGCGACTCTGGGCACAACCAAGAAAACTCCTCTCCCTCCCCCTCTGCCCGGAGCCCTTAAAGGGGTAGACTCTGGTCACAGTGCCTGTGCCAGCTCCAAGCCTGCCAGCCCAGAGCCAGCAGTTGCTGCACCTGACCCAGTGGCCCCAGCATGAGTCAGGCAGCCAGTGGCAGCCAGCCCTCCACCGCTCCCCAGGACCAATCTGCCAGCTCCCAGGAGCCTGCCAGGGGCCAGAAAAGGCGGGCGCCTGCCTGGTCCAGTGCAGAGATCAGGGACCTAATTCAGGGGGGATGCCTCCAACATCCATGATCTCCACACTAAATGGAGGAACGTAACCATCTACAGGTGGATAGCTGCCAGCTTGGCCACCAAAGGCCACATGCGAACCCAGGTTTGCATGAAAATAAAGGAGCGTATGCCAGGGCCACAGGGAGTAGCTCCCAACCAGGGGCAGACCCAGACCCCTGCCCCTATTTTGATGCCCTGGACCACATCCTGGTCATCGACCCTGGGGCAGAGCTTGCTGCCTCCTGCTGCTCCATCCCCAGCTGCCTCCCCAGCTACCGCTCCTCCTCCCACTCCTCCCCCTCCCGCTTCTTCCTCCCCACCCTTCCCACACCCCCAGGGACGCCAAGGCCCCTGCACCCATGGTGCTGGGAGACAGTTGGGCCGGTGAGATCCCCCAACCCTGAGCTTCTCCTCCCCCTTCCTCACCTTGCCTCCCCCTGCCAGCTTCCTCCTCCCAGGTTTCTCCCTCCCCTCTCCCACCCTCTCTCCTCCCCTCTCCCACCTTCTTTCCTCAGTTTCATTCCCCCCCCACCCCAGTTTTGTTCAATAAAGAGGCTTTGTTGCAATGAGCACTTGTGTCTTTTATTGTACAGCAGGAAGCCTGTCCGGGGGCGGTCCCTTTAAGCACAGGTCTCAGATAGCTTCAGGCAGCAGCCATTCGAGGTAACTCCTGAGCTGATGCCCTGCCAGAACTGGTTCCGGACGGCCTTAAATGCGATTCAGCATCCTATCAGTGTGGACGCACTATTTCGAAATAGCAAAATGCTATTTCGAAATGCATTTCGTGTCTAGACGCATTATTTCTAAACTATTTCGAAATAAGTATTTCTAAATAAGCTATTTTGAAATAACGCTGTAGTGTAGACATACCCTAAGGGAGTTGCATTTGGGGAAAAGAGTGTTCATAATATCTATGGCTGCTGCTTTACTGGGGAGAAATGAGACTGGCTTCTGGGGCAGAGCTGTCATACCAGCGCTCCTGTCTGTGGAGCTTGTGATTGTGCACAGTGGGTGTGGCAAACCTAGGTAGCCATCTTTCTCCTGTTATACATTTGAGTGGACATTTTCTGCCATAATTATGGGAACACATGCAATTGCACACTTGAGTGAGCATTTTCTGCATGCTGACCTTGGACCTCCATCTTTAAACAAAATTGTTATAATGGCTTAGTTCCCAGAGCAACTTCAGGCCCTCTTCCCAGGGTGAACTGTTGTAAAGTACTCCATTAGGGGATAAGTCAGATTAATCCCAGATATCCTTTGATTATGAAAGATGTAGAAAATTTACAAAAGCAAAACAATGGAAATAATGATTTGTTCAGGATAGTTCACCCCTGCTGCAGATAGTAACCTTCATTCCATTTCTACTCTTTTGTTGCCCAGCTAGAGAGCATTAACCAGCTCTTTAGAAGAGAAATATTTCTCCAGATCATGGCATGACATGATTCAGTACTGCACTGGGAGTCAGTTAGAATGTTCAGCTAACTACTAAGCCATATTTTTATAAGTTGTTCACTTTCCTTTCTTATTATTGGAAGGGAGAAAGTAGATGAGTATTTTCAACTTCATGTTTAATTGCCTATGTTAGAATAATCTTTGATAAGGATGTCTGACTTATCAAGTTATTTTTTGTGGACAGGGGTTACAATTGCAGGCATGATAATTAACTGATCACAGTACAGTTGATATTAAAACTGTAAGGAAAAACCTTTTTAACTGCTCGTGCTGTAAGCAGCAAGTGTTGCTTGTAAAATCGGTTAGGGAGAGGCTAATTCTTGAATGACCATATAGTTCTGAGTTTGGTTAGTCCACAATGCCAGTAAACACATTGAAGGTATTATTCTCTCTGGGCTCAGTTCTGGAAGGTGCTGAGAAGTCTGGCCCTGACCCAGCAAAGTATATAGGCATATGAGTAATACAACTGAAGTCAATAGGAGGACTACTATGCTAAAAGGAAAGCATGTGCCTAAGGGCTCTGTTGGAACAAGGCTAGACTGTTCAGCATCTTGCAGGACTGAGACATATTTATGACAGAGGGAAGGCTTATGAAGATTATTTCAATTAGGGTTATGCTTATGCCAGCATATGAAGATGAGAATAGTCCTTTGTTGGATCTGTTGCTATTCAGGTTTGGTTGATGCACTTTTATGCAGTTTACATAACCCAATCACCAAAGAAGTATCATTTGCTGGCAGCTGAGACAAATGTTCATTCTTACTGAAATGTAACTAAATTATTTATATTTGATGCCTGCATCTTATAAATGCACTTTATGAATTATTCTAAATTATATTTTAATTTTTATGAAATGAGACACTTAATGGGGTAAAAAAGGTCTGAGGAAAGGATTGATGAAGCAGCAGTCATTAACGATTTGCAGCTGTTGTAAAATCAACCACTCCTACTTCATAATATACTGTAGACCCCCCAAATGTATAGCCACACAGAAACATCTGCTAAAATTTTCTGTATCATAGAATATATAGATACATTGTAAGATTAATCTTCTCTACATCGCAGAGTAGCAGAATTTATTGTAAATGAAGAAGTCATAAAAGAAGCTTACACCTACCTAAAAAGTCTTCAAGTTATAAAAATATTTAGAACATGTCAGATTTTGTGGGTGAGAGAGAAAATATAGGATGTATAAATGAAGCTTGATGTCTTCGGTCACATTGTCTGGAGTGGCTCACAAATGAGTGCCTATTTCAGGGCAGATTGTCAGCAAACAAGGACAGACACCCCAAACTGGTGGGATAGTCTATAATTAGATTTCCCAAAGGCAGTCACAAATGTACACTCCTGAACCACTAGTTTTACCATAAGGTCATAGAGGCTGGTATCGCTGTTTTTCAATGTGGGCATTTCCCTTTAAACTCAGTTTTGGGAAATGTCTGAACCATTTTTTGCTGAAGATTAAAATAAGCCTGGGACAGACACCTGGCATGGAAAATTTCAGCCTGAAAGTTGAATTTTGGCAAAATTATAAGCAACTGAAAACAGAATCTTATAAGCAGATGTGTAGCCCATACTTAATAGTCCATACATACTAATTGTGCTAGAAATGACTGATTTTGAATATAATAATTCTTTCAGAAGTTATCTGCTTCCTTAAAAACTTGATCAGAATTAAACCTAAATGGTATGAACTTGATCTAAATTTGGAAATGGTTTCCATGATTTACTTAAGATTATTTAATTTTATACCTAGCAATTGTCCCGTCTATGAAGAGTTGGTTGCAGAATTTTATGTAGTCCTATGGACTTACTACTTCAGATAATCAAATATCCTGAGATAGTTAATATGTGTATTAGTGTGTGGTAGCTGCCCTCAGTAACACCTGTATATTACTTAGGTTGTGTGTCCAAAAGCACCTTATGGATCTTGTTATTAAGTTAATGCGTCTCTTTAGAAAGTAGCCAGTCAATGTTGGGAAAAGAAAAACACTTAGATCCTTTTGAATGAGTTAAAAGCAAAAAATAAAGTGCTGGAAAGAAGCAACACTTTAGTTTTGAATAGTCAGGGAACTCTCAAAGCAATAGAGAGCTCATGAATAGTTCTCAGCTTATCCTTTGTAGTGACCTATCATGAGACAAGATACCTAGGACTCTGTATGCTACTTGTGAGAGTTTCAGGCAAAATTCCAGACCAGAGTTCCAAGCTCAAGAGGGGGGAAGAACATTATCTTGTTCCATTCATTTAACTGAATCCTTAAGCGTTGCCAGGAGTGGATCTGTGTTTTTTCCTGCCAGCGTAGGCTTCACAACCTCATCCCAAACAGAAATTGGGAGATTTTAGCCTTTTGGTTGCTTGTATATTAAATCTTGTAGGGATTTAATAGTATAGTTGATTAACTGATTAACTGATAAGCCAAAGCTTATAGGTTAATGCTATTGACTACATACATTTCCCCCCCCCACCACCCTTGCCAGTAATTTTTTTTAGCAGGCTGGCCAGCTGCTCAGCTCAGTCCTGGTTTGCACTGGGTCTTGGTCGTACCCCCCACTGAGGCTCTGCATTTAGAGTGTATAAAAAGGCAGGCAGGCAGGCAGGCAGGCAGCCCAGCTCACTTCCAGTTCAGGCTGGGTCCAGGAGCTCAGACCCCTCCGCTCTAGACAGGGGCTGCCCGGGGACTATAGAATAGTCGACTAACCGATAAGAATTCATGAGGTTAACCGACTATTCAATTAACCGATATTTAACATCCCTAAATCTTTCAGTCACAGGAGTTTGGAATCTATAGAAACCCTCTACTATCGTATGTGCACATATGAATAACCATGCAGCAGTTCTAATCAAAATGGAGCAGATACTGTAATGAAGCATGGACATTTTATCATGATAAAAACATTTCAGTTAAATATAATACAAAATTCACCACAAATGTTGCATGATAAAAGAGGAGTCCCTCTGATTAGATGAAACTCTACCATCCTCCTAGTTAGAGTTGTAATCTCTTTAAAATCCTTTCAGTGAACACCTCTTTGCAGTACTGCAATCATTGCAATTGCAATTATGTTCATTAAATCTTTTTTGCATAAACCGTTTTATTCATATTATTACAATTTACCATACATCACTAACAAAGCCTAAGCTGTTTCATTTTCCATTTTGTTATCATCTGTGACTGATTACTTAAATCACATTGCATGATCATGCATATACATTTGTATATTTTCCCATAATTTTCCCTCAGATCCTACACTTATTTTTCAAGCACCTGAAGTTAACTAATGATATGCACTTTCCCTCTATGTATTTGCACCTAAAAACAAACAAAAAAGATTAGACTTCCTTGAGCATAAAACAGTCTGAATGTAAACAATTGACAGACTAGCAAGACAGAGGCCTAGCATAATGTTTGTTGTTTTTCACAGCACCGCTTGAGATAGCAATGCCTCTTTTCAAAATGAATTTAGACAGGGGAAATAAGTGGGGGTGGGGGGAGTCACAGGAGGTCATATGTCCATCAAATTATGTAGGCAGGAGGAGCAAGGGGCCAGGAGCCAGCAGCACCAGAGCTTCTGGGCATCCGAGGGAACTAGCAGGAATGAGGGTCTGGTGCCAGCCGTAGGGATCTGGCCCCACCACACTCACTGGCAGCAGTGGGGGAAAGTGGAGCAACATAGCCCTAGCTCACTTGGCTCTCCTAGTGCGTCACTCGGGGTAGGGCATGGGACCATCTCCACACTCACCAGCAGGAAGTGGAGCAATGCAGCCGTGAGTCGAGCTCCACTTTTCCCACCACTGTGAGAGAGTACTGGGAAACTGTTGCTCCAAGTGCTAGACCTCCAGCCTCTCTAGTTTTCCAGGCCACATCGCTTGGGGGAGGGGATTTTGGGAAGAGGCAGGGCAGGGAGAAGTGGGGCAGTGGTAAAGTGGGGGTAGGTGGGGCAGAACAGGGGTAGGGAGAGATGTGGCCTGTGGCAGAGGGGGTGTTCCTGCCCTCCTCTGGGCTAAGGTTTGTGCAGGGAGGAGTCATGTGGCAGGGCTGGTCTCCCCATGTCTCCCATCACCAGTTGCCCCTAAATTTTGAAGTTAGAGGAAAAAGTAATATATATCTGTAAAAGCAAATCACATTATATTTTCTGTTGGATAGCAAATGCTAAGTCAACTTGCTGGAGGACTCATGCCATGGAATGGCAGTCAAATCACTAATGGTCTATGAGGGCAAGTGCACACAGCAGGGCTAAAGCCAAAATAAGCTATGCAACTTGAGCAATGTCAACTGCGTAGCTTAAGTCAAAATAGCTTATTTTAGCTTTTGGTGCTGTCTACACAGCAGGAAGTCTGAAAAAGAGCACTTTTTCTCATAAAAAGAGAGCTACAGGAGTCACAGTAAGAAGTCCTCCAGCTCAGCATTATTTTGACATAATGTTGAAATAACTGCTTGTAGTGTAGATGCAGACTAAGTTATTTTGGAATAACACTGCTGTGTGGACATATCTTTATGGTGCGTCTAGACTGTACCCTTAGCTTGAAATAAGCTATGCAATTTGAGCTATGCAAATTGCATAGCTTATTTTGAGTTAATTTTGAAATAGCTTATTTCGTAATTTGGCGCTGCCTATAAAACTTAGTCCTGCCTTGGTGGAAAAGAATGGGCTTCATGACCTATTGAGATCCCTTCCAATTCAATATTTCTATGATTTCTGTGATTATTAGTCAATATAATGAAGTTAACTGCTGATAGCACTTGGACGGTATTCTAGAACTGAAATAAATTCTGTGGCATTATAAAGTTCAGTTCAATTCCTATGAAATATCAAGTGTTCTTTTCCTTCCTTGGTATTTTCACATTGCAGTGAACACATTGTTATAAAGGTGGCTGATATTAATGAAGAGCTAAGTTGAATTAGTGTCTGCACTTGCCTGACATGTACCTCCAAAAATTCGAGGAGATGTACCCATCACTAGTTTTGTGCTCTGTGGTAGGAAAACAAAATTCTTACTGACCATATGGACTCATGGATGCTGGAACAAATTGTAGAGCCGCTGAACCAAACTATAAACCCTGAATATGATGGAAACCACTGCAAATCATAGGATGTTGCTGCACTCCCAGCTCCGTTCGTTCTACTGCCTGTGATTGGATTGGATTGTTCCTTTCATTCAAATTTGGACAAATTATGAATGTTAGACAGAAAATAAAGGTATTTTCACCCTCTAATATATACCCAAAATAAGCCATAAGGATCATTGGATCAGATACTTAAATAACTAACAGAGTTATGGACCAAATTCTGCGGTCATACACATCAAATACAATATGTACTTTAATGGGAATTTCATCTCAGTGCTGCAGATGAGGGTTGCACTTTTTTCCTTGGGATGATTGGAGATGTTTAGGGGTAGTGATTGAAGTTAGGTTATTTTACTAAAGTAACTACCTGTCTGCAAGACTCATATTGAAGTCAAGGGTGAAAACCTCTTCAAATACGCATAGAATTGGATTTCACTGTGGCATAAGAATTTGGTGTCTTGTTATTATACACTAGCCAATTAGCCCGTCATAAGACAGGATTTTCAGGTCTCTCCTCCACCTTGGTCTTCTCTCCTGAGTCTCTGGTCTCTTGTTCTCACTCCCTCTCTCTCTCTCTTTCTCCTCCTACTGCCTCCCCCTCTCTCTCTCAGCTCTCCTCTGCCTCCTGCCTCTCTCTCCGTCTCTTTCTTTCTCTTCTCCCCCTCCTGCCTCTCACTCTCCCTTTCTCTTCTCCTCCTCCTCCTGTCTCTCTCTCCCCTCCATCTCTCCCCGCCCCCTTCCCCATCCCCTTCCCCTCCCACCGTGGTGCTCGGCTAGTGCTGCTTGCTCAGCCGGGCCACCGCGAGGGAGGGGGGGGTGGGGCGGTGACGTATACGGCCGGGGGCAGGGCTGTGTACGTCACCACCCCGCCCCCCCTTCCCCTTCCGCCGCGGGGGAGCCCAAATGGCCCCTTGCGCCGCTGGCTCCCCTGCGGTGGCCCGGCTGAGGGGTGCAGCACTCAGCTGAGAGTCATGGCGAGAGGGGAAGGGGGGGGCGGTGACATACACGGCCCCACCCCCTGGCCGCGTACATCAGTGCCCCGGCCCCCTTCCCCTCCCTCCGTGGCAGCCCAGCTGAGCGGCGCAATGCTCAGCCGAGCCGCCACGGAGGGAGGGGAAGGGGGGCGGGGCGCTGATGTACGTGGCCAGGGGGCAGGGCCATGTACGTCAGTGTTACAGACTCACAGACATTGGGCTACTATATATATGATGTTGAGGGAGTATTCTAGTTTAAACGTAATGTAAACCATTTCCATTTTCTCACACAAAGACACAACTTTGTCAAAACAGTTTTTTCCCTGAAAAACACCCTATTTTAGTTTTTTTCTTAAAAATTTTCTAAGACAATTAACTCTTGAGGGATTTTTGTTTGTTTTGTTGCGGACCTGCCTATAATGTGAAATTATTGAGTTAACATTCCTGCTCCTTCCCTTTTCAATGAAAGGAACACTGAAACTGGCTAATTATACAACAGACTGGCCTGTAAAATTTATCCATTATACTCCATATGTATGAATTTCACTTTAAAATCTGAAGGGGAAATTCTTAGTTCCCCTAAACCTATGTTAGGAGCATTTAAAGTGGGCAGAAACAATTCCTTAACAATTGCTTTCCACAGAGGACCTCCCAAGTCAGTATAAAACTGGAGTAAATGTTCTCAGTTCCCAACTATAGGGCATGGCACTTTCTTGTTCTGCCTAGAATTGGAAGTTCCAAAAATATGTTCAAATGGGCTGCTCTTGCAGAATTTCCAGAGAAATGAAAGTTACCAGAAACCTATCTTTTCAGTCTAACTTTTCAAACAGCAATTAACTATTAAGCTGAGCATCTAAATTTGTCAGTACTTTGCTTATCTGAAGGGACCTTCACCCATCACATGTGGTTTTCAGTGCCATTCAAAACTGTATCATATCAGGATAATCGTCTCTGAGAAAGATAAGAAAACTTGGGGAAATGGTGATCAATTCACACTGTGATACCAGTACTAGGAGAGACACCTTTTGAAAGACACTTTTTTTTGGGGGGGAGGGGCAGAGAGGGAGGGAGGGAGACTGCATTTCAAAAGACAGCACAAAAATATACCTTGTGTATATATATATGTATCCTTTATGGAACGTCAGCAAAGGTTGAGATGATGGACAGTTTGGAAGATGGGGAAAAGTATGTGTGGGACAAGGAAATTGGGTCACATGCTCTTAGGAATCGTGACAGGACTTGTAAAGCTACTGGGAATGGGAAGCCATGGTGATTTCATTGGCCACATTTCCTTAATGGAATACATATATACAATATTGATGAAATTATCCCAATTGCATAGACATCTATAACTATTGTCACTGAATGCAAAATTTGGCAACTGTGCATATTGGAAAATAGTTATACAAAATTAGCTCTATCTTTCTGTATCCCATTCCCTTACTTTAAATTCATAATAGAGATAAGAACTAGATATTGTGACAGAATGTAGTACAATAATAGCTAGTTGGCTATTGCAACTGCTGCTTGTCTCTTGTATTTGAACTGCTGCCCAGCTGTCATACATCCTTCCTCCCGAATTCAAAGTAGAGTTTAGAGACTGGCTAATACTTCATGCTGATTTTCTGCTTCAAATCAATATCCACTATTACGTTGTCATTAGCTTTAGCAATGTATATAAGATATTCATGCTGCACACCACATCAGAAGGATTTGTAACATAGTTTGCATTTACAATTCAGTTGCTGTATCCTAACTTTCATTTACTTTACTTATGTTTTCAAGGTGAACTGCTCAGAGGCCTTAGGCATTCTGCAAAAGTTATTTTTTTTCTTAGTCTAAACAGGGATTTGGGGAATTATTCACAGATTTTACTGAATTTTTTCCCTCTAACTTTGGTCCACAGTATTTTCCCCAAGTTTTTCAGAACTTAAAATTTAGGAAAGTTTGCAAACTTGTTAAAGAGTTAGCATTTTTGTGATGGTAGCTCATTGATCTCTGGTTTTAATGAATGATTAAATGAATGATTAATCAAAACAAGGAGTAGGCTTTGGAGAACAATGGTTTTAAACCCCAGTTCAGTGTGGTGTACGTAAGATGTACATAAGTCATTCACTTGTGACTATGGGTGTGTCTAGACTACAAGGTTTTGTCGACAAAAGTGGACTTTTGTCGACAAAACTATACCTGCGTCTACACTATCGCTGAGTTCTGTTGACAGTAAGTCGACAGAACGCAGCAGTTTTGTTGACAGCGGTAAACCTTATTCTGCAAGGAATAATGCCTTTTGTTGACAGAGTTCTGTCGACAAAAGGCGCTATTGCATCCACACTGTGCTTTTTCAAAAGAGAGCGTCTAGACTCTCTGTCGAAAAAGCAGCTTGCTTTGTTGACAGAACTGGCTGTAGTCTAGACGCTCTTTGTCGACAGAGACTTTGTCAACAGTATCTGTCGACAAAGCCTCTGTCAACAAAAGCCTGTAGTCTAGATGTACCCTAAGTAGATGTACAGAATATATGCTTAGAACAATAGGGACATCTATAGCCAAAATAGAACTGGTGCTGAATTTCAAAATCTTTTCCTTGCTAGACTCTTCAATAGGTTCTGTATGCCAAGTGGCAAGGTAATCCAAAACAAATCACATTTGTGATGGTATTAGTATTGGTTATAAAAAAAGATTACACAATTTAAGCTATTTACAGAAAAAAAAGCCCACAAAAAAACCCCCAACAACTCCAGTTACAGAAAATGGTGCATGGCATTCCTTTATATATATTTTGGACATAACAAAGTTTTTGGACAAGTAAATGTGCAATAAATACTTATGTGGAGAAATGTCATTGCTTTCTTTCAGTAGCATTGCCATCCTCTGGTAGTGTTTGGCACTGGCAATATAAAGGTAGTGGTCAGGAATACCTGAATTCACATATATAAAAAAAGACTAATATCCTTTTTCACTTCTAATGTTTTCTTTTCATTATTGACACAGTCAAGTGCTGAAGGCATTTGTGCAGAAGCAACTATGGATGGAAAATGCATCCCCTCTTTTTATGCCTTTCTGGGCACCATCTTCCATTCTGTTAGTCATGGCTTGTCCCCCCTTATTTGCTTATTCTCTTTCATCCCCTAATTCTTTTATCCTTAGTTTGGTTGAAAAATTGATAATACTCAAACTTGAAGATTTTTTTGTAGCTCCTAGTTTAATCTTTCACCCTCCAATGGTAATAACAGCTAATCTGCTGGTTACATTTATTTCTGATTGATCTAGTTACACTAGCATTGCTGATAATGTTACAGACACTAGTGCTGGACATATGTGTCTCATCTGGGTTACATAACTTTTGGAGAAGACGCCTATATCTAGAGTGGAAATTGCCTTCCTTTTCCCATCTGATAATCTCTTTGGGTATGTCTACACTAGCCACCCTAGTTGGAACTAGGGTGGCTAATGTAGTCATTCGAACTTGCAAATGAAGCCCGGGATTAAAATATCCCGGGCTTTATTTGCATGTTCCCAGGCGCCACCATTTTTAAAAGCCCAGTAGTTCGAACTCCCTGCCCGCGGCTACACGCGAGGTAGTTCGAACTAAAGCCCCTAATTCGGACTACCGTTACTCCTCCTGCAATGAGGAATAATGGTAGTCCGAATTAGGGGCTTTAGTTCGAACTACCTCTCCCGTGCTGCGTGTAGCCGCGGGCAGGGAGTTCGAACTACCGGGCATTTAAAAATGGTGGCGCTTGGGAACATGCAAATAAAGCCCGGGATATTTTAATCCCGGGCTTCATTTGCAAGTTCGAATGACTACATTAGCCGCCCTAGTTCCAACTAGGGTGGCTAGTGTAGGCATACCCTTTGATAGGATTATATTGCATAATGGCTGTGAACTGCTTTCTAGACTTGTCTCCCCACCGTATGTTTCTTTGTTTACAAGTGTGTGTGTTTGGGGGGAGGGGGAGAATCAGTGCAAGAAATAAAGAAATGCAAACATCAAAATACATTCATTAAGCAACTGATGCACCACAAGCTAATAAAGAATTATAATCAAGCTATACAAAAAGGACAGGGAGACATTTGATATGGCTTTAATCAGGCTGCATCTTTATTGTTAGATATCTGAAACTACCCAGCAGATAAAAGCATACAGTACAGGTAACCCTGTCTTCATTCAATATCTACTATCCTCGGGTGCATCCACCAGGCTGTTGTTCCATCAAGATCCCCTAATCAAACCCATTGCTGGGACTTTATCAACCCTCCCCCCTTGAATTAGGGGTAAGATAGGCTGTCAGAAAATGAGTTTGGCTCCCAGCTGCACCAGTCATAGGAGTCCCAAATTTCTCTATTTTACTCCTTCCAACTTCTCTTTAAGTACTTTACCAACCCATTTATCTGGCTACTACATACCTTCCTTATGGAGTACTTGCACTGGACGACCACCCCACTCTTATTGCAACATATAGCCTCACTCCCTTCACTCCTCACGTAATAAAGCCCTGCCTGAACCTGCTGTGGGGAAGGCAACCTCCTCTACACTCCATCGAAGTCAATCTCAAGTTGAGGGGAAAATTCCTTCCTAGCTCCCCTAAAAGGGAGCAGCTACCACGATGCCCGCAGCAGGTCCTAACCAAACCTGGTATTTTGCTACTTCAAAGGGAGTTCTGCCTCACCTGTTCCAGGAAAAAGTGGCTTCTCATGCCTGGATAGGCATGCCCCTTTTCACCCCCAGCCCTTCTGGTCCAAAGGAATAAGTCAATGTTCCCATGCTGACCCACTCCCCTTTTTTGAAGCAGCTTCTTTCTCTCTCCTCCCATTTTTCCAATGAATACCAAAGCACTGTTCCTTTTCCCTCCGCAAGCTGGAAAACAGCTGCCCCATTTAAAAGTGAGGTGCGGTAATTTTATTTCTTTTTACTTTCAGCTCAACCTTGCCAGAATGCACAAAGAAATTCAAGAAGACTATTACATTCACAATGTAATACAGGTGTGTTCTAAAAAGCTTTTTCTTTAAGGAAGATGGATGCAGAAAATGCTGTTCATGCTTTATGAACACAGCGATACCTTATGTTAGTTGAAAGTCTGCCAAAATGATTCGTCAGGGTCCTGCCTCAAGCACTTATAAGTAGAGCTGTGAAGTGCTGGAGTTAGTGTGTTTGTCAGCAATTCATAGAGGATGGAAACTGTTCACCACAGTAAAAATGTGATTCATTAGCCAGAAGATGATGCATAACTGAATGCTATAAGTTTTTGTACAACATTCTCTAGAAACTGAAAATGCACATACTTTGTGCTCCTGATCCCACAACCACTGGAGTCATTTGACAAAATACTCATCAATTTCTGTGGTTCTCATATCTGCCCTTCACTGGGTAAAATCCCAATCTTTGAAGTGAGTGGCAGTTTTGTCATTCATTTCAATGGGGTTAGAACTTCACTCATTATATCTGCATTTTAACACAATGTTTAACTTCTGCTGTGGCAATAGTAAAGGTGTACTTGGCTAATTCTCCTATGTAACAGCCAAATAGCGTGTTAATGCAAGAATGGCACTTGTTTCCAATAGTATAGGTTAAATCTCTCTAGTCCTGTACTCTCTGGTATGGTAACATCAGTGGTGCAGCACGATTTTAATTAGTCACATATCCACTTATTATGGATATGGCCAACTTTCCTATGGTCCCATAAAGTTTATTTGCAGGCACCAGTCCTGTCTCTCAGTGTTCTGTGCTGTTATTTAGCTCTAATTTACTCCTAAATGTCTTCGAAGAGCCCACTAAGCAGTGTAAGTGCTGGTAATGCTGCTAGACAATATTGACCTCCTGTGGTTTGGCAAATTCTCTGATTTGGCACCAGTCAGGTCCCAAGTGTGCTGGACTAGAGAGCTTTGATCTATATATAGAAGTTCAGTTATCTTTCAACTATATACTGTTTGCAAGTATGGAGCAATAGTATTATCTTATAGTTGTTTTTTAAATGCATCCATATGTGTGAAAATATATAATCTCCACTGATAGCCTGAAGACACCTTTGTAGTTCAGTTCTACTTAGGACATTTGTTTATTTAAATAACATATTGACTACCAACCTGAAATTAAAAAAATAATGAATAGTTTTTCAGTATTTTATAGACTAACAAAAATGTAGATGGTATCATTAGCTTTCGTGGGCACAACCCACTTCTTCAGATGAATGGAGTTAAGGGGTCCAGTTTCCTTTGTTTGTTTTGACTTTTTCCTTATTCTCCAAAATGATAGCTCTTAACTCTCTTTTAGGTGCAAATTTCATAATAATACAAGCTAAGGATTTTACCTTCTTAAAGTTTAGTGCCATTTGAGCTTTTCTAGCTCAACACATATCATATTTCTAGAATACAGGTCAGCATTTTAGCTCAGGACATTCATCCTAATTGCATTTCTAAGCAGTTCTCAATAAATAGACATCAAATTGATAACCTAGACATATTTACATATGCCCTTCTGCAAGTATAGCTGCAAGTATATTAATTTTAATTAATCTTTATTTTGCTCACCACTTTTTGTAATACACTTAGATGTACTATAGTACAGTAAATTGGACTGATTTTCAATCCTCCAGAATAGATGTTCCCTACAGATTTTTGAGATCTGTAAAGTCTAAAGACTCTAACCTGTGCAGTAATGTATAGCAAGCAGTATTTTTCATCCTCAAGTTCAGGCTTTACTAAACACATTTCATAAGTTAATAATGAGGCCAGAAACTTTGTAGTGCACAAAAAAGATTGGACATTTTGTATGGATAGTAAGGATATTCAGAGTTGTAATAGGCAAATATTAAAAAAAGGAAAAAAAACCCGCACAAGTTGTGAAAGGGTTATAAACTTTCATACTTGAGGTCATGAGTCAGGTTCTAATTGAGGTTTAAAAGAAACTTTCAATGGAAGCAAGTGATCTCAGAACTGCAGATAACAGGATTATTTTGCCCCTTTCACTAGTACAGCTAAAACTGTCCATTGTTCTTCATGGGATACTAGCTTTGATAGTCTTCTTGATTTATTTGATCTAGTATGGCTGTTCTGAATTCCTAATAGGAATACTGCTTTCAACAGGACTTCACCCAGAAGTGATTTGTTCTTAACGAGAGGCCATGAACTGCAACATTTAGATCCAGATCTAAACTTCCTAAAAGTCAGGCAGATGTTCACTTCTGAGGTTTTGATTCAGCCCCACCTGACTGTTAACATTCATTTTCATAATACATCAAGCAAATACACTATTGCATGTATATGTCCAATTGTACAATCAAACTAATACCTAGTGTATTTTGCAGACAATCAAGTGCCTATTCACAAGATAATTGTGTAATAACTTTAGACAATGAAAACAAAATCTATAACAGAGCTTGGAGACACTTGGCTTTCAGCCACATGCATAAAAAGCAAGTTATAGGGCATAATTTCCTATTAATAGACACTCAAACATGTTTTGTCACTCAGTCTGCAAAGTATGATCATTATAGTCAAGAATATTATTTAATAGAAAATAAATCAACAAACAAACAATTGGGATGTTAAATTAAAAGTCAGATTCAAAGTTAAGGAATCCACAAAATGCCAAATTAAATACTTTAAATAATAAAGTGTGATATTCCTTAATTGATAATCAACCTCAAAATAACAAATTAATGAAAAGATGTTAACAAAACCCCTTTTATACGTATATTAAATAAATGAATTGGTGTTAATTAAGATAAAACATGATAACATGATTATAGGTATTACTAATCAGGTTTTAGCTTACAGGAATATTGAGGTTTTAGGCTTTGTCTGCTTTGATTTGATGTTTATCTGAGGAATTGTACTTTGCTTCTTCACAATTCACTTGGAGCTGGCCTGCTTCTCCAAGTTCATATTACAAAATAGAGGAGGGGAAATTTTGCTTCTCTATCAGAGGGAGGTGGGTCCTTTTTGTAATAAATAGCCTTAGTTCAGATGTTCCCAAATCGTGGTTCATGGACTACTGGAGTGGTGACTAGTGGACCAGTTACTGATTTTCAGCAGAGAGCTGAATGGTGATAGGGTGCCAGTCTCCAGCTGCTATATCAAATTAAAAGACACTATAAGTATTTTAAGTACTGTCCTAATTTCACTTTCCCATGCTGACAATTATTATAGTTGCCCCAGGGATATCATGTGATTGAAAATGGTCAGAGAAGTGGTTCACAAAAAACCTCTATTTGTGATGATTCTATCCTATGAAGATATCTGGAAACCATTAATTTAGTGTTGTGACTATCTCCCTGTAGTGGCTAACCATAGCAACTGTCACAGCTTGCTACTCTCACACAATTAAAGCTGTTTTCTTTAGCTCATATGGTAGATGATTATTGCCTTTGGTATTCAGGATTATCAACTGTGCTCTCGATTGGTAGTGTGGTGGTTTTTATGTATGCACATTGATGTGTTACAGCTCCATTGCTTTTGAGAGATCTTACTATCATTGAAGTGAGTAGTTCCCTTTCTTTAATCATCTCTGACCATTACAAGTTATTATTTGATGGAGATCTTTGGCTTGTTGTGACCTAGTCTTCCTTTTCATTAGGAAATCAAGCCAAGGAGATATTATCTTTAGATCGTGACATTCATCTTAAAAAATATTCACATTGTGCCTGGTAAGAATGAGGCTGCATTCAGATGTTCAGGGATAGATACAGTGAGCATACTCATAATCTGACATCCATTCTCACAGGCCTGCTTGTCATGACATTCAAGCTGCATCTGAGACTCTAGTCCTAGAAAAGTGCAAGATTGGATGTCCATTGTCCTGTTAAAAACATTATTACACAGGTATTTTTGTAATAAATAGCATCTGCCACAGCTACATAATCTGAGAGACTCAGGGGGCCTGTTCACATCATGAGCCATGGTAATGCAGGTAGCTCGTTTGCAAGGAAATAGGTAATATATTCTATATAACTCTATCCTGATGTGAAAAAAGACCCTGCCTCAGTTTTAAATGCTGTTATATATAACAGGAAATCAATTCCTTTTTGCTAATTAAATATCTTTTTCCTGCTATGCTGCATCATTTTCAGTGTTGTAGAGTGTAACCTGATCCACCTCCAAGAGGGACACAATGCTGAGACAAGCATTTTTAACAGATGTTCACTGGTAATGTAGGGGTATGTTATATTCTTCTAACATTATTGGGAGTCACATATGTGTTCTCTTGGGGAACAGAGCCATTGATGGGAGAACTGAGCCATGAAGGATCAAATCCCAGATCAGAAATTATAACTTAACCTCTGGCACCCAGCATGTTTCTGAGGATTTTTTTCCAGTTACATTTATCTTCAGAAACAATAAGTGAAACAGTAAAATGTTTTCTTTAGCTCCTGAGTACAGATTTTTTCCACCTATTTAAAACTTTTTCTGATACCTATAGGTGCACTGGAAACCTTTTTCTCTTCTACAATGTGTATCTTACGTGTAGGGATTAAAAATATATAGGATTACATTGCATGAATGCAATAGTTGCCACTTTGTCAAATAAGTCCAGTATATTTCTTATGTTAACTTTTGCCAGTCATTTTTGTATGTAACCTAAATTGGCTAGGATCCACTGGGATCCCAAATTGTAAAAATATTTAAAAAAAAATCATAGTTGAAATAGTATTTATATGTTGATTCTAAAATAGGAAAACCCACAGCGTGGCAGACATTACTCACAAGTGTGAGAAATATAGCTGTCACTTTTTGTACTATTATCTGATGACAATGGGTTTTTTGCTTTTGGCATCTGGTTGAAATCCTGAATCCTGAAATCCTGGAGGAGTGTAGAGCTACACCACATTAGCAGAAGCACTGATAACAACTATATGCTCAAGGAAAGAAAACCTACTGCTATACTTTTTTAGGAAGTGTGCTATACATTTCCTAGCATAGCTGGCCAGCTCTGCAGGGCGGAGTGGAGTTGTGCTATAGCTCACCTTCTCATTGCACCATTTGAGATGGTTTAGTCTTTACAATGTGCTGTCAAGAAGTGGTTTCAGGAGAACATAAAGATTCCAATCATATGTGGGCTGCTACTGAGAGTGGGGAAATGCATGAGCGGGGTGAAGTCTCATATGCACTCCCTCACCTTTGCACAATCATGTTGAAGCCACTCATAATGTGGCTCAGTGCTTGTGCTGTGTGATTTCAGAGGCATTTTGATCTATGACTTTATATAGCCATGTTGGTAGTTTAAAAGATCAATGGCGCCAAATGTTCTGTCAGACAAGTCCCCAAAGGATCAATTTGCCTATTCCAAGAGGGAAATCCTATACCGAGGGATTAACTTTATTGATTAAACAATTAGCACTAATCACAAAATGTCCAATGGAACAGTTTATCTTTGGAAAATGCTGAACTGATGAATTAAAATGTTTCATGGGTACTATCAGTTTTGTCTAAATTTTCATGGGAAATTATTGAAATGGTTTTTATAAGGTCAAGGTGTTTTGGTTTTGGCTCTGGTTTGACTTCTGTGATTATAATTTATATTTATAATGTTCATTTTAATAAGATACAATCAAAACTGTAACATTGAAATTAATTTTTCATGAAATGATTCCAAAACATTTCAAAATTTCCAATTGGGGCACAACCAAATTTCAAAATCTTGATCTGTTCTGTGGAACATACATTCTGGTTTTCCAGTCTAGAAATAATATACAGCCCAACCATATTTCTCAGTTATCAGATCAGATAGGCTTATACAGTTCAAAAACCAGCTGGGCTTTTGTAGCTGACTCTGCAGATATCATAGTGCTACCTATATGTGTATTGTTATTGTGTAATTCTGCCTATTCTTCAGAAACCAAGCGGTTTCTTATTATGAAGGAAATGTCTAAAAGTAGCTTTCAGCCTATTTGTTGCTGAATTTGTTGACTTTAATTGGCTTCCTCTGGTGCAATATTTTGAAATACCCAAAAAGTGAAGTGCTACAATGGAGATTTATATATTTTTGGTTCTACAAGGCAGCCACTTGAACTTTAACACTTTCTATCTCTCTTTCTCATTATGGTAATGGCATTTTAATGGCTGACAAGCCAATTGAACTTTGATTGTTTTAGGGTACTGCAGTGCCAAATTTTAATGGCTGATGATTGTTGTTAATATCGCTTTCCTTTTCAAAGAGTGAAATCATTCCGATGGCATTTTTAATGGCTAATTATACCAATTAAACTGTCTCTGCCTCTCTACTGTTATGATAATGGCATTTTTCCATGGCTAATGATGCCAGCTTAATCCCAACTGTGTCTATCATTCTCATATTTTTGTATTTTGCAGAAGCTTCACATGAGTCAGTCTCTCTTCCTCCCTCCTCCCACAGCTTGTTAAGACTTGCTACATTTGCAATTATTAGAGATGGTGGGAAACAGCTCAGATAAAACATAATACTAACGAAATGTGCACCTCAAACACAAACCAAACACAAAGTTTGAGGATGAATGGAGTTTCACTTTTTAAAATCTGAATTTCTAATAGACCAGAAACAAATATGTGAAAATAACCAACGTGACATTTCTGACTTAGCTGACACCAAAAAGTTCTGCAAAAAAGCCAGTTGTAGTAAGATGAAGGCCTAAAACAAAAGCCCATGTAGCATAGGTCTGGTTTGAGGCCTGAGGCCTAGCCAACAGACAAAACATGGCTAACATAAAGCAAAGCTAAACTGTGAGCAAGAGGCAGGCCTCTGCTCACAAAACTTAGCATGAACAGGGCTACATTTACATTGCGCTTTCTTGTGCAAGAAGATATGCAAATGAGGTGTGGTGATGAATATCGCTGCACCTCATTTGCATACATAATGATCCTCAATTTTTTCACAAGGGGCTTTTGCGCAAGAAGGATCAGTCTACACTGCTCCTTCTTGCGCAAAACCCCCCTCTTGCGTAAGAGCCATTCTGCTGCTTATTTTCAGGCAGAACAGCTCTTGTGCAAGAGGGGGTTTTTGCACAAGAAGGAGCAGTGTAGATTGCTCTTTCTTGTGCAAAAGCCCCTTGCACAAAATGGCGTCTCATTAGGTATGCAAATGAGGTGCGGCAATATTCATTGCCACACCTTATTTGCATATCTTCTTGCACAAGAAAGTGCAATGTAGATGTAGCCTAATTGGTAATAGGCCCAGGTGCAGAACTGTAATTGTTACTGGTCATAAGTTGAAAGCACATGGTACCACCAGCTCATTAAAAGACACCTTGGTACCCACTCCCCACAGATACAGACCAGGTTCAGGAAAGGGTCTAAAATGATAGCATGATGGATAGAGATGATATAATCAAACCACAAGGTACAGGGTGATGGGTGGTATCTAAGAAGCATCAGAGGGTGGTAACTGATAACATCACAGGGTGGCAATCTGACATGTCAGCAGTTATATGTGAGTTGTTATTTCCTGTATATACAGTGGTGTCTTGGGGAGACAGTCTTTGGATGATCTCGGGAGCAGTGGAAATTTCCTACTGATTGAGTCATTCCATTGTTATGGGGTACAAATGCATAGTGGTTCAGTAGAGTCTACTGACAATTATTTTACTGTACTTTGCTTAACAATAAACCTGGCTTGGCACTTTCAGTCCTTATCTGATTTGTGGTCTTTGGGGACTCTCTTGGGGTCTGCTGTGGAGACTAAGTGCACAAGTCGACACGGCACACATCATTGAGAACACTTGCAAGCAGCCTTCTGGTTATTATCATCAGAGGAGCCAGAGACCTGTGAGGACACCTCGGCAGGAAATCCTGACCCCTCCTGAATAACTGCACCAGTAGCTTCTAATATTTATAGCTTAGCCAAAGAGATTTGGATAAACATTCAAACTAGGCCTTCTGAGGTTCACTTATCACTAATAATTATACCTTTGTAGCAATTTGGATGTTAGTCTGTTAAAAGCATTGGGATTCAATATAAGGATGAGAAGCAGAGAGATCTGACAAGTACAATTTATTTATTTGCTATACTCTTCATATTGGAATTGAAAATAGTACCCTGGAATCATTTTGTGTTTGTCATTTTGACTCTCTTTACTATTATATGTTTGCTCATTTACTGCCCACTACCTTCAGTGGACTGGATCCTTAGTGCCAAGTCTGAACTTAGTGGAAAATCTTACACTAGCTTCAACATAAAAGAATAGGGAAACCTACTGTTTTGTTGCATGAAGAGATGGTAGATTCAAGAAATCAATACTTTTGCTCTTTAAATGTATCATAGTAGTCTTTTGTCTCTCTTTTTTTTTCTATTTTTGAGTAAGACAGAGAAAGGGAGTGCCATCCACAGCTGCTATATATTGATTTGAACTTTTTATTTAAGAAGTGGGTTAAAGAACTTTATTATGCACTTTGACAGGATTCTGTTTTCTTTTATCCAGTAAAGTGGTACCTATCTTACACCCAATGAATTCAATGGCAAAACTCATAAGTGTTATATGGGACTAGAATGATGCCCAGCATCAACAAAAGGAAATATATAGTTGGACATGCATTTGTTTGGCTATAGAAATACTACTACTACAGTAATTCCTCATTTAACGCTATAGATATGTTAAGTTAAGTTAGATATGATCATGTTAAGTGAAAACATGTTATACGGGGTCAATTTTCCCATTGAAAATAATGGAAAAGGTGGGGGTTGTGTTTCAAGTGGTGGTGTCTGTTGGGACCAGAACATAAGGTTGGGGGAAAAAGGAGACTGGGTTACAGCAGGGAGGGGAGGTGTTTGGCTCTGGGGAAGGAAAGGAGAGGAGAGGAGAGGGGAGGGGGATTGGGTTGGGAGTATGCCCCTGTGACGGGTCTGCCAGGACCCGCACTTTGTCCGGCGAGGGGGGGGTCACCGAGGAACGGCATGGCGAGTGGCGAACCCTCCGCCGCTTAGCAGGGAGGCGGGGGAAGCCCAGCGCAGCCACTGGCGATGGGCCGGCTGGGGAAACCCAGCCGCCAGCCTGCAAGCAGGGGCAGAGGAGAGGGGGCAAGGTGTCTGGCAAGGGGGAGTCAGCGAGGAATGGCGTGGCGAGTGGCAAACCCTCTGCCGCTTTGTAGGGAGGCAGGGGAAGCCCCGCGGAGCTGTCGGCAATGGGCCGGCTGGGGAAATCATGTTATTCTGGGGACGGTCGTGTAATTCAAAAAACATTCCCTAAAAAAAAAATCATGCTATTGCGAAAACGTGTTAAGCGGGCGCGCGTTAAATGAGGAATTACTGTATTTTAAATCTTTCTTGCACTGGAGCACTGCAGCATTTGTGTATAGTAATGCCAAAAGATTAAACAAATACTCTTTGAAGTTTCCTTGGAAAATAATTTATGAATGAATTGAAACTAGTACTGGTCATTTGAAAAGCCAAGGTTTGAATTTTTGAATTCATATTACAGAAGAAATTGAGATAAATTAGACACTACTATGCCTATTCTATTTATCTTGTAGACTAAGAGTTTGAGATATCTTGTAGACTAAGAATTTGTAGTCCTAGTTACCATGATAATCCATTTTCCAATAAACAGCAAAATGTTAACCTTTTTATTTCAATCCAGTTTTTTATGGGTATACATTTGTATGACAATGAAAGTTTCATATGGGATATTATGAAATTTTTACACTGTGTAATAATACACTGTGCAATTACAAGGTTATAATTTGCTGTAGTCTGAAAAATTCCCCAGACCGCTTTGTAGGGTAAGTATGTGCTAGTTTAAAATTAAACAGTATATTTTTATGCATCAATTTTAATAAATAATTTATTCTTCAAAGTCTTGTATAAAAGGTGAAATCCATTTAAACTTGTTAGTAAGAGAACATAGCATATGTTTCATATTCAACTACGGTTAATCAGCGTATTTTGACTGCATTTGAATGATAACAATTATTCAGGTCTATCATGAGTTTTCAGCTGAAATGAAATCAGGTACTAAACTTGTAACAAAGACTTTGTTTTGCTCTATTCATTAGTCTATCTTATAATTATTGTACCATATGGCTAATATTCATCATCCAGTTGTGATGCTTCAGTTTCTTTGTTTGGGTTGCAAATGAACTCTCCTCATCAATGGAACATATGGCAAATATTTAAGAAAGACTGATGAATGTCATTTGATGCCTTGCTTCATTTAATTTCAAGCATGAGGTAATGTATCTGTAGAAGGCTTTCAATGCACTTACATTACTGTGACAGAAGACATGAAGGTGGAGCCTTCTCCCTTTCAGCTCAAAGTGAAGAAATATGTCCCACTTAATCTCGACACTATGGAAAGTTCTGGTGCAATAAAAAACATTTATTAATAACTCTGACAAGTCACATCAGTAGAATAACCCTTTCAAGACAAACAAGCTGTTTACAATTATCTATTCAATGCTTTTGGGGAAGAATTTCACACAAAATTATGAACAAGGTTTTGTTACAGTCTATATAGTGTTGATCTAGATTCTAATCCTGTAATTGGCTCCATGACATTTTTACTCCTATATACAAACTTGCTTGAATGAACAGGGCCTTCATTGTATTTGTTTGCGTGGTCTGATTATTATAATATTTCTTATACAGCATTTTCCATCCTTACACCTCAAAGTGCTTCACAAAATAGTGAAGTATCACCATGCCCATTTCATAGATGAAGTGATTTTCCCAAGATCACCAAATACCTTATTTCTATTATGGTAGTGCCAAGAGACCCCTTTGTTCCAGATTCTACATACACATTCTGAGAGATCATCCCTCATATTAAAGAGATTACACACTTACTATCCGAGGTCATAAAAAAGTGGAAGGAGTTAGGCTGAGCACCTCTATCGCCTAACTTTGAGGCTGATGTCCAATCCTCTAGACCATGCTACTCATTCTCCGAATAGACATTGTTGCTCCCAGTTCCTTATATTTCTGCACTCGCACATTTTTCACTTCACTCACAAATCTTTTCCGACTATTTCAATATTTTATCTACCTTCCACTGCTGTTAACTAGTAGCCCAAGTGCTCTCTCTGTTGGCCATCAATGGATTATTTTGTGGACTCTGAATATCATTATTGATTTCGATCTTGCACTATGTTCTTGGCAAAAAATCTCTAACCTAGAAATCACATGTGTCCTAAGACTTTTTCTCAATGATGCAATGCATTCTGGGCACAGCTTATGAGGAAGCCTCCTACTGCAGAAAATGGCATACTGAATTCAATTAAGGAAGACACTGAATCTTCTGCACTTTGATCTAAGGTGTCAGAAAGGAGCAGCAACCAGACAATCATCCATGTAAACAGGGGAAAAAGGGATCCGTGCCCTGATCTGACTTAAATTGACATTGATTAGTGGAGTATCTGGTAAACTCAAGATATTCACTTGAGTTTTTGAACGCTTATCTGTGAAGAATAGCAATAGCTGTAGAGGTTCAGCTAAGTCTAGATGTGCTTTATAAACAATGAAGATGAAGATTTTCAAAGGCACAAATAGAAGTTAGGTGCTGAACTCCCATTGATTTCCCTGGGAATATGGTGTCCAAAACTCCCTTTTGCCTTTGGAAATTTCCCCTTAAATTAATCTGTTTCCATATTTATGATTATGATCCTTAGAGAGCAGCCTGAACCAGAATATTAGTCTTATCCACTTTCACTTTATGCAGATCCAGGATTTACAACCAACATTTGCAGTTCAGGTCCATCTCTAAAAAAATCTATAGAACCACAAAATGGAACTCAGCCAGATGTTGGTGTAAATTTTCATAGGTTTTAAGGCCAGAAAGGACTATCAGATCATGTAGTGTCACCTCCTGTATAACACAGTACAAGAGAATTTCACCAGTTTTACATGTATATTGATCCCTGTCACTTGTGTATCATGAAAGCATATGTTTCAGAAAGTCATTGCTAAGTGGGAGTAATACTTAATGAGGAGGGAAGAAGCAGTGGGGAAGTAGGTGGACTCCTTAATTGTCCCTTTCCAGATTTCTGAACATTTTTTAAAGCAATGTATCATTTTTATACACAAAGTGTAATATTGATTTTTGGGATTAGCTGTATTCATCTGAAAAATGTTTTAAACGCTAACGCTTTTAGCAAAGTTAGTTGTTTGGGAATACTATAATGCATAGCATATCTTTCCACTGAGCTTAAATAAAAAGCTATAAATCCCTGTTCTAATTTTCACAGCATGAAAATGCTACCAGAGCTCCCCTATCCTGGTGTGTCATCAGTCCCAGAATCATATGATGGAATTACAGTCTTATTATATACCATTGGAGGTACATTATTCCTGACATTGAGACTGAAGAACATTTTTATGAATATATTTTGCTTTCATGAATTTTCGCAAAAGCGAATATGATCAATTTTGCCCAGCTTTGTACACAAGTGCGAAAACAAATCACTTACCCACAGAGGCTGGGAATAAGAAAATTACAAATCTCCTCTCTGAATTGATGTTGCCATTTAAAGTGATTTCCAGTAAACCATTCATGGATGCTGCTGACCTCCTTTATTTTGTTCTTTTCTTATATAGCTTGTACTGATATAGCTATTTCACAGCTTTATAAAGCCATCCCCTGCAAAACAAAATATATCAATAACAAGTGAAAGTGTGTTATTACAGAAGGAATATATATCAAAGGTCAAATTGTAGATTGCATATTAGTTGCAGTGTTCTAATCTACCTCATCCATTCCCAAAATCAGATGTCCAGAAAATGTATTCCATAGTGTATACTAAAGCACTTAATAAAGACTGTATTTTAACCCTTTGCAAAAGATGCAGTACCATGCGGTACCAATGTAGGGTTTGATCCTACTTCCATTCCAATAGGAGATATTCTTGAAACTGATTTCAATATGAGCAACACTAAGCTCAAATTTATATGTTGTCTGTAGGTCCATCATGCTTTTCATACCTGATTCTGGATGTTTTAATATATAACATTGAATATGGTTCAGAATAGGTAGCAGCACAAAACATCTACATCCATTTTAACTCTGAATTTTGATTTAATATGAATCAGATAATCAATAACCTGTTGCGATACTGATAGCTGGAATGGAGTGTGTGGACAGCAGTACAAATCATAAAAGAAATCTCCACAACCATGGTTGAAGTTTCAAAAATCTTTTTCCTTTTAGGAATTTACTGAGGGTATGTCTACACTACAAAGTTTTGCCATTTTTCCGACAAAACCTGAGTTACCACTACACTTGCAATCACATTCTTCCAAAAGTAAATCCAAAGAACAGAGGGTTTTTTCCGGCGTTGGTAATCCTCTTTCTACGAGGAAGAAGCCTTTTTCCAAAAGAGCTCTTTCGGAAAAAGGCATGTGTGGATGGGGAAGAGGGAATTCTTTCGAAAGAAGAGGAAAGAGGAAAAAGCACAGTTGCTCTGGTGGCCACAGGTGCCTTGGTGGCCATAGTAATCACAACTTTAATACAAGACAGCATCCATTCAGTGTGGACGCTATCTTTCGGAAAATGCATATTGCTTTTTCAATGTGCTTTTGTGTGTGGACGCTCTCTTTTGGAAGAAGTTTCTTTTCTCTTCTGAAAAAAGGTTTTTACAAAAGAAGCCTGCAGTCTAAACATAGCCTGAGCTGTAAAAGGGCCTGGACTATAAAGTCACTCACTCCATCTCCAGCCCAGTGCATACAACAACTTCAATAGGTGTGAGTGAGAGAGACCCACATCAGAATATTCCAAACCTAGAAATTAAGGCACTGACATGGAAAGCCCCCAGGTTAAATCTTTTCTTCTCATCAAGTAGATAAGGCACTGAATGCAGTCTTTCACTTCATGGGTGAATACTTTAATCACTGGTTTAACAATTATAAGGTAGGCAGCCTCCTCCCTTCCAGCCCTGGGCCATTTTGTGGCATGCTCAGAGCATACCCATTGAATCAAGCCCCACAGGTGAGACAGGCAGGAGACTGCCTTTGAGAATCACAATGTGAGACATGAGATAGGCATGCCCAGAAGACACTTTGTTACCTAAGGAACATAGAAAAATGTAGGTGCTGAGTGAGTTTAATGGCAGTTTTGGGGCAGTGAGGATTGCAGTGACACCTATGTCTCTTTGCTGATCTGGGTTTTAATACATTAGGCTGATCTGCTTCTTACACTATTGAACTATCTTCATGGCACCCAAGACTACATGTTCGTTATCAGAGAATCCTGCTCAGCTTTAGGCAACCAAACAAGAGGGAGTTTGGTGTGATACCAACAGGAGATTGGGTTGCCCCCCCTCAAAATAGTCACTTACTGAGATAATGAAGGGACAGGATGAAAAAGGTCATCTTGAGTGTTTAGAGAGGAGAGCCTGAATAACCTATGAACTTTAGGGACAATCAGTGGAACCTTTCATCCTTAGACTCCAAAAGATAAATTAATTACTATCTGCTATGAGAAATATGATATCCCACAGACTGCTACCCAAGATTTCAATAATGAATAACTAAAGTTGGGCCTTTAAATCCAGATTTAGGATCCTACATAAATGACTTATCTTTTTTTTCAAAACTGCTGGGCACCTAGCAGCTTCTACTGAAGTCAATTTTGAAAATATTGATGAGCAATTTGAGAATAAAAATCTTGGAAGGAGTGGTACAGTGGAGATTCCTGATAATCTGTCATCTGAAATAGGAAACAATGTTTATGGGAGCTTTTACTGGAGAAGACATATTATAAATGCTGAGCTCTGTCATTTGAAGTAATGACAAATTGACCTTTATGTCTCAGGGCTGAAGACTATTACAACAGGTTCCCTAATAAGCAAAAAACCATCTGTTCGTGCTACTGTCTGAAAAAAGATCTTTGCAGAAGGAGAATTGCAGCTAGCAGGTAACATTTAGAAAGGAAGCTTTGGATTGTTTTGAACAGATTTTTATTTGAGTATGTGTCCTTTTACAGGTTGCTGAAGTAACTGTCCCTTTAAAAGTACTGGATTCTCCTGGAGATTCATTGAGCCTATCAGATATTTAGTTGTCAGATGAGTTCAAGTAATGAAGACTTGTTTCTTTCAAGAAATTAAGCATGCTGTTGTCAGAAACATTCATGCAAATTGGTCTTTGGCCTCATAAATGGCCATTTGCACATCTAGTTACCCAATCTGTGCATTTCATTTCTAATCTCAGTGAATTAGGTCACAGTCACATATCTTTTTTAATCAGTCCCCGAATGAAGCAAACAACCATTGATTGGCTGTTGCTGGGAGAAGGTGAAAAGGAATTGTCTATTTTAAATGTTTAACAGGAAACTTTGTTACAGTAAGATGATATCGTTAGTATAATTATTCCACATCTATGCTAAATCAATCTGTTATCTATATTACTTATTCAGTGATTATTTTAGCATGCCATTCTTTTAGAACACATTTACCCAAACTGAAAAATAATGTAACATTACTATCAAGGAGTAATATATATGTACAATTTTTATGGCTCTTTCTGCCATATTTCCTGCAGATTGATTATTTCATAATGTTTAGGGAGTGCTGTGTTTGAACTGAATTCTGATTCCTTTTGATCACTTTAATGAGGATCTATATTAGCTGGAACCCATCCAACTGATAGGTATTGTGGAAGAAAACAAGTCTTCACTCTGCGTTGTGTTAAGCAACAAGTAGCCAGAGGCAATTTATTCAAGCAGTATTGCAAGGGAAGACAGCATGAGCGGATCTTCAAATACAAAACAATTAAAACCCAATATATATATCTTTCCATTACATATAACATCAAACAATTACTTTCCTGCCCACTCAATTCCCATTGGACACTGTCTTATCTTCAAGGTTCTCACTGAGGTCAGCATTCCATTCTTATCTTGGAGAGCGAGGCAGAGAGGCGAGCACAGCGTCTCTCCTAGCTCTCGCGTTAGCAAGAGTCAGAGTGAACCAGACTCTTGCTCTGCTACTGACAAAACCCTGAAATGGCCACACAAATCCCCTCTCCCCTAGTCCTGCCTCCACAGTATTATACTGGCAAGAACAGTGTTGGAAAAATAGATTTTATTTTCTCCGGTTGATTAAAATCTCAACCATTTTTATAATTGAAAGTCTGATGTCCTTTTTAAATGCCCACTAGATAAACCAGTTCTGATCGTGCAAGAACAATCCTGTACTTCAACATAATTGGTTTCTTTCTTCACTTCTTGGCAGGCAAACACACATGAATTTTTGTACCAAATCTGTGCTGCTTCATACATTGACTTCAACCTTATATGAAAATGTTCAATCTTTTCACACTGTTTTATTCATTCTTCTGTTGTGGGTTTGTGTAACAATAATGCCACTAAAAAGTAACTCAACGTTAGTGTCAGAGAATGGGATTCCCTCACCAGATTTCCTCACTAAATAGTCGACACTCCCTACATACTATTGTACAAGGTATACCTGGTGAGGTGTCATTTGAAAACAAATGATTCAGTGGCATTGTTTTAAGTGATTCTGAGGTGAAAAGATCTGCTCCCCACCAGGGACTAGAGGAGGTCCAGGACTGCTAGTGGGGGAGTGGTGGTGGTGGTGGGGAAAGAAACAACTACCCTGGGGTCTGGTGATTTAAAAGGACTTGGAGCTTCATGCCACTTCTGCTGCACCACACTAGTGGCCAGAACTCCAGGCCCTTTAAATCGCCACTGAAGCCTGATGGTGTGGGAAGGGCAGCACTAAAGGTTATCTGGGGGAGGCTAGCCCCCAGCCTTGCCCCTTCCACCCAAGGCCTTGTGCCCCACCTCTCACAGGGGAAATGTTCCCTCTATGGGTACGTCTAAACTACATGGCTCTGTCAACGGAGCCATGTAGATTAGTGTACTCGAAAAAGGGAAATGAAGCAGCAATTTAAATAATTGCCGCTTCATTTAAATCAAAATGGCCGCTGCGCTGCGCCGATCAGCTGTTCGTCGGCACAGCGCGGCAGTCTAGATGGGGATCTGCTGACCCCAGAACCCTTCGTCGGCAGATCCCGTAAGCCTCATTTCACGAGGCATAAAGGATCTGCCGACGAAGGGTTCTGGGGTTGGCAGATCCCCGTCTAGACTGCCGCACTGTGCCGACAAACAGCTTATTGGCGCAGCGTGGCGGCCATTTTGATTTAAATGAAGCGGCGATTTAAATAATCACCGCTTCATTTCCCTTTGCCGTTCTGCCTAATCTACATGGCTCCGTCGACAGAGCCATGTAGTTTAGACACACCCTATTTTTTTCCATCCATGGGCAGAATACATTTTGTTATGTGCATTGAGGCAGACAACTGCTGCGGCAACGGAGCCAGCAAACAGAGCTGTAAACAGGGGAGTTTGAGTGGGAGAAGTTTGTATTTGGTTTTGTATTTGTATTGTTTGTATGTGTAGAGGCTTGTAGGGGCAGTGTGCTACAAGAGAAGCTGAGCCATGATTAGGGGGCAGAGCTTCACTGATTAGGGGTCCTATAAAGGTAGCCATCCAGTCAGGCTGTGGCACAGAGAGCTGCTGCAGCACAGGAGCCAGCAAACAGAGCTGTAAACAGGAGAGTTTGAGTGGGAGTTTGTAAGGGGAGTTTGGATTGTGGGACTCGTTTGGGGTTTGTTTTTGCCATGTGGGGGGTGTTTTGGTTTGTTTTTTGTGTTTGCCAGACTAACAGGATTTAGGTGAGAAGGCTGATAAACACAGAGGCAGCAGTGGCCATGGCCCAAGTAGTAGAGGACACAAGGAGGATGATTGGATGTGGTAGCTGCGGTATGTACATGATCCTGGAGGGAGTACCTGAAAGGAGTTTCGTTTGCATGAAGTGCCGCCTGATAGAGCTGATGGAAGAAAAGATCCGAGGATTGGAGATGCAGGTGGAAACTTTGGTCGAGTTTAGAAGGGGTTTCGAGCAGATGATGGAGCAAAGGCATGAGGTGGCTGAAGGGGAAAGCTTAGACATGCAGATGGAAGCAGGATCAAAGGCCTCTGAGGGGGGACTGCTGGGCGAAGAAAATGGACAGTGGAAGCATGTGACTATGAGAACCAGGCAGAGGAAAAGATGGGCCAGTGAAGGAGAAATAGAGCTCAAGAACAGGTATGCGGAGTTGGAGAATGAAGAAGGGGTACAACAGGTTGCCACTGAAGGTGGAAGGGCAAGGAAGAAGAGAAGAGTGGTTAGTCCCATAGATAAAGGGGAAGAGTCGATGGAGACAACACCAATAATGAGCACCAGGAGGATACAGGATGGGTTGAAGAGGATTACAAGGGAAAATAGGAATGGAAAGAACTTGCGGCCAGACGAAACAAGAGATAGACCAGAGAATCGCATTGTCACCAGGAAAAGGCAGGTCTACGTGATTGGGGACTCCTTATTGAGAAGAATAGATAGGCCTGTAACCAGAGCTGATCCAGAGAACAGAAGGGTGTGCTGTCTGCCAGGTGCTAAGATACGGGATGTGGAACTGAGGTTGAAGAGGATCCTAATGGGAGTGGGAAAGAATCCATTGATTATCCTTCATGTAGGAACAAATGATATGGCTAGATTCTCGCTGGAATGAACCAAGGGAGATTATGCCAAGCTGGGGAAGACGCTTAAGGAAATCGAGGCTCAGGTGATCTTCAGTGGGATTCTGCCTGTTCCTAGAGAAGGGCAACTAAGGTATGATAGGATTATGATGCTCAATAGATGGCTCAGGCAGTGGTGCTATAAGGAGGGCTTTGGGATGTATGGCCACTGGGAGGCATTCACGGACAGAAGACTGTTCTCTTGGGATGGACTTCATCTAAGTAAGGAGGGAAATAGACTTCTAGGATGGAGGCTGGCACAACTGATTAAGAGAGCTTTAAACTAGGAATTTGGGGGAGACGGTTGGGAGATGTCCAGATAATCTCTACGCCAGATTTTAGCATTGAGAGGGAGGAAAAAGAAGTAAGAAAGGATATAGCCAGGGGTGGGAGAATGGACATAAGGAGGAAGGGTAGAGTGGATACTAGTCTAATAGGCCATATTGGAGGTACAATGTCCATGCCAAATTGGGTTAAGAATGTGAGTGAGGCCAAACAGCAAAAATTAAGATGTTTGTACACCAATGCAAGGAGCCTAGGTAACAAAATGGAGGAACTAGAGCTACTGGTCCAGGAAGTGAAACCAGATATTATAGGAATAACAGAAACATGGTGGAATACTAGGCATGATTGGAGTACAGGTATTGAAGGGTATGTGCTGTTTAGGAAAGACAGAAATAAAGATAAAGGTGGTGGAGCAGCATTGTATATTAATGATGAGGTAGATTGTAAAGAAATAAAAAGTGATGGAATGGAGAAGATAGAGTCTGTCTGGGCAAAAATCACACTGGGGAAGAAAACTATTAGCTCCTCCCCTGGGATAGTGCTTGGGGTGTGCTATAGACCACCGGGATCTAATTTGGATATGGATAGAGACCTCTTTAATGTTTTTAATGAAGTAAATACTAATGGAAACTGTGTAATCATGGGAGACTTCAACTTTCCAGATATAGATTGGAGAACAAGTGCTAGTAATAATAATAGGGCTCAGATTTTCCTAGATGTGATAGCTGATGAATTCCTTCATCAAGTAGTTGCTGAACTAACAAGGGGGGATGCCATTTTAGATTTGGTTTTGGTGAGTGGTGAGGACCTCATAGAAGAAATGGTTGTAGGGGACAACCTTGGCTTGAGCGATCATGAGGTAATTCAGTTCAAACTAAATGGAAGGAAAAACAAAAATAAATCTGAGACTAGGGTTTTTGATTTCAAAAGGTCTAACTTTAATAAATTAAGGAAATTAGTTAGGGAAGTGGATTGGACTAAAGAATTTATGGATCTAAAGGCGGAGGAGGCCTGAGATTATTTTAAGTTAAAGTTGCAGAAGCTATCAGAAGCCTGTATCCCAAGAAAGAGGAAAAAATTTATAGGCAGGTGTTTGACCAAGCTGGATGAGCAAGCATCTCAGAGAGGTGATTAAGAAAAAGCAGAAAGCATATAAGGAATGGAAGATGGGAGGGACCAGCAAAGAAAGCTACCTTATTGAGGTTAGAGCATGTAGGGACAAAGTGAGAAAGGCTAAAAGTCATGTAGAGTTGGACCTTGCAAAGGGAATTAAAACCAATAGTAAAAGGTTTTATAGCCATATAAATAGGAAAAAAAAAACAAAAAATGAAGAAGTGGGACCACTAATCACTGAGGATGGAGTGGAGGTTAAGGATAATCTAGGCATGACCCAATATTTAAACAAATACTTTGCTTCAGTCTTTAATGAGGCTAATGAGGAGCTTAGGGATAATGGCAACATAACAAATGGGAATAAAGATATGGAGGTAGATATTACCATATCCGAGGTAAAAGCCAAACTCGACCAGATTAATGGGAGTAAATCGGGGGGCCCAGATAATCTTCATCCAAGAATATTAAAGGAACTGTCACATGAAATTGCAAGTCCATTAGCAAAAATTTTTATGAATCTCTAAACTCAGGGGTTGTACCATTTGATTGGAGAATTGCTAATATAGTTCCTATTTTTAAGAAAGGGAAAAAAAGTGACCCGGGTAACTATAGGCCTGTTAGTTTGACATCTGTAGTATGCAAGGTCTTGGAAAACATTTTGAAGGAGAAAGTAGTTAGAGACATTGAAGTTAATGGCAATTGGGACAAATTACAACATGGTTTTACAAAAGGTAGATCGTGCCAAACCAACCTGATCTCCTTCTTTGAGAAAGTAACAGATCTTTTAGATAAAGGAAATGCAGTGGATCTAATCTACCTCGATTTCAGTAAGGCATTTGATACAGTACCTCATGGGGAATTATTGGTTAAATTGGAAAAGATGGGGATCGATATGAAAATTGAGAGGTGGATAAGCAACTGGTTAAAGGAGAGACTTCAGCGGGTCATACTGAAAGGTGAACTGTCAGGTTGGAGGGAGGTTACTAGTGGAGTTCCTCAGGGATCAGTTTTGGGACCAATCTTTTTTAATCTTTTTATTACTGACCTCGGCACCAATAGTGGGAGTGTGCTAATAAAGTTTGCGGATGACACAAAGTTGGGAGGTATTGCCAATTCAGTAAAGGATCGGGCTATCATACAGGAAGATCTGGATGATCTTGTAAATTGGAGTAATAGTAATAGGATGAAATTTAATAGTGAGAAGTGTAAGGTTATGCACTTAGGGATTAATAACAAGAATTTTAGTTATAAGCTGGGGACACATCAGTTGGAAGTGATGGAAGAGGAGAAGGACCTCGGAGTCCTGGTTGATCACAGGATGACTATGAGCCACCAATGTGACATGGCCGTGAAAAAGGCTAATATGGTCTTGGGATGCATTAGGCAAGGTATTTCCAGTAGAGATAAGGAGGTGTTAGTGCCGTTATACAAGGCATTGGTGAGACCTCATTTGGAATACTGTATGCAGTTCTGGTCTCCCATGTTTAAGAAGGATGAATTCAAACTGGAACAGTTACAAAGAAGGGCCACTAGGATGATTTGAGGAATGGAAAACCTGTCTTATGAAAGGAGACTCAAGGAGGTTGGCTTGTTTACCTTAACCAAAAGAAGGCTGAGGGGAGACATGATTGCTCTCTTTAAATATATTAGAGGGATAAATACCAGGGAGGGAGAGGAATTATTTAAGCTCAATATCAATGTGGACACAAGAACAAATGGATATAAACTGGCTATCAGGAAGTTTAGACTCGAAATTAGACAAAGGTTTCTTACCATTAGAGGAGTGAAGTTCTGGAACATCCTTCCAAGGGAAGTAGCGGGGGCAAAAGACCTATCTGGCTTTAAGATTAAGCTAGATGGGTTTATGAAGGGGATGGTTTGATGGGATAACATGATCTTGGCAACTAATTGATCTTTCTCTATCGGTGGTAAATAGGCCAATGGTGGGATGATAGGAGTTACTATAGAGAACTTTTTCCTGGGTGTCTGGCTGGTGAGTCTTGCCCACATGCTCAGGATTCAGCTGATCACTATATTTGGGGTCGGGAAGGAATTTTCCTCCAGGGTAGATTGGCTGAGGCCCTGGAGGTTTTTCGCCTTCCTCTGTAGCATGGAGCATGGATCACTTGCTGGAGGATTCTCTGCATCTTCGGGTCTTCAAACCATCATTTGAGGACTTCAATATCTGAAATATAGGTCAGAGGATTATTCCAGGAGTGGGTGGGTGAGATTCTGTGGCCTGAGTTGTGCAGGGGGTCAGACTAGATGATCATAATGGTCCCTTCTGACCTTAAAGTCAATGAGTCTATGAGTCTATGTGTGGAAATGCACCACCAACAGAAACACTTGCTGCTGGCAGAGTTGGGGAGGTCTGCTAATTAGCACCTGACTCTCTCCTGGGAGGCTGCCCAAGCACTCGTTTTACAGGGAACACTGTCCAAGGGCCTGGCAATTCTGTCAGGGGCACCAAGGTCATGCTTTGTCCTACACAGTATGTAGGAGACCAAGCAGATGTTTCCCTAGCAGAGTCAATAGCCATGGCAAGAGGTTCTGAGCTATGGCGGCAGGAGTGGAAGAGGTTTCTGGTGGAGGAGAGCTGGGCGATGGAGGCCAAGTGACTGATTTAGGCACCAAAGAGGAGCAACTGAAGCTTAATGACCAAGACAAACATAGGCTGTTCAAATTAGAAGAGTAGGGGCAAATTATGCCTATGGGATCCAGGAGGAAAGACAGACTTAATGTTGTGCCTGATCAAATGCTAGCAAACAATCAGAAGTGGGTGGGGTTGACACCATTACCCTGCCTGGATCTTGAAGCATTATGGATGCTGTTGTATATTCTGGAATTCTGATTGTGGAAATGTGGGAAGCATTTTGTCTTGCGTTTTCTATAATGATGCAACAGGCCCATCACAGCTAGACACAGTAGCTGACAGGATAAACCTCCACCAGGGAAAATGAGTCAGTATTAGGTAGGTCTGTAACATAGCCTAAAAAGTGCTGTTACTCAGGATCTGCTAGGAGTTTTGTAAGTCTGGAACTGTTAGGAGAGCTGTGGGCCAGAATACCACAAAGCAAGGAAACTGGCATAGCTGGAATGTCCCATGGACCAGAAACTGCTTTGTGATGACACTGGCACAGCTGAGGGTAGCTGTGGGTGAGAAATATGCTGGGAACAGGGCAGACTCCAAATGGCAAGAACTCTAGTTTCATGCCTTACAGGCATACGGTAAGTTATAAAAGTGAATATAGTAAGTGGATTTTTTTCTGAAGCCTATCTCACACAGTTGATATTGTAAATTTTATGTATAAAAACTGTATAAGAAATTATGGATACTCACTAATATCAAGTATGCTCAGATAGGAGGGAGTGTTACAGCTATTTGTCTCCTATGTAAAATAAAAAATTGTGTGTTGGGGTGGGGCTTGGGAAGACCACACACAGGGAAATCACAGCATGAGGTCTTCCTATTTCTTGAAACAAGTTCATTAACCTTTTGAAATATAAAGGGAGAGAAGCTGTCTTGGTCATCCACGTTTAGACAGATTTTGCAAGGTGAAAAAGATGAATCCTTTAACCAACACAGAGTTAAAATTTCCGGCAACTGAATTATAATTGAGAAACCTGCTTAGGCAAGGACCTTTCACCTGGGAAGACAAGGGATACTAGGCCCTGGTGCTTTTCTGGAATGTCCTGACTGAGAGAAAAAACAATGAGTGGACTTGTAGTACCTTAGGGTATGTCTAGACTACATGCCTCTATTGCCAGAGGCATGTAAATTAGACATTCCGACATAGTCAGTGAAGCGGGGATTTAAATATCCCCAGCTTCATTAGAATAAAAATGGCCACCACGTTGTGCCGGCTCAGCTGTTTGTTGGCACGAACCGGCAGTTAAAACGGGGATCAGCCGGCAAGGAAAGCCTTTGCCGACCGATCCTGTAAACTTTGTTGCACGAGGCATAAGGGATCGGTCGGCAAAGGCTTTCTTGCCGACCAATCCCCGTCTTGACTGCTGGTTCGTGCCGACAAACAGCTGAGCTGGCACTACACGGTGGCCATTTTTATTCTAATGAAGCGGGGGATATTTAAATCCCCGCTTCATTGACTATGTCGGTATGTCTAATTTACATGCCTCTGGCGACAGAGACATGTAGTCTAGACATACCCTTAGCTTTTGTGGGCACAACCCATTTCTTCAGATAAGTGGAGCAAAAAGGAGAAAAACCCAAATTTAAAGCTCCACTCTTCTGAAGAAGTGGGTTGTGCCCATGAATGCTCATGATACTATACATATTTGTTAGTTTCTAAGATGCTGCAGGACCTCTTGTTTTTTTAAGTTACAGACTGACACAGCTATACCTCGCTGACTAAAAGAGAAAGTCAGCCATGGCTGGGAAAAGGGAGACTGGTGAGAGAAACCATCTTGAATAAAACCTATATTTTTCAAGATTAAGTCTTAGAATTTTACATACATGTTTTCACTTTAATTTGCTTGTAACCGTTTTTATTTTCCCCTTTTACTTAGCATCATTTAGTTTATTATTTTATTTTTACTATAAACCAACCCAGTGCTATGTTTAAAGGGAAATCTGTACAGTACTTACCCTAGTGAAATTAGCAAGCAGGTGGGTTTTGTGTCTTTAGAGGAACAAACAAATCCTATTTTTCTCTGAACTGTGTAGGAAAGGGTTAGATATTACAGCATATGCTGGTTTTGGTGAGGCTAAGACTGATGGAAACAGCTCTGTGTGTGTGTGTGTGTAGACTTACTGCTGAGATTACAGACTTACTGCTGAGATTACAGCTGCTGCTGAATGAGGGCTGTCCAACATGTGTGCAGGGTAGCTACATGTATCCCAGACCAGGACCTATAGCAGCAAAACACTGTGAGGCACCCAGGGTTGCAAAGCAAGTATTCCTCAGTGGTCTGGACAGCATGCCAAACTACATCACACACAGAACCTGTGGCATATTAAACGTCATGTGCTTTATTTAAAGTGTGAACTGATACTACAAGTTACCCACACTACAATGCTCTTATGTAACACCTCCTGAGTGTGGTTTTCTGTGGGCATCCTGAGGTTTTGTCTGTACTTGCCTGGAGACTGATGCTCCAGAGATCATTCTCCCAGGAGTTGATTTAGTGGGCCTACTAAGAACCCCCTAAAATTGATCACTGATGGAGCCCCCATCAACTGTGGTACTCACAGGGTCGCAAGGAGTAAGGGAAATTGATGGAAGATTTTCTACCATTGACCTTCCACAATGGGAATATGGAAATTCAACTTACGGTACTCTATTCTAATGGTTGATATTATGTATATTAAGTCGACGTCCCTCTAAGTTTAGACCTGGGCTGAGGCTGCTTAGAGATTAATGAGTCTGATACAGCCTTAACTAAGGGCCATATGGCTTTCAGCTCATGCAGTAGAACAAGACTACTCAACTTTGGAAGCCCCGTGGGCCACAATGATACTCACAGCACATGCTGAGGCTGCAACTTAAATGTGGTTGTATATAAATGCAAATAGCTTCTTTCACGCTGATGAGCATGAATACAAAGATTAAGCTGTGGCACTGGATACAAACATATCCAGTGTGAGCCAGTCAGCACCTCTCAGGCTCTGCCCACAAGACTAAGCAGCCAGCACTTCCCACAATGCCCCGGCACTTCTGGCACCTCCTCCCTGAGGGCTAGAAACACCGACACCCTGTACCCATCTGTTCCAGCTAGCCTGCCCGCTTGCTTCTTTCAATGCTCACCCCACGTGGGAGATGCCTCGCTGTTATGGAGCATGTTTCCAGTGGAGGCCATGTTCAAAGGATCCCACCTGTGGGCCACGTGTTGAGCCCCCGCGTAATCCCAAACTGCACCGCGGGCCGCAAACAAATGGGCTGCAGGCTTCATGTATCCCATTGGCTGTGTGTTGACTAGCCCTGCAGTAGCGGCTCATGCATTAAGCTTCAGAGGTCCCAGGTTCAATTCTGTCCACCGATGACCACAGTCTGTTAGTGTCACATAGGCACAGGGTCTTCAGGGGTGTGGGTCTGTGTGTTCCCAGATAGCATTTGCCTGATATATCATCACAGTTGTCCTTCAAATTTAGTTTATTTGAGTTTAACACTGACATACTGATTTTCTGGAAAACCTGCACTTGTTAGGAAGAGTTTTTTGGCAAGCCAGAATTATCAGATACATTTGCTGGCAGCCTACATTTGACAGATTCTGTTGCTGGGGCAAACACTTGCCCGGGAAAAGACTCTGTTGCTGGGGCCAAGACTAGCTGTCACATAGCATGTATATTTTATTTGGATTTTATTGAAGCACACATAGAATCAGAAATCTTTCCATAAGAGAAGTGGTGATATCACTGGCATAGGAAAGGAATATTTTAGCCTTGCCTCAGGCTGCTAAAGAAGCAGCATTGAGTGTTCTGGGTACTGATCAAGAACCTAAGAAATGGGGAAGATGTTACATCTGTTTGAGACAAATGATACAAAAAATTCTTAAAAATGTGTAAAGTGTAAAAACTTTCTATGATCAGAACATGTCATTTAGTTGCTCCATTTGTTCAAAGTAGTGGGTCATTTACTGCCACTTTAACGTGCTTATGACTTTTTTAGATTGTTGCTATTGCTATCTATTTTTGTTGTTTAAACAATTAGATCTCAACGCCTGTATAGTATATTTGCTTAGGGGGTCAGTTGGACCCCAGCATAGGCACTGTGTAGTATGCTTCCGAATCTAGGAAAGTTTTATGGATCAGAGTTTTATGGATCAGTGTTTACTATAAGACCCCAATATGGAAATAGTTGGTGATTTTTGGTCCAATGTTATAGGTAAAGCATTTGTTTAAAGGATTATTTGTTTTTAAGACATTTTAGTGACAACCACCAGCTGAGGTGATTCAAGACCAAAGTCTTTATCCAAAGTTTTATGACTTGATTAGATTTACTGAAGGCTATGATGACTGCTACCATACATAAAGTGTTTGCAGGATCAGAGCCCAAGATATTGCCGTGCTAAGGATAGCATTGTGTGTGTGAGAGGACATTCCTTCCATAGCAATAATTCTTTTATCAGTGTGTAGAAGTGACCCTAGAAGTAAAATGAGTGAACAAATTATTCAGTGTGTGAGTATGTATAAAGCAGTGACAGCTCCCTATGTATAAAGCAGTAACATCAAGAAGGACAGTTGTTTTAATATATAGTATAAAAATTCCATCTGAACTGCTGTCACCTCCTTCAGTACATGACAGTACATTATATGATACTAATGAAAAAGAATGACAGTGAAAATATAACAAAAACCCTTTAGGATTTCTACATAGTTATACTTTTTCCAGCTCTTATTTTAAGAAGAGTTTTTCTTCTGGATATCTATTTTCAACTACTTGCTTTCTTTCCTGTTTTTTAGAGTTTCTCTTCCCTACTAAACTCCAGATCTTTCTTTATTTCCTCTCATTCTGTCCTTCTGTTCTCTTTCAAAATATTTGTCCTATAACTCTCCTGTTCCTTTTTTCCCCCTTTTCTTTTTACCTGATTTCTGGAAAAATCTATTTTTGACAGCTTTTATATGTAAATGTTTGGCTTAAATGTTTATGGTTTGACTTTAAGAAAAAAATTAATGAAGAGTAATGATTGTATTCTATTATTGTTTTTAAGATTGATTCATTTGGTTTTGTATTTTCCCGTGAATTAAAGAGCATTAAACTTTGCAGATAATGAAGTTGAAACAGAAAACACGCAAAAGGAGAAAGCTATAATCCATCAAATTCACAAAATACATATATAGAATCCATTTCCCATAAACTTTATTTTAGATATTCCTGAATGTGCATGGACCTATTTTATGGTGAATGGGCCTCTTTCTCTCAAGCTTTGTCTACACAAAGGAAACTTTTGAAAAATATATATTCATTGCTAACACCAGCTCAGCTGAACCTAATGAAAACAGCCATAATGGAGCCAGTTGAAACATAATGGAACCAGTTAGATTTGCTCTGAGCAGGTCTAAAATAGTGTACTCAAATGGTATTGGGGCTAATGTAGAGGAGTGCTCTTAGCATGACTAAGGCTATAAACAGTGGGAAAAAATTTCAGATAATTTCTTGTCTACCCAATATCATACTTATACCAGTTTTACACCAGTGTAACCCTATGAGGTTTAAGTGTAAGTGAGGGAAATTGCATCCTGTGATTAGCTGAGCAGCTTGTTGTACCATTCAAGCAAGGTACTAACAAACTTCAACAGAACTTTATTTACCAAAAGTGAAGCCTCTTTACAAAGCTGCTGCATCCCTCAGTAGCCCCTGCCAATCTTCTCCCCACTCTTTCCTGTTTCCTGTGTTTCCAGACTCCCAACAGCCAATGCTCCCAGTTCTAATAATTACAAGCAGCATCTAAAACACCACACAGCTTTGATTCCTGACAGGAGTAGAGCTTGTTAAATAAAAAAAAGGTGATAGTGCAAGGATAGAGCTGAGAACCTTGAGTGTGCAGCCCTGGTTGTTCTTTACTCACAATCAGGTGAAGTGCAGGGAAAGGAGTGATTAGGGCAGGGTTGGCTGACAAGGACTGTTTGTAGTTGGGCACTGAACATCTGCTTGTCAGAGATAGTGTTTCATGGGAGTCTTAAATCTTGAATCTTAAAATTGGACACTAATTAGATTCCACAATTTGTCTTTCCCATTATGACGACCTGCCACTACTTCATCTTCCACAGTACTTAGCTCACCATAGAGTTGAGGGTTTCCCCCATTTTTGACCTTATTTATCTGTGCCAGTCGATTGGTAGCTGAGTGCTAGAAGTTGTTGGAATACTCAAAGGAAAATCAAAATGTCAGGGAAAAATGAATTTTTGTAAAAATCTTTAAAACAATAAATAAATAAAAATACCATTTTTGGACTAGCTCTGTTCATCCCTGGCACTTTGGCTCCCCCCACTCCTTTCTTGCAGTAGCCTGCAGGGTCAAACCCTATATTATCTTTTAACTGATGAAAATCCAATGCTAATCCTCAGCAATTTTAATGGGGAGTTTCCATTTTAAAATATTTGGAATTTCTGGTTTAAACCCCCTGAAGTGATGAGAATGACAAAGGAGAATTATTCCAAAGTGTGATGCTGAGAAGCATCCTTTCACATATACCCTAGAAAACAACAAAATACCTAATATTTCTTGGGTCCTTGCACATCTCTTCAGTTGTTATAATGATGGTTTTATAAATTCCTGTAAGATTTCAAGGGGCGCCTTATTTTTCCTTCAGAGATTTGCTGAGAAAGATAGTTGTAGAGCAAATGCAGTTGAAATAGGTTTAGGGGTTCACAGAGGACAAAGACACAGAATAATGACTCTTTGTACAACACAAATAAGGTGAGATGATGCACTTCATTAAAAAGGAAAGCAACACTTGTGGCTGGAGCAATCAGAAGATATACAGTGCAGTTGAGGGCTTTAAATAACACGCCAATTCAAGTGAAATGAGTTTTTCTTTCCTCTGAGTTGACAGCTCTATGGTTTATTTGTGCTTTTGATGTATTTTTAAAGCAAAAATCACGGTAGTAGCCGTGCACTCTGGATTGTCTACTCTGATAGTTGTTCTGAAATACTTGCTGATGGAGGTGGGGTATAGTGAAGGTTTTCTCCCTCCTCTCCCCACACTTATTGTATCATAGACCAAGATTCAGATGCTTTAAATACTTATTCCCCTGTCTAGTCCCACTAGCTCATATAGCAGTGCTTGCTGCAGTAAACACATGCCGAATTGCCTTTTAGTGATTGTTAGTTAAACTAAACCTCTGTATTGTGTACATTTGAACTTAAGTAAATTTATTAATGTGAAAAATTATATTTGTCATAAGCTCAGCTCTCCAACTGTATAAATGTTGATAATTTCCAATAACTTTTCTGCTAGTCAACTTCATATGAAATGCCTAAATTATAGATGAAATGACAACTTAGAATTGCACACATAGTATTTCTCAGTGCTTGTAAGTTTGTCAAACTCCTAACAGCTGAGAACACACTTTCTGTGAGTGTTTTATTCTTCCAAGATTACATTTCTCCTTATTTGATTATTTGTGGATGATGTGAATAAGCATTCAGCACTATAAATGTGTTAATATTATTGCACTATAATTTTGTAATAATAGATTATACATTTGGGTGGACTATTGTGAAGGATGTACAGAGTATCTATTTCCTCCTTGTTACATAAAGGCTGAACACATTTAATTTCTTTGTACATCAGTGGAAGAAGAGAGAATGAATGAATGAGTGTGTGTGAGAGAGAGAGATGGGTAGCATTTTTTCCATTGGTGGACATTATCTTATCCAATGCATTATTAAGTTATGATACAATTATACAGAACTTCAAGTAGAGGTGGTAGACTAAAGGCCAAACTGCTGGTTGTAATACTATACTGTGCACACAACAGTACCGAAGTCATCTTCCACATTTGTATGGCTTTTTGTCTTTCCTAGTCACATTTTTTATTGTAAAATATTACCTGTGAAGATCTTTCATCTTCATTTCAGTTTTAAAAGTACATTACGTACTAACCAGGTAATTGAAAAATCATAGAAATGTACCTGTCACAAACTTCTTTTTTAAGGCTAAAATAAACAATAACTTCTCAAGATGCAAAAGTACAGAGAGCTCCTTCTCTTGATGAATTATTACAGTCTATGGAAATTCCAGTGTTCTGAGCCAAAGTTCAATGATTTATGCTCTTCTTAAGAAGAAGTAACGTAATTTGAAAACATGAGTGTTTTTCAGACAAATGTGATTGTTATGATGTTCCTGCAGTACACTTACAGTCTAAAAATCAGTCTTGAAACTTTTGTAACCATAACATATATCCCTAAACCTGCTAAAGTGGGTTGCTATGTAGCATTTGCTATTAGAGGAGACTGAACTTTCCAGTACAGTACACTGTTTAAGTGACTATGCATGTCACAATCTTTGCAGCAAATGTAACATCATTTAACCAGTCTAGTCTTTTGGGAAAAGTCTTATGGAATTTAATAGAGTACTATATCATTGCCATAGAATTCTGATGAATGTGTTCATAATTCTGCAGAAAGAATACAATTCTCAATTGAATTCTATAGATTTTTAAAGTCATTTCTGTAAGTCTTAATTCAATTTCTATAGACCCCTTTAGTACGTTGCTCTGCTCCTGGACTCAGTCAGCCATCTTCCTCCATAATTTGAGAGCTTCTTGCAAGGGAAGACAGCTGGAGAAAGTGGATCCAAGAACATGTACATTGTTTCCTTCCCAATCACGGGAAGCATAAGAACGGCTATATAGGGTCAGAGTAATGGTCAGTCTCTCTTGACTTGTATAGTGGCCAGTGCCAGGTGCTTCTGAGGGAATGAATAGGACAAGACAATTTCAGTCCTTTATTGTCCAGTCTCTACCTCTGGCCATAAGAGGTGTAAGGACACCTAGGCTATGTCTACACTGGCGCGATCTTGCACCAGAAATATGCAAATGAGGCTAAGCGTGGAATATCGCCGAGCCTCATTTGCATATCTAATGAGCCGCCATTTTTTTCAGAAGAGGGTCTTGCGCAAGAATGAGCGTCTACACTGCCCCTTCTTGCGCAAGAAAAATCCTCTTGCGCAATGCCGTTCTTCCTGAAAAGTAATAGGTGTAACGGTATTGCGCAAGAGGGTTTTTCTTGAGCAGGAAGGGGCAGTGTAGATGCTCATTCTTGCGCAAGCGCCTCTTCTGAAAAAAATGGCGGCTCATTAGATATGCAAATGAGGCTCAGCAATATTCCATGCTTAGCCTCATTTGCATATTTCTGGCGCAAGATCGCGCCAGTGTAGACATAGCCCTAGAGTATGGGGGTTGTGTCCTGACCATTTTGGCTAATAGTCATTGATGGGCTTCTTCTCCATGAATCTCTCTAATTCTTTTTTGAATATAATTATACTTTTGGGCTTCACAACAATTCACGGCAGTGAGTTCCAGAGGTTGACTGTGCATTGTATGAATTATTTCCTTTTATTTGTTTTAAACCTGCTGCCTATTAATTTCAGGGGATGACCCTTTATTTATATATTAAGGGGAGGAGTAACACTTTCTTACTCACTTTCTCCACACAATTCATGATTTTTACAAACCTCCTTCATATCACTCCCCCTCCTTAATTGTTTCTTTTCTAAGATGAAGAGTCCCAGTCTTTTTAATCTCTCTTATATGGAAGCTATTCCATACTCCTAATCATTTTTGTTGGCTTCATCTGTACTTTTTCCAATTATAATAAATTTTTTTTAGATGAGGTGACCAGAATTGCATACATACACTAGTCAAGGTGTGGGTGTAACATGGATTTTATATATAGCTGCATTATGATATTTTGAGTTTATCTATCCATTTCCTAGTGGTTTCTAACTTTCTGTGAGTCTTTTTGACTGCTGCTCCACAGTGGGTGGCTACTGGGAACTCCATCAAAAATATATTGCCTTTACCTTGACCCTGTTCCAGGCTATGGAATCTCTCTTTAAGGCTCAAACATTGACAGTGATAGAAGATTTCACAGCCCGAGAACTGCACACCATCTCGGTGTAGAAGGACTTGCTACAGGGACCCTACCACACCCACCCTGCTTCAAATGAGGACTGCGGGGGGTGAGCTATGAAGGGGTTCATTCCCTACTGTAACAGTTCTGAGAGCCCTCCACCCAATTTCTGCTCCTTTAAAGAATACCTCCGTTATATCTTTCATTGGTCCATTTTATCTGATCGCTAAATCCCTTCCCTAAACAGTACTTTCATTGGACATCTGCCCCATGCTTGCATAGTGAGTTACAACACCATAACCTACCCCCCATTTCCTGTTTGCCCCTACTAAGCCTGAGGTAAAAATGCAAGGTAAAAATGTCCCAACATCATCTTGATCAATCTAGTGGAGAGGGAAAAAAAAACTTCCTAGTGCCCTGAGAAAGGACTGACTAGCATAATGTCCAAACTGGATCACAAGAAATCCTGGTATATAACTATTCCTATGAGAGGAAATGTGGGAGCTGTTTGGTCTGCCAAGTAAAAAGAGGCTTTACTGTACTGCCATGGACCTAAATATTTCTGTCCCTCCTCCCCCAGTCTTCTGGTTACCTTCCCCTCCTAATCTGGCCTGAACCTGCCACAGCAAGTCACTCTTTCTCTAGTCTTTAAAGAAGCCACCCAGTTTTTCCTACTAGCCAGACAGCAACTCCTACCACAGGGGTCAGCAATAAGTGATCCATGTGCTGAATGCAGTTCACCTGGGTTATTCCCTGGCAGGCCACCAGATGCTTTATTGACCTGAGCATCTGTGGGCATGGCCAATCTCAGCTCCCAGCGGCCACAGTTCTTCATTCCCACCCAGTAGGAGCTCCAGGCTGCTTCCCTCCACTCCTATTGGCTGGAAACAGTAAACTGTGGTTGCCAATGGGAGCTGTGAGTGGCCATACCTGAGGATACTTAAGTAAAAAAGAAAAGCCTCTGGTGGCCCACCAGGGTCCAGTTCTGGCAAACTGTATCCAGGCCATAGGACTCTTATTGCCCACCCGTGTCTTAGTGCTTAAAAGTGCGGTGAGATCATTCTTATGGAACATAGTTGCACAGAAAAGGTCATTTTAAACTTTGAAGCTTTATGTTGTTTTTGCTGGATTGTGTTCTGGTTGCTTTGCTGCTTAATTTATTCTGTGATTCTTTGTCATAAATTTCAGGTTTCTGAATGATAAATTCCACTGTTCTGGAAATTCCTGTTTGTTTTGGAAGCATCAGAAGTTGCTTATTCTGCACTGTACAAATTTGTAGAGAAGCTATTTCATCTCAAATATCACATAGCATTACTGAGCTTTTACTAAATATATTTCATTTAACATTTTATATTTTGATTTTCACTTTCTCTTCTTTCATGCATGCTGACATTGATTTAGTCACATCCAATACTAACCTGTTGATTTTCTCATATTTTTTTAAACTTCATTCTTGCGATAAATGTGGGATCACTCTTACATATATATGGTAAAATAGGTTCTGTATATTAGAATAAGAAGATAAATTGAGAGTATATATTCCATTTAAGTAAATAAAGTGATTGTATGGGCAGTTATTTTCTCATTCATATAAGCTATTTATTATCATTCTATTTGCAGAGCTAGAAATGTCAAAGGAATATTTTACCACAGCAACAAAAAGAAAGCAAAGTATAGCTCCCTGAAAACAAATTGATAATGATAAAATAAATTAAAAATTCTTTGATATTATTAGGTCTCAGTGATTCTGGGTTGTATAAATATGCTTACTTATTTAAAATATCTCTTTAGTTCCTGAGTTAAGTGAAATGAAAATATCTTGGTGTAAAAAGAAAGTGTGCTTTATTTTATTTACTTACTATATTCTACTAGTATATTTTTATATTTAATCTTATTAAATTTTATTGTATTACATTTCATTTTTTTAACTAATGGATTTCATACTTTGTAGGATTAATTCTTTGCTTTTGTGGAATCTGAGATTATAACAAAATTAAGCTGTTCAGAGATTAATATATTCTAAGGCCAGAAGATACCACTGTGATCACTCAAACTGAACTCCTGTATAACACAGGCCACAAAACTTCCTGAAAAATAATTCCTTTAGCATATCTTTTTCTTTTGGGCAGCGAGGAAGCATCCTATCTTGATTTTAAAATGGTCACTGATAGTGAATATACCATGACCCTTGGTAAATTGTTCCAGAGCTTATTACTCCCACTGTTACAAAATCCTTTTCAGTATTCACTGTCAGAACATGCTGTGAAACTTCCTGGATATGGTGCATTACAGAATGTTACCCCAAAAAAAGACATTTCACATTGCACTGCATACTGTAGCAAGTCCTCAAGCACGATACAAGTTAAAGACTCTTTTGCATCTTCACTATGTTTTACCATAAGAATATCATTGTAATGCTCCAGATGATCTTGTTTCAGTTTAACTGTCAAGCCTCTTCCTCTTTGTTTTGTCATAGATGTTGTCACTTTGATTAAACATAGATTAGTTACATACATGTTTGGAAGCAAAAAGTCAGTGTTTAAATCCCAGCTACTGAAGCAGTTAATTAGAACTGAGATACACTAATTTGTGTTGGTGTGAAAGGCATTGTGCTTTTAAAATATAATCCACAGGCAATGAATTTGACAGATCAGAACAAAACTTACCATTAATGTCAGAAATGGGTACATGCTGATTTATTGTAGCTCTTAAATGGTGAAACTTTCATTTCCACATTTTGATCAGTTTACTGCAAACGCGAAGGCTCATTGCTGCATCATCATCCATTCTATGATGGAAACTTTGCTGCACCTGAAGGCTTATTTCTAGGTATAGGATTCTACTGTTTTAAGAAACATCCTCTGTCTTGTCCTGACAGTAAAGTTTCCAGCTAACTGACAGTAGAAGATGCAGTCTTGTAGTGTGTCTTATAACATTCAGTCTCCTGGCTAAACACAAAATAAAAATAATTGGAAGGAAGATTTATATACAGAAATTGCCCTTTAACCCGTGCCATTTTTATCTTGGAAATACAGATATGGTTACCTTAGTACGTGTAATGTGCACTTATTTATTTATTTAAACCCTGTCCTTTGAAGCAGCTGTGGAATAAACAGGAACATCTACCCAAGAATACCAAGAACATACTTCAGCATCAATCTGTATCTGGTTGCGTGAGTGGTGGTGGGAGGGATGGGGTGCTGTACTCTTCTGCCACATACGGAGTCCTTTGTTGGGGGTGGGGTTGGCAGGTATCCCCTGAGTAGCAGAGCTTAACACCCTCATTGAAATACAAAGTACACTTTGTTGTACTTTTCTTGAAGATTCAGGCAACCATTGCTGAACAAGTTATACTTTAGTCACATTTTCAAGTTTTTCTCCTGAACCATGTGGGTTAGAAATGTGGGGCTGGGGGAGGAAGAGGAGGAAAACTCTGCTCTTATTATAGGATTCCAGGAGTTGGCTTGGAATAGGCATGAGCCTATCATGCCAATTCTATAATCCAGCTTTAAATACAAAAGTCTGTTAGACTCTGTAATCAACACAGATGAAAGGGAGCTTTATGGGGAAGTCAAATGCAGACAGTCTTGCAGAGAAGTAGAGGGAAGTTGTACCACAAATAGGGGATGGAAGAAGACATAAAAGTTTTGTGCACAAAGATTACATCCAGATCTGGAATTCCTTACTCGCTTTAATATAATCTTTTCTTAGGAAACTCCTGCTGAAGTCAGCAACAACAACAAGATTTAATCTGAGTAAGATATTTGTGAAATCTGAGCTCCAAATAACTCCCTCTGATCACTATTCCTGACCCTTGTTATAAGGCCACAGTTAAGGAATATGAAACAGGAACAGCAAAAAAAAAAAAAAAAAGTATTATGAGCTTTGAGATATTTGACTGTTTACATTTGTTGTTTCCTACAGATGGGATCTCCAATTAAATTCTAAACTGAGAACAACCTGAGTGAGATTATAGGCCCAGGACCTAAACTATGGTCTCTAGGATAGCAGATGTGTGCAGGCAGGTGGAGAGAGAGACTATTAATAGGAAAGGAGCTACTGCAGCAACCTGTTAATAAGCACATTGTGAGAATATTTGGGATGCTTTGCAAAGACCCAATTCTGAACCCATTGAAATTAATGAGGGTTTTACCAATGACTGGCCACAAACCATTTAATATATTTCTTCAGATTTTTTAAAAGTGCCTATCTTGAATCTCTGGCTGCTTTCACAGTCATTTTTAAATATGAACACTAATACAAACATAAGGAATAATCCAGACAGACTGACACTTCTGCTCACAAATTATAAATCAACTATCACTCATTCACCTCATCTCCTTAACTAGGCGCATTACATATACGTTTATAGAAATAGATTTGAGTATGTTAAAATAAATGAAAGTAGGTTTTGTTTTTCTTTTGGCCTATTTTGAATCACTACCCTCCTTCAGCTTTTCTTTTTTTTATTCCTTTTTTTAATTCCTTGCTACTTTCTGCTCCATATATGTGAAACACATACTGTAGACCAATGCACACTAATATCTAACGTATGCAAAGCTATGTTCCTTCAGCCTGTAACTTACAGTATCAAGTGTCAATGCTTTTTTAAAATGGCAATTAAAAGGCGTGTGACATGTTTGTTTATTTACATATTCTAATAGTTTGTTGTTATCATAAGATAATGTTACAACCCATGGGCCAAATTTTCAGTTTCAGAAGCAAGGGATCCACTAGCAGAAATGGACATATTCTTATAGCAGCTGCAAAAGCCTACATTTTCACAAAAAGATGTTAATTCATATGTACATGTTAACTGACTTCATTAATCAACAGATACTGGCTCATGCAGTTACTGAAAATGAGTGAGTACATGCCCAGATAAAGGCAGAATGATAGGAATTTATTTTGTGGGTACAATGGTTTGGTTTAACAATTTCCCCATTTTTTTGGAATTTTTGATTGACTCTTTTCTTTTTTAGGAAACTAAGACTCCCTTTTCTGGGTTATACTCCAGGCGTTTTATGCCACTCCACCTGTGCAAAGTGAACTTCAGTGGTGGATATGGGAAGGTTTTTCTCAAAGCTCAGTTCATGTTGTATAGTGTAGAACTGCTACAGTGGCTCCAAAAGCTCTCCTTCCCATCTGTCATGTAGGCGAGACAACCAGGGAAAAGAATGCATGACCAGTTTCCCCTGTATCCTGTTGATCTCTGGCTGTTGTGACTGATCTCTAGGCCAAGGGTGGGCAAGATATGGCCCACAGGCCAGATCCGGCCTGCCAAGCCATATGATCTGGCCCACAGCCTGTCCTGCCATGCCCCTCCTCCCAGGCCAATTGAGACCTGGGGGTGGGGGAGCGCACAAAGTCATTCACTGTTCAAAGTGGCTAGAGGCTCCTTCCCCCTGCCAGGGGTGCGCAACACCTAGAGGGAACTGCCCCTTCTGCTAAAGACCCTGCCCTTTCTGGGGGCAAAGCCAGCCATGACCACAAACCAAAGTTCATGAAGTAGCCCCACTGCAAAAATTATTGCCCACCCCTACTCTAGGCCATTTGCACTAGTGCCTTCAGGCTACTCCAAGTTGCCCTGGGGAACTGAACTAGCCTAGATCAACCATAAGATTGACAAAGCATGAAGGTCACTTTTGGATCTATCTACACTAGCAACTGCACCTCTGTAATGTGGATGGGCTCTAGAGGCAATCCCGGCAATTACAGACCACTAAGTCTAACTTCAAGTACTGAGCAAATTAGTTGAAACAATAGTAAAGAATAAAACTGTCAGACACATAGAAGAACATAATTTGTTGGGCAAAAGTCAACATGGTTTCTGTGAAGGGAAACCATGGCTTACTAATCTATTAGAGTTCTTTGAAGGGGTCAACAAACGCGTGGACAAGGGGGATCCAGTAGTTATAGTGTACTTAGATTTCCAGAAAGCCTTTGACAAGGCCCCTCACCAAAGGCTCTTATGTAAATTAAGTTATCATGGGATAAGAGATCCTTTCATGTATTGAGAACTGGTTAAAAGACAGGAAATAAAAGGTAGGAATAAATGATAAATTTTCAGAATGGAGAGGCATAACTAGTGGTGTTCCCTAAGGGTAAGTCCTAGGACCAATCCTATTCAACTTATTCATAAATGATCTGGAGAAAGGGGTAAACAGTGAGGTGGCAAAGTTTGCAGACGATACTAAACTGCTCAAGGTAGTTAAGACCAAAGCAGATGGTGAAGAACTTAAAAAAGATCTCACAAAACTAAGTGATTAGTCAACAAAATGACAAATTAAATGTAATGTGGATAAATGTAAAGTAATGCAATTGGAAAAAATAACCCCAAGTATACATACAATATGATCGGGGCTAATTTAGTGACAATTAATCAAGAAAGAGATCTTGAAGTCATTGTGAATAGTTCTCTGAAGACGTCCGCGCAGTGTGCAGTGGCAGTCAAAAAGCAAACAGGATGTTAGGAATCATTAAAAAAGGGATAGAGAATAAGACGGAGAATATCTTATTGCCCTTATATAAATCCATGGTATGCCCACATCTTGAATACTGCGTACAGATGTGGTCTCCTCATCTCAAAAAAGATATATTGGCATTAGAAAAGGTTCAGAGAAGGGCAACTAAAATGATGAGGGGTTTGGAACGGGTCCCATATGAGGAGAGATTAAAGAGACGAGGACTTTTCAGCTTGGAAAAGAGGAGACTAAGGGGGAATATGATAGAGGTATATAAAATCATGAGTGGTGTGGAGAAAGTGAATAAGGAAAAGTTATTTACTTGTTCCCAAAATATAAGAACTAGGGGCCACCAAATGAATGGGCAGCAGGTTTAAAACAAATAAAAGGAAGTTCTTCATACAGCTCACAGTCAACCTGTGGAACTCCTTGCCTGAGGAGGTTGTGAAGGCTAGGACTATAACAGGGTTTAAAAGAGAACTAGATAAATTCATGGTGGTTAAGTCCTTTAATGGCTATTAGCCAGGATGGGTAAGGAATGGTATCCCTAGCCTCTGTTTGTGAGAGGGTGGAGATGAATGGTAGGAGAGAGGTCGCTTGATCATTTCCTGTTCGGTTCACTCCCTCTGGGGCACCTGGCATTAGCCACTGTTGGCAGACAGGATACTGGGCTGGCTGAACCTTTGGTTTGACCCAGTATGGCCATTCTTATGTTTTTATGATGGCTATGCAATAGCTCCCTGTGGTCTGCAGAAGCATGTGTCTGGAGGTGAGTACAGAGTGAGTAAGCTAGCATTCCTGAGGGAGTGAGTACACAACTTAGGCTGTGTCCTCCATCCTGATTTTGAGTTTCAATAGTCCTGCACACCCTCTCACAATGCACTGAATACGTGCCTTCCTGGACCATATCAGAGCAGTTTTCTGCTGCTTTTGATCAATAGAGGTGAATGTCAATCTTGCTCCTAGAGCAGCCATCTGGCACGCTGACCCCACACAGATGTTGATCAAGATGTGGCCTGAGTACACCATTCTCCATGACTTTCTTGCAGGGCAAGAACATGCATCTTTCCTGGGAAACTTCATGAGACTACAGTAAGTGTGCATTGAGTGAACTTTGGCCCAGTGCCAGGAACAAATTACACGCTTGAGGCTCCTGTGCAGGATGTCAAAATACTCTTACAGTCAGTCTGGGAGGGCTCCTCATACACACCCTTAATACAATGAGCTGGACTGTCAAGGGATCTCACCTCAGAATTTGAAGTGAAACACAACCCCTTCCTCAGCCCTGCCAACCTCTCTGCCCAATGGGGTGCTGATGAAGATGGGCTCCACCTAAACCAGGGTGGAACCAGACTGCTGGCACTAAACATTAAAAAGGCCATAGAGCAGTTTTTAAACTAAGAGATGGCGGAAAGCCGATTGGTGCGGAGATGCACATAAATCGGAGGGAGACTTCTCTTAGAGGAGAATCCATTGATAGAGATTCTCTAAGCTGTAGTCAGAAAGAGAGGAGGGGAGAGGGCAAACCATGGGCCAGAGCAGACAAACAACCGCATACAAAGGAATCCAATACACCAGGGAAGGGCAGACAAAAAAGCAGTGGAAAATTTTTAAAGTGCTTCTACACAAATGCTAGGAGTCTGACTAATAAGATGGGTGAACTAGATTACCTAGTATTAAAGGAGGAGATTGACATAATAGGCATCACTGAAACCTGGTGGAATGAGGAAAATCTCTGGGACACAATCATACCGGGATATAAAATATATCGAAAGAATAGAGCAGGCCGGGTGGGTGGCAGAGTGGCACTGTATGTGAAAGATAATGTAGAATCAAATGAAATAAAAATATTAAGTGAATCAACATGTTCAATAGAATCGCTATGGATAGTAATTCCATGCTCTGATAATAAGAAATTAGCAGTAGGGATATATTACCGACCACCTGACCAGGACAGCGATACTGACATTGAAATGCTGAGGGAGATTAGAGAGGCTACCAAAATAAAGAACTCTATAATAATGGGGGATTTTAATTATCCCCATATTGACTGGATACATGTCACCTCAGGAAGAGAAGCAGGGATAAAATTTCTCAATGGCTTAAATGACTGCTTCTTGGAGCAGCTGGCGCAGGAACCCACAAGGGGAGAGGCAATTTTTGATTTAGTCCTGAGTGGAGCGCAGGATCAGGTCCAGGAAATAACCGTTACAGGACCGCTTGGGAATAGTGACCATAATATAATAACATTCAACATTCCTGTGGTGGGTAGAACACCTCAGCAGTCCAGCACCCTGGCATTTAATTTCAAAAAGGGGAATTACACAAAAATGAGGAAGCTAGTTAAAAAGAAATTAAAAGGCACAGTGACAAGAGCCAAATCCCTGCAAGCTGCATGGAAACTTTTTAAAGACACCATAATAGAGGCCCAACTTAAATGTATACCCCAAATTAAAAAACATAGCAAGAAACCTAAAAAAGAGTCACCGTGGCTTAACCACCATGTAAAAGAAGCAGTGAGGGACAAAAAGGCATCTTTTAAGAAGTGGAAGTCCAATCCTAGTGAGATAAATAGAAAGGAACATAAACACTGTCAAATCAAGTGTAAAAATGTAATAAGAAAAGCAAAAAAAGATTTTGAGGAACAGCTAGCCAAAAACTCAAAAAGAAATAACAAAATGTTTTTTAAGTACATTAGAAGCAGGAAGCCTGCTAAAAAACCTGTGGGTCCCCTAGACGATCAAACTATAAAAGGCGCAATCAAGGACGATAAAGCCATTGCGGAGAAACTAAATGATTTCTTTGCTTCAGTCTTCACGGCTGAGGACGTTGGGGAGATTCCCAAATCTGCACCGTCCTTTGTGGGTGATGAATCTGAGGAACTGTCCCAGATCGAAGTGTCATTAGAGGAGGTTTTGGAACAAATAGAAAAACTTAATGTTAACAAATCTCCGGGACCGGATGGCATTCATCCAAGGGTTCTAAAAGAACTCAAATGGGAAATTGCTGAACTATTATCTGTGGTTTGTAACCTATCCCTTAAATCGGCTTCCGTGCCTAATGACTGGAAGGTAGCCAACGTGACACCAATATTTAAAAAGGGCTCTAGAGGCGATCCGGGCAATTACAGACCGGTAAGTCTAACTTCAGTACCGGGCAAATTAGTCGAAACAATAGTAAAGAATAAAATTGTGAAGCATGTAGAAGAACATAATTTGTTGGACAAAAGTCAACATGGTTTCTGTAAAGAGAAATCCTGTCTTACTAATCTATTAGAGTTCTTTGAAGGGGTTAACAAACATGCGGACAAGGGGGATCCAGTAGATATAGTATACTTAGATTTTCAGAAAGCCTTTGACAAGGTCCCTCACCAAAGGCTCTTGTGTAAATTACATGGCCATGGGATAAGAGGGAAGGTCCTTTCTTGGATTGAGAACTGGTTAAAAGACAGGAAACAAAGGGTAGGAATAAATGGTAAATTTTCAGAATGGAGAGGGGTAACTAGAGGTGTCCCGCAAGGGTCGGTCCTAGGACCAATCCTGTTCAACTTATTCATAAATGATCTGGAGAAAGGGGTAAGCAGTGAGGTGGTAAAGTTTGCAGATGATACCAAACTGTTTAGAATAGTCAAGACAGAAGCAGACTGTGAGGGACTCCAAGAAGATCTCACCAAACTGAGTGATTGGGCAACAAAATGGCAAATGAAATTTAATGTGAATAAGTGTAAAGTAATGCACATCAGGAAAAATAACCCCAACTATACGTACAGTATGAAGGGAGCAAATCTGGCTATGACAAATCAGGAAAGAGATCTTGGAGTTATCGTGGACAGTTCTCTGAAAACTTCCACTCAGTGTGCAGCGGCGGTTAAAAAGGCAAATAGGATGCTCGGAATTATTAAGAAAGGGATAGAAAATAAGACCCAGAATATCTTACTGCCCCTGTATAAAACTATGGTACGCCCATATCTTGAATACTGTGTACAGATGTGGTCTCTTCACCTCAAAAAAGATATTTTGGCCTTGGAAAGGGTTCAGAAAAGGGCAACTAAAATGATTAGGGGTTTGGAATGGGTCCCATATGAGGAGAGGTTAAAGCGACTGGGACTTTTCAGTTTAGAAAAGAGGAGACTGAGGGGGAATATGATAGAAGTATATAAAATCTTGAGTGGTGTGGAGAGGGCCGATAAAGAAAAGTTATTTATTAGTTCCCTAAATAGAAGAACTAGAGGACACCAAATGAAATTAATGGGTAGCAGGTTTAAAACTAATAAAAGAAAGTTCTTCTTCACACAGCGTGTAGTCAGCCTGTGGAACTCCTTGCCAGAGGAGGCTGTGAAGGCTAGGACTATAATAGAGTTTAAAGAGAAGCTAGATAATTTCATGGAGGTTAGGTCCATAAAAGGCTATTAGCCAGGGCATAAAATGCTGTCCTTGGCCTCTGTTTGTCAGAGGCTGGAGAGGGATGGCATGAGACAAATCGCTTGATCATTGTCTTCAGTCCACCCTCTCTGGGGCACCTGGTGCTGGCCACTGTTGGCAGACAGGATACTGGGCTTGATGGACCTTTGGTCTGACCCGGTACGGCCATTCTTATGTTCTTATGTTCTTATGTTATGAGGCTGAAAAGGTTGCAATGACAGGAAGCTCCAAAACAGCTAAGGATGAGGAGAGTGTGATTTTTGTGCCTCAACCCAGACGAGCCAGCTGAGGAAGTGCCTCTGACAGACTCAAGAAGGACTCCAAGCTGTGGCAGGAGCCAGAACACAAGGCTGGCAAGGACCCCCCTCCCCCCCACACACACACTCTTCCCACTAATATCCGCCCCTGTCCTGGTACTAAATTACTGTTTTTTAATCTCAGCTCCTGGTCTCCTCCACCTCCAAATGAGCCCTGAGCAAGGCATGGCTATAAATAATGATTTTATTGATTCTTGAGTAATCGCTGTTATGCATTTGGCAGAAGCTATATCTGAAAAACAGATAATGAATGAAAAATCACTGTCCCCCTAAGTTTGCGTATTTCTTGGCCAAAGGCTAATAACCTTGTGCTACAAGGAAGCAAAAACCTCACAAAGCTATGCAGTCCTAGGAATATGTGACAAGAGTTCTCTTATGTTCCTGCCGCCCCTCCAGCAGCTGTCCAGGGTGGGAAGATGTCCCTCAGCAAAAGCAGAGGTCATTCTCTGCCTGATTGCTTTGCCGAGATGTGTGCACATGTGGTATCCTTCATTTCTCTTGCTTTCTGGGAACCAGGAGCCCTGTGTATGCGAGTGTGATCCAGCTGACTGTACAGAGTTTGTAAACCACACTGGTTCAGAGCCCACTCAGGATGGAAGCACAAACTATGAAGTACATTTGCTACACTGCACACATGTTCATGAAAAGAAGATTTCAGCCTACCAAACATGTACCGTGACTATTCGGCAGCTACTAAATTTGTAACTGAATTCCCTTTTGCAAGTTGTTTCTATTGATTATTCTGCCTCTGTGGTCCACCAAGTCTTGCAGAATGAGTGAATCGTGAAATTCCAGTTCATATACTCATCCCTTTTGGTCAAATGTCAAAGACCCTATCCTCTGATATCTAGCTATTATGTCTGGCATTTTGTTATGGCAACCACTTATGGGTAGATCATTGTTAATTGCCTTGGAAATCTGCACAACCATGACCCCACCGGTAGTTGGCAGCAGACCTACAGCTGTCAGGTGTTGCTAGCTTCTATAGGCAATAGCCACTTCTGCACTGGCTTCCTTCAGTTCAAACTTCAAGAAATGGACACAAGCTCCTCACACAGTTCCACAAAGATCTCTTTTCTCATTTGGAAGTCCTGAAGCTACTGTTCATCATCTCAGGTTTCCAAAATGATGTACTAGTGCAATCATACCATGCTGGTTTTCCCACACCAGAAGTGATGGCCCCCCCATAGCCAAACCAGGGCAATATCAGTATTCACCATCTTTGTAACATGTGAGCTGAACAAATTGTCATTGACCTTCCAGGGTCGCCATCTTTGAGTCAGAAAGTTGAGCCCTAATTCTGTCCTGCATCTCACTGCTCACCTTACTCCATTGCATAATCATTTGTCCCACAAAAAGGAGCAGAAGCAGAATTAGAACCACATCATTATCCCATTGCTTCTGCCTCATTTGGCTGGCATCAACAAATGAGTGAGGGAAGAGACAGTACTAACAGTCTCCCCGACACAAGAAGACCTGGGATATTGCCCATGAATTGGTAAAGCTACTATTGTGTCACAAAGGCAGCAGGTTTGGGGTATGTGCATGTGCATAGTGTTATACTAGCATTCAGCACAGCATATGTAGACAGTAGGCATGAGTATGGGGAGCATGGGTAATCATATCAAACACCTCTGAGCAGTGAAGTCAGACAGTGTAAAGCTGAAGTTGAATCCAGATAAGACTGAGGTTCTGTAGATCAGGAGGCCATCTGTTTGGAATGTGGCATGGCACCTGTTCTAGATGGGGTTACTCTCCCCCTGAAAGAACAGGTACGCAGCTTGGGAGTCCTCCTGGACCCTTTTTTAACATTTGAAGATCAGATTCCTTCAGTGGCCAGGAGTGCTTTTGGGCAGCTTCATTTGATCCACCAGCTGTGACCCTTCCTGAACAAGCATGACTTGGCCACAGTGATCCATGCTCTTGTTACATCCTGACTGGATTACTGTAATGCACTTTATGTGGGGCTGCCTCTAAAGAGCCTTCGGAAACTTCAACTGGTCCAGAATGCAGCTGCTCAAGTCTTAACTAATACTCGTTATACAGAGCACATTATGCCAGTGCTTCGGCAGCTGCACTGGCTTCCGGTATGTTTCCAGGCACAATTTAAGGTTTTAGTTATGATCTATAAAGCCTTAAACGAGTTGGGTCCGGGGTATCTGAAGGACAGTCTTCTCCCATATGAACCTCCCCAGGGATTGAGGTCAGCTGGGGAGTCTTTGCTTCGTGTTCCCCCACTTGTGGAGATAAGATTAACATCTACGCGGAACAGTGCATTCTCAGCTTTTGCTCCCAGGCTGTGGAATTCTCTTCCTCGGAATATTCGCATGGTGCCAACGCTAGCATTGTTTCGGCGTCAGGCTAAATCAACCCTTTTTACTCGTGCTTTTATTAATGTTTGAGTCTGTATGTGTGTGTTCCTCTTCTCTATATGTTTTTAGCAGGTTTTATGTCCCTCTGGAGTCTCGTATTTTAAATGTTTATATATATTTGTATTGTGTTTAAACATTTTTTGTAAGCCTCCTTGAATATTTTTAAATAGAAAAGCAGGGTAAAAATATTTAAATAAATAAATAAATATAAATAAATATGTCCACTTTGGATTGATATAATAATTTTTAAAAGGGAGAATGTGACATTTTGTTTTTCCTACTCTTAAAATTTCTGTTTTAACATAGTCTCCATTGCTTAGCACATGCTAATTTGTTCCTCATACAACCTGAACACTTCTCCAGATGTGCATCTCTCCACTAAACGTGAGTTATACACATCAGCTAGAGAATATAACCATTACAAAAGCATAATATTGACTAGGTAAGTTAAACAATAAAGCCAAATTATTCTTCTTTCAGGTTTACATGATTTAAAAAACAAAGCCCTCAGGACAAGCTATAGTAAATTGGGTGATGAGAGGGAAAAAGGCCTTACATATGCTTCATACTTTCCTGAAATTTAGAGTAATCTGCTCATTCAGAGCAAACAGTACAATGACAAGCATAGCACTTCAGGTTTTCCTCTAATACTTTTAGCAAAGAAGGATTTGCATTATATGTCCTTTATCTAGAACAGCTTAGAAAGAAACAAAGCTAAAGGACTTCATATAGGGAGAAAACAAAACTACACTGACCTTGGGGTTTAAATGTATTTTCATGAGATAAGGTGACGGTTGCATTCTTTGTTAGTTTCAGAATGAAACAGAGCCACAGGTCAGAGACCCTGCGGCTAATGAAGGGAAATAAAACTTGTAGTTCACTGCAAGAGCTGATTTATTGTCTTTGTGGAGTCTAGTTATTTTTATATCTTATTTTTGCTGAGTGCTTTTCCCCTGTGAAGCTGACTTTATAATGGAAGTTTGTTTTTCCCTGTGGCATTTCCTCTTCTCTCACATTGCAGCCTAATTTTAAAGGTGGCATTATTTTGAACTGCAGAATTTGTGTGTGGACTGTTGTTTTGATTGCTATAAAAAAGATAAATAGAACTTTAGCATGGCAGCACAAGGAAAGAGATGCCATTTTTATGTCTTTGAGTATAATCGTGTTTTTTTCTGTATTATTTATTGAGTAACAACAGTGTACTTAGCACCATGCAAACATAGGAAGTATTACAGTCCTTGCCCTCAGTGACTGATCCAGGAAACAGCCCATTCAGATGCTCAAAGAAGCCCCATCTGGTAACTCACATGCTTAAAGTTAACCATCCGCTTAAGTGCTCTGGGGTCCTCAAATCTAAAATACTACAGATATAGATAATTTTTTCACGAACAACTGAGGTAGTATATTGGGCAGCCAAAGGAGTTGGAAGTGGTATAAGGATTTTGTAAACAGATAAGCAATTTATTTATCTAAAGGCTTCACTTCTATAGAGGTAATTTAAATATATTTTTTTGCATGGTACCAATCACATGTTGTAACCTATGTGAATCTCCCAGATGAGGTTAGCTGATAAAGTCTTCACTTTGATTACAGGGGAACAAGACCTCCTATTTGTTACAGTTTCAGACACTTGGGATACTCTCTATGCATTTCCCATTCAGGAGTGAAAGCTCTCTCAAACAAACCTAAAAACACAAAACCCTAAAACAATTAGTTGTTCTACACCTCCCCCACAGACACCCTGGTAGCTCTTAAGCTATGACTGCTTTTGATAACTGAGTTTCAAGGCTAGTGAATTTTTACAATTTCTATTGCAATTCTCTGTGCTCTGCCTTTCAAACACTGCTTGTTTCTGCTTCTCTGTGACCTCTGTCTCACTCCTGGCTTGTCCTTGTAAGGTCTTTTCCCTCCCTCACGTCCTACTCATTTTTGTTCTCTTCTACCTCTTCCAGAGCCTCTTTCTGCTGCCCTTCTCCTCCCAGCCTAGGTGGCTGCCAAAATCTTATTCATTTTATAAAGACACATGCAACTAGCAATATTAATTAACAGATTGGATTTAATTGGGTGGTTGAGCATTTTAAACAGGCACATGACTTTGGCTGGTTATGAGCCTATATAATACAGTTTTGGATGGACTGGAAGGGGATATAGAGGTGTCAGGGAAGCAAGAGGTTAGGGTTATCAAAATGCAAGGGGAATGTTAAGTGTAATATAGCTCTTTTGATATCTCAATTATAAATATGATAATTACTTTGTAGTGCATGCACAAAGTGTAAAAGCAGGTATCGGGTATCATTTTGTTACAGGACAGAACATCTGTAACAATTAGGAGTTTCAAATACCAGAGGGTTTTTAAAACATGAAGCAGAATGGTAAACTCTATTAAACTGTAGATAAGGAAATCAGTGCTACCCAAGGATGCTTATATGAAGGCTGATGTATAAAAAAGTGACATGAAATCAATGTTTATTGTTAAACAGTGTTTAGTGTTGGCTAGACATTGATTTCTGTGCAGGCTTGAGTTCAGCTATTTTAAGTAAAGTTCTGCAAGTTTTCAAGAATTGCGAGACTTTGTTTTTTCTTGTCATTTATACTGTTTAGCTAGCAAAGAAAGAATCTCAAAAGATTGGAAGTTTCTGAAAACTCCAGATACTTATTCATCCCCTTCCCCGTTGTTTGTCCTACATTTCTCTGTTCTCCTTCATATTATTGATCTTAAGTTCCTATTAGCTTTTTCTCCATCATTCCTTCTTTCTTCTCCTCCTAGTTTCACACTAGCATTACTAGCACTAGTGGTTACCTCCCCACACTATTATCTCAAGTCTCTCAATACAAATTACATATAGGATTACTGACGGCTAGGGGTGGGTAGGGAGAGGGAATCCCAAAGAAAATTTGGAACATATGGAAAATATTTTTACTGAGAATTAAGGAAAACTCCTGTTTGTTTTATAGTATTTTCTTCATTTCCCCCCAATTTTGTGCTACTTATTATTACTCCCTAAATTTGATTTTGACTTAATTTCTGCATATTTTGGATATAAAGTTAACTTTCCTTGAAAGTGGGTGTGTTTTCACATAAAAACCTTTCTAATGTACCAAGTCTTTCATCGAAATGGGTAAATTTCTGAATGGTATAAACATTCGTCGTGTCTCTTCTTTTCATTTCCAGGGGATTTAAACACAACACAGGTTAAAAAAATGCAAAAATGATCAGAAATAGTTATCATTCAATGAACTCATGAGGTGGTCATCTTAATATCAATCCCATTGAATAGGAGCCCCCATTGTGGAAAACACCACCACCAAACGCCAGCCTTCTCTGCATATTACACCTCATTTTTACATCAAAAGCTAAGTATGGGACACTTCCAGCCCACTTAATTAGCCTCATTAGCACCAGTCCTACAATTGATAAGAACAATTTTTTCCCTTCTTTTTCTGTTATAAATTCTGGGTTTCTGTTGTTCTTCTCCAGCTCATCTGATGAAATGTTTTTTGTCCATGAAAGCTCACGGTATATATGTATATATGTTAGTCTCTAGGGGCTGATCTGACCATGTGTGTGCTACACTGCAGCATTATTTCGAAATAACAAGGTGAGTGTCTACACAGCAAGCCCATTATTTCAAAATTATTTAGAAAATAACGGGCTTCTTATTCCAAAATCTGTAACCCTCATTTTGTAAGGAATAATGCCTATTTTGAAATGGTTATTTCAAAATAGGGTGTGTGTAGACAGCGCAGCTGTGGTTATTTCAGAATAATTGGCCTTGGGATTCTCACAGTTGCCCTGGTGGCCACTCTGTCCACACTCATCACAGTTCTGTAGTTCCCCTTCCCCTGCAGCCAGTGTTCTCCCTAAGGTGTGCGCCTGTGCAGGCACGCACCAAGAATTTAAGGCCCTCCCACCTCCTCAGCAGAGCTGTGCAGAGGCTGCTTAACTGCTCCGGGGCAGGGCTGCATGGCAGGTGGCTGCCCTGCTCCAGGAGCAGTAGAGCAGCTGCCACATGGCCCTGGCCCTAGCTTCAGCCCTTCCCCAGGACTGGAGCTGTGGGCCTCATGGCGGGTTAAAGTTTCTTCAGCCATGTGGCAGGTGGCAGCTGCTATGGCAGCCCTGGCTGGGGCCAGACCAATGTGACAAAGGGTTGGGGGCTGCTCTGGTGAGCAGAGCTGGCTGGGGCCATGTGTTAGAGGGCCTGATGGGTGTGCCAGGCCCTTGGATGCCTTCCCCCCTGTGCCCAGCTCAGCGGGAGCAGGGGTTGCCAGGAGCGGAGGGAGTAGGAGGCTGGCTCGCAGTACCTCGCGTGCCCCGCAGAGCACTAGCTCCCATGGCTCTGCCCCTGTGGCCAAGTATTTACTGTGGCTGTCTCCTCTTCCCCAGTGAAGAGCAGCGGCACTGCCAGGGTAGGATGGACCCAACTGTTGCCAGGGGACCCTCAGAGGGACTGCTAGAGGGCTGTTGCTGCTGACAGAGCCCCACTGTGGAGTTGTGAGACCTTCTTGCCTGACCCATGTGCGTCTCCCTGGTCTTGGAGGCAGGAGTATCCTGACTTCTCATGCTGCAGCTGCTCCTGCCTTCCCCAGGAGCACCAAGTAGGCTGGAGCTACTCTGCCCAGTTCACATATGGGGCATGCAGGCTGGGGAGGGCGGGGCAGGCATGTCACTATATGCATCTCCCTCTCTCCAGGGGTGGGAACGAGGTGTCCTAGAACTGGCTCCTTTTAGGTTTAAGATCATGGAGGATTTTGTTTTGTTTTCCAAGAGCTGTCCCATAATCCCTCTACTTGGGATTTTCTGTTGTTTGGCAATCTTTTGTACAACAGTGGAGCAGCAACATTCAACCTTAATCTGGATTTTAACTTTCGCATTCACTGATAACCTGATATACGGGGGAAAAGGGTGTTTTGGTTGGTTGGTTTAGTCTTTTTTTTTTAGTGCATGGTTCATATAATAGTGGATTGTGCTGTGGTATTTTACACATCTCTGAAATGTTAGGCATTCTAGTTCTAAAGTCCGGTTCTAAAATCCCATTATGTAACAATGTTCTGACCATGTGTGTGCTACAGAGAGAAATCCCATATATAGTATGTCTTAAGGCTATATTAATGAAGACTTTTTAGTGGAGGCTGGGAGGAGATATTTGTAAATCAATCATCAATCTCCTTTGGAAAGAGTGAAGAATTTAGAACATTTTCCCCCACTCACTGATTTCCCCCCCTCTCAAATTTTTCATTAACCTCTCTTATGCATACTCATTGCATGACTATTTTGAACTCCTTTATATATAAAAAAATTGCGGCCCACATTTACAAAAAAGCGCGCACACCCTCCACCACAGAAATTCTTGTGTACGGGCCTGTAGTGGCTTCCTGACTGTTCCCTGGGCAGCTTGCATGGTGGCTGCCCAAAGCTCGATCTGGGCTGTGGTGTGACTGCTCCTGGGCCTGGAGTCACCTGCATCTCTCTTTCCCCCCTCCCATACCTCTCTTTTGGCCCTCAGAGCTCCCTGCCCCCCCCCCACGCTCTGTCCCCTCCTGCTTCCCACATGTTACTGCCCCACCCCCAGTAGATCACTCCCTGCAAGCACAGGGCTCTGGCCGCAGCTTCCCTCTGCACCAGGTAGGGACTCACAGCAGCACCGGAAAGAACAGCCTGGGGCAGTCGCTGCCCTGCATACAGGCTGCCCAGGGAGCAGCTCTCCCTGAGGGGGGGCACGTTTCACCTTCTCCCCAAGAGGCAGGGGGGTGCTACCTGGGAGAATCTCTTAGGAAGCAGCACCACTGGTGGGTGTCACAGTGACACACATCTGAACAAGTGCACATGACCTCATTGTTGGTACACAAGACAAAACTCATTCCACTCATGGATGGAAAATCTTAGAGGGAACATTGCCTGCAGCCCTTAAAGCTGCGGCCACAGGGGAAAGGGTTTGTGGCACATGGAAAGGGCAACCATAGCAGACAGTGAGAAAAGTGTGCTGTCCCTCAAATAGGTAGGCAAAGGTGAAGAGCTTGATACACAGCTGTACAGGAGGGTCTCTTTAAGCACAAGCCTCAGACAGCAGCTACAGGAAGTGACTGCTTTCCTGATGTCCTGCCCAAAGTGCTTCTGGGGGGCCTTAAATGTGATTCAGTCTCCAATCGCATCAGTGTGGGTGCTCTATTTTGAAACAGCTCTGTGCTATTTCGACGGGCATTTGCGTGTAGTGTAGACATACCCTGGGGTGCCACATGACCACTCATTGTTTTTAAAGTTACAGACTAACATCGGTACTCCTCTGAGACAACCACTTTTGTCATTCCTTGTTGAAAGTGTTGTCAGAAACTCCAGAATTATCTTCTCAACTGTAAGAATGACCCCTCCAGAGTAAGGCAGGGAAACATTTTCAATACAGTGCGGGTGTGGTTAAATAGCTGCTTTACATGTTGTACCTGTCCTGTGGATACCATAGCATATTTTCCTGCTCTTACACTGGCATTTTTTTTTCTGTTTGAAAGCATTGTTAAGGCAGTTCAAGCAATTCAAACTAATTATTTGCCGGGGTGACATCTCAGAAGCACATTGAGCACTTATTAGTGTCCGTTAAGCAATGGAGCCTTCCTGAACTTTTACTTTTTGGCACTTAGCTTCAGGGCCTTTTATTGAAACCTGATGCAATACCAGCACAGGAAACAAAAATGTCAGGTATACAATCTGCTGCCATCCACTCTGTAAAATTAAAAACGTAACATTTGCTTTGAACTCATTAAGCTATTTTGCCTCATTATAAATAAATAAGAGTGACGTAACACCTATCTTTTGTTGAGTTAAAATACTTTCCCATCTGTATGAAACACCAAGAGTTCTCAGTTAAGCAAAGTTTTGTTCCTGTCCTCTGTCATTCAAGTAAAAGGGCTGGAATTTCCATGCTATAGTTTGAGTAGAAATATATCCACTCTAGAAATCTGGAAGAGCACAGAGCACATCCACTGCTGGCTGGGATTATTCAATTGACTATGAAGTGGGATGAGTTGTGCAGTTGTTTTGAATATGCTCGTTTCTCTGTGCTGAAAGCTGTACATGTCCTCAAAAATGTATGTTCACAGTGTGAAAAAATAACTGCAGTTTCTTTTCAAATGTCAGAGGCACAGCATATGACAAGCCTTTCACTTTTCAGCAGGGTATTCCAGCTGCCACAAAAAGCTTCAGAATTGCAGCTCCTAAGGCAAGGTGTCATGCCACATAAAGGTCAGGCATAGTAAACAATTGAGCTATATGTAATGCATTTTTGTAACCATTATGATTAAGATATGAGAACTGGGTGAAGCTAATTGGTCAAATTCTGCTAGGGCTTATCTGGGTTTCTCTTAAATAGCCAAAGAAAGTCTTCTCTGGGAGAACTCACAGCAATAAATTAGGGCCCAAACTTGGTGCAGGGAATTTTTAGGGAGGAAAGGCAACACAAAATGTGAGGGGATGTAGCTATGGGTTAGCTGATGGTGGGCTGATTCAGCTTATTTCCTCAGCAGCCTGTAGCACAAAAAAGCTAAAACAACTTCTGTTCCAGAAGAGGGGGTAGTATAATGTGGTAGTCTGCCCCGTAAGGACAGTACTGTCTACTGCTCAGTACTTCCTGCCATATGGCATGGTCCGTAATTTGGGAAACACAAACCCTGAGGTGATCAATATAGTGAGAAAAGAAAGGGTTCCCAGGAAGTGATAGCAGGTAGAAGGAATCTTGTTGCTATATCTTTAAAGACCTGGGACCTGAAGCCTTGTAGAGAAGGTAGCACAGCCTCCCCTCTCCTAACCAATAAAGGATGAGTGGGAGAAGAGGCCAGCATAAATGCTGAATCTTCCAGAATAGTGGGGTCGATGTCTGCAGATGCTGAAATGATGAGGAGGCTTCTGCAGTCCCCTGAGTTAGTAGGAACCAGAAGCCAGCAGCAGAGGGCTACTGAAACTCTAGCCTGACAACTAAGTCCATTGTGAGAGATAAGTCCGTTGAGAGAGATAAGTTGCAACCTGGCCTCAGGAAGAAATGTGGGGGTGCCTGGGAGAAGGGGGATAACTGCTGGAGTTACCCAACTCCAGGAAGAAGTCTGGGACTCCTCCCATGTGAAGAGACAAAGACATTAGGGCTTTCAATTAACACGTGTTAATGCCTGAGATTAATGCAGGGCAGCATAAAAGCGTTTAAAAAATTAACGCGCATTAATCTAAGGTTACTACACGTCCAATTTTTCCTGGACATGTCCTCGTTTTCACCTGTTAAATCTCTGTCCATCCGGCTTTTTTAAATGGCAAAAAATGTCCGGGATTCTGCCCTGCACAGGGGATCGGCGAGTGGGCAGTGGCACGTGCTTGTCAAATAGAACATACGAAGTCGTACGCATAGCCACTCTGCACATGCTCCCCGGCGCCTGGAGGAAAAAGCATGTGGCTGTGGTGGCAGCAGCTCCAGTAAGGCCCAGGGCAGGTCCGATGGGGAGGGGTTTGGCTTCTCCCACAGAGTCACCGCGTTACCCTACGCCCTGCTAGGTGATGTCCTTGGGTCTGTGGGAGGGGTGGGGCATTGGGTTAGAGAAGGAAGGCTGGGGGTGGCTGGTTCTGCAGGAGGGGTGAGGGTAAGGGAGGCTGTATTCTTATTATTCATATTTGTACAGGGGTATCATCCTCAGCCCCCAGAGGGTCTCATCATCGGGCTAAGACTCCTGCACCCCTATACCTCTTATCCCACCCCTGACACCCGTTCTCCCATGTCCTTCACCGGAGTCCTTTTTCCCCGAACCAATGACCAGTCTAACTCGCCCACGTCACCCACGGCAGCCAGCTGCAACTAGCCCGTCTCCTGGCAGGATAGGAGGTGGGCCTGGGCCCGCCCTCACTCCAGGCCCCAGCCCAGGACCCTAAGGACAGGAACCCTTGTTCCCGTCTGGTTGGTGGGAGGCCGCCCCTTAACTCACCAACCCACGGGCTCCAAATGCCCCGTCCTGGGTTACTTCCTTTAGTCCGTCCATCCCCTCTCTGGGTCTTCCGCCCCCTCCTTGGCCACACCGATCCTCTGTCCTTCCCCCCCTTCTGGCGTTCAGCCTCTCGCCCTTTGAAGTCCCATGCTTCCTTGGCTCTGCCCTTCCTCCGCCCCGGCGCCTTGCTGCATGCCTGTGCACATAGCCGTGGGCGGGGACTGTGTGCATGCACCGCACACCACTGCCGAGCAGGCTCCACATCGCCTCAGTCCCGGGGTGGCTCTCTTGCCACTGAGGGCTTCCGCTCCCCGTGGGTGAGTGCGGGAACTGGCAAGCCCCTGTGGCAGGGGGTTCGCTGCCCAATCACACATCCCCCCCTTTAAGTATCTTACTTTAGCCTCTGGTTCATCGTCATCCTCTTTTACGCATGAGAAGAAATCTGCATTGAGGTGTCTTGCTCCTGCCCGATGTAGCACCTCGAACTTGTAGGGCTGCAAGGCTAAATACCATCTCATTATGCGAGGGTTGGTTTCTTTCATCGATTGGAGCCAGCGCAGGGGGGCGTGATCCATTATAAGCTTAAAAGGGTTTCCCAGTAAATAATAACTTAGCACCTCTATCACCCACTTCACTGCCAGCGCTTCTTTCTCTATGGTCGAATAAGCTTGCTCTCTGGGGAATAGCTTCTGGCAAAAATATAGTACTGGGTGTTCTTCCCCTTGGGTCTCTTGCATCAGGACTGAGCCCAGCCCTACCGCCGACGCGTCGGTCTATAAAATAAACTTTTTTGAAAAGTTGGGTTGTAACAGGACCAGCACCCATGCCAGGCACCCTCTCAATTGCTCGAACGCCTGTTCATACTGTTCCAACCAGCATACCTTCTTAGGTTGCGTCCCCTTGGTTAAATCTGTCAGCGGGGCTGCTATTGTCGTGAAATTGGGTATAAATCTCCTATAGTAGCCAACCAGCCCTAGGAATTGGCATACTTGCTTTTTGGTCGTGGGGGTACAGTATTCTAAGAGGGCTTGGATTTTGCTTACTAAGGGCTTTAGCTTCCCTCTCCCTATCGTATAGCCCAAGTATGTAACCTCGCGTTGACCTTTATGACACTTTTCAGAGTTGGCCGTGAGTCCTGTGTCTTGTAGCGCTTCTACAACCACTTGTAAATGCTGTAAATGCTCCAGCCATGTTAGGCTATAAATGACAATGTCGTCAATATAGGCTGCGGCGTATTGTTGGTGTGCTCTCAGTACTTGGTCCATTAGTCTCTGAAATATCGCTGCCACACCATGTAACCCGAAAGGCATCATCTTAAACTGAAATAACCCGAGGGGGATGGAAAAAGCAGTTTTCTCTCTAGATGTAGGTGTTAGCGGGATTTGCCAATATCCCTTTATTAAATCAAATGTTGAAATAAACTGGGCTTGCCCTAACCTCTCCAAAAGTTCATCTACTCGAGGCATCGGGTATGCATCGAATCACGAAATTGCATTTACCTTGCGAAAGTCTATGCAGAACTTGACATCCCCATTCGGTTTCGATACTAAGACAATGGAACTTCACCACTCGCTATGGGATTCTTCAATCATTCCTAATCACAACATATTCTGCACTTCTTGCACCATGTCCCACATCTGTCACGGTAGTGGGCGGATGGGTTCTGTACTTCATGTCCTGGGGTCATGGCGATATAACATACCAAGGAATTATGCCCTGGGACTGCCGATAGTACTTTTGGATAATCCCTGAGGACTGCCCATACTTCCTGCCACTTGTCCGCCCTCAGCTCGTCCCCTAAACCTACCTCCTTGGGCCCTTCTAACTCCCCTGCCCAGGGCCCCAAGTCGATGGGGGGTGGGGAGAGGTCTATTAACAGGCTCTCTCGCAGGTTCCATTTTTTAAATAAGTTAATGTGGTAGACCTGCGTCCCTCACCTCTTGCCTCCCAACTTGACCTCGTAATCTACGGTTCCTACCTTACGGATAATCTCAAAAGGGCCCTGCCACTTTGCCAACAACCTTGACTCCTTTGTGGGCAGCAAAAGTAGTACCCTATCCCCCGGTTTGAATTCTTTCAACTTAGCCTCACGGTTGTAATACTCTGCCTGTGTCTCCTGAGCCTGCAGCAGATTGGCCTTGGCGAAATCCCCTAACCACCACAACCTTTCCCTTAGGCATAACACATAGGGAATTGAACCCCGGACCCGCGATTCTTGCTCCTCCCATTCTTCCTTAATTAGATCCAGAATACCCCTCAGTTGCCGCCCATATAAAAGCTCAAAAGGGGAAAACCCAATGGGCGATTGTGGGACTTCCCTTACTGAAAGCAGTAAAACTGGTAACAACTTATCCCATTCCTGGGGGGCCTCATCTGTAAAACAACTAAGCATACTTTTAAGTGTTTGATTAAATCGTTCAACTAGCCCGTCCATCTGCAGGTGGTAGATGGACATACACAAGGTCTTAATGTGTAACAACCTACATAATTCTGTCATCAATCTAGAAGACACATTGGTCCCCTGGTCGGTCAGTATCTCTCGGGGGATCCCCACCCAAGAGAGAAAATCTTCACCAATTCCCTGGCTAGTGTGGGGGCTGTAGTATTCTTTAAAGGCACAGCCTCGGGGTACCTCGTGGCATAGTCCACCAGGACTAATATGTATTGATAGCCTTCCTTGGACCTTTCTAAGGGACCCACAAGGTCCATAGCTACCTGATCGAAGAGTACGCTGACCACCGGTAATGGTACCAGAGGTACTTTTGGCTCTAATCGGGACTGGGTCAGCTGGCACTCTGGGCAGGAGCTGCAAAAGTCCTGTACCTCCCTATGTACTCAGGGCCAAAAAAATCTTTGGGTAATTCGTTGAAGGGCCTTTTCCTTCCCCAGGTGGCCAGCCCAGGGATTAGCATGAGCTAGCTGCAATATGAGCCTTCGGTAATCCGTGGGTACTAATAGTTGACATAGGGGTCCCCGTCCACCTCCTGCCTCCATTACCCGATATAGGCGGTCCCCTCATACCTCAAAGTAGGGCCCTTGGGGCCATCCTTGCATGGTGCCTCGCTCTTGATCCCCTGTCCTGTCTTGCTCCCAGGCCCTCTATAGGGAGGGGTCCTCTTTCTGTTCCTGCAGGAAGTCTTTGCCCATCACCCAGCTGACTGGATCATTCAGGCCTCCCCGAGATGCTGCCCCTTGGCTCGCATTGAGGGTCTTGTCTTTTTTGATTGCCAGCTCCTGAGCGGCTAAGGCATCCTCGGGCTCGCTGGCATCTCTCTCCGGAACCTCCCGTTGACTCCAAGTCCCTACAATTCGTTGGAACCTCGGCCAGGCCCGCCCCAACAGCACAGCGTATGCCAACTTCGGAGCTATGGCCACTTGCCATATTACCTCTTCTACCTCATCCTCTATCCATACCCATTCTGTGGGGTAGGGTTGCACGCCCCCATGGATGCACCGCATCCATGCTAGCGCCCCTGCTGGTTTGGGTTCAGTAACCAGATCGGCCTTAACAATAGTTTTCCCACACCCTGAATCCACCAGGGTGGTTACCAGGGTTCCTTCTACCTTCACCCGAACTATCAGCTTTCCCGAGTCCCTGGGGCGGGTCCTGTGAGCTAAGGGCACTACTTGGCTGTATGAACAGTCCATATAGGGACAGTCTCTTCGGAAGTGCCCCTCCTGGCCACATTCATAACAACACCCTTGGGTTTCTCCACCTCGCGTTGGGCTACGTCTACCCTCATCCTCCCTAGCTCCTTTTCCCGTCCCCGGAGTCTCTGTTTCAGCAACAACTAGTCTTTCTTCCTCCCTGTTCAGTGGAGGCCCACCTACTCACTGCCCCCTTCCTCTTTGGGATGGGTGGGCCCTCCTAGGTATGGGGCACTCTGCCCTGCCTCCCGCTACGTCCTTACTTCCGCCCCCCGACCTTCGGCAGCTAAATAATCATCCATCTGCTGAGGTTGCTGGTCGATGTCTACGCACCCAGCGCTGGGCCTCCTCCAGTAGGATCTGTAAAAACTGTTCCAGTACTATAGTATCGGCCAGTTGGGTACTCGTACGGAGTTCAGGTTCTAACCACCTCCAGCAGGCCTCTCACAATCTCTGCACCGCCACCCAGGGGTGCACCCCTGAAGGATAATGTTCCTGACAAAACTTTTGTCTATAGGTCTCAGGCGTTACTTTGGCCTGATCTAATATGGCTTCCTTCAGTTCGTGATAATTTAAAGCGTCTCTTGCTGCCAGAGCCCTATAGGCCAGCTGTGCGAGTCCCGTCAAGTAGGGGGCCAGTAACATGGCTCAACACTCGTCGGGCCATCTGGCTGCTGTGGCCACCCTTTCAAATGTTACTAAATAGGCCTCGGGGTCATCTGGTGGGCCCATTTTCATTAGTTGTATTGGTAGTTGTGGGGCCCCTGTCGGGTCTGCCTCTCCAGGTGCCAGGGCCATCCCCCCGGCTTGTCCTACAGCAATGCCCTGCTGGAGCCACCGCTCGCGCTGGGCTTGCTGCTGGTCTGCTAATTCCCACAGCAGCTCCCGCTGCTGTTCTTCATTTTGGGCAGCTAATTGCTGCAATAATTGAGTCTGTTGCTGCTGCTGTTGCCGTTGTTGTTCGGCCAGCCACTCAAACATCTTTGTTGGGTCCATCCTGCCCCTTTGTACTTATTATATCTATCTATCTATCTATCCTTATAACCTTTTTTTTTGGGTGCTCTCTGCCCCTCCCTGTCAAGGGCTAGGGTCGAGTGCCCACATTCTCCAACATCTGTACAGGGGTATTGCCCTCAGCCCCCAAAGGGTCTCATCACTGGGCTAAGACCTCTGCACCCCTATACTTCTTATCCCACCCCTGACATCCGTCCTCCCTGTGTCCTTCACCGGAGTCCTTTTTCCCTGAACCACTGACCAGTCTTTAACTCGCCCGCGGCAGCCAGCCACAACTAGCACTTCTCCTGGTGGGATAGGAGGGGGGCCTGGGCCCGCCCTCACTCCAGGCCCCAGCCCAGGACTCTAAGGACAGGAACCTTAGTTCCCATCCGGTTGGTGGAGGGGTGCCCCTTAACTCACCAACCCACAGGCTCCAAATGCCCCATCCTGGGCTACTTCCTCCAGTCTGTCCGTCCCCTCTCCAGGTCTTCCACCCCCTCCTTGGCTGCGCCGATCCTCCGTCCTTCCCCCCCTTCCAGCGTTTGGCCTCTCACCCTTTGAAGTCCCACGCTTCCTTGGCCCTGCCCTTCCTCTGCCGCCGGCGCCTCCCTGCACGCCTGTGCACGTAGCTGTCGGCGGGGGTCATGTGCATGTGCCATGCTCCACAGCTGAGCAGGCTCCACATCGCCTCAGTTCCGGGGTGGCTCTCTCGCCACTGAGGGCTTCCGCTCCCCATGGGGTTCGGCAGGGGGTTCGCCGCCCCGTCACAGTATTGTTTAACAGTGTGATTAATCGCGTTTTTTTTTTAATGGCTTGTCAGCCCTAAAAGACATAGAAAGAACACTGACAGAAGTGAGAAGCAGTTCTTAGAGGGCAGGTTTCAGAGGAACACTGAAATCCCAAATTGTTTTTATGAGGTTTTTGAATAAACTATCCCTAAGTTGTGTATTATTGAGTGTAGTGTCAAGAGTTCCTGAAGTAAAATTATTGGCTTCATGAGACAAAAACTGAAACAGGAAGTATATGCTGTGCCACACTTACTCAGCAGGAGTAGCTGCACAGCAATCACACCCTATGGTGAGGGGTAGTATCACTGCTCCTCTCCTTTTATAATCCAGAATGCTTCAGTGAATCTGGTCCATTATATTTTGGTCAGATGTATGTTTGGTCAAGGGATAATATCATAATTGTACTATGCTCTACTAGCTTGAAATGGACTAAAGTCCATCCTTGAAGTAATCCAAATAAAGCCACACAGCATATTACAGTTATCTGTCACTTTTTCTTCTCTGTTGTTCATAGCAGTATCAGATATTCATCATCTTAACCCCGCAAGTCAGAACTGTTACCAAGCAACAGCAAACAAAGGAGCTATACCCAACCTTAAGAAGGAAAATGATGATGACACTATTATCTTGGGACCAATAATCTCTTTTGCTCACACTATTCAAAAGTCTTAGAACTCCATGATGTCAGACTCCTGAATCCATCAATTGCCTTAGCTTCAGCAGTTCTTTGAGCATGGAGTAACTTCCCTTTCTTATGCTGGAATGCAGGATGAGGTTGGTGGGGAGGGGCAAGAGTTAGAGGACTCTAGGGTAGGTAAAGCAATTCATCTAACTCCAGAAACTAATCCAATGTTTGGCCAGTCTTAGTCTTCAGAATTGAACCGTATGATTTTTTTAAAAGGTTAATTTTATCTTTTTCATCAGGGTACATTTACTCATCAGTCACATCATGGTGTAAATTTGAGAATAACATCACTGCAGTCAATCCACTAGCTTTCAATTCACACCCGTGTCACTATGAGAATTTGTATTTGGATGATTGTTTGATATCTCTCTAACCCAACTAAACCTGAAATGAATGCAAAGTAATTATGGATTTTCATCACTGTTTGGCTGTAGGAACTTATCAAAAATCAATTTTTCCAGCATTTCAGCTGTTTTGTACTGGGAGTAAGCCGCATCATGTCAACTCTGTAACTTTCAATGGCAGAAGTAAGCTGCACTTTCTGCTCAGTGAATCATTACCAATTCAGCAAACATCCATGATTTTGGACTTCTTGCCCAGGAAGATTATGGGTATCTTCTTGCTGGATGACTTCCTAAAGAAGCTAAATATAGGTTTTAATATACCATCCAGGCACTTAATTTTCATTTCAATAATACACTAAAGAATATCAGAAATCATGCATGAAGGAAAACCACAATGCAGGTAATATTAGCCAGACTGAGGCATTTTTCAATCTTATTTCATAGCATTATAAATACATGAGAAAACTTGGAAAGCTTTCATTATATGCAAATAAGGCTTTCCTCTGTAAATGTGTTTCAAACTCAGAAGCACATAATTTACCTAAGTGGTGGTTGCCTTTTCACTTAGAAATGTTCTGGAAATGAGCAGAAATTAGCTGAAGTCAGAAAACATCTTTGGTTTGGCACACCTCTTAGTATAAATTCATTGCTATCATTTCCTCAGATATTAGAGGGAAAGTGAGTTAGGATGACAGTGGTTACTATACCGTAGAGAAAATCAATTTGTAAAAAATAATAATAAAGTCTTTCATTTAAAAACCCTAAATCAACTTGTATTTAATATTTAAATATTTTTTCTATATGGTATCAAAATCCTACGAGTCAATGAAAGTTAAAAATTATACAAATTTATGCGCAATGAGAGATACAAATAAATTCAAAAAATGAGAAAAAAAGACTTGTTCAAGGTTTTGCAGGTATAGCATCTCATTTTAGCTCATATTATTCAAGTCAGCAATGTTTTAAATTACTTCATTTAAATTCATGTTCTATTACTCTGTTAATCACTGAACCATATAAATATAAGTCTACTATGTTGTCTATCTCCATTAAAACAACTGATTTTTTCCAGCTTTCTAACTTAACTAATATAATACAAACTAGAGGCAGTACTCATAAAATGCAAAGATGTAATTCCTGGTTGTATGCATCTTAAAAAGATATCTGCATAAATATGTACTATTACAACAGCTTAAATTGTATTTTGTGTTGGTCAGATCATATAATTATGTAAGGCAACAATAGGCCAATGAGTGGGCTGTGTGAGTAGTCGGCCTTTATTTCAGTGAGCCTCAAGACTGTTGTAAGCAAGATGGTTTCTCAGGATAAGGTAGTTTTGCTAACTGCGCTTGTGTACCTAGAATTTGTGGGATGTGCCAGTTGAACCTTAGCAGCACTCTGATTGGGTGCAGAGGGATCACACGGTTCTTACAGTCAATGTTGTGTGCAATCAGCATGCATATCACTTCTAACATCCTTTCTTTTCACTTTATTGATATTGTCAGGAAAAAAATTACGTGGATGGAAACCAGCAGAATCTGGCAAGCCTGCATGTGGGCAACAGTAAACAAAGTATCTTGCGGGTTACACAGACAACCTCAATGAAGGGGATCTACAGTTTCAGAAAAAATGTAACAACTATCTTCACAATGTAATTCATGAACAGTACCAAAACCACATTTGCTCAAAACATTGCAGGAAACAAAAATCTGTTGAGCTATATAAAGGTATGATCAAATTACAGTTACATTTTGGAATTATTACTCTCAATTTGAAACAGATGAGTAGCTGATTAATAGAAATTTGAGGTTCTTAAGAAGGGCAAACATCTTCTGAAGTACTGTAATAAGGGAACACCAAAAACCTGGCAAAGCAATGCCAAAATAAACCCAGAAATGGCCATAGGAACTCTATTAGACATTAATAATTTGGGGCCAAAACATAACACAAAACATAGCAGGGATGGAGTCCTAACAGTCCTCAGGATATCTCAGGAATGACCACCCTGCCATCTACTTCCCTGTAAAGGTGGAGTCCCGATGGTCGCTGCCATGTAAGTTCTATAGAAAGAGCTTATAGTATTTCAGTAACATGAGGTGGGATAAGTGTAACATGCATTTGTGTGGAGCATATCCACAATAACAATTTTGTTTCAAATGCCGTGGCTATGTGTTTAATACTGGGATAGTTTTCTTTAACAAAAGTAATGTCATCTGTAGTCATACCTTTCAGATGGAGAGAAGAGAGCACTAAAAGCAGTTTGGATTCCCTGTTAAATTCTATTTGGATGAGTAGACTCATCTCTTTCATGATATAGGAATAAACATTTTAATTAGGATCCTAACCATCAACCATCTTCAGTCTCTTATTTGGTTTGGTTTTGTATTATATTGTTGTTTGAATCAGCAGACTCAAAACTGAAGTGACAAGGGGGAATTAGGCACCTAGCTGCCATTTGAGGCACTTAAAGGAAAATGTTAAGACACTACTGGAATTCACAGAACCCCACTCAATTGTCACTTAACCCGTTTGGTGTCTAAGTTCTCACTGTCAAAGTCTTTAAGGTACCTACCTTTTGGTAGCTGAATACATGTATGACATCCTCAGGTGTAAAGTTTCTGGACAGCTACAAGGCTAACTCCGGGTGGGATTTGTGAACCAGATGTCCTGCCACTTACCTTTCACATGGAGTTTGATTCAGTAGGTGTTCTCAGAATCTGCCTAATACATAAAGCCCCACACAAAACACAGCTGCTAGAGGTGGAGAGGTGTTACCCATCTTAAACCTTTAACTTAGCAGTTAAGGCAATTATGATGGTGGGAGACTCAAATTTGAATACCTGCTCCCTGTCTGGCAGGAGAATCTCTGGTTCTTCCTTATCCTGGGTGAGCTCTCTTAAACCAAGGGTGGGGAACCTCAGGCCCAAGAGTTGTATGCAGCCCCTGGATTGCCTGGATCTGGCCCCCAAGGCTCAGGGCTCCCCCCAGAATTGGGGAGCATGCCTACTGCAGGAGTGGAGCACACAAAATCTACTAGCCTGGGCCCCACTGGGCTCTGGTGTGTGAAGGGAATGTGGGGAGTATCTTTCTTCTTCTCAGTCAGGGGCCACATCAGTAGGGGTTTGTTTTGGATTGGTTTTTTGGCTTCTCCCTTGTGTGCAGCCCCCAAATGATTTTTCTGTGGCCCATGACCCAAAAAATATTCCTCACCCTTGATCTAAATACTGAGATAAACATTATGGGAAAGTGGGGCCGTGTCACTACCTCTTTCCTCAGGGTTATTAAATTGCTGACCAGACTTAGGTGACTAACTACAGGAGCTGATGGCTTTGTAGCCCAAACAGATGTAGCTCTCTAATTCCCTTTGAGGAGTGGGACTTAGGCTATATCTCTCTCCTTGGCATTTTCTATTGGCTAGTTAAAGCACTATATAGGGAACATAGATGCTTTTATTTTTCCCCAGGGATGTTCTACCTATGCTGAGCCCTGAGGCCCTGCCCCACTCCTACCCTCTGAAGTCCCAACCTTAGTCTGCCTCTTCTGGCCACTACTGTACCTTTTACCCTAAGGCCTTGTCTGTCTGCTGCTGACTGTGCTCCACCCTACCCCAAACTCCTCCTCCAACCACCACATCTACTAATTTATTATATTGTTTTTACTGTGAGTACTTCAGCCCCAGACCACCCATGGAGGCAGAGTCAATGCTTATCATAGGGAGTCTGGCTACTTTTCTCAGGTCTGAGAATTCTACTAAGCAGCAGGAAGTTAAATGTCGCAATGTCTCTAAGGACCCACAGTATTTTCGAACTATAGGAACTAAAGGAATCCTTTGAAGTCAGGCAAATAACCCCTTCAAATTGGCTCCTTTAACTGTATATGCAAAGTCACAAATTCCTTAAAAAAACTTTGTAACATTGTAGCAGAACACTACATTTTTCATTGTAATCCTAGGTATTAGAAGTCTATTTATGACTGTAGAAGACAAACGTGATTCATAATAGTGAGAGAAGAAAACCAATAAAATATATTTTAAAATCAAACATATTTCCCTGGTTTTATTTTAATTTTGTGTTATAATCAAAACTAATAAAACTTAGAATTTTTAAAATGTAAATTTAATCAAGTGCTCATGAAAGCAGGGTGGATTAATGTAAATCAAGATGATTTAAATCAGGGACTTATATCATGATTTAAATCACCTAGTAGAAAGCCTTGATTCAAATCTATTTTTAACAGCCTTTCCATTTGTACTTAAATTATTTTTGAAAGAAAGGTGCATTCTTATTGGTTAATATAAACAGTAATACATGTTGATATACAACTAAACGAAACCTAAATTTGGTATCTTTTTGCTACCTAGGAAGGCACTCTATATATGCATTTATTTCAGTAAATATGTAGCTTAACATTTTCACATTCTTATCAATTATACATTTTTAGCAAGTTAGAAAATGATGACTGGTATAATGCTTATTTACTAGATAATGTACTTTTTGTTCATGATTTGTGTCAGACTGTATTAGGGTAGTAACTGGTATTTGCAAAACAGGACATCAGATGTATTAAGCAAAATGTTCTTATATTCTGGATACATGAACTTCTCTTATCAAAGTATGTTTCACATTTACAACTAAATGATTTATTAAACAGAAGGATTAACTGTAGTCAGTGAATTAAAGTGCTTAGGTCAGCATAGGAAAATTTTCAAACATAAATGAAAGTAACTGGTGCTTAAGTTCTTACTTGCCTAAGGCTCTCTTGAAATGAGACAGTCTCTTAACTTATTTAGCCTGACCAATTGTGCCATATTTATACAGCTTGATCTCAAAAATAGATGTTTTCCTGCTAATTATTTCTTCATATAGAAAAGCAGCCATGATCAAAAACTCTGTGTTAGAGGCTCATGGAGTCAGCATATTTACTTTTTATTGAAATGTTCTAAGATATTTTAAATAAGAAGTTTAGACTTTAAGATACTTGTATGAAATTCAGATTTTATTTTAAACAGATTTATTTTTAAAAAGAAAAAAGTTATCTTTAAATCACAAAACAAAAAAAAATCTGATTTTTTTTTAATCTCCCCTCATAAAATAATGGATTTTAAAATCCATCTTGCATGATGCCAGATTGAACACTATAGCATATGAAACCTATTTATTTACAGGAAAAGCACTCCCTAAAGAGTGATATTGCTAACCTTTCTAATGTGCGCCCCCTCTATCTGGAGAGGCCACATTAGTCACTTATGTAGGAAAATGCAAGAACTGTAAGGCCATTCAAATATTTATTCAATTATATCTTATTAAATATTATATTTATTAATTTATATCTTAATTCAGACCATGATCCAGTAATAAGTTAACTTCACTACTATAATTAGTCCCAATAATCTCAGGATAGGGTCCATAGCATTTCTATTTGTTAATGGTTAATATATCTTTAACCGTACCATTTTTGGCTTCTGTTCATTCTCTCATTAATAGAATAGTAGCAACTTTTGATCAATAATGCTTTTGATCTGCGAATTTCCTTGGTGAATTTTTGGGTTTATTTTAGCTTTCTTTAAGTAGAAATACAACTTATTTAGAAAACAAATAAGACTTCTCTAGAGCTGTGAGATTTTTGTGGACTTATGGAAATGTAGAAATGCAGCACATAGAACTATTAAATGTGAGGTCTTGTTTCATTGCATTCACACTTCCACTTCTGTCCCCATTTATTGGTCCACACCACCTCCAAACTGCTCTAGTTCATGTGGTGCTTGAAAATGGAATGGTTCAACATTTGATACAAATATCTTTCGTATTTGTTTTCAGGTTTCACAATTATCCTTGACCATCTTAGAAGTATGTAGTAGACTGGATAAACTGAAAGAGAATGTGGATACTTAGCTATATTGGCAGGTTATTACATGGTTACACGAGTTCTATAATTTGGCTCACTTTTAGCAAACTTCTTAAGCATGTGCTTACATCTCTGATGTCAGTAAGGCCTTATTACATGCTCAAATGGCTTTTCTATGTAAGGATGGGGTTACTTATACTTATTACATTAATATCTCCTTAACATATCTGGTATACATTGCATATGACAACAACACACTAAATTAAAATAATATTTATGCTGCAAAGTCAAACATAGAGAATTGAGGAAATGCTAGAATTAAGGTTGCCCTTCTGTTGTTATGGTGTAGTCTTTACTTTACATGGTCACCTATTATTTTTTTGTCTGCAGGACTCCTGCTTCATTTAGGAAATGGGTAGTTATTCCTATTTCTTTTCAACTTCCTCATTGTGTGTGTGGACTCATGCCTTTTTAGAGCACACTATGCAATGCCAAAATTGCCCATTAATTTTGGATGCCCAGCTAGAATCATTAATTTTGGATGCCCAGCTAGGGCCTGATTTTTTCAGAATACGTTTTAAAAATAGAGCTTAATATGTTCAAAACATAGTCCGAGTAAACATCAGTTGCATTTGTGAGCACTCGGCACTTCTGCAAATTTGGCCAACAAGGTCTCATGCTGGTTACGTCAAAAATGATAAATACCCAATTAGTGGGCATCTGGAAACATAGTGATTCAATTGAGTTGCCTAGCATCACATAGAAACTTCACAGAAACTCAGTGATGGCAAAGGCAGGGATAGAATCCAATTCTGTAGAGGCATTCAACTTCTTTAAACAGTATGCTCTCCTTTCCCTTCCTTCTAGCATTTTCCTTATTCACTGAACATGTGCCAGATTCTAAAAGTGAAACAGGGATGTGACGGATAATGGCTTCCTTTGCTCCAAAAGTCTAATTCATTCCCAGATCAGACCTTTCCTGTGCAAAAGGGAGAATGTGTTCATGTAATTAAAGACTAGCATAATACATATGCACAAAGAGGCTGTGTCACATGGGCAACCTGAATTTTGGCATTTCCTAACTTTTTGAGTTTTTGTTTTCCCAAGCTTAATGTTCCTTTCATTTAGGTTTTTAAATGGAATTTTTTTGTAATTTCCAAAATATTCTCAAAGACAAACTGAATTCTCTTCATATGGAATCATACAGATAATGGCTCCTCCAGCAAGTTCTCGACCTTGAGACCTACAATCCCTTCCCCACCCCTCTGCCTGTCCCCATCTTGCCTTCTAAACTTGTCCCCCTGTGCCTGTCCAACCTCACCCTAAGCTTTTTTCTCTGCCTTGGGTCTTGCAAACCCCATTTTCTCCTCCCTCTCAACTCATTTGTTAATCTCTTTGCTTCCTCTTATCATGCTACCTGGGTGGTAGCATTTGGATCAGGAAGAAGAGGGGATACTCTTCTCTCAGGTCACAAATACACTACATGGAAATTGATGCTCTAGAGGTCGATCTTCTGGTGTTCAATTTAGCAAGTCTAGTATAGATGTATAAACCAAGGGCTGAAGGCAGGTCTGGCCAGAATCTGGTACTGCTCCTTTTGTGAAGAGTAAGGGAAGCCAACGGGAGTGTTTGCTCCCATCAGACTTCCGCCATGTGGAGGGCATAGAAACACAATTTAAGATACGTTGACTCCAGTTATGTAATTAACGTAGCTGGAGTTGTATATCTTAATTTGACCTTCCGCTGTAGTGTAGACCAGGCCCCAGTGTGATGCTACAATAACCCCCTTTGCAGACGGGAAAATCAATTTCAGAGAATATCCTGCCCAGCCTGTACAGTTCTGCATAGGAACATGCTCTGCACAGATGAAATTTTTGGAGACTTAAACAACAAACTCTGATATCTGTGCATGTGCATAATGTGGGTTGGCTTTCAGCTAGGCCAATTTTGAGTAGACTTGCACAGAAGCATCAAAAGGCATATCCTGAACATAAGGGCAACACTCATGCCAAATTTCAAGCCACTGTTCCAAAGCCTGATGGCATCAGAGCTTCTAAAATAAAAGACCTCGTGATTTTTTTACTACAGTCAAAATAACTGTCAAAACTGTCTCCAAATGTGCGACTTAAGGCATACTCCCAGCCAAGAAAATTTCAGCCTGAAAAGCAGAACTTTGCCGAAATTTAAATTTATTATATACAGGATTTTATAATGAAAAACGTTGGGCAACCTGAATTGTAAATGGTGACACAAGCTCTGCTTGCAGAGATAGTGTGCATTTTGGCAAACTTAAAGTCCCACTGTCCGTTAGTTTCTTTCCATGGGGATTGTTTTGAATATTTCACACTTCAGCTACAAACTTCATTACAAAACATCAGTTTCCAAAGAATTTCACCATAAAGGAATCTTTTTGCCCCCAACTCATGGCATTTTTCCTATTAAATAGCATTGGCCCCAGTACCAAGCTGGGAAATATTCTGGATGGGTGGCATGATTTCCGTCTCATATTTCATTGCCCATTCGGGCAAAAAGTAAGCTTCATGCTATTATGAAGGGAGACATTCCCAGCTTTTAAATGTTGTACAAAGCATTTATTTCTATTCCTGGAAGATTTATTTTCTATTCCTGGAAGATTTATTGGATTTAATCATGACATTTTCAACCATTAAGAAGCTATTTTTAGGTCAGTGCTGGGGTTTTCATCCCACAACAGCCCTGAAGGGGTTAAGGGGGCTTATAAAGGACCATTTAATCTTCACAGTTGCACCAGAAAGGAGGCCCAGGGATTTACAAACACTAAACCAGAAGACCAGCTGGAGGAGGAGGGGTGATAGGTTTATAAAAAGAGGAAGGCTATAGTAGCAGGAAGCTATATGTGGAGGGCCTGCAATTATTTGCTGGAAGTGAATAAGCCCTGAAAGAATGGTCAACCCTATGGGAGTTAAAGGAAGAAAGTTTGAAAAGTGTGATAGGCAGAAGCCCGGGGAAGGGAATTATGAAGATCTTGATGACTGGTTATAGGGTTCCTGGGCTAGAACCCAATATAGAGGCAGGGTGTGGGGTCCCTACCAGCTAGTGGAAAGTAGGATAAGCATGTTGGAGGCCCCATCTGATGCAATTAAATTGATACCCCAGAAAGTGAATTATACAGTCCCAGCAGGCAGGCAGATACATGAAGAAAGAGCATTGTGAATTATAGGAAGAGAGACAACCACAGAAAAAGAATGACCCTCTGTAAGGGATACCAAAGCAAAACCAAGCTGCTATATCACACCTATACAGGAAAAGGCACGCTCACAGTAAGTGAACCCTGTTACTAGGTCACATTTAGAAATGTAATCAGTATATTATCTTCCTGCCCTAGAGACCTATACAGGTGAGCTTCTATTAAAGAAGGAATTTGGCTTTCCAGGTGGAAAAATATAGAAATAATCCCAATTTTCTAAATACCTAGATCATGTTCAATGGGGGGGGGGGGGGTGTGCACACAGAGAGCGGGTTGATGCAAAAGTTTTAGTAGCATTCATTTGGGTTTCCCCACAAAATTTACTCAGGATTTTGCCCTACATAAGTAATATTATCATCCCAAACTCATGAGATAAAAATTATGCCCAACACTCCATGCTCCTCCTTTCCCATAAGTGCCTACGTGTGAATATTACATACATCTTTCTGTTTATGGTGTCTGTGTAAATTAATGATGTATCTTTCACATTGTTCTTGTGTGCAAAATACACGTTTTTACTGCTGAGGTAAACTTATTTTACTGCCCCACCTTCTTTCCTTTTCTGCTGTAAATATGGGTCTGCTCACAAATCATATTTATAACTATAAATGTTGTGATTAATGGTCCAGACTCTTACATTTTTGTAGGTTTTTTCTTGTGTTTTAATTAAATGTTAATCTTGTCAGAAAAACAAGTTTGATAAGATTATTCCATTTGGAGAAATTCTGCCACTGCTATTATTGGGAAGGCTGTTTATTTCCATGCTTATCATAAAGTACATGGGATGGGTATTGTTAAAGACAAACAGAATACTGGTGCTAAACTGGGAAACAAGACATAATTCTCTTGAAATTACCCTGACAAAGTCTTGGCTAAATCTAAAAGTGCAACTGAAGAAGTCAGCCTTGACAAGGATTAGCCTTCTGTTAAATAATGTTGCAATAAATGGGTTTGGGTGGCATTTCCTTAAGTTTTTTTCATAAGTTTATTGCCTCTGAAAAGATGTAGATAGTGACTTTTCTGTTACTCAAAGTTACTGTATAACAGGAAAAACCAAGCCAAATGTTGGGATAAAGAGTCTTTAATCTCCTTTGGATAAAATGTAACAAATACTTACAAAAAGAGCAAGAGCAGTAAAAGTTGCTACTTGCAGTAATCTGTGAATATTTTTTGTAAATGCTGTAAATTCAATTCAGTGCTATTTGCCTGGCCATATTCACTGGGTTTGATCTTCATCGATCTAAATTGTGATATTATTTATCACAGCTATCCTGTTTATGGAAACTAATTTCATAATAAATTCTCAGCATCAAGGGTTTTCTGCTTCAGTTTCCTATATTACTGATTTTTTTTAAAATTAGATGTCTCCTCATTTTTTGTGCTTAAATAAGCATAAAAATTATTCTTTTTTATATTTCTCATGGTTTCTGCGTATACTTTACACTTATTTGCAGGATGTCTTTCTGCCAATCTGAGGCAAGACTTAGGCAAGACTTAATGTACTTCAGAAAAATCTTATCCTGTCTTATCAGTATTCTTTCAGATTCTAAAACTCACTTTTCTCTTGCTTTAATCAGTCCTAAAATAGACTGATTAATGTGTTGCTTGTGGCATTGATCACCTCATGTCTTCTTACTGATTTACCAGCTTTTTTTTTTTATTAAGAATGCAGGTGTTATCCTCACCACCCCTGTATTCACATCCTAATCACTAAACTGAAATGATTTTTTTAAAGTCATATGATACATCAAAAGACAGCTAGTACCAGGCTGGTTATTAATTTCCTTGTCAAATGCATGTGCTAACTTTATATGTGAAGTTGTAAAATCCTTCTGTATGATCTTACTAGAACAGTTGTAAGACCAAAAAGCTTAGTTGTGGAAGTAAAGGTGAAACAAATTTGTGCTAGATACAAGAATGTGGGTTTATCTCAACTTACATATAGCAGTAAACAAAGCTATTGAGCTAAGCCAGCAGGGCTTATCCTGTTCTTGAACTTAAGAGTTGAAGAATTTAATATCTCTCACTCATGAGAGAGAGACATCAAATCCTTAGGAGGTCATCTTGAATGCCTTTGGAAATATAAGCAACGAGAAGAGACTCCATCTTTATTATTCACTTTGGAGGATGACACCAAGCAATTTGATCTCTGATGTATTCTACCAGGCCAACCTGTTAAAAAAAAGTATACTGGAAAGGAAATTGTTTCTCTTACAGTCTGTTCAACATTGAGGGTATCTTGCTAAATTAAGTTTTGGACCTAAAGGCATAGTTTCACCCATTTGCCTGTAACTAACTGCCTTCTTAATCCATGCTTTCATGTTAATACACATCTTACTTTTACTGTAAACAACTCAGTGCTGTGTTTTGAAGAGGATGTATTTACTCCAGTTACAATGAGACCCTGTGATGTAGTGACTCTTTAACAGAACAACAATCTTAATATCTGTGGTAGGGGGCCATGATTTGCAGAGAAACATCTCCAAGAAGCTTGGGGGCTGGAGATCACTCATTGTCATCTGCTAGGCAAAGCTTAGGGAGAGCCTTGGGGAGTTTGCACATGAGGAGTATAGACTGAGAGGGGCTGAGACAGTCTAAGAGCTAGCAAAACTCAACGTTGCTGAGGCAGAAGGGTAACACAGTGACTCACAGTTCTGGGTATCCTCAGCAGCAAGTTACAACAGGATTTTTTTAATTTTATTTGTATTATAATAGTGCTTTGCTGATCCAACTGAGATAAGGCTCCATTGTGCTAGGCACTGTACACAGTAAAATAGTTCCTGTGCCAAAATAGCTTGCAAACTAAACAGACAAGGAGACAACAACATTGAAAGGTGATGTACCCAAGCTCATACAGCAGATGAGCAGCAAAACCAAATAGTTCATTCACTGGACTATGCTATTTCCTGACCTGACTCCATGTAGCCCATCACTGAGAGGTGTTTCACAGATAGTTCAAAGATAAGAACTCTCTTTAGATCATACCATATGAATCCTTTCTCCATTTTAGTTTCTCTTTTCCTAGGTTCATATTCTCTGGGGACTTTTGTTTGTACACTGCTTTGGGGGAAGGAGGAGCATTGTCATATAAAACAGCAGGATTTCCTTGGATAAACTAGTTATTATAAATTGTTAAATCTGTGGTAATCAGGTGCCAGATGTATCCATTCTATTTCTATTCTACAAGATTTATGTATGTGTATCTCATTTTTGTCCTCTCTGCTGATTAAGAGAACCTCACAGCATTACTTTATGCAGTGTGGACAGTGTTTGGGTAGGAGATATGCTGCTTATATGTACCCCATCTCCATTCCTCAAGCTTCTAGTGTATTGTGCACATAGGTAGAGGATGCAGCTGAATGGTGAAGATTCTCCAAGTCTCTCCCACCCACAGAAGGAAGTGTTGAGAGCAAAGTCTTCTCCAGACTTTCTAGGGACCAACTCCTTAGCCCAGAATTCTACAATGTTTAGCTGTAGTATTTAGACTGGACTATACTCCCAAACTTTATTTTGTGTTTGGAGAAGCTTTTAATTGTCTCTCAGTACTATGTTATCTTTCTAGGAAGCATTAAGATCTCTCCATTTTGTGTGTTACTTAGTAGCCAAAGAGGAATATTACTCTTATTTCTTGAAATTATAATTAGCGGGTAGGCTTAATGCCAGATTGCGGTGGTCACCTGAAGAAGTGGGTTGTGCCACGAAAGCTCATGATGCTATCGACATTTTTTGTTAGTCTCTAAGGTGCAGCAGGACCATTCATTGTTCAAAGCCCTAATCCTGGAAAAAAAAAAGCTTAAGCATATGCATGGTTATGCCCACTGACTTCAGAGAAGTTACTTCTGATTTAAAACAACAGAAGTGAGATGAGAGAGGCTGCATGTGACTTCTAACTGGGCAGTGACTCTTTAAATAGATTGATATTAAATGAATACATTTCTTAACAAAATAGATGTATATAAAATGCCATGCTTTCATAGAGCTGTGTCAGGAAAGTGTTCTCACAACCCATTAGCGCTTTCAGTGCAAACTAAACAGATTAATGCTTTAGACACAATTTCCAACCCTGATGATAACCACCCCTATTTCAAACTATGGTTGTTTCTTAATGGGTTTTTTTTAATGGGGTTATGAAGAGATGGGGTAATTATGTACGTTTTTGACAATATTTTGTGTTACTTGCATATCCTTTGTGTTCTAACAGCAACTTGCTCCAAGGCTCAAGTAACAGAGTAATTTGCCTCACTGTGTTTTTTTAAGTAATTAACCTTCCGCACAAAGTACTGATTGCAAAAATCAAATCCAGAAATCCAGCCTAGATTCTTTGTACATTATACCTCACATGCTATAAATGTGTCTGGAGCAGAGAGCTGCAAGTCTGTATTTCTATAGATCCATGTAATCCTATGCAAACAGGCGCATAGTGTTTCAGTGATGTAAAAATGTAGCTGTTGAAGTTACATTAGCTGACTCATTGAAGTCAATTTACACTAGCTGAGGTTCTGTCCCCTGTTTGTGTTGTCTTATTTTACAGAAAGACGAAAGCACACCAACTTTCACTACACATTCAGATAAATTGTGCTTTAAGGGATTATGACCCCAAACTGGGTCACCAGAATGTGTAAATGTCACATGGGTTCAGTGATCCCTCTCATTTCCCCCCCTCCCCGAGTGGAACAAATTTTATATGCACCAATATGGAGGTAATATGTGACACATCACCTCCATATTGGAGCACATAACAAAATTCGTGTGGCAGGGCTGGGGCCATGGGGAGTGTGGGAGGGACTCAGGCCTGGGGCACGGATGTGAGGTCTCTAGCTGCAGGTTTGGCTCTGAGATGGGGTTGGGGATGAGGGGTTCAGGGCAGGGACAGAGGTTTGGAATGCAGGGGTGTGATGGCTCCAGCTGGGGGTGTGGGCTCTAGGGCTGAGTCAAGAGGTTTGGGGTGAAGGAGGGTACTCTGGTGCTACTGCATGGAGAGGGGATTTCCACAACTCACTCTCCCTGTAGCAGAACCTGGGATGGAAGGGAAAGGCACCTCTCCTTGCTTGGCAGCTCCAGGGCTGGGACTGTGGAATATATGCCCCTCCCTCAGCCCTTCAGGTTCCACCAGGAGATGGGTTGGACCTGGGCCCTAGCCACAATAGGGGCCTGGAGGCAGCTGTGGGAGAGGTAGCCCTCTGCTGATTATGGCAGGTCCCCGGGCAGAATCCTTGAGCACCTGCACTGAGCTAAATAGAAAACTCAGCAGCCATGCAGTTTACAGAGAACTTAGCATTTAAGACCTGGTATGTGGGTAGGAAGGATCAGGTCATGCCTCCACAGATCAGGAGGGAGGCCTTGAATGGAGGCGGCAGAGCTTATGCTGCAATGATTCCATGGTGGCTCTGTCCTCCTGGGCTCGGCTTCCAATTCCAGGTGTTGTGCTGCAAGGGGTTGCATTGCTACTTGGGTGTGGCCCAGCCATCCCTCCTTCATGAGGTCACAACACACAGAGCAAGGAACCCTGCCACCACTATGGTGTGCATGACATATTTATTATATTAATGTGTACAACATAGGCAAGAAATATTTAGTAAAACTGATATTTTTTGTGCAAAAGCTTTTTACTGGGTCACAACAGGCCATCCAAGTTTACAAATGGGTTCTGACCCCAACAGCAATTGAGTCTCACTGGATTAATATTCTCTTCCAATATTCCAGTTTTACAAACTCTGCAAACTCAAAAATAAATTAGAGTGGTTACAGACCACTTAAATACCAAGGGACTTGTCATTCCCCCAACAAAGAAAGCAGGTGACTATCACTTAAGTTAGAGACATACACTTGTTAAACATGTGTAACAGCTAGAGTCAAAATAATAAGCTTGAAAGAAAACTGCACCATCTCATACTTTGAGGCTGTTTAGATCTGAATTTTGATTTATGCTCATCCCTCCTAGTATAAGGACTTTGGCTGGTAAGTCACTTACCAACTGGAGGTTTTAAAGAGGAAACCCTAAAATTCTGGGGTGAGCTTCTGACTCCTTTGAAGTCAATGTGGATTTTATCATTGATTTCCCAGGGGCAGGATTTCACTGCTGATTGGCTAGCAGTTCAAGGCAATGATTTACAAACACATACTTGATCCTTCCAAACCAATTGGGAAAAATATATGCAAATGCTATACTACGTTTTTCAACTAGAATAAATTACTATTTATTGCACTATGGAGCTGGGCTAATGGAGATGACACAATATTGGCATACCCTAGCAGGAACAGTAATTATTTTAGATATAAAATGCTGACTGCATGTAGTTGTGGGGGAGAGTTACTGCTAGTGTTACATATGTTTTCTAAGAATCCTGGGGGATTCTTTGTTTTTATTTTTTTCTCCCCAACAGCTCCTTTGTTCACTGGGTTTGAAAAGTAATAATGGGTATCTTGTCCTTGTGATTTCACAATTTCTTTTCTCTGCCTACCATATTTGCATTCAAAGCACAAGAACTGTTCTATTTCCCAAGCCATGATTTTGCCTGTCCCATGAGAACTAGGAGCAAAATGTTCAACTTTAATTTTAAGTGCTTTTCTTATTAGATAGGACCCTGAATCTGTAAAGCAGCTATAAATATTACATAACCATAATGCACTTGTTTTCAAGGTGCAGCTATGCAAATTTTGGAGGAAGAGTCCTTGAGTTCTGTATTTAGTGATTTGTCCATTATCTTAGTAATACAGTAAAAAGGAAGTTAAAATATGACTCAAGCATTTCAGTTCAGCAAAGTAAGGAACGAGTATTTCACTTTGTATCTTGTTTTTCTGCTGCTTTAATCACAAGGACTGGAGCCAATACCAGAGCATTCTGATACTGTACTTTCACCACTACTTTGATGTGCAATGAGCCAAAGTAATTGAAAACATCAGACTCCACAAGTCCAGCTGTCAGCAAAGTGACATGTTGCATTAATCTTTCTCTTGAAGACAAAGGGCCAGTTAGGTTTTATTTTCTTCATAATTCCAGTTTTAGACTGATTTCATTTTTCCTGCATGTATGTCACCTGTGGGGTTCCTACCTCTGAAGCAATACATATTAGAGTGAGGTGCAGGTGGACATAGGGTAGATATGCATATCTGTGGGCAAACTTTTCTAACATGGCCACAGGATTTGATTGCCTCAGCCTGAGTATCTACCTCGTGACATCTGTGGCCTGATTTTTTTTTTTTTTTTTGGTATTGAGAACTGCAGTAATGAGGAGTACAGATAATAAGCATGACTGGAAATCCTATCTAAAGTTGACCTCTCCAAAATCAAGGTAACCAAAATCTGTGGCCTCTTAAACACTTGCCCATGGTGCTTGTTACAGCAAATCACATAGCAGGTTCTTAGATCTGGTGAAAATTGTTTGAAATTTAGATTTGTATGCCAACATAGGTATAATTCAATTGTCTGAACATCATGAAATGTTTTCTTGTCCCCCTCAGATGTACATAAAATTGGTTGAAAAGATTACTCTTTGGTCATGATGTATTACTAACAACAAATAATACAAGAAAAGTTTTTTAAAGTGTATATTAAAATCACTTCATTATGCCAGACTAGGAATCTTTTGCTGGTGTTTCTGAGCAGTCACGTTTGCTCCATTGGGATTGCTTGTGTGAGCAATTGCTTACCCATAGGATTAAGAGGTGCCTAGTCTGGCTCTAATAGTGAGAAGGGAGCTTAATAGTTGTAGACCCTCTTGCTTCTTCAGGAAGGTAAACTGGGTAATATCAAGACTCAAATTTCAATCTCTGAAAACACTGGGGCATTTACAAAGTCAGCACCAGGCAAAGTAAGAACTATATCATACTATTGCTTTAGCCCTGGGCTACACAAGGGAGTTATTTCGAAATGACCCCTCTTATTTTGAAATAACAAGTGAAGCATCCACACTACCAAGTCCATTATTTTGAAATAATGGGCTGGTTTCTTTGAAATCTGTAATCCTGCTTTCCTCAGGGAATAACTTCTTTTTCAAAAGAGTTATTTCAAATTTAGTTATTTCAAAATAATTTCCTAGTGTGGACATGCCCTTAGTGGGCTAAATCTTTGTCACATTTGTTCATAAAGCAGAAACTTATTTTCACTCCCCCCCAAGCCCTTCTAACTTATGAAATACAAAGCATCTTTACACTAGCTGCAAGGATTCAATTTTTCAATGTACTTGGAGCATGATATGAATGACCCTTCAACTACATGAGAGACTGACTCAACCTCTGGTTCCTTGAAGCGAACCTGTGTTTGCAGAGTACCCTGACCTGCGAAATGTTTTGATGACTGATTCCATAAGGCTGAATGCCACTGAATATTATTCAAAACTAATTATTCTGTGGGCTATTTAAACAAATTAAAGCAATAAATCATTTCATTTCAATTACAGTTAAATGAGGTGTTTGCAAAAGTAGCTTAGATTTTTTTTTAACTGAAAGGCATATTAAAGAAAGTGGTTTTTCATTAACCATCAGTGAAAAATAAACTTGCTTATAAAGAGCCTTGTATCTATATTTTTGTATTAGGACTAGATTGTGGGTGAACTGGGAAGGAAGGTCCTAAGAAAGTGCCAGCCATTGGTCTGTTCTATGTCTGCTCCACACCATCTAGAAGAGTTGGCTGGTTGTGGAAGGAGGAAGCTAGATGAAATGTATTATGAGAATGAGCAGGTGGTGACTGCACATTGTGCTTGTTCTTCCTGCAGCATGTTCCTCTCTGGAGCTCCTTCTGGGATACCAGTTTAGTACAACATTTTACTCAGTGCTCTGTGGGCAAATATTTGAGAGATCCTAAATTCATATTCTTAAATATTGCAGGGATTTTACCACAATGGTAAATTGCCATGATGTTTCTCAAAGCATATATTTGTGCCAAAGAACATAGATTCTAATTTTCATTATGGATGGACTTGCATCTTCACTAATCAGATAAATAGCTGTAGGGTAGCATGGCCACACCAATCTGTCAATTTCTAACAACTCTTTGAAAAAGCCAGAATAGAGAAGAAATGTATAGTCACTATAAGCTTGCTCTTGGACTATTGAAGTCAATAGAAGTTTTGTCACTGACTTGAGTGAGAGAATCAAGCAGTTAGTGGTAAACAACATTAAAAATGACAGTTGTATCTAAGATAGATAATGGTTTCCTCAATGGTTTCCTCAGTCCCCGTTAGTAATTCCTTTGAAAACTGCAGATACAGAGCCAGCAAGCAATTTAAGATTTACAGTTAGTCTGAGAAAACTAGGAAGTTTTAAAGTATCACCACCTTATTATACTTGTAATTGCTATGAGTAACCTAGTGTATTAAGGGTGGTGGTTTTCTCTGGCAACATTGACTTAGTAACCATCACTCCAGATAACTTCTCTGTGTAATTATCTGACAAGGTGTTTTGCCAGTTATGGTGATCAGAGAGACAGATTCCCTTTTATTTCCTTTTAACAATCAAAGTTTTATTTACCAAGTGTTGGCAGAGAGACCTGATCCCGCTCTTTGGCTGCCTATCTGCTCCGTATGGTGCCTAGATTTTGTCTGGTGGCTATGCAAATAATATTTGGTTGTTACCATCCTTATGCTAGTATTTCAAATCCTGCCCTGCAGCATGCCACTAGTGTTGGTCTTATTTAGTTTAAATACACTGAATAAGTTATTAAAATAGACACTACATTCTCTGAGACCATATCACCACCTACACTGATTTATCTGACACAGGACCAAATGCTCACCTGAAATAATCTGGGCTAGGCCCATTTCACAGTGTGATGGAGCTATCTGAATGATAAAGGATTCAGATATAATGATGTGTACAGTATAAGAACCAGAATAGAATTAGTGGAGAGTATTAAAAAAATAAGTCTTGCTTACTTGCTCAGAATTTTACATATAATTCAATAACACTATTTCAGATGTCTTAAACACTTCAGAGGGATAGCCGAGTTAGTCTTTAACAGGAAAAACTTTAAAAAACAACAAATAGTCTAGTAGCACCTTAAAGACTAACAAAACATGTAGACGATACCATGAGCTTTTGTGGGCGCAACCCACTTCTTCAGATGATTGGAATATTAGAAGTCTAGATCCAAGAATAAATTTGCATCGCTGGTGCATGTCTCCAAACACAAAAATAAAGCTTGGGAGTATAGTCCAGTCTAAATACTACAGCTGAACATTGTAGAATTCTGGGCTAAGGAAAGTCTGGAGAAAGTCTGGAAAGTCTGGAGAAGACTTTGCTCTCAGCACTTCCTTCTGTGGGTGGGAGAGACTTGGAGAATCTTCACCATTCAGCTGCATCCTCTGTCTGTGTGCACAATACATTAGAAGCTTGAGGAATGGAGATGGGGTACATATAATCAGCTCCTTCATAAGGCTCCATTGTGCTAGCCACTGTACAAAGTAAAATAGATCCTGTGCCAAAATAACTTGCAAACTAAACAGACAAGGAAATAAATTTATTCTTGTATCTGAACTTCTAATACTCCAGTCATCTGAAGAAGTGGATTGCGCCCACAAAAGCTCATGATACCGTCTACATGTTTTGTTAATCTTTAACGTGCTACTAGACTATTTGTTGTTTTTTAAGTCTTAAACACTGTTACTCACTTATGTTTCTCTGTTAGTGTATGTCCCTTTAACCACATGAACCAACTTACTAATTTAAATTTTACATGCAGTTTTGTTGTAGCCATGTTGATCCCAAGATATTAGAGAGACCAGGTGACTGAGGTAATATCTCTCTTAATGGACCAACTTTTGTTGGTGTTAGAGACAAACTCTGGAGCTTACACAGAGCTCTTCTTCAGATCTGAGAGATGTACTCATGGTCTCAGATAAATAAGGCATACAAAAATTGAGCATAAGTAGTTAATAGAACCATTCAAGGCAAAGCGACCAATTATCACCTCTCCAAGCATGGGAAAAGAGAACCTGGAGGGTGGGGTTTAAGTGAATAATCAGCTACACATCTGCTGTCTCTATTCAGTCCATGTTTTTTGGTATCTAGCATTGTTAAGAATTTAAACTCCCAAGCTTATCCTTTGAAGGTGTTTGTGTTTCCTTTGAACATGAGGACTAAAGGGTCAAATAGAGTGATCACTCTGGGTATGTCTAGACTACATGGCTCCGTCTACGGAGCCATGTAGATTAGGTTTCTAGACATAGGGAAATGAAGTGGCGATTTAAATAATCGCTGCTTCATTTACATCAAAATGGCTGCTGCGTTGTGCCGATCAGCTGTTTGGCGGCACAGCGTGGTAGTCTGGATGCTCCGTGGTCGACAAGGGAATCCCTTGTCGACCACCCTGTTATGCCTCGTGGAATGAGGTTTACCGGTGCGGTCGACAAGGGCTTCCCTTGTCGACCGCGGAGCGTCCAGACTACCGTGCTGTGCCGCCAAACTGCTGATCGGCACAGAGCGGCAGCCATTTTGATGTAAATGAAGCAGCGATTATTTAAATCGCCACTTCATTTCCCTATGTCTAGAAACCTAATCAACATGGCTCCGTTGACGGAGCCATGTAGTCTAGACATACTCTCTGTGAAAAAATGTGCACTCACTGCTTTGATGCGAAGATAAATCCCCTTCTCAATGCACACCTCTGTCTGTCACCACATTGGAATCCATTTGTGGTGTCATCAAAGAGTTAGGACTCATACAGAACCACATCCTGAAAAAAATCTTTCCTGGACCCTCTCTCCAAGCTCATCAAAAGCTAACTTCCCATGGATCGGGACTCACCAACTCAGAGGTATCTGACACTGCTAGAACAACAGATGCAAAATCTGAAAACATCTTTCCTTTGCTATTATGATCAAAACCCCCACAAGACTTTTTTTCACGGATGTACCTGCACTAAATGCCCTAATGATAACTATCTGGGGGTAACCAGACAATCAGTACATTTGAAACTTAATTCAGGGTGTTTGTCTTTCATCATTTTTCTATCACCTGTGAGCGAACACTTTTCTCAAAGTGATATCTCTATCTGACTCCTCATCCTTAAAGGAAACTGCAAAATATTTTCACAAAATGTGCCTGGAAGTTTAATTTTATAACTTTGATAGATACTAAAAACTATGGACTGAACAATGACAATGGATGTACGTCTTATTACATCAATCTATAGCCCACCTACCACACTCTCCCCCATACAAGGTGAAGTGACTTATTAACAACTCTCCATTCATTAAAGAGGGTGGGGAGAGAATAGCATTGAATGGGGAAATAGGGTTTTGCGGGGAGGGTGTGGAGAGAAGTATGCTGGGATCAGGGCTTCTGGAGGAGGGGGAAGAGGCAGCATGGGTCCACTTTTAGGCTCTAGTTCTCTCTCTCTCTCTCTCTCTCTCTCTCTCTCTCTCTCTCACACACACACACACACACACACACACACACACACACACTATTAAGATGCTTCTGTTGCTCCTGTTTAGAAAGACTTGTAGATGACATATTTGATTGTCTGGATTAATCTTGTTCTGGTGCTTTTCACTGTGGGCTATTATAACAGCATAATTTTCATTTTAAATGATTTTTAAATCAACTGTTGATAATGGAAGATTTTCCTAATGCATGTGCAGAAGAAGATTAAGGTTACCTTGGGAACTTCTGCTTTGAATTTGCTACCTTATGTAGTTTTAAAAATAAGAAGTTTAGTTGCATTTTAATATTTGATCATTTCATAGATATGTTCTGAGATGTAGCATGAGAAATGTTATGACAAGATGTTGGTTAATTGTGATTTTTTATATCTGCATACATAGCAAATGCTGACCATGTTTTAATACTCCAAGACAGGAATGATCATAGCACTCATTAACATCTCAGGACTTGCTTGAACAGTAATGTGAAAAAAAAATCAAAGTGACTAACAGATCAGTTAGGCCAACACATTGTTACTTTCTGGACAGAGATTTTCTTTGTAAAGGCAAATAGGTGACAATACAAATAAGTATATTGATCTTCATATGAATCCAGGAAGATAACTGTAGCTATATTTAGACAAGCCAAATTAGTATCTTAATTTCAATAGACTGTTTATCAAGTGTCCTGTAATTATTTTAAAATGAAACCCAATAAATCCTGTTCCTGCCAGCTACTTCTGTGCAGAGAGGCATTGCTTTCAATGATGTTTTGCATAGATACAGAAGAATGCATCTTGCAGGATCCGTGACAGTTTGTAATCATATTTTTGCTATATTGCAAATAGCTTTTATACTTGCTGATAATCACAATACAAGGTACACTGTCAAAATGATGTGAATTTTAACCACATAGTATGCACTGCTATCAAACATAACTGAAAACAACATATTAATTATACATATTCTTGGTGACAAACTAGAGTTGCTTTGGAATTTTTTGACCTTTTTTGGCTGAAAATTGTAGATTTGTCAAGAACTAACCTTTCTGCTGGAAAAGGTCAGTGCCAACTAACTTTTTAACTAAAAAAAATTATGAGCAATTCAAAACTGTCTGTTTTGCTTTGACATTTTCTAACTCTGGTTTTCTCCTTTTTATATGATTTTTTTTTTAAATTTAAGCTAAGAACAGTTCAAACATATACAGTCAAAATCCAAAACAAATTTCAGAATAATTTAAATGTTTTGATGGATCTGTGACAGATACAGAAATTTCCTGCAATACCTTTGAAATATCTTAATGAATTAAATTTAAATATCTTTGGATGTCACTGTATTCAATGAAAAGATTTTGTATCATTGTGAGGCCTAGATGATTACAGGACTATTGAACAATGTTGCTGACAGGAATGATCTTTTGGAACAATGTGTAATGTGGAATTACTAGGAAATATAAAATTCCTCCAACCTTTGCTTATGCAAAATTCCTCTCTTTTGAAGCTATGTCCCAAGGAAGGGACCATTGTCTGTTCCCAGAATCTGAAGATCAAAGGCACAAGCTATATAAAGAACCAGGTTGATCTGCCCAGTCTGCTTGTCTATTCTGCTGATGCTATTATGAACTTATTTAGAACCACAGGAAAAAATCTTTGGTGTGTTTGAATGACTGATTCAGGAGATACCTCTTGGTGGGATTGGAGGAGTGGAGTTCTGACAAACTTATTAGTATGTATGTACATCCTTTTGTTTTATGTTTTCTCTGTAATTCTTTAATTTAAACAATTTATCCTTAAGGAGGAGCTCTGTGGTAACACATATATATGGGCAACTACCTGATCATAATCTTCAAAGATAAAACAAATTGCAGACACTGGTGTTTTAAGATGTCTGGCGTGCTAGAAATATTATAGTGTGGTTGGGGAACTACAGTTGGGAAAACCCTCAAGGAGGAAGAGGGATGCAGAAGAAAGGTGACTACTAGGAACAGGAACCCTTGCTGGACCACAAAGGGGAAATAGAAGTCCTAAATATGCACTAGGAATTATTTTGGGGGAAGTTCTATGGCTTGTGTTCTTGTGATCAGATTGGATCACAGTGGCCCCTTTTGGACTTGTAGTCAATGTACCTGTGAGTTATCCTGAGCTGTGACAGGACCCAAACTGAAATTCAGGGAGGACTTTTTGTTTTATTTTTATTATTTATTTATTTATTTACATTTAATCACAATTGGAGGTGGGGAACTTTTTTTTTCAAAATCTGAAAAATAAAATAAAATAAATAAAATAAAATAAAATAAATTGTGCAACAGGAATCTTTTTCTTGCCAGATCTAATGCAAACCATTTTTTAATGGTATTATGTGAAAAGAATATGAATGCCTAACAGCACAATAACTTGTTGTCACCCTCATCCTGGGAGATGTGAGTGGTCCAGACATGGGATGATTCCTTGGTTGAGGCGATTAGTTAGATATACACTATATAGGCTACGTCTACACTGCAGGCTTCTTGCGCAAGAACTGTTTTGCAGAAGAGTTCTTGTGCAAAAGGTCTTCCACAACAGCGCGTCCACACTGCCATGTGCTTTTGCGCAAGAGATGTACTTTTGCTCAAGTGCATCCATGGCAGTATGGACGCTCTCTTGCACAAGAAAGCTCTGATAGCCATTTTAGCCATAGGGGTTTCCTGTCTACACTGCCTTCTTGTGGAAGAGCTCTTGCGCAAAAGGGCTTATTCCTCATGGGGAGAGGAAAAACTCTTCTGGAAGAAGCCCTGTTTTCCGACGCTGTACTGTAAATTTACTTGCTCAAGACTGTGTGTGCAGTGTAGATGCTCTTCAAATTTTTGCACAAGAACAGCCGTTCTTGCGCAAAAAGCCTGCAGTGTAGATGTAGCCTATGAGTTCAAGTTGATCTAAGCTATGCAATTTGAGTTACGTTAGTAACATAACTCAAGTCTACTTACTGTGGACTCCACACCGTGCTGGGTGAAACTCTCCCACTGAATCCCCTTACTCATCTCATTCAGATGGACTACCAAAGTCTATGTCTGAACAATTGGGGGTTGATTTAGTCGGTCTTCATTAGATTTGCTAAACTGATGCCTGGTGGATCGATTTCAGCAGCGTCAATCCCAGCTGTAGTGAAACAAGCTCTGAGATAGAAGAAGGGTAACTTGATCATTGCATGTTCTCTTTATTCCATCTGAATCATCTGATATTGGCCAAGAAAGGATACTATGCTAGATGGACCATAGGTCTGACCCAGTATGACCATTTTTATGTTCTTAAACTCTCTGAGTCATAGTCATTTTGTTCTCATTTGGAATCCTGCCCCGTGACTTTGGCCTGTAGGCACTATGGTAATACAAATTTCTAATAATTATTAGTAGTTAATGCATTCTGGTGGCTAAAAGCTGTGTGCTGGAGTGGTGGTAGTTTTAGGTTGGGTTTAATGAAGCTGCAGCCTGATGTGTTCAGGCCATTCATGTTCTGTGTGTTTTATTATGTGCATATGTGTGAAAATAGTTCTTATCCAACAGGTTTAATCTGAATTTATTCAGACCTATCTAAAATACTTACATGGTGCATCACTTTAGTATTTGTGCCCTTTTAGTATCTTTAATGTATTTATCTGCATAATAGTCCTATGAGGTTGAAATACTATCCCACTTTAACATTGGGGAGTTGCGGTACATAGAGACTAAGTGACCTGCATGTACACATTCAGATAAACAACTGATTATCTGACCATGGGCTCAGTTTTACATATGATTCAGGCAAAAGAGCAACTGAGTGTAGTGAGAATTTTATCTGAATATGAAAACAGGTTTTAATTGTTTACATTATTATTTAGTAAACCTCATCAGTTTTATGAGACTTACAGTAAAAAAAAGTCCTAACCCCAAAGATTTAAAATAAAAAAAAAAGTCAAATCTTCTAGGTGTATTTAATTTGACATGCAAAGAAAGTGGAATATATTCCAGCTTGATATATAGAAAGGTATATAAGAAGAAATAAAAAAGAAAGGTATGTCAAAGTGAATCAATCAGATGTATTAAGTTTCTCATAGTCATTCAGATGGGAATGTGTTCTATTGTAGGAATTATTCAAAATATGAAGTAGTATGATGAGGACAAAAAAGCTACAGTCTTATGATTTCTTATCTCTTCTGTCACGTCAATATTCACAGATGTGACATCCTGTTTAAAGGAATTTTCATTCTTCAATGAATGTGCAGGTATGATACAAGTGTGTAAGTGATATGACCATGTCACTTTATTAGAGACGAGAGATAGTCCAGGGATTGAAAAATATGGGTATCTCGTTGGGAATCTTTATGAAAGTAGCCATCCAAATGTCAGTTTAGGTATTTAACAGCTTTTATGGCTATAATCGGCAGTAGACCATGTTACAAGTAATAAACATGTGCTGAACTCCATAAACAGAAATTGCAACAAAATGTTAACAACCACTTTGTTCACATGATTTCTCCAGCTACATAAAGAGCTGGAGAGGCTGTAATAAAACAGATGTTGTCTTATTTAAGGTGCAAATGAATAAACAATTGAACTTCAACCAGCTAGGTCAGTTGGATCCTGTAATTTTGGCATCGCATAAAGCATAACTGTCTATCTTCAAAATAGATCAAGCTAGCTCTGTCATTATTGTACGGGTATCCATCTGAATATTTAAAACGGTTTCAATAACAATTCACAGCTTCAGTGGCTCAGTTCAACTAGGGTCTGTCTATATTAGGGAGTTATTTCGAAATAATAAGGAGAGTGTCCACACTACCAAGTCTGTTATGTTGAAATAATGGTCTTGTTATTTCAAAATAATATCTCTGCTTGTGAAGAGGAATAAGCTTATTTTGAAATAGTTATTTCAGGAATTATTATTTCGAAATACCTTATTTCAAAATAACCTAGTAGTGTAGACATAGCCCTAGTATTTAAGAATTAAAATTAACATTCATAGTTAATGACAATATTTGTACTTGTTGTTCATTAAGAATGTTACATAGATTATATTATAGAACTCTTAGGGTACATCTACACTGCAATGCTATTTCGGGATACTAGAGTACCCCGAAATAGCTATCCCATGTCTTCACAGCAAGCCTGTTATTTCAGGTTTGCTATTCTGATGTCCCTGTAAACCTTATTCTACGAGAAGTAAGGGACTTGTCGGAATAGCTCCTTATTTCAAAATTTGGCACTGTGTAGACAGTGCCAAATGATGAAATAAGCTATTTTGAAATAGCATTGAAATAAGATACTCAATTTGCGTAGCTCAAATTGCGTATCTTATTTTGAGTTACAGTGCTGCGTAGATGCACCTTTAGTTTCTTCAGTTCCTTCTCCAAAGAAAGTAAATTCCTCCACTGCAGATGGCTCACAGGAAAATAATGGTAAGACAACTAGACAAAGTTAATATCCCCTTGTAAGCACGACACAAGCGTGCAAAGATGAGAGAAGTTTCTCAAGAATAATGAGTACCCAGTAAGTCATATCCCTTAGTATTGTAAGGAATGAATAAATATGTTGATGGATGGGAACAATTGGCAAGGTGCTCATGCTGAGGATGATAGTCAATTTGGAGCTCATTTCTTTTACTAGTGATCTTCAAGGCACATGCCAACATTAACCTGTTTCCCCAGCCCTCCTCCTGAGGACTGGAGGTATTAGAAATAATGGAAATTGAGATATCAAGGAGAAATCTTTTCATTTAACTGCAATAATCTGCGAAAGAAGTCTGAGAGTAGTTGAGGGAATATAGTAATAGTATTTGTGGTCCTGTGACCAACTGAACTGACTTTTTTGGTACAGTGCACAGGGTGCTGGATGGGCATATTATAAAGTGTTTAAAAAATTAAATATAGCGTTGAGGGGTTTTGAGTTTACAAATAGAAATGGTGTCTAGAAAAGGCATAAATATGCATTTTAAGTTAGTTTATCACTAGCTCTTTCATCAAAAATGTTATTGCTTTTATATTAGCTGTCAGAGGCTTTCTATCTGTCTACTGTATGAATAATATATCTGTCACTGTAGTATCTAGTTGTTGCTATCTAGGTCTCCTTTCCAAATTATTCTTTTACTTACCTTATCATTAATTCAACATGTCAGTCTCTGAAGTACAGTTTAAGAGGGGATATAAAAACTACATAATGGAAAATTTATTTTTTGCACTTAATTTATTCTGATAACTGAATATTTGTGGATTTTTGGACCATAGAAATTAGAAAATATATTTATAATAGGTTGTGATTGTGGAAAGTCTAATTTTTTACATACTATTCTCAGTGGACTTGAAGAAGAAAAATAAAGAAATTTGAAGTACTATAAATCTTAGTCATTAAACTATTCCCTTTTATTGCATCATAAAACTTTCCTATATATAAAATAATGCACAATACATTTTGACTGAGCTTGTATCTGTTTATTACTGCACTATTGTCACATGAATTTTGGCCTGAATCCTGCAGTTGCTTGACCACATGAATAGCTTTACTCAGATGAGGACATTTTTAACTACATGCTTAAGTGTGTTTTGAATCAGGTTCTGATATTCTGTGTGTCAGGTTCTCATATTCTTACTCGCACTGAGTATTAACTCTTGAGCAGTCCTGTTGATTTTAATGTTATTGCTCCAGAAGTGAGATACTTCTTGATGAGTGTAAGCAGAGAAGAAACTGCCCTACAGTAAATGCCATACTTCTAAGATATTAAAGAACTTTGGAATGTGTTGATTTTTTTTATTATCCAATAAGCACATCTTTAACCTCTTAATTTACTTAATTCATTCTTTATAAATTTGGTGCCTTGTTTTCAAACTCAGTGAGACTGGGAAACTTTCAAAGCTGTTGTGGGGAGGGAGAGTTAGAGAGCTTGCATTAATTTCAATAATAAAGAATATTGTATACATGTTAACAACACTGGGTTGTTTAATTTTGTATTTCTATTTTTCAATTTGATCTACCATGAATAATTATCTCATCAATTTATAGTGAATTAAATCTGATTGCTGATGCATATTTTGTATTATATGGTACATAGCAAACAACCTATCAGGAAGATAACATGTTCCTGATAGAGTTATGATCCTTCCTCCTGAATATCTATTACCCTTTTTAGTGTATTAAAGACATGAGTTATTTACATGGGGTAGTGACCTTGAAATTCTGAATGGCATAATGATGATGATACTGCTATTACATTATCTACTAATAACTGTATAGATAATGTCACTATTAGAGATGAATGAACCACTTTAAATAGAATGAGAATCACCCTTCTCTTTCTCTCTCACTCACCACTTCCCTGTCATCTCTCCATTTGTTCCCCCTTTTTTCAACCTGAATTTTATTTTAGAAGTTCTAAACTGTTAGAATGAGGTTTTGGTATGTTTAATCTCTCCGGGTGCATCTACATTGTACCATAGGTCGAAATAAGATATGCAATTTGAGCTACGCAAATTTTGTATCTTATTTCGATGTTTTTTCAGAATAGCTTATTTCAAAATTTGGCACTGTCTACACAGCATTTATTTCAAAATAAATCACTATTCCGAAAAGTCCCTTACTCCTCATGGAATGAGGTTTAAAAGGAAGTCAGAATAGTGAGCCCGTTACATTTCAGAATAATGGGCGTGCTCAAAAGACACGGAATAGCTATTTTAGGATGCCTCTGCTATCCCGAAACAGCACTGCAGTGTAGACGTAGCCTCCCAGTTTCCAGACACTAAATACAAATATTATCCACATAGCCTCTAAATCATCAGTCCTAATGCAAGGTAAATGGCCAGGTCCAAACTTCCCTTCCTTCTCTACCTACCCCGCCTGACAAACAATAGTGATGGGTATCAAGTGTGTAGCTTTTTAAGAACTGGATTATCAAATATTTGTGTAGTGGTCTGCAAACCTTTTGAAAGGAAACAGAAGGATGTAAATGATACTGTTACAATTACAGCGATCGTACACTGAAAGAAGAAAGCAAATTTCTTATACTTGATTAAGGAAAAGCTAAGAGGAGAAAGGGAGAGATTACCAAGAGCTTTGGAAATGAAGAAAGGTAGAAATTGCCAGCTATATAGACTATCTGAAGTTATTTCCTTGTTTCAGCATATGAAGTGTGCTGATTACAGTTCTTGTGTGTTTTGTATGCAGTTTGATTTTTTTAAAGTATCTTCTGTGGCTCCAGGCAGAGGTTAAGTGGCATTGGTTTCTTGGTTTGTATATATTTTCTTATTTTCATTAGCAGTCACACACTGAGGTTCAGCTTTTAGTATATAATCACTTGAAGATGTGAACTTCACTGTGGCATTGACTACAACTTGACAAAATGAGTTGTTCTGATAAGCTGCATGATTACTCACAGATACATGCAGTACCCGAACAGTTGTACATTTTTTTAGAAAAAAGGTATTGGTTCATCAAGTCACCCACAACCTCAATGATCCATGGTAGAATTTGAAACAAAAGCAGTTGATTTGTGTGAGCCAACTATACATGAGTTTTCCTTCTCTCTTCCGAGAGTTGCATAATTCATTCCAATAATGCATCTGAGGACTTGGTATGTAATCAAGAAAAGCAGTGTGTATTTAACAGCAAGAGCAAAAGTATTTGTAGAATCAAACCCCACATTTGTTACCTATGAAAAATGAACAATTAATAAACATTTAAGGGTTTTTTTCTCCCTTTTGGGTAAAGTCTTAAGAAATTTGATAGTAAATGGTATCCTTTCTATAGAATTTTTAAATTAATGTATGGGATGCTCTACTAGTTCAACCTTCTTTATTAAATTATTTTTTATTATTTAAGTCCTAATAGGGTTTTTCAACATTCTAAAAAATATAATATTCTATTACAGCCTATAGATTTTGTGAGTAATTTCTATACAATCCTGGCTAGTTTCTACACAAACCTATTGATTTCATCCCTATTAAATTCTACAAACCTTTTTATTAAAGGTCAAGATTCCCCTGTCCACAATTGTGAACTTGCATTAGTAACTTCATTTTAGCAAAGAGTAACAAATAACAAGCTATAGGTAATGCCAAGATATAGTATATTTACTTTAATAGGGGAATTTTCTTTTGGTTAATTGCAGCAACACTACAGCCGCCCCCATGCCACCTGAGTGTGAAATGAAGTCATAACTATGTAGAGATTCTGGCCTTTATGCAATGGCATCACAACTTTTCCAGATAGTAGAAAATCAAAAGGATTCACATTGAGGAAGTTTGGTAACAAACTCCTGACTTTATTTGCAGTCCAATGCATTTTTTCAAAAGACTGATGTATAGTTCATATTATCTGAAGTTCATTGCAAGTTTGATAAAACACTCTTTTGTGCATGTTTCTGATGTTAGAAACATGTTTTCTCAGCACGTATAGAAACAAAAATTATAAGCACCCACATACAGAAACCTATACTATACTTTATAATCTTTTGTAAATGGAATTTAATTAACAGCATTTTTATGGAAACTGTATTTTTCTGTTCCTAACACATTAAACCAATGGAGTGTATCATAATGACTTCAGTGCATAAAGTTCAGTACTAGAAATAACTGTCTTGGAGCAAATGATGACCTTAAACTCTAGCAATTACTGTAGTGCTAGGTGCTAATGCATTTGGAGTCAAAGGGTTAAACAAAATTGAGCAGAAATATCTCTCAGCTGCATGCCCATGGGACTAAAGTCATTTTCACAACCAGGAAAGGATCATAGAAAGTTAAATATGGATACATTGCTACTCAGATGGTGCCCAAAATTATTTGCATGCCCCTACGAATAACTAGATGCACAAAACTGGTAACTGTCCATATGCATATTTTCTGGCACAAGATAGGCACTGAGGATTGAGAATCGAAATATACTTTCACTAATCCTAGGAGAGATTTACTAACTTTGTACTTAATTTTCCACTGTTAGAACTTAAGGAGTCTTAGCATCCATTAAAACAATAATATGGAAAATCCACTTATTATAAAGGTTTTCCTGATGAGGTATTTATAAAAAAAAAACAACCCAGGACTAGAAATAAGCATTCATGTTTAAGCCTAATCTATATAAAACACAAAGCACTTCCATTCAAGAGCTTCAAATAATTGTACAAATATTAATGAACAAATCATTATAAAGTAATAGCTTTTATTCCAGTTTTGCAGTTCAGGAAATTGAATGACTCTGTCTCTTAACTGCAAGACTATCTTTCCTTTCTTGTTTTTTCCGTAGAACAGCGTTTCTCAAACTGTGGGTCCCGACCCTCCAGGGGGTTGCAAGCAACTTAGAGGGGGATCGCAAACAAATTAGAGGGGGGTCATGAGCAACTGAGAGGCTGGTTGCAGCAATGGGGAGGGGGGTCACGAGCAACTGAGAGGGGGGTCATGGTATCACAAGTTTGAGAACCCCTGCCGTAAAAGTTACCAGAATGTACTAATTGGTATAAAGGCATATAGGAAGTAACAGTCCTTACCCTAAAAAGCTTGCACTCATTGAGACAATGTAGCTACATGTCAGTTATAGCACAGGTTTTGTCTAAGGAATTAGAACGAGAGGTATATAGTAACAATTTAAGGAGGGACACTTGAACATAACATGCTATCTTGACGCATGCATTGATGGCATGCTCTCTTATATTTGATCTCTTGACAATGTGATCCCAAGTGTAATGCTGGGCTGCGCTGGTGGCTGGGTGGTCTCTGGAAAGCCAGTGGATATGGTCTGATTTAGTTCACATAGCTCTGCCTTCAGTCTGCAAGAAGCCCACTCAGAGAACTCTAATCTAAACTCTTGATCCCATCTAGAGTTTGAATAGCCCATAGTATCCTTTGAGTGCTGGATAGTTACCCTTCCATTTTATGTCTTTGGTGGGTATCCCTGGTTTCCAATCCTCATTCTTTAGAGTAATCAGGATATTTGTCTGTCCAAAAATATATCAGACTCTGGTCATTCCTAATTACAGCTGGCTGATAGACTGACTAGAGCCACCTCCAGAAGACACAAACTGCCTGAGGAGGAAGGTGTTAGGCAGACAACCAGATTGCCCCAAGAAAACAACAGTGGTAAGTAGCTTCATCTGTGGAACTTGAGGGGTAAATCTGTTGTTTAGGAGTGGTTGCCCTGTGAGGGATGTAAAAGAGGAAGATGTTCTGTGGAAACTGATTAAATAAAACTAAAAGAAAACTACTCAAATTGAATAAAAGCAAAGGAGATAGTTCTTCACATCCAAGAAATAGGTGGATTTTGTGTGATAGTTCACCTAGTGATCATTGGGTCACTTCATATTTTTAATGTCAAGATCGTTCAATGTTCACCATTTTGACACCCTCAGAAGACTCTCCCTAAGATGAAGATATTACTTGCCTCCAGCAAAGCGAACATCAGTAATGATAAAACTAAGGGCCACGTTACTTGGAAATTATGCAGTGAATTTTTTAGTAGGGAAGGTAATGTTCACTAAAATTATTGCTTCCTCAGTAGATTAAATATTAATTTTCTAAAGGAGGTGGCTTTGTCAAAAAGTGACAAGAACAGAAGCAAACTCAGCATACTTTTGGATACTTTATTATTTAAAATGAATAGTACATCACACCTATATAGCGATAATGGTGCGTACATCAGCTCATTAATTCTCTTAACTACTCTATAGATAATTAAGGATTGGATTGAAAACCCATTGAAGTTGATGAATATTGAGTGTTAGGCCCTCAAAAATCTGGGTTTGAAGCTGGATGTTCCTAGCTCCCAGTCCTGTTCATAGCCCATTGGATCTTTCCAGAGGAGAAAGGGCTTGCAGAAACAGAAGACACAGATAATCCTTACTTGAAGCCAAGACCAGGGAGCCCCCAAACAGAGTAATATTGGCTGGGAATGAGCTGAATAAACAAATACACATTAAGCAGTCTCCATTATAGTGCTTCTGTGAAACCCCGACCATAGTTAATAACTGTATTATCCAGAGGAGAACAATGGTACAATACTGCCTAGCCTTCCCTTAAGGAAACTACAATACAATACAATACAATAGGCATCAAACCAGTAAGATGCTCTAAAACATAAAGGGGGTTCTATGGAAGTTCCTCTGTTTTATAAACTACATAGAAACTCATGCTGCTGTATGAATGTACATATTGGACAATAACTAACTGCAGATTCCAGTGCTGACTGAACCTGGTGCTATTATAAATGAGAAAGAGCTCTCAACTATGCTTCCAGTGATTTCATTTGTTTCACACTGACTCAAAGAGTGACACAGACCATGCCTCCTTGCTATGAATTCTTCTGGGAGCAACTCATGCAGTAGGGAATTAGCTAGAAGTCACTTAGTTCTATCCTGTGGCAGGGCCAAGCAGCAGGGAGCAAGGCAGCAAACAGCCATGCCAGACCCCTGGGAAAGGTGGGGAGGAGGTGATTCCACACTCCTGGAAGGGTTGAGGCACAGGCTCTCTAATCCTTAGAGCACACTCAGTGTGTGCTGTGTGATTCTTTGGCAGATATTTCAAAGGTCTTGGGTGCTGGGCCTCGCAACTGCCACAGTAGTCATAGCCAGGAGCTCTGGGCTCTTTAAAATCACTGGGCCCTAGGGCTGTTGCATCCTTTGCCTCTCCTCTCTGTTGGAAGGCCTGGAAGGGGGTCTATAAACCCTGTATCCCTCAAGCAGGGCCTGGAAGTCTACAGCTGGAGGGCAGGGATAGGGTCCAGAGTGACCTAGACAGATGAGAGGATTGGGCCAAAAGAAATCTGATGAGGTTCAACTAGGAGAAGTGTAGAGATCTGCACTTGGGACGGAAGAATCCCAAGCATTGTTACAGACTGGGGACTGACTGGCTAAGTAGCAGTTCTGCAGAAAAAGACCTGCAGATTACAGTGGATGAGAAGCTGAATATGAGTCAACGCTGGATATGAGTGTGCCCTTGTATCCAAGAAGGCTAATGGCATATTAGGTTGCATTAGGAGGAGCATTGCTAGCAGATCTAGAGAAGTGATTATTCCCCTTTATTCAGCTCTGGTGAGGCCACATCTGGAGTATTGTGTCTAGTTCTGGGCCCCCCACTATAGAAAGGATGTGGACGCATTAAAGACGGTCCAGCAGAGGGCGACCAAAATGATTAGGGGTCTGGAGCACATGACCTATGAGGAGAGGCTGAGGGATTTGGGTTTGTTTAGTCTGCAGAAGAGAAGAGTGAGGGGGGATTTAAGAGCAGCCTTCAACTTCCTGAAGGGAGTTTCCAAAGAGGATGGAGAAAGGCTGTTCACAGTAGTGATGGATGGCAGAACAAGGAGCAATGGTCTCAAGTTACAGTGGGAAAGGTCTAGGTTGGATATTAGGAAAAACTCTTTCACTAGGAAAGTGGTGAAGTACTGGAATGGGTTACCTAGGAAGGTGGTGGAATCTCCATCCCTAGAGGTTTTTAAGTCTCGGCTTGACAAAGCCGTGGCTGGGGTGATTTAGTTGGGATTGGTCCTGCCTTGGGCAGGGGGCTGGACTTGATGACCTCCTGAGGTCTCTTCCATCTCTATGATTCTATGATTCTATTATTCTAGCTAGGGTCCTAGTTGACATCTTTGCTAGCAATCAGTTATGGCATCAATTAGTTTCTCTCTACCCAGGGCCCTCTATTAAGGTGGGCAGCCAACAGTTTGTAGCTCTGGTCTGAGTCCATGCAGAGCAGCATAGAAGTTTGGTGGGTGGGGGACAATTTGCTCTCAGGTAGGAGTAACAGTCAAAAGTCATCGGGTGCCCTAACTCTGGCAGGTATAAGACCTATTCAGGCTTCCTGGACTGATGGTGTGGCAGGTTAGGGGGACACAGGCTGTTTCACTCCACTGTGTCCCAGCCCAGGATCCTATCAGATTGGGCCACAAATACTGACCAGTATACGGTTATTCCTACAGCCAAACTCTATTATGCTACCCTGGAATACTTCGTACCCTTCAAGTCCTGTCGTAACCGCGTTCCAGGGCTGTCCTCAGTCTCACTTTGGTAAACAGCCAGTGGCAGTGCCACCATCTTCTCATGGTCCCCTGGGTCTGGCAGCTCTGGCAATGTTTCTGGATCTCTGGCATGGTAGCAGCCTCCATCAGTTCTAAGCTCCAGCAGTAGGGAAGAAACATCTTGCTCTTCTCGCAGCTCTTCCTCTACTGAATGAAAAGGCTGGTCTTCTGTTCTAGCCCTCTGCTCCTGTTCTACCCCTCTGCTTTCAGCAGGGCAGCTGTGGATGTTCCAGTTCTGCCTACTTGGGAGACAGTCATGAATCTGTCCCCATCTGTCTGGGCAGGAGGCCATGCCCCTCTGTTCTCTACAGTGACAGTCCTAGAATCTTACTATATCAATTATGCCCCTGCTGTAGAATTCTTTTTTATATATTATCAGAACATCTAGTAGCCCACAGTCAAGTAGCACAATAGGATCCTGATCCGCATTGTACAACTACAGAACAAAAATTCTATTTCCTAAATCTAAGGATCAATGAGACAATAGGTAGAAGCAGGCAGACTGATGGTGATGTACAAGAGAACAATGGGACAACATTGGTCAGAGTTCTGACGAGGGATTTGAAGTGGAGTAAATTGTTTTGGGAATTTGTAGGACACATCTCCCAAGTGTGAGTGGTTGCATGGGGACAAAGCTCAAAGGTGCTTAACAAGTAGGTGAAGCAACTGGCATCATGGTCTGAAGGGAGGCAGTTCAACATATTGATGATGAAAGTACAGGTAAGGTGGGCATAGGTCAGAAAGGGGTTTGAAAGTAAAGACAAAGCAGCTTATGTTTGATATGATAGAGAAGAGGTAACCAGTGGAGACTGGAACGATGCAAATAGAGGATAGATAGGCTCCTCTTTAGCACACCTATGTGTGAAAACACCATTCCAGGAGCAATTTAACCAGAACATAATACTACCAAGTTGACATATGCTTTGCTGTTCTGTGAGATGGTGCCTTTATATAATCTAAACATTCAATGGGCATTTTTGCAATCATGTTTGATTTGAGATTCACTGTCACAACTACATGTCTTCCAGCATTACTGTTTCCTAAATCTCTTACTCCTATTGAGCATGTGTGTTTTGGATTATTTCCTGTGCTTTGGATTGTAAAGTGTTTGTGGCAGGGGCCAGGCTGTTTTTGTGTGGGGAAGAGATCCTAGAACACTGTGCATGTACTACAGTTCAAATGATAATATAACCGCTTAAAACGGATGAGCACACACACACACACACACACACACACACACACACACAAGTTACAAGGATCAATAGCCAAGAGAGAGGGAGGAAAAAAGATTAAGATGACAACACAAGAAATGGTATTGTTAGCTCTTCAAAAGAAGTCTGAAATGAGATTCCATGCCATCGCAATAAATAGAATGATAAAACTGGAATAGAAAGGTTAATGGTGTCTTTTGAAACTACTCAAGTAAAGTCTCATGAAATCAAATAACTCTAAGTTTCACATTTTTCCTTTGTGTGAACCTATGTTTGATACTGAATTCATACAGTGAGCACTCAGTTTTTATAAAATCACTCAAGTAGCCACGAAGTCCCTGTTTCTTCTAAAATGGTAAACTTTCATTGGATATTAAAAGCTTTCTTAACAGAACGTGAATAACCTCTTTTGTACCATATTGAATTAAATTATTAAACAATTTTATTGATTTTCCCCACATCTGTGCTCCTGCAATTTAAGTACATTACTGTTAATAAAATCACGATGATTAATCCACATAGTAATACTCTAGTCAGTTAATAGCTGGATATATTTTATAACTGTAAATCAAGAAGGCTTTAAGAGGACAAACTGGTATTCTATTCATGTAAAAAAAAAAAGCAATTCTGAGAATGGAGATTCTTCCTACTGCCTTAATAAATAGTGGCTTGGTTGGGCCATATACTGCTCTCAATTCATGCAGACAGTTCCCATTGAAATCAATAGCATTTAATTCTTGGTCAAGGGTAGCACATAATCCTGATGTCTCACCTCATTATTCTCATGGAAATAAAGCAACTGGTTGTAAAAATGAGGTTTCAGACCTGAGTTTTCTCTCACATTCTAACATGTAGTTTTACAATGGCAAGTATATGCTATGATTTTGATACTGCTTATAAACCTTTTAAATTATTCTGATCTGACAGATAAGAAGGATTTAAAATAATAGAAGCATCAGCCCTTCAGTGCCAAAAAAAAAAAAAAAATCTTAAATGCCCACTAGCTGTTATTGCCACTTATCTACTTATCTTCTTGTGACTTCTGTTAAAGTAGTGGGCGCAAAATCTAGCTGCAGTACTTCCTACTTTTGCTCATACAAGATGGGCCAAAGACATTTCCTTTGCCTATGAAATAAATTTACAGTTAGACCAAGCTAATCAATAATAAAACAAAATGAGATTAGTAGACAAGTGAATCTAATAGCTAAATTACTTTTCAGATCTTCAGGAGACCAGGACACAAGGATCAAGATAACATGATTAACCAGGTCTGAGAATGTATTATTAGCATTTTCTTGGAATTATAATGAATTATAATGAATCTCTAGGTTTTTTCTTTGTGGGAGGGTCTTTCCTTTAAATTATCATTATTAAACAGTGGTTTTACTTATGTCTCTCAAATCCTGTGAAATAAGAGAACTTCACTCTGTCTTGGGGCATGTCACACCTTCTACTGGGTAGTGTGAATTTGGCAGCACTCTTTTCACTGTACCATCTTCAGAGGAGTTCTGATACCCATTATTTTATAGATATGCCTCAATTTCCTTTTCCATGTAGTGTTTTGAATTATAGCATCTGTTAGCTGTGCCTAGTTTCTCTGCTCCGAGTAGAATGATGGCCAACTTCAATTCCTAGCTTTATATGTGCCTCACTGCTTCAAGCAGACTGTGGACCACAAACATAGCAAGCTTCACCCCCTTTGCCACTGAGGCTAGTCATGGTAGCCTTGCACCTAAGCCCTCTGGGTTTAAACTTGTCATAGCATTACAGAAGATAATTTTCTTGGTGTGTCAATGTCCCATAAACAAAGTTATAGCATCTTCTATGGTATCCATATTACTTCAGGCTACTGGCAGGGCAGTGAGGTTCATATTGATATATGAAGAGCCTTGTGCGGATACAAAGTATGTATTCACATTTACATCTGCACCTGTAAAAATGATCCACAGATATCTGCATCCACATCCGTGGACGGAGATACCCACAGATACATAGCAGATATCTGTGAATTTTCAGGGTTCTACATATGTTTGTACACTAGCACGTGCTCAGGTATATTCTTTCTCCAGGGTCCCATGGACATGGCTTGATCCTCCTGTTCAAGCCATGTGCCTTTGTCCTGGTCAGCAAGCTTTTGTCAATCCAGTTCTGCCTTAATGCTTGGCCTCTGGCTCTCTTCCACAAGCAGCCTTTTTCACTCCAGCCCTCACAGATTGGGACTTCCATGAATACCTCTTCTTGATGATCTATGGCGCCATCCTGTCAGTCACTACGTGCTCTGAAGGAGAAAATGGACATTTTTGGCCCCCTGTTTGAAGCAGGTGCCTCATTCTGCCATGCAACATATGAGCTCAGCATGGCCACCAGATCCAATTTCTGTTGATCAGTAACAGACAGACTGTGCTGTTGTCTCGTGAGCTATTTGTAACTTATGCTTACTAACGAGTTTTTATCTAAGACACGCTGTCTATATAGCTCATGGCAGCAAGTTTCCCAGTTGGAGTCAACAAGGTGACCAGCTAGCAAGTTTGAAAAACTGGAACAGTGGGATGAGTGTAATAGGCACCTATAGACACTGTACTGAATGTTAGGATAATCCCTATAAAATTGGGTCATCTGGTCACCCTTTGGTTGACAAACTCAGGCTGCTGGGGCTCATATTTATAGCTGTCTAGCCACTGTTAAGCTCCAGCTAAGTTGGAATCTCAAAGCACTGGCTACACAGCTGTTTTTAAACTGTTAGCCTGATCTGGTCAACCTGGGCTGGGATGCTTGCTGCTATGGGCTGTCCAAACCCACTCTAATCAATCTGCTCTTGGTTTTCAGTATAAAGAGCAAAAGTGTAAACTCTTTCAATGGTGTTTTTAAAAGATTCACATGCTACCAAATAGATCCGAAATGCTGCCTCTATTTTGTCACATATGCATTCTGTCAACTTTCTTTTGGTAGTTGCTGTTTGCTTCTTCCCTCACCTTACTTGGAATTAAAATTGGTTAGATGGGGAATGAAAAATTCTCTACCTCAACTGGTCAGTTTTAGGACAACACTAACAGTTTCTTTTACTTTCCATAGTAAATGCTCATAATCCAGCTGCTGTCACTTGGTGTTGTGTATCCATGTGAAAAAACAGAGCTTTTATTTATGGTTCTGATGTGCAGCCGTTGCAGATACAAATTTAGCTAAGCCAATAATCAGCTAAGTGGGAAGCCATGACAGGGCTAAATAACAGAATTTCTAAAGAATTCATTAGACTGGATATAGTACCAGAATGCATTTTCTTAAAAGTCTTACATAATAATTTAAGCTACTTCTCACACTTACATAACTGAACTACATTACATCAGTTTGAGTTGCTCATACTTCTCCAGTCACTAAAACTTTATTGCCTATTCTATCAGTATTGTCTAGTCAAATAGACACAATATATAGTTATTACATATTGTAAAATCCCACTGGAATAGGGAAACAAGCCCTTATGTGGGATATGGCTGCCAAATTTCTATGCTCGGGTTGGCAGACTTGGCCTTATTGGACTTGTACTACTATGTTGAAAACAGTTGTAGACACAGCTTTTAAATTATTGATTGGGCTAGAGCTTGGGCGCTCATAGACACCCCTAGGCCGGACCTAAACGGAGTTCCAGCACAAGCAGTTATGTTTACCCATTTATTTTTGGCGCCATAGTATGAGCCCCACTTGCCTGAATCTGTTGAGACAGCTCAGAGGCTCACCGCTATGGGCTGTAGATGTATCTCATGACAATGTCCTTTATGATTGTGATATGGATACCTATCAACTGACAACTCAACTGACATCAAATATCTCCTTATTAGAGATAAATCAGCACTAAAATGGTGGCTTCTTTGGGTTTGAGACCTTTTGACAGGAAGTGAAGGTGTTGTATGTGCCCAGACATCTAGCAGATAAATCACAGGCAGGTGAGCCACTATGTGCTATTGTGACCTCTATGTTACTGGCTGTCCTTCATTTTCCATCACAAGAGTGGGGAAAACCAAACCTAAAGGGAATAAAAAAGTGATTATGAAAATTATCACAAACAGCAAGAATAAAATCCGTTGCTGGGGAGGGTTACATTTAAACACCTCTCTGTGATGATAAATGAGAAATGTTTGAGCCTTCATCAAGTTTCTGTGGTCTTCATTGTGCCTTAAACCATGCTACGTTGAGCTATACTTGTAAAATTACAGACCACAAATGTTTTAATCATAATTGTAGATGAAGATAGAAAAATCTAGATCATCAGGTCCTCTCCCCTTCAATTTGTCCCTTACAGCACATTGTCTTCCCCCAATCCAATTCTGATAGCAAACTAAATGCTTAGCAGCGACTCTTAGCAGTGATTTCAGTGTACAGTATACCCCCATAATTAGACAGTTGAGGGGAATACATTTAATACTATTTAAAATGGAGTAGATGTTGCCCCCTCCACCACAGAATCCTCTTTGATATCACAGAATGGTGTTTGTTACTTTTAATGTAACAAGAGTTGCTAAGTAAATTTTATCCAGGGAGAAAATATGTTTTAAATAGTGGCGTAAAGCTTATATCTATGTTGAATATCCCCCAAAGCTTGGGTAAGAGGGGCCTAAAACCACTAATATTAAGCATGTAAATGGTCCCATCATGCAGGTGAATTTACATTAGCACAGCACCCCACTAAAGTAACTGAGCTCCACATCATTCGGAGTTCCACGCAGAGAGCAAATTGCAGGCTCAAGTGTTGAAGTGCAGCAAACCCACAAAATTCTTAAAAGGGAACAGTAATAAAGAAGTCTTTGTGCAAATGACTGAACAGGACTTTTCCTTTAAAACTTTGAAAAACTGCCTATGCGTGTACATAATTACTTGATATAATTAAAAATATTGCCTAATTACATTAATTACATAAGTATAGCACAGTTAAAAAATATCAATCCTAATTAGTGTGTATCTTTGCCTGTGAGGCTGTATTGCTCCCATTTAGTCTCAAGGGTAAAATATACATATGTTAAAAATACCAAGCCTAATTATATCTTTACTAGAGGTTATATCTGGTTATGTACAAAGAAAAATACTTTTTGTGAAAATGTTTAAATACATATTTACCAAAGAAAATCAAACAGTCCTTTGGAAAACCATAACTTTCTTTAAAAAAAAAGATTGAATCAAATTTTAAAGTGTTTTATTTTCTTCCTTGTGGCTCTGGTGGCTGTAAAAAGGCTGGTCATACATCAAATAAAAATATTCTTTACAAAATCTAATTAGGTCTTAATTAAGCTGCTTTCCAGAGAAAATATTCATGAATGTTTGGACTATGTAAAAAAATTACTGATTATAGTTCTGTAGGAAGTTAACTTATTAAATAGAAATGGTTTGAAAACAAACAAACAAAAACTCTGAGAATTTCTGATGGAAAGATGCAAAAGAGACCAGGTGATGCAAACCTGAACAAACAGAAGTAGTCCCTTTGAAATAATGTGCTCACTTGTTTGAGTAAAGGCTTGCAGGACTGGGTCTTCTCAATATGGAGAATTTATATAAGAGTTTGCCTCTTTTCTTCAATAATAGTGCCCTACAGTTCATTTAAACAATGAGGTAATTAAGATTAAATGAGCTGGTGGACTGCTAGAATAGAGCAAATATCTCCTCTGTACACCTCTTTTAATAAGTCATTTTGGAAAAAATAAATATAAGAATCTGTAGGACTACTGAAAGTAATCTCCATCATGGTTAGTGTAAAGAGATGAATAGCAGTCATCAAAATATCCATCAAGTATGCAAAATACCGTAACTAAGGAAGACTGTAAGGGTTCCTTCAGGGACTCCCAATAATTTTCAAAAAAGCAAGAGAGACCTGTTTAGTGCAACTGTTTGCCTTGGCAATGTCTCCTGATCAATAATGGGAGAAGTACAGGTGACTCCCAACTTATGACCTCCCGACTTATGACTCCCCGCTTTTACTACCATTTTTTTCATTCGAGATAGCCCCTAGAAACCCCCAATTTATGTCTGCAGCTCACATTTACAATGGCGTACGATGCAGACTCCACACATCATCCCAAAACAGGAAATGCACAAGGTCAGTCAGAAGCCTCAGCCAGTCCAGTCCATTGAGAAAAGCCCCCCAGAAACTAACTTCGTCTCAACCAAGCTCCCCCAATATAGCTCGCCTCTTCTTTCAAGAAGATTAGATTTTGATGATCCAGATGATCCAGCTGCAGTCTCAGTCCTGGAATGTTAGTGATACTGTATATACACCATTGTATACTTAAGAATTTTCAAATGTATTTTCTGTGCTTTATTTTCATATTGAATATTTAAGTTAATAAATGTTTGTAAATGTTGGCATATATTAGTGTTTTATTTAGTTTTCCTCCATTTCCAGAGTTAATTTTGGTATTTTTAGGGTATGAAATTGGTTTCAAGGAAGAGAACTGCCATTTGTAACATTGTGCCTCTCGGAAATAAGGGTTCAACTTACAACAGCTTGACTTACGACGGTTCTCCGGAAACCAATTAGGTCGTAAGTGCGGGGGTCACCTATGTAAGCAAATTCTGGTATATTGATTCCCTATAGTTGATCTGACAATAAGCATAGTTTCTTAAAAGCTCTTCCTGGTGATTAATGTCTGATAAGCAGGACTGAAAGAAGTCTACAATTTTTTTTAATTGAATGAAGGAGGAATGTCAAAGTCTGCAGAAATCAGTTCTGTTGTTAATGATTATAACAAATGATAAGGATATCCCAAATAAGATAAATCAAGCATAGTCCAAGTTTTAAGTCTCTGTCTTCTGAATTCATCCAGTGCTATTTGGGGGACAGCCTTGAGATGATGATCTCTCGAAAAATAATGTATGGTGTGGTTGCTGAAGTATGGATGGTCAAAAAATGTGGCAAGAGGTTGCTAGATAACAGAAAGATAATTAATTTAATGTGTAAAGCCTTAATTTATGCATATTCTATGGAGTGTTAGCTACTTCCACATACTTCATGTAGACTGAAGTTGTGCTGAGACTGCTACCTATCATGCCAACAAATGCCGCTTCATTGTTTCCCGCCTCAAATATTTTAAATAAAGACGTGGGGTACAAATATTTTTAAATAAATAAATGGGTATAGCACGAAGTTGGCTGGTTAAGACCATGTAAGTAAAAAGGAAACTCACCCATTACTCCTAAATCAAGGCCTACATGCTAAACCAGGGTAGCCTTTAAAAATCCTCATATGACTGATGAGCACCAATCTGAGACATTGATGGACTGGACTGGAAATAGAATTACTGTTTCAAATATTTAAAATGTGCTGGCATACATTTTTCTCCCTTATCAGTAGCTGAACTAATTCTATTGACCACAGATGAGGGACCTGCATTTGGAAGTCTCACTCATAACATTACTATATTTACATTTTTCACCCTCTAAATTAAACAGCATTTCTTACTTTGATCCGTTTGTAACTAGTTTTTAGCTTTCAAGAATTTATCAGCTGACAGTCAAGCCTTAATTTTACTATCTGTGGAGAGGAGCTAAAATATTTAAAGCACCTGCTTCTGAAAGAGAATTTGTTACAGAACTGAGAATAACTAAACATTAAATGATCTGACCTCAATAGAAATGCAATTACAGTATATATAGAATTCTAGAAGTGTGGGATTTGAAAGGAGCTCAATAAGTCATCTAGTCAAGTCCCCTGCACTCAAGGCAGGACTAAGTTATAATAAAAAGACAATTCCTGACAGGTATTTGCCTAACTTTGTTCTTAAAAACCCCTACTAATGGAGATACTACAACTGCCTTAGGCAATTTGTTCCAATGCTTAACTTCCCTGACAATTAGGATTTTTCCCCCCCTAAAGTACAACCTAAACCTCCCTTGCTCTAATTTAAGACCATTGCTTCTTGTCCTATCCTTGGAAGTTGAGGAGAATTTTTTTTTCATCCTCTTCCTTGTAACAAACGTACGTATTTGAAAACTGTTATCATGTCCTCTCTCCGGCTTTTCTTTCCAGATGACAAATAAACCCAAGACTTTTCACTATTCCTCAAAGGTCACGTTTTCTAGACCTATAATTTTTGTTGCTCTTCTCTGGACTTTCTCCAATTTGTTCACATCTTTCCTGAAATATGGTGCCTGGAAATTACTGGATACAATATTCCAGCTGAATCCTAATCAGTACAGAGTAGAATGAAATAATTACTACTTGAATCTTGCCTGCCACACTCCTGCTAATGCATCCCAGAATGATGTTTGCTTTTTCTTCAGAGTCATATTGACTCATATTAACTGGTGCGCCAATATACAGTACTCCTTCTTAGGCAGTCATTTACTATTTTGTTTGTGAGCAACTGATTGTTTCTTCCTAAATGGATTGTTTTGCATTTGTCCTTATTGAATTTCATTCTATTTAATTCAAACTATTTCTCTAGTTTGTCCAGATCACTTTGAATTTTAATTCTATCTTCCGAAGCACTTTCAACCCTTTCCAGCTCGATATCATTTGAAAACTTCAAGTATACTCTCTATGCCATTTTCTAAATCATTGAAGATAAAATTGAACAAAGCAGGACACAGAACTGATCCCTGTGGGATCCCACTCAATCTTGCTTGACTTCCAGCTTGACTCTTTGGGAATGGTTTTCCAGCCACAGTAGTTCCTCACAGACTATATTTCTACCAGGCTTTGGTATAAAACTTCCCCACCAAAATCTTAAAACCCTAGATTTTGGGAATAAAACTTCCGCTGCCACCACCCAAGTATTGATGTGAAAAATCAGGGGAGAGTTCACTTGGGAAATCTCAGCCCTAAAGTACAAAGCAGGACACAACCATTAACCAATGCCAGGTTAATAAAAGAAAAGAGAAAACATTTATTATCACCACAATATTCCTGTTGCAAGCATAATAACTAGATGGAAAAGTAACAAATAATATACCCATGGAGAAACTCCATGGGCCTAGAACTTAGTTACAAAGAAAAGCCAAACATCTTTTAAAAAGTGCACAGACATCAGATCCCATACCCAAAACATAAAACAATAAAACCTAATGGATTTATCTAAACTTTTACCCTACTTACAGAAAGTGAAGAAAGAGTCTTTTCTTGGAGGGAGACATAGTGTCTGCCCCCTCAATAGCTGGAGAGAACTGCCCCCAGAACAAAGGAGGGAAAAACCAAAATTTCCTTTGTCCCAGTTTGAAATTCCTACCTACATTCCTATTGGCCACTTCACCTGTCTACGTAAAGGACATAGTTAACCCCTTAGTCCCCAGGCTGCTGGCTAACCCTCATGATCATGACACCCCCGTACACATTCTTCCCATGGGATCTTAACTACTAACTCCACATAATTTTGCTTGAAATCCATTGTCTTTTTTTTCTGCTGTTTTCTCTCCTACTATGCCTAAGAATCATACACTTTCACTTCTCCTTGGAGAAGAGAGGAAGGAACAGTGCTTTTCTATAGAACAAATAACTACCATATAGAACAATTAAATTATCTTGAACTGGTGACTCTAGTCAACTGAGTGACATGTTTGCTTACTGAGCCTCCACTTCAGAGAGATGCTGAGGGGGTCAAAGAACATACTTAATAAATGCTACTTATTGTTATTAACTAGCTCTCAAGGGAAACCACTTGCTCTACAGGATCTGTGTTGAATTTGTGGGAAAATGATGAGAAAATATATAGCGAGACAAACTCAGACAGCTGAGAGATCAAAAGTGAAAATATTTCATTATACAAATAGACATTTTAGTCCTACACCAATCTTCATTTAACAAGCACTTTTTTCCCTTTTCTAAAAAATGTCTATTCTGTAATGGGTTCTAGCTCTAAAGACTATTAGCATAGGCAGAACCAAACCTGGGACCTCTGGAGTTTTGTGCATGTGCCTCTACTGCTTTTGTGTTTTATTGTTTAATAGTGTATCTGCTTGAGCCTTTGCAATGAGAAATAACTGGGGGAAAGACTCTTACAATTGGCACATTTCAACGCTGTCTGGATTGAGTGTTAATCTTGGGGCAGACATCCCAAACTGGTGATATGTTCTTGAAGTGGTGCAGTAACCCACTCCAACAGGGCAGGACCAGATTAACATTTTGTAGGCTTGCCACCAAATATATTTGTGGTCCCCATGTAGTCATTATTGGCCCCTTGTAAATGTGGGCCTGGTGTGGCAGTGCTATAATATACCTGGTACAGGGTCTCAGAAGCATTTATCATTTTGATCACACACCTCTGCAAGATTGTATGTACTTCTATACACAGCTTCATCAGCCCCCAGTTTTTCTCATTGAGCCATGTGGGTTTACCAGTGTCCACAGTGAGTAGAAATTTCAGTCTACAACTACACTGCAGCACTATTTAGAGATATCGGAGGTATATATTACGTATTCCACGTCTTTTGAGCACACCCATTATTTCTAAATATAACAGGCTCGGTATTCTGACATCCCTGTAAATCTCATTCCACGAGGAATAAGGGACATGGGCAGGCCTGGTTTCCGCACTTGACCTGCACCTTGCCACAAAGAAGCATGGCCTTTACTGACTGCAGCTTGTCCTTGAGGCAAGGGGCTAGACTTTGGGGTTTCACCTGGCCTCTGAGGTTTCCATGGTCCAGAAAGCAATGTGGGTCCAGATAAAAAAAGTGGAGACAGGAGAGTGGAGTGATGACTGGCGAGACACTGACCAGAAGAGGGTATGCTCCATGGACTGAGCTAATTCCCAACATGATGATGGTGAATCAAACTGTTACAATTCTGTAACACCAACCCGGGTCTAAATGTAATTCCCACAGTACCACAATGGAGTCACAGATAGTTCCCTTAGCTATTCCAGTCTATTTTGCTACCTGGGCAATCTTGATTATGTGATAAATGGACATTTACATAAAAAATCACAAGGATTCAAGGTAAATCCATGTCCCAAGGGACCAGTTCATGCAGATCAAATTGCATCCTAGATCTCGCACCAAAGGCTATGTCTACATTACAAAGTAAAGTTGGAAAAAGATACACAAATTGCAAACCTCAATTTGCGTATCTTCTTCCGCTTTTTTCAGAAGAAGCTTTTCCGAAATTTGGCTCGTCTACATGGGGCCAAATTTCAGAAAAACTTCCTCTTTCAAAACATCCCTTATTCCTCATGCATTGAGGAATACAGGGATGCCGAAAGAACACATCTGCTTTTTCGGAAACTGTTCTGAAAAAGCAGACACACTCCTTGGATGTGGCAGAGCTTTTCCAGGAAACCTCTGCTTTTGTTGTCATTGCCACCTCCTCCCTAGAGTTGTTTTTACCCAGCTGCCAAGCTAAAATGCTTACTGACCAACCCCTTTAGTAACAGTCTGTAGGACAGCACTAAAGGAAAGAGGTGAATACATAGAAAAGTCCTCATGCTTGTAAACACTGAGGTTCAGATTCCCCCAGAGGTGCCTAGAAAATAACTAGAACAACAATGAGACCCGCAAAGCCTGAGATAAGCACCTATGTCTCCTCATTCATTGTACAGGGAGATGAGATACCTAAGATTGTGATCCACAAATGTTAGAGTTCCCTAAAGTAGACTTACCAGCATTCAGGGTATACCCTAAACTGGACTTAGGGTCATCCCAACGATCTGGATTTAGGCATCTATCTCTACTGGAAGTCTTTAGCTGGAAGGCCCTCTAGTGAAATCAGGCAGCTGGCAGCTTAGGAGCCTAAATAAATTCTTGTGAGAATGAGTTAGATGTCTGCCTCACTCCACGCAGCATGACCAGAGCAAGAGGAACAGCCCAGTAACTTTTAGTATAGTGGTTAGAATACTCCCCTGGATGTAAAAGATCCAGATTCATTTCCTCCTTCTGTCTGAGGTGACAAAAGGATGTGAACAGGGGGATTCCACCTCACAGGAGAAACCACTGAGCCATGAAATGGGTCTCAAGTTTGCTTGTCAAAGTTGTTTCACTATGTATAAATACTGAAAACAGTGTGCTAGAGGAAACAGAGTGACTAAATTGACAAACCAGTTGTTAGGGCAACCACTTGGGAAGTGGGTAAACCAAGGTCTTAGTCCTTTTGTCCCAATGATTCCTTAATAATTTATCCAAAGTGCAAGAGTTTCAAAAGTTTAGCCCAGGATAGGTATTAAGCGGCCCACAAGCTGGATGCAATTTGCCAGGGTTAGCCCATGGCAGGCTGCCTGACCCTTTATTTACCTGAGCATCTACAGGTGCAGCCTCTCACAGATCTTGATAGCTGTGTTTCACTATTCCCAGGCAATAGGCGCTGTGGGAAGCAACAGGCAATGGGATCGGTGATCTATGGCCAACAGGAACTGCAAGCAGCCATATCCGTGGACAGGCAAGTAAATAAAGTGGCCATCAGCTGGCCAGGGGCTAGCCCGGGCGAACTGTATCTGGCCCATGGGCTGCTTATTGACCACCCCTCCTTTAGCCAGAGGGCATTCCATATCAGAAAACCCATTGCTCAGTGCTAAGAGCATCCTTCCAAGAGATCCTAGTTCAAATGGTTTTTCCCTATCCAACAGAGGAATGAATGCTACACGCGGCATGGAATAGGTAGTTCGAATTAGGATCTCTAATTTGAACTACCGGTACACTTCGTTCCACGCTACACGTGGCTCCGTGTAGCTGCGGGCACGGAGTTTGACCTAAGGGGATTTAAAAATGGCGCCCACCCAGCAAGATGCAAATAAAGCCCGGGATATTTAAATCCCGGGCTTCATTTGCAACTTCGAATGCCTACATTAGCCACCCTAGTTCGAACTAGGGTGGTAGTGTAGACATACCCTGGGAGAAATACTCTCTCCTAAAATCATGAGAGAACCTAAATAAAAGGGAAAAATCCATCAATTTTTCTCAATGAAAAGGTTTTTCAATGAGTAAATGAGAGCTTTTCTGGCAAATATTAATCTAAAACCAAAATTATTTCACCAAAAGCCAAATTTTGGCTCTGAACAAAAGCAAAAATGTCAGTGGATGTTCTCATTTTTCAGCTAGTTCTCAATGTAAGTTTTATATTTGGGGTGGAAATGTGTAAATGGCAAGCCCATACTGTGTTTCACTCTCTTTAAATGAGTGAAACAAAACACAAAAGTTGCTTTATATATGAATACAAAACACTTTGGTTTCAAGTCTTCATGTAACTGAAATTTAAATTCCTGTGGTTGCCACTCTAATGATGTTTAAATGTATATCTGCTGCATTTTAGGCCACGTCTATACTTACCAGCAGATCGACACCCTGGAGGTCAATCTTCTGGTGTTTGATTTAGTGTCTCTAGTAAGGGCCTATTAAATTGAATGCTGAGGGTACACCCATTGGTGCTGGTACTCCTCCTCACAAGGAGTAAAGGAAGCTGATGGGAACATTTCTCCCATCAACCTTCCACTGTGGGGATGGTGCCAAAGTTTGAATTAAGGTACATTGACTCCAGATATGCAATTATTGTAGCTGTAGTTGTGTATCTGTAGGGGTCAATTGCGGAAGAACTCTGTACGTGTGAAGTATAGGGGTGGTGAGGCCTGCATTCTCCCCCCCTTTTCCCATTTCCCCCCCCCCCACTTCCCTACTACTGATGAGCCAGAAGCAAGCCTCTAGGAACATACGCCATTGTAGCAACAACAGATTGTAGATAAGGGCAGGAACATAACAATCATGTTTACCTAAATGTACTGATCATGTAAACAAAGTCAAAGGACAAGCAGTACAACTGAGCCATACTGTAACGGGTAACAAGCAATGAGTAACCCCCGGATATTTCCAAACTGCCACAAACAAGGTGGAGACACAGTATTTAAAGCTGCACCAGAGCACAGCAATTGGGACCTCACCGATGGGCTTTGGGTACCGGTGCCTCAGAAGCTGAGACAACCTCCCACTTCATCTGCAGCCGACTCGGGATCCCCGGTTAGCAGGAAGGGACATAAGATATGCCGCTTCTTTGTTATGTTGTCCTTCTAGTTAAGGGGTGCCTCTGTTAGCTGTCAGGAAATAAACTACTTGTGTTTGACAGATACCTGTGTAGTGTCCTTTGTACTTTGAGAACCTAGTGTTGGACCTCAGACTTACTCTTGCCGACAACATTTTGGTGCAACGAGCATGGTTCTCTTGGTACAAATCGCTCAGCATATGGAAGAAGGGGAAGCAGATGGGCGAGGGAGAGAGTAGGGTGGAGCGCCAAATTCTAGGCTGGCCGTGCACATCAGCCTGGGGTTCGGTTGCTCAAATCTGGTATGATGTAATGCCTGCCATGCGGTTTGAGGGGGAGCTAGCTGATGGGATCAGTCCCGCTGATATCCAAAAGGTGCTGGAGGCGTTGGAAGTGCATAAGAAGGATAAAGGGGTGTGTCAGGCCGGATGGCTATTCCTAAGCGCACTCCGCAGTGTATGTGAAGAGGAAAAGGAGTAAACTATGTTTTTGAAGCAAGTATTGAAAAAGTTTAGGCATGGCCCATGGTCTGATAATACTTTAGCTTGTTTATATGATGCAGACCTTGAAAGCAAATTGGCAAACGTTTATAAACCCTTAATCTCACCCAAAAGTACTGCTGCAGTCTGTCTGTTATCAAAAACCCTGTACTGAGGAGTTTTTTAAGAAAAATTAGCTGACTGTAAAAATGAACATTTGGATTTACCAGAGTAAAGGAATCAAAAGGTATGATAGCTAATCAAGGAGCCCATCCTTCTTACTGAATTAGTAATGGACAAAACCTGTGTCCCTGGAAAGGAGCCATTTAGCAGGAAAAGCAGAATCAGGTTCAGACCATAAGAAGGAATAAGCATGTGTTAAGGAGGTAACAGGTTTGGGGCCCTGTGTGGGCATAGTAGAAAGAATAATGAAAGCAGTAGTACAGGCATTGGAAAGTTAAATTACTGGGAAGTGATTAAGGGTATGAGAAGGTAAGAAGTTGACTCCTTGGGAGTGTGGAAGGAATTAAGCAATTGTGGTAATGTGTTGAAAGGAAATCTGCTATAATCATAGGGGTGTGCCGGGTGTGCCCAGGCACACCCTAATGTCTCGGGCCGGCTAGCGGCTGCTGGAGGAGGAGAGGGATTTGTGACGAGGTGCTGCAGCCCCTCACTTTAAATTCTCCATTGCCATCAACACGGCACTGTGGAGCAGAGAGAGCACATGCGCAGCGTGCTCAAACACCACGCGAAAGGTAAGACGCCCGGTTGTGGCATGACGTCACAGCCTGGGACTTTCAGAAGCAGCTGGGGCTGGGGCTGGGGCCTGAAAACGCCGGCCGGCCGGAGCTATTTTTGCTCCCCGGGCCTGGCAGCACCACCCTTTGTGCACCCGGGGGCACCCCCGCCCAGCCCAGCAGCACCACGCAGCACCCCGGGGATACCCCCGCCCAGCCCGGCAGCACTGCGCGGCCCCCCTGAGGCGCCCCCACCTGGCCCTGCAGCACCGTGTGGGGCCCCAGGGATGCCCCTGTCCAGCCTCACCTCCCCGGGGACACCCCTGCCCAGCCCGGCAGCACCGCGCGGCCCCCCTGAGGTGCCCTGGAGGTGCCCCCGCCCGGCCCAGAAGCACCGCGCAGCGCCCTGGGGGTGCCCTGACTAGGGCCTGGCCAGCCTGTAGCTTGGGCTAGCTCTGACTCCAGCTCCAGGAATCGGAAGGCAGAAGCCGAAGGTAAGGGAGGGGAGGGGGAAAAAATAAGAGGAAGGGGTGGGAGAGGAAGGGGCTTGTGCTGAGGGGAAGCGGGCAGGTCAGGAGAAGAAAGGGGAAAGCACTAAGGGACAGAGTAGAGGAGAGACAAATGTCAGGGGGCCAAGTGGAGACAATGAGGAAAAGGGCAAGAGGGGAGATGTCAATGGGAGCGGGGACAGGGTGATGCTGGGAGAGGAGAGGGTAAGGGCATTGGGGGCATGAGAAAGGCGGGGATGGAGCAAGGCATATGTGAGGGCACAGGGGCATGAGGGGAATGGGGGCAGAGGGTGGTGAGGGAGTGGGCATCAGGGAAAAAGAGGGCAAAGGGGGCAGGGGCAGTAAGGGAAGGGGGAGGCACCAGGAGGGTGCAGGGCTAAGGCAAGGTTCAGGTGCCAGGGGATTCTGGGGGTGAAGCAGAAGGGCAGACATCTGCAGGGGAGAGACCAGCACCAGAGAAGAGAGGCAGGGCAGGTGTGTAGAGGGAGGTGTTAGGAGAGGGGATGAGGAGAGGTAGCTCACATGATCAGAGTGAGGCTACTGGAGGAGTGGGCACAGGGGGAGAGAGAAGGGCTGGTGGACGGGGGCAGGTCTCAGGAAGGCTGAGGGCAGTGAGAAGGGCAGGAGTCAGGACAGCAGACGTGGGTGAGGGGTTGGGGGGCAGCAGGCACCAGGGGAGCTGATGGAGCAAGGGGAGGAGACATGGTAGCAGAGGGAAAAGGTAGAGGTTTATGAGATATTTATTAATAACAGTGGCACATCCAAACAAGCCACATGAACTCAGTACTGGTGCACAACACAAAATTCATTCTGTTCATGGGAGGAAACTCTTAGGGTATGTCTACACTACCACCCTAGTTCGAACTAGGGTGGTTAATGTAGGCATTCGAAGTTGCAAATGAAGCCCGGGATTTAAATATCCCGGGCTTCATTTGCATCTTGCCGGGCGGGCGCCATTTTTAAATCCCCTTAGGTCGAACTCCGTGCCCGCGGCTACACGTGGCACGGAGTAGGTAGTTCGAATTAGGATCTCTAATTCGAACTACCGGTACACCTCGTTCCATGAGGAGTAACGGTAGTTAGAATTAGAGATCCTAATTCGAACTACCTACTCCATGCCGTGTGTAGCCGCGGGCACGGAGTTCGACCTAAGGGGATTTAAAAATGGTGCCCGCCCGGCAAGATGCAAATGAAGCCCGGGATATTTAAATCCCGGGCTTCATTTGCAACTTCGAATGCCTACATTAACCACCCTAGTTCGAACTAGGGTGGTAGTGTAGACATACCCTTAGAGGGAACACTTCCTCCAGCCTCTCTGCCCCCGAGTTAATGTCACACACATTGGGGTAATGCAACTGCAGGATAGTTGCATGAGGGGAGCTGGGGAGGGGCAAACTCATCCCTATTGGTAGGAGGATGGTTGGAAAAGTCCTTAGAGGGGGGTCACATGATACGATTTCCTTCTGGTCATGTGTCCATCTTGCCTGGAGAGTATTACCTCCAGAGGTGTGGCCAATGGGGGTCGGGGCGTGGTTAATAGGGTCAGGTCTATTAATACTTTAACGACTCTGTCTAGGTTCAAGGTGGCTGTTACCAAGAAACTAGCACGTGCAGAGCTGGTCCAAATAAATGGTACCTCCTGGTATGTGGCTGCCCAGAACCACTCCATTGAGTTAAATGGAAAGCTCTGCCCCTCAACACACCTATCCGTGTGCATGACAGTCCCTTGCAGGGCAATCCTGACCATTGATAGGGTGCGGCTCTACCGTACTCCACTAATGACGGGTAACCTAACATGGGATCTGGAATGGCACTACGGCAGTAAGTACCTAGAGGAGGGCCTACTGTCCCTGCAGGCGAAGATCGAGGAGTTGGTGGCCGAGGCCCAGAGACGCATTCAGGAAGGCTGACTGAGGTACACTCAGATAGGGGAAACCGTGGACCAGGCTAATACCAAGTATTCCAAGGCCCTAAACCAGGCAGTGGAGGTTAAAGCTATAGTCATGGGCAGTGCCATCTCGGGGGACGGAATACCCTGGGGCTGAATTTGGGTGTTGTTTTGCCAGATTATGTGGGGTGTATCGATTATAACATTCCTACTGGTATTAGTGCTCTACCAACGGTTCCAAAGTAAGCTAAAAACATTAAAATTGCTGTATTTAACCTGGTGGGTTAAAGAACCCTAGGTTAAGAGAAGGGAACGTAGGAACAGGTTTTTAACCCACTGTAGCCAGTAGCCCTTTGATATATAGGTAAAACCTTAAACTATGATCTATGGCTAAGCTGTCCCCTCAGAAACCTGCTGTTCAGTTGGAGCAAAGAGACAAGGCCTAGCAGGCCTAGCTAAAGCCAAAACAGATAACAGGAAGCTTGAAGAAAATAGGCTGGACACAGAAAAGCAGCCCCTTTTGTTTATAAGCTAGGCAGCACAACACCAAACGGAAACCCATAACTGAATACCACTATCATGAATTTCACATATATGCTCAAGTTTACGGCCCTGCGAGGTGCCCCACAGTCTGCATGGGAAAAAGACACCCAGCTGCCCTCTTAAGGCCAACCACGAATTGTTGCTAAAGAACTTGAAATAGCACCCCCCTTTCACGAGCCCAACTTGCTAATTTACCAAAGACATATCATAAACAATTCCTGCTGCGTATCTTTCTTTGTTTTGTTTTTCCTTTTTACCCCCAGACAAGCACCTATGGACCATACCTATCACCTATTGGGAAGACACCGTTACCACTCCTATGCATCCCAATCAGAATATGGGGGCTTGTCCCGGGATCCAAGCTTGTGAGCTAATATGGAGCTGGAGACTGACATCCAAAGAGAGGCACGCTTGTGTAAATGCCCCAGAATGAATGGATGTGTCCCTTTAAACACCACATTCTGGATCCTTGTAGAATAGAAATTGATACAGTGGGGGAGTGTGTTATGGATTGTATATTCAATCAGACCACTGTGGTACTCACTAATTATGTGGGGTGCTTATGTGTGGTATCTACTACACCTTTTACCTGGAGTAACCAGACAGCCAGTATACCTCCCATCCGTGAATACAGGTGCAGTGCCCCACAACCCAGGTGTGGAATGTAGGGGTCAATTGTGGAAGAACTCTGTACGTGTGAAGTATAGGGGTGGTGAGGCCTGCATTCTCCCCCACTTTTTCCATCCCCCCCCCTTCCGTATTACTGATGAGCCTCTAGGAACATACGCCATTGTAGCAAGAATGAATTGGAGATAAGGGCGGGAACATAACATTCATGTTTACCTAAATGTACTGATCATGTAAACAAAGTCAAAGGACAAGCAGTACAACTGAGCCATACTGTAACAAGCAATAAGTAACCCCGGGATATTTCCAAACTGCCACAAACAAGGTAGAGACACAGTATTTAAAGCTGCACCAGAGCACAGCAATTGGGACCTCACCGATGGGCTTTGGGTACCGGTGCCTCGGAAGCTGAGACAGTCTCCCACTTCATCCGCAGCCGAAATGGGGTTCCCGGCTAGCCGAAGGGATGTAAGAAATGCCGCTTTTCCTATCATGTTGTTCTTTTAATTAAGGGGCTGTAGTCCTTAGAGTAGACCTGGCTATAGTCTAAGATTCCAAATACATAGCAAGTATGGGTGCTTTCCATTCACATTGTACAACTAGGGTCTGCATAGCAATAGAACGTTTAATTTACTTTAGCCCTAGAGCTGACCAAAAATATTCTATTGTTCAGTCTTTCAGTAGGACACTGGTTTTCTGACTTTATGGAGTTTTTCAGAGAGTCTGAAAATATCAGCTAAAATGGCATCAAAGTGCCAGGCTCACAGGAATTGCATTTCAGATATTTTATGCTCCTATTTTCCCTCAGGTCACATTCTTTGGTCAGACATCTTTTATAATGCACCACAGCCAAGGATTCTTAGGATATGCACTCTTCCTTCACCAATGGGGAGAACATAGTGGCTACGTCTACATTGGCAAGATTTTGCGCAAATACTCTTTAACATAAGAGTTTTTGCGTTAGAGTATTTGAGTAAGAGAGCGTCTACACTGGCATCTGCCTTTGCGCAAAAGATGTGCTTTTGCGCAAGAGCATCCGTGCCAGTGTAGACGCTCTCTTGCGCAAGAAAGCTCCGATGGCCATTTAAACCATTGGGCTTTCTTGCGCAAGAAATTCATGTTGCCTGTCTACACTGGCCTCTTGCACAAGAACAGTTGCACAAGAGGGCTTATCCCTGAGCGGGAGCGTCAGAGTATTTGCGCAAGAAGTCCTGATTTCATACATTAGAACGTCAGTGTTCTTGCGCAAGTACTCGCGGCCAGTGTAGACAAGTAGCAAGTTTTTGCGCAAAAGCAGCCGCTTTTGTGCAAAATCTTGCCAATGTAGACGTAGCCAGTGGGTGTTGAGGAAGATATAGTTCAACCAGGGAAGCAAGTCTGTAGAGGAGAATGAGCGCATAAGCCACCAAAACTCATAAGAAGTCCTGAAGTGCCATTCTGAATAGAAATATTTTAATTTTTGGTCCAAATACCTCATCAAAAGGCCAACAATCAAGTGAAAAAACTTTACTTTGGTCAATTTTCCACATGTAGAAAAACTATATTGTTTTCAACCACGTCAACTTACAGGCTATGTTTTTTTAAATAATATTTTGAAAGAAATGTTAAACCAAATTGTTCACCATAGTGTGCTTTAGGAATTTTAACTCACCCAATGAGATTCTGAAACCAGATCCTTGCTTTCTTCACACATCTATTGTAAAAGTTGCATAACAAGATTTAGCATAAGTAGCAGGTTCAAACTGCTTTGAGTCCAATCCCACTCTCTGACTATCCTTTATGACAAACTATCTCCCTGAATTTTAAATATAGACGATTTTATTTATTCTGAAATATTTAAATCTAAATACTACAAGATTCAGACCCTCACATGGTACAAATAACAACTAAGATAAAAAATATTTAGGTCTATACAAGTAACTTCTAGTCATTTAACAACTGACTTATCTTTACAACAGACAGCCCTACTTCACCTACCAAAGGCTTTTCTGTGTGGTTATATCAAACTATTATGCAGCTGAGAATCTGTCTACAGTCTGTACTACATGTTTGCACAAGAAAATTATAAAGACTCCAACTCAGGAAAAAAAGAGCAATAACGTAAATATCCTGTTACTACTGAACAGTAGTAATAGTCAAATGATAGCATTTATAAACAGAAAAATAATTAACCTAGCAATACAAAAGGAATACAGTTATCCACAGTGGAAGCCTAATCTAAATTTAGCCTCCAGTGCAGAGCAGTCTGGCATATATGAGAATTTTAGTCTATTTTTTTCTATTTTTGTATTGTAACTATTATATGCTAATTTTGCATTGTTATAGCAGCCTCTTGAAAATAATTATGCTGAAGCTATAGGTAAAGAGAAATTTAAAACAAAAGACTGAAGTGCAGTAATTTTAGAGAAGACAACACAAACAGTGGTGTCCCCTTATTCAACAGATTTGTCCTCTTAAGTAGTTAGTCATTTCTTTGCTTTCTTTAGTAGAGATCTTGGTCATTTCTACCCCTCACAGTGCTGTAAATCAGACACATCTGAGGATCTGAACAATAGTCAGCTAAAGTCAAAGCCCTAGGTTGAGTGTGGGGCTGGAATTGAATAGACTTAGTTTAGTTGTTGAATGAGCAAATTTGAACTGAATGGATAGTGGCCTGTACAGGTTTCCAGTGCCACTTGTGTTTTGATTGGCTTCTCTTTATAGACTTCTCTTTATATAACCTGATGTATATATTTGTTCACATTCATGTACAACTGAATGCTTTCTGACATGAATGTTTTTCATGCCTAACAGTTATGTAAACACATTTAATCTGTGAATGAACATAAAAAGCAAGTGCATTTCAGTAGAAAAAACTGAAGGTCAGTATGTCCTATTATTACACACAAAACCACATTTAAAACACATTAGCTTTGTGACACCAATTGGAAAGGACAGGAAATTGCACATTAAGGAATAAGTGGTGCCCTGAACTCAATGATTATCCATGATAGCATGAGTTAAGACAGAAATATCAGCCTAACTTTGAATTGCCTTGCTTTTATTGTGAGGAATTATATTTGGGGCAGGACCCTAAAGATTAAATAATCCTGTTAATCTGTAGGATATTTTCTAGTGCTTTACCTACTTCTAAACAGGGCTGGCTTTACCATGAGGCGAACTGAGGTGGCCACCTCAAGTGCCAGACTGTGTGTGTGTGGGTGGGGGGAGGGGCGCCACTATGACCCAGAGTGTAGAAAATTGTGTCTGCTGCTGGTGCATATGTATTCTCTCTTCTCTAGAGTAGAACAGGAAGAAGGCAGAATTGAGACCTTTCAAAGTTTTGGCCCAAGCAAGGGGGCATCATTTGAGCTCTCCGCCTCAGGTGCCAAAATGTTGTGAGCTGGCCCTGCTTCTAAATATCTCAGACAATGGGGACCCAAATAATTACTAACCCAAACAGATCACACCTGTTCAATAATATAGTTTAAAGTCCAAGTGCAGATATCTAAATATATACATACACAATTCAGATGGATAGTTATACGTGCTGTTACTCAATTTATGAATGTACAAAGGTGGCATGATGGTTCATCATTATATCTTATGGATACAAGTTAGGTGTTCACACTTTAAAATAGTCATGAATAGGCTTAGCAATTTGAAATGGAATAATCAACTCCATACCCCTCAAATGACTAACACTTTAATCAGTGAAAACTCTGTATGTGACTGAAATTCAGTTTAGAAACAGCTAAAAGTGGAGGTGGGGAAGGAGGCATGCCTTGTAGAATCACTCATCTGTTTCTGGGAAAAGTAGAAATAGATACTGGTCTGGTTGTGTCCAAAATAATACAATAGAAAATTCCTAGATTTTCCTAAACAAAGAAAATCTTGGGCCAGCATTTTGTTCTATTACATTTGCATGACATGTTGTCACTTTCAATCCACTTTTTGCAAGCCGTGTGTCTGTACAGCACCATGTTTAAACATTTGTGACATGCTATGCCTACTTTGTATGCTTTCATTTTCAAAGTGAATTCAGGTTGGTTGGTGAGACTTTCTTGGTAAAGGCCAAAACCGTACTGACATTCTTTTCATTGAACCTTACCTAGTGAAGTCTGCCTCAGATACTCTTTTAGGCCTGATCTACACTAGGACCACCCCCCGTCAAATTTGTAAGTGATGTGTCCACACTACCAAGCCCATTATTCCAGAATAAGGGGTTATGGAATTCAAACTCTGTAGTCCTGCTTTTCATGAGGAGTAACACTATTCCTGAACTTGAAAGTCTGAAATAACATTAGAGTGGATGCTCCAGTGCCACTAATTTGAACTAATTGGCCTCTGGGAGGACTCATGGAGCTCCTCAGAGTGTTTCCCGGGGCACTGAGACCGAGGTAGCACATCCACACTAACGGAACTTGCCTCGGACTACATTTGATTCTTCCCTGTAGTGAGGACATGGAAGTTTGAATGTGTAAAATCGGGTGACCTGAAATCAAACTTTGTAAATTCAAAATAATCTCCTAGTGTAGACATGGCCTTAGTGTGAAGAAAGAACTTGTTAAGCAGGGATTAGATCTCTGAATCTTCAAAAATGACTGACATCCTTGATGTAAAAACCAGATCCAAATAACAGTGGTAGTATAGTAACTTCAGTGTTTTTTGGATGAGGTCCTTGATAAAACAGGGGTGTCAATCATAATGACCTCATCCTAAGACCAATGACGACAGTGAAAAAACTGAAATTGTAATGATAACAGTGCACTTCAGTGGGTGTGAACTTGATTTTTAAGTGAGGAATTGATTAGGTTTTCAGTTATGGTATGTCATCCAGAACATAGTCTTTGACCAATCTAAATTGAGTAAAGGTCAGAGCATTTGGTAGTAAATCAAACGGAAGATTAAACATCTGAAAGTGTGTATCATTGTGAACCTAGGTCTCACTTTTTGGAAAGTTGAAAGTTATATAGTATAACATATTACAACTAAAAAGCAAACTCTAGTTACTTTGCAATATCAAAAAACAGGACTATGTAGCACTTTAAAGACTAACAAGATGGTTTATTAGGTGATGAGCTTTCGTGGGCTAGACCCACTTCCTCAGATCAAATTGTGGAAGAAAATAGGCATGACCATATATACCAAAGGGATACAATCCAAAAAAGTGAACACACATAAAAAAGGACAAATCAAATTTCAGAACAGACGGGGGATGGGGGGGGAAGGTAAATGTCTGTGAGCTAATGATATTAGAGGTGATAATTGGGGAAGCTATCTTTGTAATGGGTAAGGTAATTAGAGTCTTTGTTGAGACCTGGTAAAGTGTCAAATTTAAGCATGAATGACAGTTCAGAGGTTTCTCTTTCAAGCCTGTGTGAAAATGTCTTTGAAGCTTGAAGAGAACCCTGAACTGTCATTCATGCTAAATGACACTTTACGCCGGTCAAAGACTCTATTACACATTACAGATAGTTCCCCAAGTTTCACCTTCAACCTGTGTACAGACATTTACCTTCCCCCCCATCCCCTCTCTGTTCTGAAATTTGATTTGTCCCTTTTTATGTGTGTTCACTTTTTTGGATTGTATCCCTTTGGTATATATGGTCATGCCTATTTTCTTCCACAATTTGATCTGAGGAAGTGGGTCTGGCCCACGAAAGCTCATCACCTAATAAACCATCTTGTTAGTCTTTAAAGTGCTACATAGTCCTGTTTTTTGTTTCAGCTAGACTAGGCTAACACGGCTACATCTCTATTACTATTTTGCAATATCAGACAGCCTATATCTGGGCCTCTGTTTGGCTTCTTTGCCCATCATTATATAATAACTGCCTTTGCTTTGGGAAATGTTGAATGCCTCAGTACAGATGCCCCAATGGGAATGTAAAGCATGTGCCACTGAGCAGAAGGAAACCAACACTGCCGGTACGTCAGCAGGTGTCTCATGTTCATTGCTGTCTTCACTAGCTAAATATCTCAAAAACAAACATTTTGCTTGATTGTGAATATCCGCTTTCAGTCTTGACACTGTATGTGACAAAAGTCAAGTTAAGAAGGGTCTGTCAGGTGAACTCATGACAGCTGTATCTTCAGAAGATTTGACATTTCATTCTGTAGAAGAAAATTATTACACAGAATGAGAGAAGTACTTCAGAAACCCTGGCTGACCCTTTAAAACAGGACTTGAACAAATTTGCCTTAAAAAAAACTGCCTACATTTCTATTCTCACTTGACTTCTAGCTGAAACTGTCTGAGAGTAGTCTTTATTTTAAAAAAAAACCCTCTTCTAACATTGTGTATTTTTATTGTGTTAAAGCTGCATTTTCCCTCAATGTGAAATTATTTTTAGCCTCATCACACTGTCCCCATCTTCCCAAAACACTTAAGCTTTTAAGAAGTCAATCTTCCATCCATCTGCCATTATTTTGTATTGTAGCTAATGAAGTCAGATAAGGAGGTGAAGATGCAACATAATGATCAGTCTGCAAATAAAAACTCAATGTACATCTGTAACTCTCCTTGGAATTGCAGATTGTAAAAGCTTGAAGCACAAGTTTGTAATGCCTTAACAGGGTCTTATTAACAGGGATTATAATTAAACACTAATGTTATATTAGCACCTAGATGCCAGTCCAGGGGAGACCTTGTTGCATTTGGTTATGTGAAAGCAGAGAGTAGATAACATTGTCATTGAATATTTAGTCTTGAATTTGTAATGCATAACTACTACTACTACACACACATACACATATTGCATGTATGTGAATGTGCTGGAGCCATTGTAAAATATTGTCTGTATACAACTATTACTCTGTTGGGTCTCATATTGAAACTGCATAGAGCACCAGATTAAGGAGAGACTCCATTAGAAAGCCTTAAGTTCAGGAAAGGGATCATCCTGCTAGAAAAGAACAGTCATGATTTTTACAAAGGCAGAAGTGTTTTCTAACTCACCTGAGAGCATCACTTTACCTGCAGTGATGTACTACCATGTGTGAGTGGGGCTTACAGAAATAGTACATGGATAAAAAGGGAACAGATCAAGGTGGAGACAAAGAGCATGCTAGACATAGGAATCATTAGTGTAAGATGGCCTAAAGGCTTCCCCAGTTGCCTAGTCACAAAGAAAATGGGGATTTATTAATATAACATGGGAGCTGTGTCCAAGAGGCTGGTTAATCAGTATTAGGTGAGTTCCAGGACTTTTTTCTCTCAGATAAATTACAGCTGTTGCTAAATTAGTGAAACTTAGCTGGAACACAATACATGTGGGGAAGATATTGAAAAACCCAGGAAGCAAGTTTCAGGCCACATGGATTGACGCTCTGGAGGTTGACCTCGCATTTGATTTAGTGGGTCTTGTAAGGACCCACTAAATCAAACACTGAGGGTACCCCTGTCAGTGACAGAATTCCTATTCCTCACAAGGAGTAAGGAAAGTCAATGGGAGCATTTTTCCCATAAACCTCCCGTTGTGGGGATGGCACCAAATTTTTAATCAAGGTATATCAACTTCAGCTACACAATTAACATAGCTGGAGTTGCTTAATTCAAATTTATCCCCTTGTGTAGACCTGGCCTCAGTTAAGTTGTCCAAATGTACAAAGTGCAACAAAGATTCCCCAATCTGAGTTGTGGGTGGGTACCAAATCATCCAGATCTCCTGAAAGTGGAAGCTGAATGGTCCACTATTATTGGAGGCCATCTCTCTGGCTTGGTCTGGTTATTATCGGGCGGAAATGGTCTGATAGTTTTATGGTGGATCCTGGAGTTGCAAAAGATGGTTGGAGTAGCAACCATGAAGGTAAAGCTCACTCCTTTGCCAGTTTTAGTCAGCTGCTTTGTGTCCAATTCCCCCTTCTCTAGTTCTTTATTTTTAAGAAAGACCCACAGAGGGGGGAGATGGGCAGAATAATTAATCACTTCACTCTTTGTAAGTGAAACAGTGACAGAGCAAGTTGGTGGACTGAATCTTGGGAAGGAACATCAGAAGAGACTGTTGCCTTCATGATGCAGATACAGCTAATGGGCAAAATTGCTTTTGAGGTTCATTCCCAAGATTCAGTCTACCAAGTGACTCTGTCATTGTTTCACCTACAAAGAAAGAAGTAAGTACTGTGCTCAGTAAAACTTTGCAATCTTTGAAATTTCATGTTTCACATCTATTGATGAAACCTATGTTGAAAAAGAGAATCAATGGATATTGGATGACATGTACAATATTACTATTGTAAACTACTGAATGTAAAACCTAAAATTTAATAGGGCTTATAGTGGGACTATATGAAGTAATGATCTATCGAGATCAGTTGACACAAGGTCATGAAGTGTAGAATAGGAATATTTCCTGACTTGAGCAGATGAATTTATTGGCTATTGTAAGGAAGAGGCACTTGGAGTGAGTGTTTAGGATCAAATTAAGTTGTGAAGTTAATTTCTGTCAAGACCATTGTGAGGGCCAGTTTCACTGCCTATTAATTTATAAATGTAGCAGATTAATTGTACAGTAGAGGTACCAATTGGATGGTTATGTTAAACTTGTTTACAAGTATGAAATAACTCAGACTAAATGAATCTATAATTATATGGGGCCCACAGTAATTAACTATTTGTGATAGTCCAGTGCATAGCTCTGATGCATTACAAAAGACACATGAGGATGGGAAATCAGTGTGGTAAGTTGACATGGTTAGATGGGTAAAATAGATGATAGAGGGAGTTTAGGGAAGAGAAAAAGGGATTATATATTTAATATATAAAATTATATAAATGAATATATAAAATAAATATTAAATAATATATTTGCTATTTTATTAAATATTAATACAATAAGATATTTAATATTTAATATATAAAATATTAAAGGCCGGCTCCTCAGCTAACATATTTCAGCATAGTACTAGAGAGTCTATGGTGACTTATATCAGCTGAGAATCTGGCACAAATTCTGCACATGGATCAGCACACATAGGCTGCGTCTAGACTGGCATGATTTTCCGCAAATGCTTTTAACGGAAAAGTTTTCCGTTAAAAGCATTTGCGGAAAAGAGCGTCTAGATTGGCACGGACGCTTTTCCGCAAAAGCACTTTTTGCGGAAAAGCGTCCCTGGCCAATCTAGACGCACTTTTGCACAAGAAAGCCCCGATCGCCATTTTAGCCATCGGGACTTTTTTGCGCAAAACAATTCTGGGTTGTCTACACTGGCCCTCTTGCGCAAAAGCATTTGCGCAAGAGGGCTTTTGCCCGAACGGGAGCAACATAGTATTTGCGCAAGAACACTGACGATCATACATGAGATCGTCAGTGTTCTTGCGCAAATTCAAGTGGCCAGTGTAGACAGCTGGCAAGTTTTTCCGGAAAAGCGGCTGATTTTCCGGAAAAACTGGCCAGTCTAGACATAGCCATAGAGCCCCATTAAAGGTTTGCTGACTTCGTGTTGGCACCAGGTTCCACTGAAGCAGCTCTTATTGCAGGGTGAGATGAGTCAAATATTTCATGTTAAAGTGGTTTCAAAATAAGGTAACACTTTGCTAAAATGGGCTAAAAATTGAAAGTTTAAAGCATTCAAAACTATTGACTAACTGCAGCAATTTCAAGTCTTAGTGTAGAGAGTGGTTACAAGTCTAGTTCATGGACAAAGTCTAAAATAAGATGCAAGATATTTAGGCAAAACTACATAGCTTTTTCAAAAGAACCAATGGAAGGGGAAGTGATACAAGAATATAATTCAAATCTTCTTGTAACAATCTTGGGGTTTATTAAATAAAGTGAATAAGAAAGAAATAAAACAAACTATACTGTGTCTCTGGTGAACTGATGCATGGCTGTATGTGTTGTTCCTAACCCTCGCCTCCAGGACACACTTTGTATTTCCCACACTCACAGCATATTCCCTTCTGATTTAGAGACTCTCCCTCATAATCTTTTGACAGAACTGGTTCTATAGTTCTTGTAGAATTGAGACCTTTAACTGAGAGGAGTAGAAGTCAAAGCAAAGACCCTCTAGGCTGACTTTCCTGAATCCTGATAATCTGCTCTGAGGTACACTCTGGTTTTACCAATATAGTGAAAATATAAGGTTGAACAGTTGATTTCACTACATACTTAGACTTTGAAGATTGTATATTGTGCCAGGAAGTGGGGGATAGCCTAGATGCTAAAATAAGCAGCTATTTGCCTCCTTTCCCCAGGTTTTAGACAAATTAGGCTGATGCTATTAACTCTGAATTGTGCTGTCATTTTGGACCTGTCAGATGTCTGTTTCTTGTGCAGTGTTATTGACATTTTAATTTAAGGTTGAAGGTATCCTGTTGCAGAATTCTGATATAGTACTAGTGAAAACTGAAGGAAACTTCATATGATTATAGATATTGCCTTTATTACATCTGTTTGATAGCTCCATAGAAAACATCTGCCTGGAGAGCAGATGGTTTTCTGGGTTTGAAAAGCATTTCCCGTTTGTAATCTTAAGGAGGGATTAATTAAAATGTTGCTCTTTCCTATTCATATGTGGTTTGCCAGCTTATCAGCATGTCTGATTTCAGAACAAAAGGATGCAAGAAACTGTAATATTTTCCTTACTTTGGCATATGTGAAAATTGTATTCAGTTTAGTGAGGCAATCAACAATTTAATGAAATGATGCCAACGTATTTCCAAATACATGAACTGATATTCTGCCACATTTTTTTTAGACTCTCTGTATGAGACAAGCCATTTTGTTAAGTTCTTGAGAGGTTCTGAAAGGCAAGTTACATTGTACTTTTAATATAAATAGGAATAATGGGTTTTTCTGTGAAAGCAATGGATTCTATGAAAATGGATGTGCACATCCATTGGTTGGTTTATACAACTTCTGTACATTGGATATTTTAGGGCTAAAGCAGGTATCCTTTTTAATTTTGCTTGAGTTCTATTATGAGATTGGCACAATCTATAGAGGAAACAAATTTAGCTCTTGCATGTGGCTGACAAGATAAGATGGTATGTCACAAACAAACCTGAACATTATCTGCATCTTGGGGAGGAGGCTAGGATCTGTTCAATGCAGCCCTGTTATAGATCTTCTAACATGTGTCAACTCTTGTTCTAGTAACCAAAAATGACTGCTTGAAGTGATGACTCTAAAGTACTGACTTCCATTTGCACTCTCCTCTGCAATATCCTCTTCCTGATTAATATTTCAAGGCATAAACTAGTTATGTGTTAAATATTTAAAGATGGCTGATTTATTTTTGAGCAATTTCAATGTAACATGCATGGTATTTTTGGCCAGGTTCTGTCAGGCATTGATTGGCACTATCCCTGATGCTCAGAAACTAGAGCAAAAGCCCCATTCCAAAGGAGCAATGGGCATAGGTTGGCCACAGACAAAACTGTTGCTATTTTCCCAAATCTTTTAATAAAGAAGGATTGGTATGTTCTGATTTTTTTTTAGCTGAGATGAAAATAGACTGAAGTATTGCCTAATGTTGCTTACATAGCTTTATGCCAGAATCAGCATTTGTGCACAGAACACAGAATCCTGCAACTATCTTACTTGCCTATATACAGTCAAAGAGGTTTGTGTACACATCTATGTGGTTTAATCACTCCCCAATAATTCCAAGTGTAACTGACATTGCTAATCCCCACAGAGGAAGCCCACTTGAGGCTGGCTGAAAGCTGTTACCAAGTTCCTTTGGAGCAAGTTATCGTCTACAGAGAAAACAAAACTTTTTTCTTCCCATTCTTTCCCCTTTTAAGAACTGGAAGCATGAGGCAGGCTCTAGGCAGCATAGGAAGGAAAAGAGGGAGGCACTCTAAGCAAAGTTGCTTTTTCAATACCAGTCAAATCTTTCTCATAAGTTAGAGCAGACTTAAGGCAAGTCTGGCTTCCACAAACCCAAGAAATTGCTCCAGGAGGTTGGGATTGGTGAGCACAGTAGTGCTCTGTGCTTGCCCTCTTCATTCTAGTTATACAAGAAGACTGAAATCTAAATGGCTTTTCATGATGTTCTTATTTTCTAAGCTGACTCAGCCTGCAATGCAGTGTTTCTTAAACTTTTTAAGAGGGAGGAACACCAAACAATATTTTTTTTTATGAGAAACACCAAGGACTTTTTGTTGAGGGGGAAAAAAAAAAGAGGCCAGGGAAAAGTTATTGAGAAAAAAAAAGGGGGTCGGGAGGAAAGTTATTGAGGGGGGGAAGAAAGAAAAAAGTCACCTGTCCCTTTAAGGGTGGTCATTTTGAACTCTGTTGTTTTCAGTGGCATACCTCCAACTGCCTTGTGGCACACCAGTGTGCCATGGGACACAGTTTAAGAAACACTGCTATAATGCCGAGTATCGCCCTCATAAGTTTTGGTCTATGTAAACATAGAATTAAAAGTATTGGTGGGATGCTCCCAGATTTAAAGTTGACAATATAAAAAAGTATTTTGAGATGACTAATTTAAACAAAACTGTTGTTTGTTTTAAAATATGCTGAGGGCCACACAGACACAAATTCAATGAAATGAAAGCAATGACTCTAATGAAAACAAAAGTCACTATGTTCAAAGCTTGCCCCAAATAACTGAGGTCAGAACTCTTCCCAGATGATTTAAAATACATATATAGATGAAGTATTGGCATAGACCATGATCCTGCACTAATTATACAGCTACTATTATTGCAGGGAAAAAACTAGGGGAGACACATCTGACGTAAGACTCTCCTACCAACTCTAGGGGTATGTCTACATTTGCACCCTCTTTCGAGAGAGGGATGCAAATGAAGACATTGGAAATATCCCATGCTTCATTTGCATAATCGCGTTATGTTGCTATTTCAAAATAACAGACGCTGTTAAGACGCGGTTATTTTGAGAGAAAACTCTTCTTTTGAAATAACTGGTAAACCTCATTATATGAGGAATAAGGGTTATTTTGAGAGAAGGGTTTTCTCTCAAAATAACCGCATCTTAACAGCGTCTGTTATTTCAAAATAGCGTTATTTTGAAATAGCGCCATAACACAATTATGCAAATGAACCGCGGGATATTTAAATCCCAGCTTCATTTGCAATTTTGAATGTCTTCATTTGCATCTCTCTCTCAAAAGAGGGTGCAAATGTAGACATACCCTAGCAGAACACGAAAAAAGCCTTTCTCAATGAAACTTCAGAAAATGACTATGTGGGGCTCTGTATATATTTTGAAGCCAAATGTGAAATCTCTCTGAATACAAGCTGAACAGATCCTCTGCCCTGGGACACAGTGATTCAAAAAAGGCAGTGCCAGGCCCTTTAAATTGCTGTTGGAGCACCAGGCAGCATACTCCAGATTGTGCTGGCAGGGAGGGTGTGACACTCTCCCGGGGATGCTGAGGGCTGGCTGCCCCAGCCATGCTCCTTCCACCCAAGGCTCTGTCCCTTCTAGGAATGTAGAGTCAGGCCTCCCCATCTTGCCCAGGGGCCTGACAAATCTTGTCTGCCCCCTCACTCCCGAAGCTGAATGTGAGTCATGAAGTTTTTACCAGCTGAAAAACCATCAGATGCTGAATTATTTTCTGTTTGAATTTGCCTCTTTTTCAAACCCCAGGCTCTATTTATCCCCTCTCATGGAAATTAGCGAATTTCAGTATACAAACAGACCTCCCCAAAAGGGAAAACCAGTGCTTACCCCTTATTGCTAACATCTTAATGGGACAATTGATTTACACTGACTGCTTAATGTTTCATTATAGGAATCCAAAAATAAATGCTATAGAAGCTTATATTTTTTAGATTGGCCCCCTAATTCTGCTAATCTGGTTTACCGTCAAAGAAAGTATGACTGAATTCTCTCTTGTGATCAGAGTCTACTTGTCACTGAATACTTTATCTTCCTTAGCTGTCTGCACAATAGACCACCACAGAGCTGATTCTACAGTACTGCTCTGCCTATTCCAGAGGCTAGTACAAGTTGCTCAGCAAAGCACCTTCAAGACAAAACCACCTCCCACATCTTGCCATCATTTAGGCCAGTAGGGACAGTTTTTATAAATCATGGACTCACAGAGTGTCTTTGTCAGATCCATTGTTGCTAACTGTCCAACTGTCACTTAATTCCTCTAATTTCTCTGTCAGAAAAAAAGCTCTTATCCAGCATTAAGAAGGAACTCACAGGGGGAAAAAAGCATTGGAAAATAAGTCTGTAGTTCTCTGTTTAGGGTTTGATCTCCACTACAAAGCTTTATTGGTTAAAACTTGTTTTCTGTTGAGGCATCCTTGCATTCATCCTGAGCCTGATTAACACAGCTTGAGGCCCTGGGATAAAGTTCCTAAGTGGGGGGCCCTGCAGGCTAGATGCAGTGCACTTTCTTTTCATCCAGCAAGTCTTCACACTGCAGCCTGGACACCGGTACCTGAATCTCAGCATCTGTCCCACACACACACTACAACAGGATTGGAGTCATGAATACCAGCTCACTGGCATGCCCCTTCAGGTCCTAGTGATGGATGTTCAGGGAAACTGCGAGTGCTGTCTCAACCCCTCCTTCCCCCACTAGCTCTGCAACTCCCATTGGCTGGGAACTGCAGCCAATGGGAGCTATTGGCACCTATAGGCACAGGCAGCATGAACTACACAGAGCAGACTGGCCCCTCTGCCTTGTCTGGCATGTCTTGCCCCACCCCTTGGGGAGTAGAATACCACAGAGTGAGGGCAGGCAGGGATCTTGTCTTTAGTCCCAAAGTACCTACAACCGGGAACTGCCTGAGTTAAGCACCTCCTGGCTGGACCTTGAACCCTGCACCAACCACCCCTCTGCCTCAGGTCAGAGCCCCTCCTTCACCCTACATACATGTCCCATCACTGAGCCCCCTCCCTCCCAGAATCCACCCCCTGAACCTCTGCTGCACCCCAGCACTGACCCCACTCTAGCACTCCATCTCCAGGGCTCCCACAAAATCTAATAGCCCTGGCCCTACAGGAGAGTTAATCTGACCCTGCATGCATCCATGCTGAAGTTTTGCCATCAGTTAATCCCCTTTCCCAGGTAGCAAGAGTCTTAGGGTATATCTACACTACAGTGCTAATTCGAACTAACTTATTTCAAATTAGTTAATTCAAAATAAGCGAATTCGAAATAACGCATCTAGACCTAAAAATTAATTCGAATTAGCATTTTGCTAATTCGAAATAGCATGTCCACATTGAGTGGACCTTGAATCGAAGGTAAGGCTGGCCGGAACCAGTGCCAAAAGGGCATCAGGGTCGGACTTAGTGTGTGGGGCTGCTGCCTCAGGCTAGCCAAGGGCTGTGCTTAAAGGGACTCAACCCCCCATCTCAGACAGACAGTTCTCAGGTTTCTCTGCTTGCTGGTCTACCTCGCTGAGGGACAGCAAAGCATTTGTGTCTCGGAGTGCTCTGCTTGCCCTCACTTGGGACACCACAGCACTCTGCAGCATGGAACCAGACCTGCCCCCGGGGACTCTGCTGCGTCTCGTGGACACGTTGCCGGCAGCCTGGCTGCACTGTCTGCAGGCTGCCATCCGGGAGGACCATTGAGGGGATGTCAGGGGGCCCTGCAGGAGAGCTTCCACCCTGAGGAGTGCTAACAGTCTCCCCGGTCTGCCCCACTGGGGGCTTGTGCCACATTCCTCCCTCTCGTCCTTCCACTTACCCTTCCCTAGCCCCCCCTTCCTGATATCAAATAAAAGACACGTATTTTCAAAAATAACAACTCTCTTTTTTCAACACAACTGGGGAGGGGGAATGAAACTGTGGGGAGACGGGGGAAAGGAGGCGGGAGAGGGCAGGAGAGAGGGTGGGAGCGGGGAGTGGGAAAACTGGGAGAAGGAGCTGGAAGGGGGAAGCAAGGAGAAGAATGGGGAGGGGAAACTTAGGGATCAGGGGTGGGGGTCTCGCTGGGCCAACCGCCTCCCAGCACGGCGAGGGAGGGGGCCTTGGCATCCCCGGGGGGATGGGGTGGAGGGTGAGGAGGTTGAGGTGGGGGTGTGGACATTGAGGAGGAGGGTGTGGATGTTGAGGAGGAAGAGGTGGGAGGGGGGGCAGGAGTGGGAGGAGGGACAGTTGTTGGGGGGGCAGCAGGCGCAGGACCGGCACAGGGCACCATGCTCTGCAGCAGGGCCTGCAGGGTAGCGTTTCTGGCTTGGTCCTCAGCCAGCTGCTCCTGGTGGAGCTGCAGGACTTCCCGCATCCAGGCCTCGACGGTGCGGTGCAGGGCTTGCAGGGCCCCCAGGTGCTGGTCCCAGTACTCCTGCCATGTGGTGGTGGTCCGGAGCAGGCCACGGGTGCGGCGGGAGCATGTCCCGGGTGGGGTGGTGCGCCCTGCATGAGCAGCTGGTGCAGCTGTAGAGAAAGAAGAGAAGTGGTCAGTTCTCCCCGGGGACACAGTGGATGATGCCCAGCCTCCCCCCTCCCCCCCGCGACGTGAGGGCGACCATGCCCTGCACTGTCAGAGCCGATGTGCTTGCACAGAGGCCATGGTCAGGATGTCTGGCTCTGCCCGGGAGTGGGAGCTGCCCCGAGACCGCACCCATGCCCCTGTGCTGTGTATAGTGTGGCCAGGGCGGGGGGGAGATGTCCCCTGCCTCCGTGTAGAGGGGGCGTGTGAAGGGAGGGCGTCCTGCTGGGTCCCACCCCGGGTTGGGAGCGTGTCAGATCTCTTCACACACGCGTGTGCCTGTTGGGCCACGGCCCCTGGGTGTCACGCAGCTGGAGCCACCTGCCCAGGGGTGGCATGGCACGTGCTCGCACGTGCACAGGTGGCTGCGTGATCCGTGGGAGGCATGGCCCACGCGCGTGGTCCCTGGTCTCCCCGCCCGCCTCCCCCCCAGGCAGGGGACAGTGCTGGCACTTACCTGGTATGGCCTCCCTGGACGACCCTGCTGACTCCGGTGCCGGAACAGCTGGTGGTGGCCCCTCCGGTGCGCCCGGGTCAGGGTCCTCTGGTCCCGGCTCGCTGCCTCCCAGGCTGGCGCGGACCGCCCCACCCCCCAAGAGTTGGTCAAGGGTGGGGAAGTAGGGGCAGGTGGCATCCCCTGCTGCGGCGCCGCCCCAGTGGCCCTGGCATACACCTGCCGCAGCTCCTTAACTTTCAGGCGCATCTGCTCCTGGGTGCGCCTGTGTCCCTTTTGGGCCATGGTGGCTGCTATGCAGCCATAGACGGCCACGTTCCTCCTCCTAGTGCATAGATCATGGACGCTGAGGGCCTGCCCCCAAACCTCAATGAGGTCCATGACCTCCGCACTAGTCCAGGAGGGCGCATGCCGTCTATGGCCCCTGGCTGGCCCCTGGGTGCTGGGGGACTGGGCGGGGGATGGCTGGCTGTCACTGGCTCCCTGGCTCATCCTGGGGCCACTGGGTCAGGGGCAGAGACTGCTGGCAGGGCTGGCTCTGGCAAGTGCCGTCTGGCCAGAGTCTACCCCTTTAAGGGCCCCGGGGCTGGGGGAGAGGAGTTTTCCTGGTTTGTCCCAGAGTGGCCACCAGGGGGAACCTGGGAAGGGTTAGCCTCCAGCTAGTTCGAATTAAGTGGCTACACAGCCCTTAATTCGAACTACTTAATTTGAACTCGGCGTTACTCCTCATAGAATGAGGTTTACCTAGTTCGAATTAAGCACTCCGCTATTTCGAATTAAATTCGAAATAGCGGTTTGCACGTGTAGCCCCTATTAAAGTTAATTCAAACTAACGACTGTTAGTTCGAATTAACTTCGTAGTATAGACATACCCTAAGATACTGCCACTTATGTAATGCCCATGTGGATGCCATGTTAGCAGTGCAGAACTGTACAATCACATAACATTCCTTGCATGAGGCAGTGATGCTTTGGTAGAACCGATGCATAGGTGTTTAGGAAATCCTTCATTGCCTGCTGACTTACCTTTGCAAACACATATGTATAGCATCAGATAAAGATTCAGCTGAAAAAGAGACTTGTGTCACTGTCTGCTCCAGGAAAAGTCCTGGATTTCCTTCATCTGTAGGGAGGTGGGACAGCACAAGGTCTGCTGCCAAATTACTAGAGGAATAAACATTTTCCTTTTTGTTGTTCTAAAAGAGATGCAAAAGCTGGGGCATGGCAGGAAAAGCTTCAAAGCTAGCGAAAGGAAATGCATCAATCCTACCAGAAGACAGGTATTGTGTTGGCTTTCTTTATGTGGAACTTGAGCCATGCTGAGCAGGGACTCCCAACATCACCTTTAGTAACAGTGTATGCCTGGAGACACTTTGAAGAAGGCACCTAGAACTATACAATAATGGAGAGATCATTGAGCAGGGGAATGGATAATGTTGTACGGTTAGGAAGAGAGGAGCTCTTCCAAAGTCTAAACTTAAAGGGGAAGGGTACTTGGGTAGGTCTATAAATATAGGGATTTTATTAAAACTTTTGAGCCATGGATTAAATTTGGAATACATACAAGCTTTGTATTGCTATCTAGGTTTTGGGCAAAGTGGACAGGGAGTTATTCTGTCCTCCCTGGGACAAAGACAGTCATGTTGGGTCTGGAACAAACAGATTAAGCAAAACTGGCCACATGGTACATGCTTCACTAGAAGGCCCTGTTTATGATGGCAGAGCCAGTGGCTGGGGTACTAATACATAACTATCTAAGAGGAAGCTTCTTTCTCCAACAATCTCAACAGGGAAGCATGTGAAAAGACCACAACTGGAAACAAAGGAATACATAGTGAACACTCACTAAAGGTCAGGAGACCTAGGGCAGACCTCAGAATCATGGTGTGTCAAAATAATTGCTGTTACCAACAAGGCACTCTCTTAAACTTACCTTTCCTCTGCTAAGCTAAGAATTTTCTCATGCTGTAGTCCAGCTGACTACAAATGCTTGCTTTGAAAAGACTCCCCTGTGCTACAAATACTTACTGGGTTTCAGTTCTCCTTACCAGGCTAGAGACTCCATTATGTCCGAACTATGGTGGATTTGTGGTAGGAGCTTATGGTAGCAAATGAGTTACTGGCCTAATCTTGGAGTCACTGAGTCTGGTTCTCCCTTGTGGAAGGGTGTGGACCTGAAATGTTCCTTCAGAAAAATTCTGAGGGAGACAAAGTTGTCAGCATCACACTTACAGCTCTCTTCTGAGGCTGCAGCTGCTTGTGTGGCCAGACTTCAGTGAGTGGCATTGCAACCTGGATGGCTTGTGGTTTTATAATTCTTCTAGCACCCCCATGGTCTTGCTCTCCCTATTGACCAGACTGAGGCAAGGATCAGGGCCCTGTTTGTTCTGTGTTCAGCTGTGGCCAAGTCAGTAGCAGCTGCTCCTTTCTGCCTGCTTAGGTGTCTGATATTGTGCCAAGCTTGCAGTCAAAATGAGGGATAGATTACTGCACCCATTTCTTCCTTTCTAGGTCACCCATTCCAGTGCTTTACTCCCCTCCTAGTGAAATAGTTTTTCCAAATAGACCTTCCCCACCGCAACTTGAGACCATTGTTTCTTGTTCTGTCATCTGCAACCACTGAGACAGTCTTGCTCCATCCTCTTTGGAATCCCCCTTCAAGTAGTTGAAGGCTATTATCAAATCCCTTCTCACTCTTTGCTTCTGAAGATTAAGTAAGTCCAGTTCCATCTACTTCTCCTCATAAATCATGTGATCCAGCCCCTAATAATTTTATTGCCATCCACTGGCCTCTCTCCAATTTGCACACATCCTCTTTTGGGGGCTAGTGGGGAGCTCCAAAATAGACACAATACTTCAGATGTGGCCTCACCAGTGCCAAAAAGAAGTGAATAATCTCTTTCCTTGATCTGCTGGCAATGCTCCTACTAGTGAACTGGTGCTCTCTATGTCTACACTAGCGGCTTCTTGTGCAAGAACATCTTGCTCAAGGGTTCTTGTGCAAGAAGTCTTGCGCAAGAAAACGTCCACACTGCTCTGTGCGAGCTGTGCTTTTGCGCAAGAGCGCCCATGGCAGTGTGGACGCTCTCTTGCGCAAGAAAGCTCTGATGGCCATTTTAGCCATAGGGCTTTCTTGCGCAAGAAATCCCTGCCGAGCGTCCACACTGCCCTCTTGTGCAAGAGCTCTTGTGCAAGAGGGCTTATACCTGATAAACAAGAGCATAGCGCTTGTGCAAGAAGCCCTCTCTTACCACGCCTGTACTGTAAATTTCCTTGTGCAAGAGCGGGCCGGCAGTGTGGACGCTCTGCAGATTCTTACGCGAGAATGGCTGTACTTGTGCAAGAAGCCGCGAGTGTAGACATAACCTACTGGTCTTAAACTGTGTTACACGACTGTGCTGCAATTGAACTAAATTATGATCAAAATCTCCTACAACTAGAGATGCAGGTGTGTTTCATAAACAGAGATTTCCAACTGAGGTCTTGGTGGTGGTTTAGGTGTTTGGGGCTGGGAGGACAAGTTGTCTGAGTAATTTTTATCTGTTGAATGTGCTCAGTGCAGTGCATAGGGAATAGGGTCTCCATGGAAAACTTACATATAAACAACTTTTTAAAAATCAGTTTTGGGGTGTGTGGGAAGCTATTTAAGAAAACTGTTAGATGCACAGAAAACCACAATCCCACCTGAGTGATAACATTATGTTAGGAAGAAAGGGAAAGTTTGCTAGTACAGGTTGAACCTCTCTAGTCCGGCACCCTTAGGACCTTACCAGTGCTGAACCCGAGAATTTGCTGAACCATGGGAGGTCAATATTGTCTAGAAGCATTATCAACACTTCCACTGCTTACTGGACTCCCAGAAGACTTTTAGGGGTAGATTAGAGGTAAATAACAACACAGAACACTGAGAGCTAGTACTGGTGGCTGTAAACAAACTTTATGGAACTGCGGGAAAGTTGACCACACCCCTTATAAATGGACATCTGGCTAACTAAAATCATGACAGACCATGGATGTTACTGGGCCAGAGTGTGCTGGACTAGAGAGGTTCAACCTGTAATATGAATCAGGATTGAAAGTTTAGAAAATTTTATAAGGAGCACAAAAAGATACAAGAAAAATAAGGAGATATAGTTGGCACATCATGTTACAGAAGACATCTGAACTGTGCTCTTTCATGGAGACTTTACTTTTGTGTTTCATGTATTATTTCTCTTTCTCTGAAAATAACACACAAACAAATTCCGAAAGGTCAGTTAAAACTCTTTATTGTTTTTTAGTTCATGCATTCCAAGTTCTACATGGAACTGAAAGAGGAATTGTGGAAAACAACAAGAAAAGCTTTTTACATAGTATAGTAGTAAAACTTAATACTTACCATACAATGGTATATCTGTCACCTTTTTTATAGGCAGTAGATATATTTGGACACAAGAAAGTACTACAATTACTGTGGGAAAGCCTGTTTTCACCCACTTCCCACCTTTAGCCAAAGTTATTCTTTCCTTCTGTGATTTACTTTCTTGGGAAAAGTCAGGTTTTAGATTGTGGAAAAACTTTCTATTCATAGGAGTGTAATTACACTTCAGGTTGAAATGTGAAACTCTATAAACTGGGACTCTGGTCCAGCAACATCCATGGTCCAGCATGGATGTTGCAGGACCAGAGAGTCCCAGTGGAGGGCCAGCAGCAGGGAGCACTGTGGGGGTCAGCATGACAGCAGGCTGCCCGCAGCGAGATGCTGGTGGGGCCAGGACTGCCTAGCCGGACTGGGAGACCTGGAGCCTGTCTGCCTGTTAGGGCTGAGAGCCACAGCAGCAGTAGTGGCTGCCCACATGGGGCCAGGAGCCACAACAGTGGCAGCTGCCCAGCAGGGTTGAGAGCACCATCATGTGGTTGCCCAGAGGGGTCAGCAGGACAGCGGGGCCAGCAGCAGGTGGGGAGCCAGTTGGGAGGCCAATGGGCCAGGCCAGGGCTGGAGGGGCTAGTGGCAGGCGGGAGGAGTCAGAAATGACCTCCCCTGATCTAGCAAAATCCCTCACCTGAGTAACAAGCATGTTTTTTCTTCCCTTTCAAAATACTAAAGAGAAATCTATGGGTTTTTTGTCACCTTTTAGTTTGGGCAACAAACTTTCTCTGTGCTTGTACCAGTCACATTTTTCTGAACTCCCATATTTAATTAGTATAGTATAATGCATCGAAATATGAGTAATTTAATGCTTCACCACAAACTATGAAAAAAGTTTATTATGTAATGCTAATTATGCCACTATCAGAAACTTGCAGAGGAAATATTAGTTTTTAGGCAAGCACTAAACTATCTGTTTTCCTTCCAGCATATAAATAAAAATGAATGCGGCTCAGGGGAAGGTGTCAACAAAAACTCATGTACTTCACTTAGTAAAATATACTGCTGAATTGAGAGTTTGTGGTAATGATGGTTGATCATTAAATATATCAGTTACTGTTTCTTCCAGTGCATGCCATTTATACTTTCATTATAATGGGACTGCTTAAGTGTTAACTTTTTAAGCATGTAAATTGTTCCAGCTGACAAATATCTAAAGAAAGATTCTCAAAGGTGCTTAGAAATTCAGGTAGGTGCTGAACACTATTTAGAAAATCACCTGAGCAAGTTAGGCAGCTATGCCCAACCAGCTAAAGTGCTTCTGTAAATGCAGCTAGGTGCCTACCTACATATCTTATGTGTTTGGCCCTTACAGTTTGTGTACATGCAAAAAATGATGCTTTAGCTATAAAGTGATATAAACACACATAGAGCTTGGGCAGGAGTTATATGCATAAACAAATCCTTATCAGTACAGCTTTCTCCATCCTATATGAAAATAAGTCGTGCTCATAGGAGATACTTTGTCAGTTATTTGTATAATCTAGGACTTGTGCAGATTGAACTATTTTGCTTTTAAAAAAATCACACATCCTTTACCAATTTAATTATATTGGTTCAAAATCTTGTGTATGGATATAGTAGGATATACTGCATTAAAAACTCCATCTTAAGATTTGGTTTTGTATGTCTAATGTAATTTTTATTGGTGTGGGAGTAGGTGTTCTCTGATTCCTAAGCACAAATCTGTTCACATAATAAGGGCCATAATCTCTACTGTCTGCCATTAGGAAAACTGAAGTTTAGTCTGATTTATTTTTTATTTAGTACACGTACATAACTGATGAGATCCCAGCTCATGTAAACAGGCATAGTTCAAGTGATTTCACACAAGCTAAAGATTCAGCCTAATGTTAATTCTTAGCCCTAATACATATTCTAGATTTCCATTCCATCTTCAGGAGATGGATCTGGGATATATTAAAAGCTGCATGTTTTTACTTTGATTTGTGCTTGGGGTTTTTTTTTTATTTTAAAATTTGTTTAATTGTAATATAATCATTCTAAGTTTTATCTGTCCGAAACTTAAAAAAATGGTTTTTTGTCCTCTTTTAAGAGAGATCATATTATGGATTCATGAGACTGAAACTAATTTCCTTTTTATGTATTTTTCAAAACCAAAGGACATTTTTCCTTGCAAAAGTATATTTTTGTGTGCGAATATTCAAAGTGAAAATCCTAACTTTGGCCATAATAATGCTGTAGAGGTTTGATCCAAGGATGATTAAATGAGTCTTCCCATAGACTTTGGGGGCCCTTATACCTAATCAGATCTTAGCTTCACAGTCTGGAAAAATAATGTACTCATTACTCATTTTTACTAAGCCCTCTCCTCCCTCCCAAGTATTTACAATGATGCTCCTAGTCTTGGACATGAGTCAATACATTGTTCCCATGTTCTGCTCAAACTTTCACAGGAGCCATGAATAAACTTGTAAACTTTAAGAACAGCCATGTGATTGCTGTATCTTACTGCAGTTTCCTTGCCCAATCACTATATTTAGGGTTATGATCCCATAAACCTGCCCTTTAGTGTGGTCTGCTCATTACTCATTGTAAAATGCCTTTGCCAGTCAGTATTCACAGGCATTCTATAATCACTATGGCCAGTTTGCTATCTCATAAAAGTTGCACACACACATACCTGTCAGTGATTCTGTCCTGGAGAATTAGAAAAAAAGGAGACATCTGAAAATTATTTTCAACTGCTCTAAAATTCTTTTGCCCAACATGATTTTCTATTTTTTTCTCATCATTGATTACAATGGCAGTCCCAGAGCCTTGTCTGTGCTTTTTCCCTGTTGTGGATGATTGTTGAGTGTATAATTCAAATAAAGCTTCTAAACCTAATTTCTTTGGCACAATAAATAAAAAGACCAAACAAATAGTAATAACAAAGATTCATTCAACTTCATTATTTTACCTTCCCTGTTCTTAGCTGCTTCCTAAATTATTCCTTAGAGCAGATGTATCTAGTACAATTTCAATTTGAATGGATAGTGCTTATCTAAATTTTAACACAAAATGCTTTTTACCTGTATAAAGGCTGAGATAAGCTTCTATTAGCAACTATTGTGTTGTCTTAATATATAAATATGAGACCTAAGAGGCTGAATTGTATTGCTTGATGCCAAAGTGGCACTCATACCAACACATTGCACAGTGTAAAACATGGAAATGTATAGAAATCAAGCAGAACAACACTAGACCTTGGGTTTTGAAGGATAAAAGTTAAGGTAAGATTTTAAAACCCTCGCACATCTTGATCTGCTTTTTGTATTGTGCACATTCATTGTCAGGGAAACTCTACAACATGACTTTTGAGGATGACTTTTTTTCATTCAAATGACGCGATGATCCATATTCTTCATTATAGGGGTGCATGTCTTTAATGTAGTTTACATATCCTACTGCATTCAAACATAATATAAATATTTTCTTAAAAATCCTGTTTGAAGTTAAAAGTAATCCCTTCTTATCGCTTCTTAAAATACAATGTACTCAGTCTCTTCTGCTTTCTGACGTGTGTTATGATACATTCTTTGCATTACATATCTCAAGGGAATGTTCACTTTGGTAACCATGTAGTTTTTCAAAAGTGACAGAACTACAAATATATAGGTTGAACCTCTGTAATCTGAGATTCTCTCATCCAGCAACATTCCTGGTCTGGCACTGTTGGTGATCTAGTGGTGCTCCGGGGCTAAGGCAATCACAGGGCATGTCTGCACTAGGAAATTATTTCAAAATAACTAAATTTGAAATAACTCCTGAATTAACAATCAAAATAGCGTGTCCCCACAACGAGGGAGCCTCCATTATTGTGGATGGCTTCCTTGATTTAGAGTCCAAGGAAGCACTGGGAATACTTTGAATTACTCTGGGGAGTAGTTATTCAAAATAGCAGCAATGGAGCGGCCACACTACTGCTATTTTGAAATGACTATTTCGAAATAAGCGTTATTCCCTGAGGAAAGCAGGAGTCAGATTTCAAAATAACCAGCCCGTTATTTTGAAATAGTGGGCTTGGTAGTGTGAATGCTTCGCTTATTATTTCAACATAAGGTGTGTGACAGGGTGCATGCCCAGCACTGGCCCTTTAAGGGCAAAACCCCAGCCCAGAGCCAGGGCTGGAAGCAAAGACCCAGCTGAGGCAGGTTGGGCTAATGAGGGCCCAGCTGGGGGCTATAAAAGGAGAGTAGTTTCCTGCTCAGGGTGGGGGAGTAGTCAGGAAAGCAGGAGGCTCCCAGGAGCTCAAGGAGGGCTGGGCTGGCCAGGCCAAATAAGCTCCCAGGCTAGGAGGGCTGTAGAGGGACAGTTGTGGTAAGCGGAGGTAGCAGGTCCACACCCTTTTGCCAGTGATGAGTGGCCCTTACAGACTGCAGTTTGCCCTGAGATGGGGTCTAGATGAAGACTGGCTGAGAGTCACTGAGGCAGGGTGGTGAGTCCACTCCCCCACAGGTGATTATTTCAAAATAACTTCCTAGTGTAGACTAGGGCATGGGGGAAATCTGGCATCAGGCTTTCCCAGCTGCCCTGCTCCCTCTGTGTGCTAGCAACACTACATTTAGCAATTTCTCCTCTGCTGTCCCAGAGCTTGCAGCCCTCTGGAAACAGCTGATTTGTGGTATTAAAGCCCAGGGAGGGAGGTGGAGATGCTAGTGGGGACAGCGTGCATTCAGGGGAAGACACAGGCCAGCTGTAGAACTCTGTGGACAGGAGCCAGAACAGCTGCAGAGGGATCAGCATTGATCTCCTTTGGTCAAGCAAATTCTCTGGATCAGGGCCACTCAGGTCATGAGGGTGCAGGTTCAATCTGTACTAGCTTTAGGGTGTTTACTACTAGGTGCTTGTCCTGCTTCTCTGTTGGGTTCAACTGGAGAGATGTTAGGCCCTGTCATTCTCCCAGATCCACAAATAGGTGGATCAGATGATCCCTCTAGGGCTAGCTAACCCATTCCTGAAACCTCATACCCAGAATGAAGAATTTGGAAGAGAACATCAATAACTCTTCATGACCACTATTCTCCTACAAGAAGTGATTAATGGGGACCTAAACTACCAACTCCTTTAAACAAGGTGGTTTGCTTTTTGGGAATAGAAGGTCTATGCTGTGAGTTACAGTGAAGCAACACTAAATCTTAGATGGAATCTTTATCTTCACACTTGGTGAAATCAAATGTCAGACTTTTCACCTTTCAATTCCTTCCCCTCCAAAAAGCAACAAAACCCTTACAGTTGCACTAGGAAGTTGAAATGTCAAGATATAATTACTATAAAATGGTGTATTTTGATCTACCCAGAGTTGCTTATGGATTTAGTGAGGTGCTTCTTGTTGGTGGATGGAAAAGGTTCATAGTAGTTAAGTTAATTCCTTTTTGCTTGGCTTCTAGTGTGACAGTCTTGTACATGCTCTTTCCTGCTGATGTGCAGATGCTTTTTCCAAGGGAGACAGTGGCAAACAGAAGTTGTTGCTCCTGTGACAGAGATTCCCAAGTGCTTTTCTGTGCCCTCCCCCCCCCCCCCACACACACCTTTATGAATTCCTCATGGACCAGCTCCCCTCTCATTCATTGTCAGAGGCTACCCCCTCTCCTACTCACAATTGTGCAGCACTCCCCCGGCAATTACAGCATTCTCTAACAGATGGTAGCAGTTGCTCTGTGGAACCTTGGAGAATGAAGCTGTGTTATTTATCTTTGATTATGGAGAGGTTAAGATGCATCCCCACTCTATAATCTGTGGTCTGATTTTTTTTTTCTTCAGATACATCTAGGAAAGCCATTGTGTAAATGGAAACTATTATTACAGTTCCATGGAAGTCAGTGGAAGTTGCCTAAATAGATAGTGAAGGAGGAAACAACCTCGGGTTTCTGCCTACATATTTTATTTCTAGCTCTAAATTCAAGGTGAAAGGAAAGTTTTCATAACTATCATTCTACTACTTATGTACCAATATTTTTATTAGAAACGGGATTAGCAAAGGAATAATTCTCTCTTACTAATACAAGATTTCTCATTTCAATTGTAAACCTCATTTGTATTGAAACTCTACCAAATCTCATAAATCCTCAAATCATATGCACCTCATTACAAATAAACTATTCCCTGTAGAGAATTCTAATTCATTTTTGTCAAGCTGGTCATGGAGATCTATCATTGATACAGAGAAAGGAACAAATCTCTCTTGTTGATTACTTACACCAGTGCATATGCACAAACTCAGAACCATATAGGATATTTATTTCTGTTCAAGAATGTCTGCATTTTTCATTGAAAAATGAAAATTTGTAGAAATTAAAACTGTTCATAATTCAAAAAAGTTCAGAAAATTTTCAGAATTCTCAAAATAAAATGAGCTGGTTTTCCAGTTTACATCAGCATTTTGTTTTGAAATGTAACCTAACTGGATGGCAACAAAGGGGTGAGGAGGAAGGATGAAATTAGTTAAACAAGATATACTTTTATTTGTATTAAATATTTTGTTTTAAAACATTAAGATGAAGAATTGAAATTCCCATAATTTGTTCAAACTCAAATATTTGTGGTATTGGAAAAGTTTCCTCAATGGCTCTGTTTATGAAGAGATTATGCAATACAATGTTTTGAGCTAAAACTTTCTTTAGCATACCAGCACCCGAGTGTGTACCACAACACTGCCATTTTTTTAATGATGGTCAATATAAAGTTTTTTTAATTGATTTGAATCTCTATTTACCACCTGCAAACTGTTGCATTAAAAGCCTCCACCTGAGCTTACTTGCAAAGCTACACCAAACTGTAGGGTCTAAGGTTTTAAACTGCAACTCATTGTGATCTTTGTCAAACTTTGTAATCTGTGTAACTCAGAAACTTACTGTAAACTGCAACTTTGTAATCTTTGTAACTCTCAGCCACCTTGCTTGTAACTTTCCCTAAGCTGCATTCTCCCCTGGGTGAATGGAGAGAGAGTGTGAGTGATAGAGTGTGTTTGAAGAAGACTGGGAACAATGGACCACATGTCAATGAGTCATCACAGTCTGGGCATGCTCCCTGCTGGATAAAGGGAAGTCTGGGCATGCTCCCTGATGACAAGGTGAATGAGTCACAGGAGCTAGTCAGACACTATATAAAGAGAAGGCGCACATGTGAGACCCTCTCTCTTTTTCCTTCCCCTGCTCCTGAGAAGCTCTTCTCCAGTGTCTCCTCCTGACCAGCTTCCCCAGCCATGGTGAGCAGACAGACCCTCCAGGATCCACATGCCTTGGCTCCTTCTGCAACCCATATGTCTGTGTAAGTGCCTGAGGGCAGGAATGAATGGGTGTGAATGAATGGAGGGATGTGTGCTTGCTTGCTTGCGTGTGTGTGTGTGTGTGTGTGTGTGAGAGCGAGAGTTCCATCTTTAGTTTAAACCTTTGGTGGCTGCTTTCTCCTCTTTAGTTTTACCTAGTGTAAATAAACCCATACTAGTGTAACCTTGGGTGGTCTCCAGTGAGAATATTTCTGGGGTAACACAAACTGGCAAATCTCAATACTCTGTAAACACTATCAGATACTATTTTTATTAGATTATAAAGTATAAAGGCGCTTGCCATCATAGCTTTAGAGTTACTCTTTTTGTGCACCTGACAGTGAGCTTAGTGATGCACAGAACAGAAGAAGGCACAATATCAAAAAAAAAAGACCCAATTGCTACACTTCCCCCCCACACACACACCTGACAGTGGCCTAACATCTAAGATGATTAATTACTTCAAATATATAAATAACTACTTTATTTAGTGTATTCTCCACTTTGTAGGATCCAATGGCTGATTATTCCTTTGTGCTTAATTGGGTGGGAATTTCCTTTCTTGATTCATAGAAAGTAGGTTATAACTGAGATTTCTCATTAAAAACTCTTGCATCTATTAAAAATAGTAAATCAATCAAGACCTTCATACCTAGGTCAGAACTTCAATCACTAAGTAACTTGAGGGCAGATATTTGTGTGTCAGTGCTGCTCTTTGAGGGACAGATTTGTTCTATGAACCTGGAGTGGGAGAAGATTTTTCCCAGGACACTTCAAATGAAGTAAGGGAAAACTGAAGTTCTTAAGGGAATATAAGGATTACTTCATATGTTGACCGTGGGATGTACAGGAAAGAGGCAGTGCCATAAAGGTGAAGAATTGTTTAGAAGTTTTAAGAAACATGGGAGAAAATTAAGAAGGAACATTTAGGCTGACTGAGGGGACCCTTCATGAGGCTCTCAATTATTCCCTCAAGGGAAGTCATGGCAAACCCATCACTTGAGTCATAATAGGTTGGAAAATACACTCACTAGTGTACAAAACAGAATACTCCTGTGTGGGTGGGGAGTTAGACCAAATGGGTCTTTTCCAACTTTAATGTCTATGTTTTTATGAAACAGTAAATGATCAGAATAGATACTGAATCTAATTTACATGTGAATTGACTTTTTTTCATTCTTAACTATTCCAGCGTGAACAGCTAATTGGCAGCCAACTATTAATTGGCTAGTCAAAACCAAAAGGCCAGCTGGCACAATTTTACATTTCTCTCTCCCTGGGTTTATAGATGCATTCTGGGTAAGGTGGGAATAGTGTTTTACAGCAGCAATTAGTTCATTCCTGGGGCAAACTACAAACAGAAATGGGTATGTACATACAGCAAGAAATGTGTTTTCCATTCCACTGTGACTGAAGAAATGACAGCCAGTGGACTATGGGCCATACAAATCCAAAATGCCAACTGGCTACTGTCAGGTTCTTTTCCCCATAAGCTTGAAGTTTGCTGCTTGGATAGTAAAGGGATATTTTGTTCACTGAATTACTAAACACTGACTATTTGAATAGTCGGTGACAAGCTAGTTGGTAGCTGTAAATTCAATTAGGTAACAACCAAGTCATATTGATTTTTATTACTGATGTCTGGTTGTACTAAAATCTTCCAGGAATTGAGCAGGCTGAGAATATTCTGTAAAACCTCACCAAAAGCTAAGTGAACTAAGGAGCTGACTCAGTTCTTTGTTTTGAAAAAGTGGCTGAAAGTTCAGTTGTTTTGTTTGCAAATGTGTGAGGAAGGGAGTCTAATATTGGCCTGGAAATCTTGAGATAAAGCTTTCTTATGAGCCTTTCCATGTTTCTAGATGAACTGGAGATGACATGATAACATCCCTTGTTCTATGGGTGTCACAAATGTGAACAACAGTGGGAGAAATAAACAACAATCTAGGCTCTCCCTAAAGGTTCATTTGTGTGCTCTCCCTGTGCTGGTGGTGGTCCATGCCAGAGTCATATACACCTCACTCCTTACCATATCCAAAAAAGGAAAAAGTTCAGTTCAGTTTTTGAGTGAAGTCTGCTTTTTCTAAACCATCTTATTTTAGCCTGATCACTACTTCCACACTTTTTTATCTTCACTCATTAGGTTTTTCACCCTGTATTGCATCAAGAGCAACTTAAAGGACAAGACCTTCTTCCTCGTGCCTTTGATTAAGAACTGTAGAGGGTTTAGGGCAGGATCTTCACTCATTACTTCTCCTCAAAGGCCTAAGATTCATAGTCTTTTCTTGTAGCTTGGCTCTGCATGAATTACCCCCAAAAGGTCTAAGACTCAAGTGTCATAGAAGAAACTAAATTAGATAGAGTGAAAGGGGAAAAATAATTAAAAAGAAATGGCAAATTCATATCTAGCCTAAATTGGCAATAGCTAATCTAGGTACAGCACAGTCTTGTAATTGCCTAATAGAAAAGACTGAAAATGAAATTACTCACATCTTTTAGGCTCTATATGCCAATAACTCAGACTCAGTCTTTTCTCAACTTCCATCAGCTCTGAATGACTCTCCTTGCTGTTATATAGGCTTAAAGTAATCCTGAGGAGTGAGCTTGCAGTAGCATGTGGGTCTACAAAGGCACTCATTTCAAGTTAGGGAAAGTTAATAGTTAACTGTGCCAATATTAGAAACTCTCTTCCCCCTCACAATATTATCAATATTTCCAATTTTATTCACTATTATATTCAGTCTTCTATGAGAATATCATAGGAATCTGTACACAGCAGTACCTACCTCATACCAGAGTTTCTCTCCTTTTGGATGTGTATACTAATGGCTCTTGATGTCCGAGGCCAAATTACCATCATCCTTCACCTTCACCCCACCCCAGAGGACTTAATCCTCCCCTATATTCAGTTACACAAAGGAATCGGAAAGGTGACTTACTGAGCAAGTCTGAATTTCTCTTGCATAATGAGTCCCTGGGTGGGGTGCTTCCCTGCTTACATCAGACATTAGGGCTTTGTTTTGATGAACTGGTATTTTCTGAAAAAGTTTTACCCAAAATGTATAAAAGTTGCCAGTCTGTATCTGCTGCATCAGACCACCTTCCAGAGATATGCTTGCCTAAGCAAGAAACCTCAAGAGAGGAGTTCCAACTGAAGAATATTTGTCACAGTTATCTTTTCCTACAATTTCTAAAGTGTTTGAAATGGCTACTGAATTTGGCCCATAAATAATTTTATCTGCGAATGGGAAGTCAATTATGAAATTAAATCCTTAAGAGAGTTGGTCCAAGTCTGTAATTCTTTTTAATGTCCATCTGCACAATTGTTTATTCCACATAGCATAAAAACATGCACCATCCTCTTGTGCTGCAAAGGCTTCAAATGCTGCCTCGTGCCAATTTATGTAACCATTTGGGGAGAGGAGAATCTGTGCATTTGTGACACTGCTGTTGTAAAATGTCAGTGAAACTTCTTGTATTACACATTGCTTTTGCAATAGAAGGATGATGCAAAATGTTAGACACTAGTACAGTAAATTAGATAAGAATACGTTGTAGGAAGAAAATTGGAAGCCTAAATGACCACCAATTTGGAGAAAATTAATCTTGGTTCGTAATTTTAAAAATGGAATACTAATGAAGGACATATGAGAATCAGAATAAAGAGGAAACTCTGTGGATAAGAAGTACCAATAATTTGTCCATCAGTGATACCAGTGAAGCAGAAAGAAGCCACAATATATACTGTTCTAGTTCATTATAGTAAGCATTATTAAATAAACTTGTCATGATAGAGCACAAGGACTTGAAGTAACTTATGAGGTTTAAAATGACCATCCCAATTAATTTATAGTACACAAATTACAGTTCATATTTCCTGTATTACATGATACTCAAATGTTAAAAATTATTCTCTATGCTTTGATTCTTTCACTCCTGATGCGTCTGATCCTCTGAATGTCAAATGCCAATTTCTGTCAGCTGATTATGTGGTCCAATATCTGTCTTTCTACTCAGTAGTTCAAGTATGTACAGTAGACTTAAAACATAATATTGATGTTAGGAAACTAATGCTATTTTTTTAGTGTTATGTTCTCAAAACTAATTTTTATTTTGGAATTCATTTATGGTCAAGTAGTTTTGCCTTGCACATCTGCTGCCTTTTAACCACTGGCACACACAAGTACTGTATATTTGAAATGCTCATATTAAATACAAAAAAGTACATGTGTGTAACATTAAGTGCTCTGATCCTCGTGTAGCAAGATGTGAACCCCATCTTGTTTCCCCCCTCCCAGAGAGCAAGAGAAAGGCAGTCAGCCTTTGATGCCCTGGGAACGCAGGTGTGCTGCCTGTCCCTGACTCTAATAAACAGAAACCAGACAGTAAATGGGCTAGCTGACGACCCAGGGCCTCCCGCCACCCTGATGGCTAGTACCAGTAATTGACACGCCTGCACTGTCCCAGGAGAGGAATCTTCGCCCATCACATACCAGAGGTGCCCATTGTCTGCATTTTTCCAGGTGTGAATTATGCTTTGCACCCTTCGTGGGAAACATGGCATTCAAAGCCATTTTTCCTAATTGGCCACTTGAGACCAGGAAGAAGCCTACGTGACCCAAGGGGTATAAAGAGGGGTTTAGTAGCCCACCCCATTTGAGCTCCAATCATCTACACCTGCTGGCAGGTATTGGTTGTCTCCCGAGGTCTGTGGGACGCCCAACCTCACCCTACTTCTTCCCGAGGGATTGAGAGAAAGACGCTGGCCACGCCGAGTCTGGAATGCAGGGGTGAGAATATATACCTGCTAGGTGTCTATTTTGCATGCATTTAATAGGAGCTCAGAGAACCAAAAGGGTTTCATGGTACCTGTAAGTGACTTATTAGTGTAATTTCTGTCCTGTCCTTTGTAGTGGCTGTGCTATCTGTAACACAGTAGTAGCATTTAACAGCTAAGTTTACCCTGTAACAATAAAATAGTAACTGTTTAAGCTGTGACCTGACTCCTTCAGTTGCTGTAAGAGAACCAAGCACAATTTTAAAAGAACTCCAGCCGGTCATAAGGGACAGATATAGGGAGAGCTTGAGTGTTGGATCATGTCGCTTCCAGGGGACAGATCCGTTGGGGCATTTCTCAGCCTCCCCAGGCTGCCCGCTGCAAAGGGATCGTGTATCCTAGCAGTCAAAATCTGAGGTGTAATAAGCTCTCCCTGTAAACTTCTTGGGGCACCCGTCAATCTCCTCCAGGTTGCCCGCTGCTAAGGGACCCCAGTCCTAGCAGTTGAAGTCTCGGGTGTATAATATACACACACACACCACTCACTGCCTTGACCACCGGCTGACACCTCGTCATTAGAAAACACAGGCAGAGCCCCACACAAATGCAGAGGAGGGCTGTAGAGACTATCTTGGTTGATCTGGGGTCAGGTTATGACACTGAAATGGGATAGATGAGAAGCCAGTAGGGCAACTGGAGTTCAAACTGCATTTTAAGTGCTCATTTTTATTTTTATTCTCCTCTCCATTTGTCTCTGTTACAAATTAGGCCACCAGAAATCAGTGTAGTCTGGTTTGCATAAAAGTGGCTCCAAATTGAATCAGTATTAATGTGCATTGGCAATACTAGTATGAGGATGATTGCATAGCACTTTCCCACAGGGTGGCTCTGATCTCAGCTCACTGACAATGGAATAAGCAAAACACAATTCCATGGTAGTGTTTAATTTGGCATACAACCAGTGTAAAGAAGGACAGGATCAGGCCCTCTTTCTTAAGGCCCTCATTTGTGAGCACTAATTTTGCTTACACATGGAACATTAAGCTAAATTTGAAAGTCAATAGAGCAATTGATGCTACTCTTTCAAAGAGCATTGTGAATGACTTTTGGGATTCCTCCTCTTAATACAGTTTACTAGAATTACTATCTGAACAGAGTTTATTTTGCAACTTCTTTTTTTCAAGAATTTAAACCATGCTGTGTATAGTTCAGCATGCAGGTTGATTTTGAGTAATTCTTGTTTGTCATCTAGCTATGTAACTAAGGTGATCAAGAGGCTGTTATCATTCTAAGAGGCTAAACCACTGACACACCATTGTATAAATTCTTAATAAAGCTAGGAAAAATGTCACCCATAAAACTTTTTCTATGTATGTGTGAACAGGTACTAGTTTCATAACTGAAGTAAGTTTTTGTTCATGCAGCTCTTAGAGAAGCGAGCTTTATCAGGTCCCAGCTCATGAAGCATAAGGGCCCACTGAAAATAAATAATTCTTGCATACATAATAAACCCTGGTTCCTGCTTAGTTAACTTGTGCTTTGGCATTGTGGGCTAGTGGCCTCCTGCCTGTCCAGCTGTTACCCCCATAGTATAATATACTCCATAAAGTTCTTCTAGAAGAGGTAGCCTGGAGGTTTGAAGCTGTATGTGTCCAAACACTATATTTCACAATCTTTTGGTCTCACCTGTCTTTAGCTGTATGGAAGCATAAAGTGATGCACTAGATTACCAATGAATACTGGATTAAAAAAAACCCTCGATGCAATCTATCATCAGATTCTAGTGCTTGTTATAAGGGAACTGAATTCCTTTTGGTTATATGGTTCTGTGGAGATGATATGATTATGGAAAATAAAGTCCAGAATCATTGTATGTTACCATATAAAATTACCATCTGGTATGGCCCAGTAGTTCTTCTGTTGTAGAAAAGCACATCAAAAGGCAGTAGACATTCATGTTTATTTCAGTTAGGTACAGATCCAATTCCTGTTGTGAAGATGAAGCCAATGATTATAAAGCAAGAATGATCAGCCAGCTCAATTTTCTAAGTCTGGCATGTCTTTTTTTTTTTTTCTTCTTCTTCCAAAAAGAAAGACTTGCGCAATAGTCCATTTAATAGAGTATTTAAGTTCTACTGTTATGGTTATTAATTTTAACTTCCAACCTCTCTGCTTCAATAATTTTGCATCATATTTTTTTCCTATTTTTGCAAAAGAGAAACAAAAGTAATTAAGCCATTATGCCTTCAAGTACTGTGGCCATATGATTTTCCCACAGGAACTCCAAAAAATTAACACTGATGATAAACAGAAGGGACTGAGCTGGATCAAAGGAATGTGATTTGTGTAAATCTTAGAACTGTGTGGGAAACCAGGCAGATTTTCCACCTCATACAGTGGTATAATATAATAAAACTCAGAATAATGTAGCTTAATGGAAGTGCAGTGAAACATAGATAGACTAAATGATCACATTGGTTGCTCCTGGCCTTAGAATGTATATGCAAATGAATTCTGGCATCATCTAAGGATCTTTCAACCCTCCCTCTTTATTTGTAGAGAGAGCCAGGATCTTCTCTTTCCAGCAAGCCTCCTAGATCTGTAGCTTACATGAATGTCAGTGCTAAAGGCTCTCAATCCCTCAGCTTCTGTCAGTTTCAGTTCAGAACTGAATAGACAAAGCAGCAGAATGAATGAATTCTCAGGTAGGCTAACAGTAAAAAAACAAAACAAAACCCCCATAAACCAAACCAAACAACATCATCAACAACAAAACTTGGCATCGGCATAGAAGGACTGGAACAGAAAGTTGTATGCTTTATCTTGATTGTATCAAATCTCTGCAGGCAAATATACAGAATATACCGAAAATGGGGGAGCTGACAGTACCGGCTCTGGAAAAAATAAGAAATACTTGTAAAAAGGGAGTTTGGATGGAGGAAATTCCGTGAGGCTCGTCTCTTCTGGAAGGAGAAGGAAAAACCATTGGGAGAAGTGGGATTTTTTTTCCTCCTTAGAGCAGAATGTCTTCAGAGCTTGTGTTCTAATGACATTAAGCCAAGTGTCAATAGTAAGATGACCAAGTTCAAACTACACAAATTAATTTTTTAGTTCACTGACTATACTAAACTTAAAATAACCCTTTTCAAATGCTTTGTTTAGAAAAATAAATGAAGTAAATAACTAAAGCAAAACATTTCACTCTGAATGTCAAAATAGAATATTTAGTTTCCTTAGATTATCTCCCCCTCCCCCCCCCCAGCAGAAATGATTTGCCAAATCATCACATATTTGTGAAAGGTTTTTGCCAATCCAAATATGCATTTTTTAAGTGGGAAGTAAGTTTTTTTTTTTTTTTTTTTTGGCCAAAATCTTACTTGTCATGTCCATATAATCACACTGCAGTACTGAGACTATCAAACTAGAAGCGATATTATTCAGATTTCATTTCAGCTGTGCTCAATCAGTTAGGAATGTTTGTCTATTTCCTATATGTACTAGTTGTGCCCATGTTGAACATGAAGCTTTTAATGTTTCCTTACTGCAATGGGTATGGAAAGTAGCAGGTCCATTTCCAGAACTGACAAAATGAAAGCATTCCATCTGCAGTATTTAACTATCAAACCTATTCCTTATTACAGTGTTATAATTAACATGTAATATATTCACTAAGGGGGAATTGACCACTGTGCAGAGGACCAGTACATGGCCTGGGCAGTGCTTCTTCCCTGATTAGGTGGTACAGAAGATTTGGTCGGTGGCTTTGCAGCAGTGAATTTGGTAATAATTTCAGAGTGTGTGTGTGTGTTTAAAGGTATCTGCTAATTACTCCTACCCAATGTTGTTCAAAAGTATTTGCTAATTGCTCAAAATGAGACAAGACATTCATTTCCCAAATTAATTATCCAAAGCTTACACAAAGTTGGGGAGACAGTTAAAGCTTAGAATTGCTGTGTAATGGAAGCACTATGAAAAAAATTTTTTTTAAAAGAAAATGCTTCTATGGTGTATTTGAACTACTTCTCTCTCCACATTTCCACCACCTTATACTGGAAACCTACCAACCGTTACACTTACCTACATATCTCTAGCTTCCATCCAAGACACATTTCCCAATCAATTGTTTACAGCCGAGCCCTAAGATACAACTGACACAGACAGTTTAATCCCAATTAATCCCACAGACAGAGACAAACACCTGCAGGATCTATATCAAGCATTCTTAAAACTGAAATACCCTCTTGGGGAAGTTAAAAAAACAGATTGACAGAGCCAGATAAGTACCCAGACATCAGCTTCTTCAAGACAGACCACAATATTATAGTCATTTTAACTTGCCTGGGAATTCACTAATGGATTTAAAAATGACTATAATATTGCAAAGCAATTTCAAAAACCAGTTCAAGAGAGAAGCTACAGAACCTGGTTTCATTTCCAAGTTTGACACCTTGAATCAAGGTCTGAACAAAGACCTTACTTGGATGGGCTGCTATATTCAACACCCTAATAACATTACAAGTTAAGTATCGGGCATATATAGCCTACTTTATTAGCCTCATTTAGCATGGACACTCTGACAATTATTTCCCCTTCAATTTCCCTCCCCATCCCCTGTAATTGACAATTTTTCCCCTTCTCTTTCCCATCCCCTCTTTTTCTGCAAATTATTTCCAACTCTGGACCTCTTGTTCCATTCATCTGAAGAAGTGGGTTGTGCCCACGAAAGTTCATGATACCATCTGCATCTTTTTGATAGTCTCTAAGGGTATGTCTACACTGCATCCCTAGTTCGAACTAAGGATGCAAATGGAGACGACCGAAGTAGTTAATGAAGCGGGGATTTAAATATCCCGCGCTTCATTAACATGATCTCGCCGGCGCACTAGTTCGAATCACAGCTGATTCGAACCAGGAAGTGCGCGCCGGGATGTGTTAGTTCGGACTAAAGCCCTTAGTCCGAACTAACGTTACTCCTCAAAAAATGAACTAGCGCGCCGGTGAGATCATGTTAATGAAGCGCGGGATATTTAAATCCCCGCTTCATTAACTACTTCTGTCGTCTCCATTTGCATCCCTAGTTCGAACTAGGGATGCAGTGTAGATGTACCCTAAGATGCTGCAGGACTACTCACTGTTTTTTAAGTTTTTTCCTCTCTCCTTGTTGTTCTAATTTTACCTAATCATCTTGTCATAAGTAAAGTATATATCAAAACATTCCATGTGATTACAATATAAAGGAAGCTGAAATGAGATTTACTGGCTCATGTAGGTGAAAGTTTCAGAAATTAAAAAGGTAAATGCTAAATAAAGTTATAACAATGGCCAATATCAGGAGCCCCAGAAACAATGATGGCAACCATGTTACATCTCAAATTATTTCAGGCTCTGGATGCTGATCAGAAATATAGCTTAGTATTACAAAAAAAAAAAAAAAAAAGGATTTTACTGAATTTTTAATGTCTGACATATGAGAGTTCATGGGCTGCAACTCCAGTTCTTTATGCATGTGGGGAAACAGGCTAAAAGGCTCCTTATTCCTGCTCCCTACCACTGCGTGCCCATGTGAAGACTAAGTAGAATTACTCCAAGTTAGCATTTTTCCTTATATGAAAGTCTTAGCTCTCATTGTTCCTCTCATGTATTCTGAACCTGGACACTATAACTGTATAAATATATGTTGTAACTCTTTCCCAAGCAGAGCTATAATACAGCCATTTGAACCCTACATTCTTTTTAGTGGGCCGCTTGTGTATTTCCACAGGTAAAGAAATCCTCAGCTGGAATAAATCCATGGTGGCATTTCCTACTTGCACTGGTTCTTGGGAAAAGGGTTATGGTCAGATTGTCCCTATACTACAACATACTCCAGAATGGTTTCTGGAGCTGCTGCTGATAGCTCAGTTTATAGCAGGTAACAGACCCAGGAGACCAGTTAACTGCTGAGGAAGGTGAGGGTTCAACTATATCCTTGAATTGTCCATCCTTGCAGTGCCCTATGCACTCTTCAGTTGAAGTGCTGCAACATGAAAACAGAACTTATGGTTACAACGAACCTGACATGGGGGTGAGGAGTGTGTTAGGGCATTCTACTGTGTGTCATTCTACTTTACTTTATGTACCAGATTGTTATAAGTGAGGCTTGAAAAACATGTTTTTGTTTCTATTTTATGTATGTATCAACTGGTGTGTTTAAATGGGCATGTTAATGTTTAAACACTCATGTACCCACTTTTATTCAGTGTGAACTTTTTATAGAAGACACAAGAATATATGTGGATCTAGAGCCTCAGCTAGGGTTGCCAACTGCCCAAACACCCTCTCCCCGACCCTTCCCCCAGCCCTGCTCTGCTCATTCTCCCCACCCTCACTCACTTTCACCAGGCTTGGGCCAAGGGTGTGGGAGCGGGCTCTAGGGCTGGGGTTGGGGTGAGGGCTTTAAGAGGGGCCACAGGATTGAGGAAGGGGATTGGGATACAGAAGAAGATGTAGGATACAGGTTCTAGGAGAGAGTTGGGGTGTGGAAAGAGGCTTAGGACTGTGGCTGGAATGTGGGATGTGGGAGGGGGCAAGTGCACAGGCTCCAGGCAGCAGCACGGCAGGGCTAATGTAGGCTGCTTGTCTGCCCTACCCCAGCACCATTCATAGAAGAGGCCAATATGTCCTTGTAACTCCTGATGGGCTAGGGGTGTTTATGCACTTTAGCACTGTATCTGCAGCTCCCACTCAATTGCACTTTTAACAGCCTCAAATTTCCTGGTTTAGCTCCAGTAGCATGTAGTAGATAGAGCCCGATTCTGGGAGACTCCCAGCGAAGCCAGGAGGACTTGAGCATAACTACATAGCCCAATAGGCAGAATTCTCAGTAGAGACTGCTTTGTCTGTACTAAAGAATACATATAACATGTGTCTGTGTGGTATGGTTTTGGGGGAAGTTTTGCTATGTATTTTGAATCATCAGAGATCTAAATTTTATTCCCATTGCCACTATAGGTGTTTTAACTTTTAGTTTCAATGCAGCCTAACTACACAACTGCTAGTTTTTTTCTTGTTGCTATAAGTTTCAGATTAAAAAAAAAAGCAGGCATTCCATACCACCAGGAGAAAAGGGTATCACTTTAAAAGAACCCAGATAATGCTGGAAAGAAAGTTTGCATAGTATGATAGCCTAGCTGACTCTTATACACTAGGAGTGAGTCAAAAATCAGAAATAAAAACATTCCTTTTCAAGTCAAAGCTGTTACATAACATACAGTTAGGTGGATATTATCAAAATTGATGGCTGGTCAAATGCAAAAGAGGCTGTATTTTCATATGTGATAAATAGCTGCATTAAGCAAGTAGTTAAGATTATGGTACCAGGTGATCAGCAAAAAATAATTATGGTTACTGTTTATATTTCATTACAGTGAAATGAAGACTTTATCAATGAAAGTGTCTGCTGGGAGTAACTTGTTCTTCAGGAAATCCCTTGGAACTTTCTTTCTGCTATACCATATCAGAATTGCTGGCAAAATCATTGATCTCTTCCCTGACTCACCAGTCATGTGCCAGGTCTAGATGTGATTGCTCGCCCTTTATTTATTTTTAATGAGTGGGTGTCACGTTATTGGATTTTAAAGTGGGCAGACGGATCACTGCTGCACCCACGGGCAGTGTTTGCCCCAAATTCTGTACAAAGTGGGCCATGTGACATGTCAAATGAAAGCTTATGCTCTACTGATTCTATGTATGATACTCATGTGCTTCTATGATGTTTGTATGTGAAGTTATGAATATGGGCTCCATTCTTGCACTATAAATGTTCTCTGTCTGGAAGAGAGCAATGGGCCTGGACTGCCTATTGTGAAGAAGGATTTTTCAGTGAATGACTATGTTACTTAGCACTGCTGATGGACAACAGCTCTGAGAGTGGCCAATCCACACCTGAGGAATGTGTCTGGAAACCTGCAGACTGGCCAGTGCATAATGGCTACTTGCATGTGAAACAGACAAGTCACTTGATCATGTGACCAACTCCAGTTTGGGAAACACAGATATAAAGTTGCCATGAGGCTGCCTCCATTTTGTCTTCAATCTTGCTACTGATCCCAGATGCATCCTTGCTAGGGACAGAGAGCCGGGAAGGATTGCTGACCTATCCTGACACAGGATGTACACCAGAGACTTTTAAGCAAATAGTTTGTAACATCTCTGCTAAGAGCCTGCATCAAGAACATGGCGATTGATGTATGTAATGTATTCTCCTTAACAGTCTTACTCTCAATCTTTTCTTTCTTTTATTAATAAACCTTTAGATTTTAGATTCTAAAGGATTGGCTCAGCGTGCTCTTGTGGGTAAGATCTAAAGTATAAATTGACCAGGGACTCTGGCTGGTGGTTCTTGTTCTTTGGGACCTGGAGGATCTGTTCAGAGTTGGTGAGATTGGGTTCTATAATCCCTCACCTGTGTGTTGGCCCGGGGCTGATTGTGGCACAGGGAGACCTGGGTTGTTCGAGGGGTTTTGCTCGTGAGGCTTCCTGCTGGCCTGATTGGCAGCTGAAACACTCTGTGTGACTGGTTTGTGGCCTATTTGGGAAAGGTCTCCAGTTGAGGGCTGTAAGTAGCCCTGGTTTTGCGCAATTTGCCCTGAGCGAATGCCCTCAGCGGTGCCCAGACCCAGCCCGGTCCGTCACAGTGGGGTAAGCAATTCTTGCTTGCTTCCTGCCTGACACAACAGTTGTGATCCCTGGTCAACCTCGATAGTGGCTTTTCACTACTTATTCATTGTGCCACTTCCATTATACCCTTGGTACCTTGTAAGACCCATATTACACTTCCCTTGTAGCTAGCTTACTTCTGTTTTATAACTTTGCATTTCCACTCCTGGATAAGTGCAAAGAATCTTCTCATAACCAACAGAGATCCCAAAATAACTGCCAGAGAATGTAAGATAAGCAGTATAAGCACGTTGCTTCTAAGGGTATGTCTACACTGCAAGCTTCTTTCAGAATAAGCTTTTCTGGAAGTTATCTTCTGGAAAAACTTATTTTGAAATAGAACGTCCACACTACAGGAAAGCCTCAAAATTAGTCCGAGGCAGGCTCCCCTAACGTGGACATGCTATCTTGACTTAGAGCCCCAGGGGGCACAGGGGAGGAATAACTTTAGAATAGTCCTGGTGAGGAGCTATTTCGACATAGCAGCAGTGGAGCACCTACACACAACCTCTTTCGAAAAACCTTTTTTGGAAAAGGGCTTATTCCTTGTGGAATGAGGTTTACCAATGTCGGAAAAAGCCTTCCATTATTTCGACTCTGTCGAAATAATGCAATAGCAGTGTGGACACTAGTATGTTTTTCCAGAATAATAGCCATTATTCTGGAAAAAATGGTGCAGTGTAGATGCACCCTAAGGCTGAAAGTGGGATCAGTAATACGTTCAGGTTTACTGTCCTGAAACAAGGATACAGAAGTCACCTAAAGAATGTCCATGGAACGTGCATGGGAGTACAGAGCGTTACTTACTCAGCTATCAATTCAATTTTAAGCCAGGCACTTTTGTGCTGAAGGATGTTATGGTCAATTAACTACTGTAACTATTGTGACTGTCACATTGAGGAAAGGGAAGCTTTTTTAAATACACTTCCTTTAAACTGGAATAAGAATAACCTACATTCAGTTACTTGTTTAAACTTATTTGGTCATCTGGGGAAGAAAAACTGTGGAGAAAATTTCACAATAGCCAAGTTCTCTCATGATTTACAGCATTCTGATTTAATCAGGTCTAACATACCACAAAAGTATCTTCTCTTATGGCTTGTTCTATCTAATTTTTGCCCTGCTGTGATCAAACAATGCAGTTGCATGCAAAAAAAATGCCAAGATATTGGGTAAAAATGTCAAAAGTCCATTTTGAACATGAGACTTGAGTGCCTAATGAGCACTCTGGAAAAATATATCTATTATCTAAATGTTTTTGAACCTCCAAAAGCAGTAATTCTAATACTTCAGTTCAAGTTTTAGGTTTAAATATTTTTAAAATTTTTGCCTAGCCCTGCTATAAATGGTTTCATGTGTGTTCAGAAGAGTGGAATATGACTATATTACAGAAATATATACTCAACAACTTAGTATTATGTTGAAGTTATTTGTGGGGCAGTAAATGTTATAGGATACCTTTTAAATTCCTCAATGAATATGGCATATGGTGGTCAACAGTAGAACTGTTCAAAAAATCAAATAGTCAGTTCAAGTGCAGGTCTCAAAGTACTTACTTATATGTACATACAAAATAGTTTGTCAACCCAAAATTAAACCTTTCATTTTTAATTTCAAAGTTTTTAAAACATTGATGTGAATTCTAAAATAAAGTCAAAAGGTTTCATTTCAGAAATTCCAAAATGAACTGTTTTGATACCTCCAATATATTTTCCCCCTCCAATGTCACTGTAATTGACACATTTGAATATTTTCAGTTGACCAAAATCTGTATTTTTCTGGCAAAAATGAGAGGATGCAAACACAACTTAGCTTATTTTAGTTGAGAGGTAAATATAAATGTTTTAATTTTAGAAATGCAAATCTTTTATTTCTTTCTGAAATTGAACTGGTAATATTTCATAATTTGATCTAGCCATAATGTATTCAACAAGCTTTTTGCTGCCTAGTTCATACTTAATATTGTACTTCATTATGTATTTGACTAGTTAGTTTCACCCTGTGCAGCAGCATACTGAAGATTATGTAATTCTGCAGCAGTTGATTGCTGCTTAAGTGTGGGGTATGCAGACTGTCAAAACTTCATTTCACACTTCATCATACAAGAAGCTTTTTGCTGAGTCAATTTTATTTCCAGAGAACACCAGAGTACATTCTTCAATTAAAGGTGCAATTGCAGAGTAAACTGTATTCTGTGAACATCACCTTATGGACGTTTACTGTAGACAGTGGTTAAAAACTTATTTAGCTTAAAATATGTCATGAAATGAAGGTCATACAAACATTTTTCAGTTCAGAATTGCTTCCTAGTGCAATCAAAACAAAATGTGGGACTATTCTATCTCAATTAACATTTCTACTGAAGGTTAATGAAAGTAACATAAAAGACCGTTGCTGCTCTTGGCTCAAATTCTTTAATAATGAATATTTGTCTTAAAATAATCCCCTTCCTATAGGTGATAACACGTGGAATTCTGTTGTTTTCTGTTCCACTTGTCATCACTTATAGCCCTCATTCTCGCAGGGCTTGGGGGAAAGGCCAATCCTCACCTACAAACAACCCCTTAACTGCAAACAAATTCTTTCCAGTAACCATGCAAGACATCTCCATCGTAATCATCCAGGAACCCACCCCTGCAGTCAGCCCTGGTGCCAACTCTACCCACACATCTACGCTAGCGATTTCATCACTGGACCCAACAACATCAGCCACTAAATCAGGGGCTCATTTAACTGCACATCCACTAATGTGATCTATGCCATCAAATGCCAGCAATGCCCCACTGCCATGTATATTGACCAAGCTGGACAGTCTCTATGGGAAAGAATTAATGGACACAAAACCGATATCGGAAAAGGCAACACACAGAAACCTGTTGGAAAACACTTTAACCTGCCCAGGCACTCATTAATGGATCTCCAAGTCACCGTGTTGTTTCAGGCCAATTCCACAAGCCAAATACACAGGGAAGGGTTGGAACTTAATTTACAAGTTTTCCGACTGTGGACAATCAGTCTTATGGGACCCTAGGGATGTGTCTACACAGCAAAGTTATTTTGGAATTCTGTTATTTTGAAATAATTTCAGAATAACAGGCGGCTTATTCCGACTTCTGTAAACCTCATTCTACGAGGAATAATGCCTATTCCAAAATAGCTATTTCGAAATAAGGTATGTGTAGACACTACACTTCTGCTATTTCGAAATAGACCCTCACCAGAACCATTCTAAGTTATTCCTCCCTGGGTTCTAAGTTGATATAGCATGTCTACATTAGGGAAGTCTGCCTTGGACTAATTTTGAGGTTTCCCTGCAGTGTAGATGTGCTATTTCGAAATAAGCTATTTTGGAATAACAATTCCAGAATAGCTTATTCCGAAATAACTGTGCAGTGTAGACGTAGCCTCGGAGCCCAAAATCTTTTCAACTATTCCACAAGAGTTGGGAACCCTATGGGACAGAAGGCCCTGTGTGTGTTCTGGGTTTTAAAAAATGCCCTGAGTGAATTTAAACACAAATATTTTTTATGCCAAAACTTTTTTTGTTCTGTTGGTCTGTGAAAAATGTATTTCAAACCAGTATATGCAAGCCTTCTTGGGGAGATGGTACTACTGTTCTTCACTCTAATCTCCCTCAAACACACTGTTTGCAGTTCCTGGAGGAGTCGTGGTAACCTTCTCCTAGTTTTCAATGAAACTTAATACAACATGGTACCCAAAGTTATTGGATGGAGTATCTGTAACAGAGGGCTCTTCAGTCTAGAATGAAAGTTATAATCATATCAAATGGCTGGAATTTGAACTAGACAAATTCAGACTAGAAATGTTTAACAGTGAAGATGATTAACCACTGGACACCTTTAAATTGGATTTCTTATTCTAAAATATATAATCTAATTCAAAAGAGAATTAGTTCAGGGAACATAGCCATAAAGAGTCAGACCATCTAGCCCATATCCTGTCTTCCAACTGTGGCCAATGCCAGGTGCTCCAGAGGAAATGAACAGAACAGGGAACCAAGAGATCATCCCCTGTCGCCCATTTCCCAGCCCTGACCAACAGCAGCTAGGGCACCATCCTGGCCCATTCTGGCTAATAGCCCTTAATGGACCTATCCTCCATTAATTTATCTAGTTCTTTCAAGAATCCTGTTATATTCTTGGTCTTCATAATATCCCATCCAGCAAAGAGTTTCACAGGTTGCATTATGTGAAAAAATACTTCCTTTTGTTTGTTTTAATTTTATTTGGTAATTCCTAATTCTTGTGTCATGAGAAAGGGTAAAAAAGGAAAAGTTGTTGTTTTATCCACAGGGGTCATGATTTTATGGACCTCGCTCATATCCTATCTTAGTCATCCCTTTTAAAACTGAAAAGTCCCAGTCTTATTAATCTCTCTTCATACAGAAGTTAATACCCCTAATCAATGTTGTTTCCCTTTGCTGAAAGTTTTCAGATTTCAATATATCTTTTTTTTTCTATATGGGACATTGATATCTGCATGTATTATTCAAGATGTGGGTGTACTGTGGATTTATGACGGAACAATAGGATACTTTCTGTCTTATTATCTATCCCTTTCTTATGGTTCCCAATAGTCTGTTTCCTTTTCTGAGTGTTACTGCACAGTCCGGGTACGTCTACACTGTGGGCTAAAGTAGAGTTAAGATATGCAACTTTAGCTATGTTAATTGCATAGCTGAAGTCAAAGTAGCTTAACTAGGCTTTTGGCACTGTCAACACAGCAGGAAGTTGAAGGAAATGTGTTCAAAGGAACACTGTTCCTTCAACTTCCCTTACTCCTCATGAAATGAGGGTTACAGAAGTTGGAGTAAGAAGCCTATTATTTTGAAAATATTTCAAAATAATGGGCATGCTGTGTAGATATGCACACTATTATTTCAAAGTAACATGAGTTACTTTGAAACAAGCGTGCATTGTAGATATAGCCTAAGTGAATGCTTTTAGAGAACTATCCACAAGGACTCAAATCTCTTTTTTGATTGGTAACAGCTAATTTAGACCTCATCATTTTATATGTATAGTTGAGATTGTTTTTCAATATTCATTACTTTGCATTTATCAACAGAGAATTTCATCTACCATTTTCTTGCCCAGCCACTGATTTTTAAAGATCCTTTGTAGCTCTTTGCAGTCTGCCTGTTACTTAACTATCTTGAGCAGTTTTGTATCATCTACAGATTTTGCCACCTTGCTATTTATCCCTTTCTCCATATCATTTATGAGCAGGTTGAATAAAATTGCTTCCCTTACAGACCCCTATGGGACATCACTAATTTCCTCTCTACATTCTGAAAACTGATCATTTTAACTACTCCTTGATTTCTATCTTTTAACAAATTTCCAATCCATGAGAGGATCTTCCCTCTTATTCCATGACAGTTTTCTTTGCTTAAGAGTCTTATGTGAGGGACCTTCTAAAAGGCTTTCTGAAAGTCTAAGTACAGTATATCAACTGGATCCCACTTGTCCATATGCTTGTTGACCTCTCAAAGAATTCTAGAAGATTAGTGAGGCATGATTTACATGTTGATTCCTTCCCAACAAATTATATTAATCTATGTGTCTGCAAAGTCTGTTCTCTATTATAGCTTCAACCAGTTTGCCCAGAACAGAAGTTATACTTACCAGCCTTTAACTGCCAGGATCACTTCCGGAGCCATCTTTAAAAATTACCATCACATTAGCTATCCTCCAGTCATTTAGTATAGAAGCTGATTTTACATATGTTACAAACCAGTGAGTAATAATGCAATGTCACATTTGAGTTCCTTCCAAACCCTTGCGTGAATGCCTTCTGGTCCTGGTGACTTGTTACTGTTTGTCACTTTGTTCAAAACCTCCTCTACTGAAATATTAATCTGGGACAATTCCTCAGATTTGTCACCTAAAAAGAATGGCTCAGGTTTGGAAAATTCCTCACATCTTTAGTAATGAAGACTGATGCAAGAATTCATTTAGTTTTTCTGCAATGACCTTAAGAACATGAGAATAAGAACATAAGAAAGGCCATACTGGATCAGACCAAAGGTTCATCCAGCCCAGTACCCTGTCTGCCGACAGTGGCCAATGCCAGGTGTCCCAGAGGGAATGAATAGAACAGGTAATGATCAAGCAATCTCTCTCCTGCCATCCATGTCCACCCTCTGACAAACAGAGGCTAGGGACACCATTCCTTACCCATACTGGCTAATAGCCATTTATGGACTTAACCTCCATGAATTTATCTAGTTCTCTTTTAAACCCTGGTATAGTCCTAGCCTTCACAACCTCTTCAGGCAAGGAGTTCCACAGATTGACTATGTGCTGTGTGAAGAAGAAATTCCTTTTATTTGTTTTAAACCTGCTGCCAATTAGTTTCATTTGGTGGCCCCTAGTTCTTATATTATGGGAACAAGTAAATAACTTGCTTTTTTGACTGACGCTGCACACTGCATGGACGTCTTCAGAGAACTATCCACGATGACTCCAAGATCTCTTTCCTGATTGGTTGCAGCTAAATTAACCCCCATCACATTATATGTATAGTTGGGGTTATTTTTTCCAGTGTGCATTACTTTACATTTATCCACATTAAATTTCATTTGCCATTTTGTTGCCCATTCACTTAGTCTGGTGAGATCTTTTTGAAGCTCTTCATAGTCTGCTTTGGTCTTAACTACCTTGAGAAGTTTAGTATCGTCTGCAAACTTTGCCACCTCACTGTTTACCCCTTTCTCCAGATCGTTTATGAATATGTTGAATAGGATTGGTCCTAGGACTGATCCCTGGGGAACACCACTAATTACACCTCTACATTCTGAAAATTTACTATTTATTCCTATCATTTGTTTCCTGTCTTTTAACCAGTTCTCGGTCCATGAAAGGATCTTCCCTCTTATCCCATGACAACTTAATTTATGTAAGAGCCTTTGGTGAGGGACCTTGTCGAAGGCTTTTTGGAAATCTAAGTACACTATATCTACTGGATCCCCCTTGTCCACATGTTTGTTGACTCCTTCAAAGAACTCTAATAGATTAGTAAGACATGAGTTCCCTTTACAGAAACCATGTTAACTTTTGCCCAACAAATTATGTTCTATGTGTCTGACAATTTTTTCTTTACTATTGTTTCAACTAATTTGCCTGGTACGGACGTTAGATTTACCGGTCTATAATTGCCAGGATTGCCTCGAGAGCCTTTTTTAAATATTGGCGTTACATTAGCTATCTTCCAGTCATTGGGTACAGAAGCTGATTTAAAGGATAGGTTACAAACCATAGTTAATAGTTCCGCAATTTCACATTTGAGTTCTTTCAGAACTCTTGGGTGAATGTCATCTGGTCCTGGTGACTTGTTACTGCTAAGTTTATCAATTAATTCTAAAACCTCCTCTAATGACACTTCAATCTGTGACAAGTCCTCAGATTTGTCACCTACAAAGGACAGGTCAGGTTTGGGAATCTCCCTAACATCTTCAGCTGTGAAGACTGAAGCAAAGAATTCATTTAGTTTCTCCACAATGACTTTGTTGTCTTTAAATGCTCCTTTTGTATCTTGATCGTCCAGGGGCCCCACTGGTTGTTTAGCAGGCTTCCTGCTTCTGATGTACTTAAAAAAACATTTTGTTATTACCTTTCGAGTTTTTGACCTTTTTGACCTTATCATCCCTGAGTGCTTCTTTAGCTTCTTGTTTGTCCAGTGGCCCCACTGATGGTTTGTGAGGTTTCCTGCTTCTGATGTACTTAAAAAAAAAAGAAAACTTGCTATTACTTTGAGTTTTTGGTTAGCTGTTCTTCAAATTCTTTTCTGGCCTTCCTGATGATATTTTACACTTCATTTGCCAGTTTATGCTCCTTTCTATTTTCCACACTAGATTTAACTTCCCCCTTTTAAAGGAAGCCTTTTTATCTCTCACTGCTTCTTTTAAATTTTTATTTTTTAGTCATGTTGGCAAATGTTTGACCTGGGAATAATATGATTGGCTCATAGTGTGGTATTGGCTATGGTGACATTTTGCTGCAAAATTTACTCTTATGGAGGTTAGGCAAACACATGTTTAAGTTGATGGGCATGATCATGCTCTTTTTGTGGGATAACTGTAACAAGCTGTTTGACTCATTTTTGAAGTAAGGTAGCTAGAACACAAGGAATCCAGCTAGGATCCAAAACTCAGGCCATACAGAAGGCGGCCAGAAGCTAAGTGATATGCACAGAGGGTTTTGCTGGGGGATAAATGCAAATGTGGAGGGATTTTTTTGGTGCAGGGATTCAGGTGCTGCAAACACAAAGCAATACAGAAGTCAGCCAGAAAACCAAGGAGATGCACTTGCAGCATGAACCTGAACTCGAGGGGTAAAGGGGGGCTTTTTGGGATGAGTGCTAGTCAGAAAGAAACTAAGAACTGTGAGCAAATAAATCTGTTTTTTTAGGTAAAAATTTTTCACCCATTGAAGTCTAGCATTTGTGAAATTCAAAATTGTACATCACAATAGTGACTAATGCTGATTTCGGATTGTCAGCTTTGAATCATACATATATCTGCAGTACCCATAATGCAATGGAAATAATGGATTAAGTTAAGGAATGTGGATGTAGGGTTTGACCAAAAAAATATTATATTCCATTGCTGTAAAAACCACAGGGTCAGATTCTCAATTACATTCCAGACCTTTTGCTCCAGGTCAGAAAGCAGTTAGATATGATAAGCTGAGAATTCCTCATCATGCAGGAGCTCACAGATGGCATAAAACCACTAGAACTTGCTCCCATCTCCCCAATCCCAAGATACAAACTTTGCAAAAAAGGATGAGACAACTGTCTAGTATGTATACACCTCATACATTTACCACTCAACATTTCATAACAATTCTTTATCTCTGCTAAGTAAACATTCTAATATGCTAGCCAAAATATTTGCTCACATTTTTCAATGAATCTGCTTCAGGTATGTTCATGTAATTCAGTGTTCAGTATGTCTGTCTTCCTTTGATTCAGAAGCTGAGTCTCTTGCAGCTTCCACCTACACAACTTAATTCTTTAGCTGAAATTATAAACAATCATGCTTTCAGTTCTGAAACATTTCAAACAGCACATGCCTTCCATCACTTCCACGTGCCTTATTGTGTTCATTTTTCACAAATATTATACAGAATGAGTTTACTAATGGGAATATTTGTGAAAATGGAATATTTTAAGTAAATATCGAGGAATCCCTGTGGGCAAATACATTAAGATTTGTAAGTTTGCGCATTTACACCAGAAACTTTAATGAGCACATTAATTTCTCCAGTTGGGAGGGGGGAAAAAAAGAAACCTGATTTATGATCTATTTGACCAGAAATGTATAACATAAATTTGAAATACTGACTGTACATAATGAATCCTGAACAATTTTCATATGCAGAATTGCTCACCAGAATTATTGGGCAAATAATGTCAAATAACAAAGTTGAGAAAATCACAATCTGCTTGCAGAGATGAAAAATAATTTTCATCAATTATATGTTAAAAATGTATTTGCTGTATTGATCTCACTTCTGACCATAGAAAATTGTAACCCATTCCTGTGAGATGCTGTGTTACCTATGAGAGGTACTGCACACCTTCAATTCTCATTAAAATCAGTAGAATTTGATGGTGTTCAGCATGTCACACAATCAGGTGCTTGGTGTAATGAAAGTCAGCATGTTTGTGATGGGGAGAACATACCCTGCACTGAATTGGGGGGGGATAAGAGTCTGTGGGTGGAGGAAGTCCTTCCCCTTTACCCAGACTGGGCATGCTCCAAGTGCTGCAGAAGTATAAGAGGCAGCTGAGCAGCTCAGTCTTGAAGGAGAAGGACATCTCGCTGGAGCTCCTGAACTGCTGCAGCCAGCCACACCGGGGGTGAGAGCCAGAGGCCTGGGAGACAGCCACAACGCGACCCCTGTGGGATTCCTGGAAGAAGCGGCCACTGGAGAGACAGAAGACCCAACTTTCACATGGAACACTGATTCAACCAATGAGATAGGAAGTGACCCAGGGAGGGTGCAGGAGTGGCCTCTCCCATCTCGGTGTCCTCGGTGCATTTCAGCCAGATTTCCCGCTGAGGGAGTGTCACACTGTACTGCTGCTCACAGGGTCCTGTTCCCCCTGTCACAAACATTACACCATAACTTCAGATACAGGGCGTTAGCCCCCAACTGCACTGTCTGTGGCTAATAAGCCATACTGTCCTGGACTGTGAGTTATTATTTACTGACTCTGGCAGGTGGGCCATATTGCCCCAAATTGAGGGCTATTCATGTACTCAGACTAGTGAGCCATATTACCCTGGACTGAGGGATATATGTATTGACTCTGGCCATTGGGCCACGCTGCCTGGCAGGCAGGGCCGCTTATAGACTTGGGGTTATCCAGAGACTGGTGAAGTTTCGCGGATTACAGAGACAGCCAACTCCCTTGTGGCCAAGGAGACGGTGTGCACATCCCAGAATGAGGTCACCCTAGTGACGGGGAGTGCTTATTCCGCTGCAAAGTTCTTTCACCTCTGTGTGGCCTTCCTTGTGTTTTATGCAAACAAGAACTGCACCCAGTTGACTTTTTCCTCTAGGATAGCATGCCTTAGTGCTATTTTTTATGTTCAGACTGATTAGTATTACATTCATATAATTTTATAGCTTCTTGCTTAAATTTCATATTGAGGGTTGGGTGTTTTTTTTTTTTTTTTGTTCATAACTGCAGGCATTCTGAGGATGCTGCTAGGCAAGCACAAATATTAGAAATGCAGCAGCCTTGATAATGTAAGGTTTAATGAGTCTGGGAACACAGTGGAGTGTGATTGGGTTGGAAACATTATTTTGATTGAAATATATCCTTTCTAACAAGTCCTTCTACCATATTAAGTTAAACATAGTCATTTTGCCACTAAGTAGAATGGATTGTTAGCTGTGACTTTTTTAGCTGCTTTAGTGAATAGTTTCAACACTCCTAAATCTGGAGAATATTTCCCAATTCCTGTATAAGATGTTATGGACTAGTTTACTGCTCAGGAACTCACATGTGAAATTGCAGAATTACTAACTGTAGTTTAAAAGTCTCAGGAGGTAGCTGTGTTAGTCTGTAGCTGATGAAACTTAAAAAAACAACAAATGGTCCTGCAGCACCTTAGAGACTAACAAAATATATAGACAGTATCATGAGCTTTTGTGGGCACAACCCACTTCTGAATGAAACAAGAGCGCCTGAGGAAGGAAGGTTAAGCTGTGATCTGAAGATGCATGGGCGAGGATAAACAAAGTAGAAATAAATCCTATTTATACATTTTTAACTAGAACAATATTTTTATTGGAATAGTATTTTATTGGAAAATGCTGATTTGACCAAACTGAAATGTCACCCTGCCTTGTTTTCTGCCAGTGTACCTACTTGTCAGCTGGCAGGCAGGCAGGATGCCCAGGTCTCTTCACTCGCGATGTTTCCATAACAGCCCTGCTCCTTTAGGCTCCAGTGCTCCCTAGGCTGTTCTTCTGGGCTATGTCTAGACAGTGGCGCTACTTTGGGATAACGGAAGTATCGCGAAATAGCTATTCTGTGTCTTTAAATGCTCCCGTTATTTCAGAATAGATTTCAAAATAACTGGTGTGCTATTCTGACGTCCCTGTAACCCTCAATCTCCTGGTGTGCTGGAAGGCTCCTGAATTTCAGTATTCTCCAGGGATACAGCTATACAACAGCAATATTTCAGGATGATGTCTGGCTCCCATTTGGCTATGGTTCACCTTTTGTAACCAAGGGGAGCTTCAGGAAGCTGGTAAGGGGAGCTGAGTAGCCAGTAAGTAAACAACTGGAGTGACCCAATAGCAGCTTTCTCAGAGTGGGTCTGTGAACCACTTTGAGAAACACTGCTCTAGATTACTAAAATAAAGTGATAATTTTCCACAATTCTAGAGCATGCTTCTGAAAATCCTCTAGGTGTTTTAGCCACCCAATACCAGATGATTCTCATAGACTTCAAAGCCGAAAGGACAATCACTATCTTCTAGTCTGACCATCTGCATATTGCAGGCCATCACTCACCCACTCTTGCAATAGAACACTCAGTACACGAATGTCCTATCATCAGCTATGTGTCTAGTGGGAAAAATCTATTCAGCTCCTGATGAGGCAAAGACCTCTTTCCTGTGGTTGGATATAATTTGTTCTGCTGTTTTTAATGTTTTTGTGTTTAATGATTACTGATGAATTTAAATCTTATAAATTGGACAAATACCCCATCAGGCTTCTATGAGCAGAGCACAGAACAAGGGCCCTGATGAATTAATTTCTACCAGCCACCAGAGCACCTCAGCCAAAGCCACTTTCAATTTCAACTTCATCTCTGTCAGGGTGCCAATGGACATTCTGTTAGCCAGGAGGTGAGCTGACTTGGCACGTATCCTAGATAACCTTCACTGGCAAGATTCATATGGATCCCCCCAGGTAGAGCGTACAGCCGCCCTTTGGTGGAAAATCTGTCAAGAAGCATTAGTTTTGTTTGTCAGCACTTCTCCAGGGTTAAAATACCCCAAAGTCTATATTTTTGACAAAACACTATATTTACATGTCTTTGGGACTGAATAAACATAAACGTTTACAGTATGATCTCCAGTGCCTTGCATTTTCCATCCTCAAGTCCAACTGAGCTACATTAGTCTCAGGATTCAAGGCGAGGAGGGAAAGGAGTCTCATGGTTGACCTTGGAACAGCTTTAGACTGTTTTCACATATGATGACAGTCACAGCATCTAAGAGCCATTCCATTGTCCTAAGTTTGCTGTATCAGGGCACATAATCTTAAGGATAAACTATTTCCACGGTACAATGATCAAACAGTGAAGTTTGGTGTGGGTGGGGCTCGGAGTGGGGCCCTGGCTCTACTTCCTCCCTGTCTCTTTTCTGTATGATTTGTTTCCACGGGGGAAAATATTTAGCAATTCTTGTAGTTTTTGCAGTTGTGACTGACTTTGTAATATGCTTGAAAGACCAATTGAGAAATAGTATCATTCTCACAGACTAATCACAATCTGAACCTTGTGTGTAACGAAGTAGTGCCTTCTAGTAGTGGGCCTACAGAAGCACCTATAAGGTGCTACTACTCTTTCTAGTTGTTACATGTGTTTTCCTTTAATCCTAACACTTAGGTTTGGACCAGAGATCTAGGAATGCCAACAAGTGTGCATTTGTGATTTACATAGTAATTTGTCTAAAGCTGGATGAACATTTTCAGATGTAACTTTTATTGTACCCTTGGGGAAAACAAATCATTTAATATAAGAAGATAAGAACAGACATACTAGGTCAGATCAAAGGTCCATCTAACCCAGTGTCCAGTCTTCTGACAGTGCCAATGCCAGATGCCCCAGAGGGAGTGAACAGAACAGGTAATCATCAAGTGATCCCTCTTCTGTCATCCATTTCCAGCCTCTAACAAACAGAGGCTCAGGGATACCATGCCTACCCATCCTGGCTAATAGCCATTGATGGACCTATCCTCTATTAATTTATCGAGTTCTTTTTGAACCCTATTACAGTCCTGGTCTTCACAACATCCTCTGGCATAAAACTATTTCCATAGCAAGGGAGGGAAATAAAAAAAAAACTAGAAATGTTTCATTTCAACACTTTTTCAAAGCAAAAAGTTTCAACTCTAATTGAAAGTGACTTCATCTCAAATTTAACTTCCATTTTATATTTTTTCAATAAGGTAACCCCCAAGATCCTCTAATAAGATTAAAGTAGAACAAAATATTTTGTTTTAGAGCTTCTCCCCTTTTTAATTATTTCTTTTTTACCTTTTCAATTTGGTGAAAAATGCAACAAATGTTCATTTGGTGTTGACCTGAAAGGATTCTTTCTGTCCAGCCACTGAAACAAAAACAAAACAAAACAATCTGTTCACACAGCTCCAGTTGTATCTGACATCTTTCCCACACTGAGTATATCTTCCTTTAAAATCTTTCAGATGTTTCCTTTGATCGCTGGATAATGTTAACAGCATGGTAAAATTAGAGTAACAATTACTATACTGAAGGAATGTAAAAAAACCTCTGGCTGGTGGCTTCATTATTTAGGTAAAGACTGTGATCACTGAATGGTAAAAAGACATGGGTTGTTATGGGTGGATGTTAAAATTCCTTGAAATAGGTGAAGAATATACTTTATGATGGGGAGAAGGATAGCCTAAGAAAATGTACATTCCTTGAAGGACCATTCATGCTTTTTACACTGGTGCATTTGATCAAGGACAGTTTATCTGTTATGACTCCTGTAAACACCAGAGGTGATCTGACAAAAGAATTTGTGCTGGAAATAAACCCGCACAAATTAATAACCATGTTTGACTGTGAAGTCTGCTTCAGGAATCATCTCGAAGGGGAAAGACAATATTTTGGTTGTGAACTTTCAGAAAACAGCCTTATTGTCAAGACAGCTTATTTAAATTAATCCTTGGTTCTATTTGCAACCTACACACGAATGAAGCATTTCACAAAATGCTAACTTCTGAGGTTGTTCTGAAAAATAGAACTCCTAGGGAAGCTTCTTAAATATTTTGAATAAAGAGGAGCAGTTTGTTCAGATAAGTCAAATCATCCTCATTCTGAATATGAAAATTACTTCTCACTGAATATGAAAACGGTAGGAATTCTATTTGTTTAATTGAGTGGGTGACTCTGAAATGTAATCCTGAGGTACTGTAGGAGGGCAGCTCATTGTTACAGATAGTTCAATCGCCAATACCTAACACAACAAAGTTACCAATTCCTCTGAAAGTTCCCCAACATTCTGAGAGAGCTGGAAACCTAAATGGAAGATTTTGAACAAAGGAACTCTGAAATGTATAAATGGTGATGCTCTCTTTGGGGGTCAAACTGTCAAAGAGGCAGAAGTTGCATGGATGCAGCCTGTTCCTCTCGGCATTTGTGCTGAATGGGGCAAGTGTCAAATGGCACTTACTTAAACTAAGAAGAAAATGCTAAGTTGAGGTAGAAAATATGCATTTAGATTTTGTTACTTTAACATCTTTCTCTTTATCCTATACATAATTAAGTATTTGTTTTTGAAGAAGCTGTCCTGGGTAAGTGCAATTTCATACTCTTCACAAACTCCTGGACACAGTCTATAGTAGTATCCAAATCCAATGGAGTCTATTGAAGTAATATGGTTGAGACACAGGAATTCTATAAGATGGGAACTACACCTTAGATTGGGAGTAAATTGCAGGAACCTTGGAAGAAATACGTGTGTCAGTTGGAAATAATGCCCACACAGACTGACACAGGAGTCAAAAGTAAAAATTAGGGTTGCTGTCAGAATAACTTTAATAAAATATCTATAAATAGGAGCACAAGTGGCTTATTCAAACTGACAAATATGGTTATGTGGAACATTAAGTACAGGAATTAAAACTGAGCCAAAATACTGCTAAAAGAAACTTCTAGTCTTTCTTTCCAAAAAAATGTATTCTTCACTTTGCTGCATAAGAGTTTCCATAGTTAATGAGGTCTTAATAACATTTTTGGCTCAAACCTAAAAAAAAAATTCTGTATGAGTAATAACTAAAATTTATTCTAACAGAAATGCAACATAGGAGCTTTTGCTCAAGTTTTTTATGAATTAAAATTGCACATAATGAGGTATTTCTGTAACAAGGATTTTTTGAGTGCACACATTTTTGCACGCAAATCGGTGTGTTGTATAACTCAGTTCATGAAAACATTTGGTGGACAAAACAATTTTTTGTAGCCAGTAACAAAATTCTGAACAATTCCTTTTTTCATTATCATAAACTCCCTTTTTAGTCTTAAAACAGTTTGCTTCCCAGATCAATATGCATTTCCTGTGTAATCATCAGCTAAAACTATTACAAGAAAAATAAGGATGAGAGAGATTATTATTAAATTGAGCAAGAGTACATGAAAAGATGTGGTGATAGTTAAGCAACAAGACACAATTTTCTATGCAGTTAAGCTGAAATATTTCCATAATTTGTATGCATTATTAAACATTACTCCAAGGATCTGGTGCAGCAGTGAGCCCCCACATGGTTTTGTTTCATTATGATTAACACCTATAACTTTTCAAATTTTAATCTGTGATGATGTGCCAAGATATTGTTCCATATATTGACAAATCTGAATTCAGGATTTCTGAATACCAAATTATTGTGGCTTTGTACTTGCAAATATCTCTTGCTGTTGATACCAGTATCCAACAGGTATAATTGCAGGACTGACAACATTAGTATTGAGGGGAATGATAGAGGTGGATTTGACAGTTTCACAGATAATACACTCTTGAAACAATATATAAAATCTGGAATTTCCATAGGAAGATAAGAATTTCCATGCTGGATCATGTCCATAATACCAGATGTTGATTCAATACCAGTTGTTGGTCAAGAAAGTGCAAGACAACTGTAATGGACAAGTATGGAAAACCCAGTTATATCAGTGGTTTCATACTAAAATCAGGCCGTTGCTGATTAGCTTTTGGCCTGCTCATGATAATTTGTACCACTTTGTAAATTTTAAAATAATTATGGACTTCAGTATTTGTCTACTCTGAACTCTTGGTTTTTAATATTTTGTGGCAGTGGGTTCCACAAATTTTGGGGGCTTTATATATAAAGGAAACCTATTTTATATTTGTGTCCTGTTAACTTCATTGGACACCTCCTTGTTCTTGCATGAGCTAGACAGGGAAAACAGGAGCCTCTGGATTACTTTCTCTGAACTGATCATTATGTTATAGCTCTTATTGGGTCACCTCTGCTTCATCTGTTCTCTAAATTGTATGGTATTAATCTTTTTAATTGCTTCTCATATGGAAATCTTTTCATGTATCTAATAATTTTCTCCTAGGGCAAGCTCTACCAAAATACTGGCTGGTTCTCTTAGACATTCTAAAAATGTACAGGAAAAATATTTGGTACTATCTGGATTTAATGGATTGTGATTTTATTTGTAAATTACAGAGTTTTAGCATGTAAGTCAGATCATAGATATCTATTGTAATTCACACTTCATAAATAAAAGAGCTGGGAAAATGAAAATTTCTTTTAGCCTTTCTGGTAAAGTGGCTCTGAATACCATACAGGTATTTGCTGAACATAAATTAACAAAATTAATGGATAAAATGCTGACAGAACTTCCGCTGAAAACATGCCATGGTAAAAGACCAACATTTGTTTTAAAATCTAACAAAAGCAACAATACTTAATTTAAAAAGAGAGCTTGAAAATCAAGTTAATTTTGATTGATCTCTCCAGTGTCTGTAGCTCAGCCATATTTGGCCTTCTGTGGTGTGAACTTCAAATGGAGCTTCCTTAATAAAAACTGTCGTAAACTGAGCCATCCCCTGGCTACTATGTGGGCAGGAAGGGGTTTATCCCCAAGGGTGCCTTGTGCACCAAGGCCCAGATAACCTGACTGCAGAGGCTTCAGCAACCCACCCAGAAAGGTGGCTCAGTAGGAGAGGGTGCATATGGGGAAGGACCTAGGGCAGGGATAGTGTGTTAGGATGGTGCTAAGCACCTTCCCAGGTTGCTATTGTGGAGCCTATAGGGTTGGGGTGCAAACAGGTTGGAAAAAGCTTCCTTCCTACACTATAGATCTTAGCTGGGGTGGGGGTGCTTCTCTGTGCCAGTAGCATGTGTGGCTTTGACACATGCAGGGCTTGACTCCTGGCCATCATCCTGGGCCAGAGGGTCTTGAGTTTTCCATGGCTGCCAGCCTTGGGGGCAGGAACGGGAAGGACCCTGGAGCCAGTTTGTTGGTTCATTGAATGATCTGACCAGGGGCTGGTTTTCTGCACAGTTCTGGGAGGACACACCCTGCCATGGGGACATGGAGGAACAGCAGAGCTGAGGGGATTGAAGGGGTATGGCAAAGACAGAACTGGAAGAAGGGCAACACGTAAAGGGCCATGCAGGGCTATTCTTAGGATTTTTGGTGCACTACACAGTACTACTAAACTGGTGCCCCGATGCTTAGCAAACAAACATAAACATATACTATTGGAAAACTTTCCACATGCACTTTATTAAAGTGAGTTTAAACAAATTGAGCACATTATAATGCTGATGGTCTAAGGTTGCAGTAAAGAAATAATTCTATAGAAACATTCTGATTTACTGACAGTATGATGAAAATGTACTATGTACTTGAGAGTTTGTGCATCTGTCTGTGCCCATCCATCCGTCTGTAAGTCTGTCTGTTCAAGAACTCCTCCTAAGCGGAAAAAGCTAGGACCACCAAATTTGGTATGCCGCTTCCTCTTATAATAACTTAAAGGGTTTGCTTGTGCCAGGACAATGGGATGTGCTTGGAATTAATTTGTTTCTCATAAAATGGAAAGGAAGAGGTCTGGTAGGAAGGACAGTTATACTGTAGAATGATCACAGAAGGGGACAGCAAAGGGACAGAGATGGGGATTGGGAAAACTATAATTTCATTGGTGCATCACCAGGAACTAGGGATGGAAAAAGGGACAGCTATCTACTATATATTTTTTGTGTGTTTGTTCCCTAGCCAGGGGATATGCACGCCTTCTCTGGCTGTGCCTGCTGCAGCTGCAGCAGCCATGGAGAGGTGCTTCTCACCTGGCCCCAAGCTGCTGCAGTGGGAGAGGGCTGGGTTGTCCTCTCTCCCCAGGGAAGCCTATGTACTGAACACCTCATCCCTGGCCTCCCCCAGAACAATGATTTAAATGAAGAGAAACAAAGCTTGTTTGAATTAAGGACCCCCAAAACACCGAGTAAATCTTCTAGTAATATAATATTTTATATTTGTCAACACATTTTATTGGAAATTACTACAAAGAGGTATTGAAACAAGGATTTGTTTTTAATTAAAAGCAATCTTTCTGGCTTTTTTGGCTGCAAAATCAATAATAATGTCATCATATGACAAAGATGAAGTGATATCTTGTTCAACTGCAAGAATAGCAAGACCAGTCAAGCGTTCCTGACTCATTGCAGAACTGAAATAGCTTTTAATGAGCTTTAATTTTGAGAAATACCATTCTCCTGATGCTACTATTACAGGAATTGTTAGTAGAATGAGTGGCAATGTATACATTAGGATATTTGTCAAAAAACTTGCTGTAAGTATAAATTGTACAAAGTCCATCCCCAGCTTTGCATGTGATGACAATGTCCTCAATTCTTCATAGAGGTCAAATCCATTGAAACCAAAATGGTCACCATGCTTCAAGAGGTTCTCTAGGTTCTTCCGCTTTGTTGTTAGCTGCTCTTGTGTAATGGATGTTGGTTGTTAGTTACAATGGTTGTGAGTTACAACTCTGTATCAACCTTATATTGTAAACTAGCCAATAGCCCATCATAAGACGGGATTTTCAGGTCTCTCCTCCACATCTCTCTCTCTCTCCTCCTCCTACTGCGTCCCCCCCCCGCCCCGCTCTCTCAGCTGTTCTCCGCCTCCTGCCTCTCTCTCCGTCTCTCTCTTTGTCTTCTCCTCCCCCTCCTGTCTCTCACTCGGGGGACCGCGGAGCCCAAACGGCTGTTTGGGCTCCGCGCTCCCCGTGCTGCATGTGAAGCGTGGAGCCCAAACAGTCACTTGCGCCACTTGCTCCCGCGTGGCAGCCCGGCTGAGTCGTGCAGAAGTCAACCGAGTGCCATGGCGGGAGGTGAAGGGGGGCGGGGTGGTGACGTGCAGCATGACAGCGGCTCCAGGCCCTGCCCTCTGGCTGTGTACATCACCCTGCCCCCTTTTGCCTCCTGCCATGGTGCTCGGCTGACTTCTGCGCCGCTCAGCCGGGCTGCTGCGGGGGAGCCCAAACGGCCGCTTGCTCCACTTGCTACCCTGAGGCGGCCCGGCTTAGCGGCACAGAAGTCAGCTGAGCACCACGGCAGGAGGAGAAGGGGGGCAGAGCGGTGACGTGCGATGTGACAGCGGCTCCAGGCCCCGCCCCCTGGCCGTGAATGTCACCGCCCTGCCCCCCTTCGCCTCCCACAGTGGCGCTTGGCTGACTTCTGTGCCGCTCAGCCGGGCCGCCACATGGGAGCAAGTGGCGCAAGTGATGCCCTGCCGCTCTCCTACCCTCAGGCCAACCATGGCCTCCTCTCCTGCCAGGGGCGCACAGCACTTAGAATGAACCACCAGCTGAATAGCTGGTAGTTCACTCTAAGCACCATTCACCCATTTCAGGGTGGAGGCAGGGAGTGGAGACTTCATGTGCTCCTTCCACCCCCAGGCCTTGATTAGCAAGGGGTGCAGGCTCCTAGCGGGAACTGCCAGCTGTTCAGAGATGGCAGTTCTCTCTCTGGGGTGGAGGGCAAAGACTCCATGCCCTCCCTCACTCCCAGGCCAATCAGGGTCTGTGGGTGGGGGAGCATGGAAGTGCCCTGGTCCCACCCCTTCTGCCCAAAGCCCCTCCTCTCCCGGGGCATCCTTCTAAAATTATTGCCCACCCTGCTCTATACACTAGTGAGGAGATACGTATTTCAGAGTTGTCAGGTGTGCTCTATTTAGCAGTTACAAAGTTAGAGGAAAGTCAGTCAACATTTTTTGTTTGTCTGATGAAAACTGGCCCACTCCCTCCCCCAACTCAAACCTGTCATAAATAACTGTCAACTTAATTTTCTATTTGTGGGGTAAGGTATTGGGTTTTTTTAAACAGGATTGTTAACAAGCATTTTTTGGAAACAAAGTTGTTAAATGAAACTCTCATGATTTTGATAAAGATATTTAAAATGTCCCCAAAATTCTGGCGCAAAAAAAATAAATAAATAAAAGGAAAGCTGGTTCATTTTCAACAGAGAGGGTTGAAAAAATCTAAAGAGAAAATAATTCACACTAGAAAATAGGCCTGATCTTATGATATTCTATCGCTAACAACATATTCATGCTCAAAGCTGAGCAACAGTGTAAACTGCTTTCATGCTTGGCTTTACCTCCAGGCCAGCCGGTCCAGCCTCTGTAGGAGAGGCGATAGATGGAAAGTTGTGGAACACCAAAATCCATCTCTTATGGTGCAGAGTGCAACCACTAAGGTCAAGTCACGCCACTGGACACCCCTGCTAGCATCTCGGGGATGGGGGATTTGTGGGCCTGTGGCAGCTCCTCCTATTTCATGCAATGAGTGAGGAATGGGGAGACAGTGGGAGGCAGTGAGAAAGGTAGGGGAACAGGGGGAATTACGGGGGCAGGGGAGGCAGTGAGGGAAATGGGAACAGGACAACCATGTGGGGGAGGGAGGCAGGTGAACAGGAGGAGGACAATGGAGAGCAGTCAATGCATTCAGATCTCCTCCCCCCTCCGCCCCTGCATTTTTACCTGCCTGCTTGAAATGTTGTCCCTCCTGTCCAACTATGAGCTTTGTGGTGCCCCCAAATGTCCCACAGAGCTGCATAGTTTGTGTATTAGTATGGATAGCCCTCGGGCAGATGGGCGGGGAGCAGAGATAACATGTAGCCAGCCACCATTGCAAGCAACCAGTGCTGGCTGGAGATGGGACAGGAGCCAAGGGGGCCTATTGATCAAGAAGAAGCATGCAGCAGGGTCTGTGTTCATGAACCAGCATGGGAAGTGGCTAGACTGGCACTCTGCAGCTTTGCTTGACCATAAGCCTTGTACATCTACCCTATCATCAGCCACTGGACCCCTACACTCACTGCTGGTGGATGAGCAGCTGGTGAGCAAGGATCCAGCCAGCAGCTGGATCAGTACTTACTGATGGGAGGGGAGAGATAGAAAATATAGGAAAAAAATGCCTATTTTTAAGAAAAAAGTAGGGACACCTGCAGGAAGTTTTAAATATGGGACTGTCCCTTTAAAAACCAGACATCTGGTCACCTTAATGTAAGCGATAATGAAACATATGGTGGTCATTCCAGTAACTGGTACACTTAAATTGGTAGCAGTGGAATCCTATAGTGATGCCTCATATATACTTGTAATGGTGGCATATATTTAAATGGGGAAAGTTGCCAATTTTGACTTCATTTCAACAAAATATCATATATATAGTAGCCTAATGTCTGAGAGTCTGTAATGCTGAAATGCTGGCTGTTCCCTCTGGGCGGCGCTGTTGCCTGAAATGCTGGTTGTTCCCTCTGGGAGGTGCTGTTGTCTGAAATGCTGGCTGTTCCCTCTGGGCGGCCTGTGCTGCATGGGGAGTATGGGGCCCAAATGGCCGCTTGCTTCACTTGCTCCCCCGCGGCAGCCCGGCTGAGTGGTGCAGAAGTCAGCTGAGCGCCACGGCAGGAGGGGAAGGGGAGCGGGGCGGTGACGTGCGGTGTGACAGCAGCTCCAGGCCCCGCCCCCTGGCCGTGAACGTCACCGCCCCGCCCCCCTTCACCTCCCACTGTGGCACTCGGCTGACTTCTGCGCCGCTCAGCCAGGCCGCAACACAAGAGCAAGTGGCGCAAGCAACTGTTTGGGCTCCACGCGGTCCCCCAAGTGAGAGCCAGGAGGGGGAGGAGAGGAGAAAGAGAGAAACGGAGAGAGAGGCTGGAGGCAGAGGACAGCTGAGAGAGCAGGGGGGGAGGCAGGAGGAGGAGAGAGAGAGAGAGAGAGAGAGACGGACGGACGGACGGCACGAGAGACCGGAGGCTCAGGAGAGAAGACCGACGTGGAGGAGAGACCTGAAAATCCCGTCTTATGATGGGCTAATTGGCTAGTATATAAATATTTTAGAAGTCAAACAACATTGCAAAATGATGGGGCCAATCAAACCATAATACATAGATAGGTCTACGGTTAGTGGCCATCTTGTCCCAGGTTTCATATGATCCTCTATTCAAATTTACACTTCAGTGCTATCTGTTTCACAATTTCAGTAGGGTTACTCCAACATGTTGATTACCCCACCCTTCCATAATATTATCAGTAACCTAGCAAATGAATTTTTCTCTCTTAAAATGGGCTTTTCAGACATTACTTACAGAAACAAAACTGTATTCTTTTCTAAAGATTCACAGTTCTGTTTAGCAGGCAGTATAAAACAAAATGTATTAAGTGTTTTTGAAATGATGCTTCAATTCTTGATATATTTTGGAGTGTCACTCAATGTGCAATCATCAAGTCATCTCAACGGAATCCAAGACAAATTTGAAGGACCATCGAACACTTCCCATTTAGTGATTCACTGAAACAAATTAGAGACTAATACTTCTGTCCTTTAAAGTACAGAAGGTTTATGTCAAGTTACAATGAGTGAAGAGTGGGCTTCTCAAGTTCAGAAGCTTTGGTTTGTATAAAACAGCTTATTTTATGTTTGTGGGTTTTTTTTATTGTTTACTCAGAATTGGAGGGTAATTTACAGAAATATAACTTTATACCTGATTCTAGGGACTTCCTATTTTCATCTGGGTTGTAGATAAAGCTGAAAATTGGTATTTTTGTACTTTGATTCTGAGAGTAACCAAGTTTATGGATTTAAGGGGGTTTAAAAATAATTAAACATTTCTGAATCTTACAATATACTCAGGTCACATTTGATGTAATGTTTGAATGACAGGATCCCTTGTATTTTATTTGTACTTATTCAAACACCTTAAAATAAAATAATTTTGCAGGCTATGTACTTACTAGACCTATAGAAAACAAAATTTGGTTTCAGCGAATTGATTCTTGACAGTTGGATTATGATCCTTCATTTTTCTTCCTCAGCCTATGTGACTAGAAAAGGAGAAAGCTATATCTGGATCCATAGTATGACAGTGAAAGAGCATTCTGATCTTTCCTTAGATTAAAAAGTTCATATAGGTAGCAGTAGACTTGAATGTCCCATTACATTTCAGATCATCCTCAAATGGTGCATAATCAGAAAATCAGAACTCTTGGCTACAGGTTTCATGAATTTCAATAGCTAGTAGCTTTGTTACACCATAATTTTTACCATAAGTATAAGCCACATACTAAAAGGTATTTAGGCAACTAAGATGCAGGTAGGTGCCCAATGGGCTGTTTCCAAACTCTAGGAAATCAATGAATGTAGGTTAGTCCACAAAAAATTATTATTGAACTCATCTGGAACTAACATAATTCAGACAGTGCAGGTCCTGATTTCTTCCTTAATTATTTCCACCTGGCAGAAGACTGCCATAAGCACTCCTACACTTCCATATCTGGTCCCAGCCCATTTCTGGGACCTCACTGGTCTTCTCTCAAGCTGGAGAGAGGAGGGGTCCATCTCCTCACTGTACTGAGCTTACTTATCTAACTCCGGGGAGGCATGCTGCTTTTAGGAGCAATGGTGCTATTGAGAATCCCAGTATGCATTCATTTGCATCTTTAAAAGCTAGAGTATTGGCTAGATGATACTCCGCTGCACTGTACATGGTATTTTGTGTTTTCTGGAGCATAGAGATTTTTTAAAGATGTGGGTTGTTTTAAAATGATTTTCATTAGGACAGTCACAAATGAAAGAAAAAAATGCATTGTCTGGAGAGTCTTCTACATTGCAGGCAAGCATATTTGCAATAAGTCATGAGTGTTTATTACAAGTTTTGGGAAAAAGTGATTAGGAGGAAGGATGGGATGGTTACACAGATATTAATATGGAATAAATCCATGGTCTTTCTAGCTAATGTTCTTCTTCTGACAGTTACCTATGACCAGTACTTCAGTGGAAGGCAAATTAAAAAAAACAACTTGATAATGCGCTTGGTAAATTGAGATACCACTTTATGAGGAAAGTTGTGTTCCTGGATCAGGCTGAGAATCATGAAATGGGAGTACTGTGGCTTCTTTAATTCTGTAATGTTCAATTTTTTTCTGAAGATCCTATTTTTATTTCTGGAATATTTTAATTTTACAAAAACATTTTATTTATCTTCTAGGGAACAAGCTAAATATGTGGGCTTGGCTGATAAAAACTGGCCCACTCCTACTACACTAGCAATATTTTTAAATCTGTTTTAAACTGATTTGCCATTTAATTTAATTGAATACCTTATTTTTATGTTTCCTGAACAATCTGATTAATGTTTCCTAGATCTTTCATAATTTGACACCCAGGATTATTTCTCTGGAGTATTTCATCTTTCCTTTCTCTTCCATACTTACTGATTCCTGGCTTGGATCTATTCTAAAAAGAAATTTCACTTTCACCCACTTTTAATCAAGGTCACTGATCTCTGAACTCTTTAGTTTCTGTGCTACCTTTTCTGAGATGTGACCAAACTGAGAACTATTTAGGGTGATGATGTACTAAGTTATTGATACAAGCTTAATGCCATTATAATTTTTTTTGCATTATTCACTGAACACTACCAATCCAGACACTGATCTTGGGGCAGCCTGCTATTAACCTCTTTTCACAGAGAGAATTACCCATTTCTTCTCACACTTTGCTTCCTATCTCTTAAACAGTTTCTAATTCATATCTGAACTTCACTTCCGACACTGTGATTGTTGCCATTTTCCCTTAATGACCTCTTCTGAGAGGCTTTTATCGCAATTTGTTAGGAAGTCTAAGTAAATTACAATTTCTGGTTCTCCTCCTTTATCACTATATCCAAAGAATTCTAATAGGTTAGACACATAACTTACCCTTGCACACCATACCAGATTGTCATGGTCATACTCATGGAGGAGTTCTAATGATTTCTTGTTTTTCAGATTTTTTTCTCTTGACAGATGACTAGGGAGGAGTATAAATATATTGCTCGAGAATGCAGGGGAATTATCAGGAAGGCAAAAGCACAATTGGAATTGCAGCTAGCAAGGGATGTGAAGGGTAACAAGGAAAGTCTCTTCAGGCATGTTAGTAATAAGAGAGTGATCAGAGAGGGTGTGGGGCCCTTACTGGATGGGGGAGGTAACCTAGTGACAGATGATGTGGGAAAAGCTGAAGTACTCAATGCTTTATTTGCCTCTGTCTTCACAGACAAGGTCAGCTCCCAGACTACTGCACTAGGCAATGCAGTATGGGAAGGAGGTGGGCAGCCCTCGGTGAAGAAAGAATAGGTTAGGAACTATTTAGCAAAGCTAGACATACACAAATCCATGGGTCCAGATTTAATGCATCGAGGGTACTGAGGGATTTGGCAAATGTCATTGCAGAGACTTTGGCCATTATCTTTGAAAACTTGTGGAGATCGGGAGAGATCCCAGATGATTTGAAAAAGGCAAATGTAGTGCTTATCTTTAAAAAAGAGAAGAAGGACAATCCAGGGAACTACAGACCAGTCAACCTTACCTCAGTCCCCAGAAAAATCATGGAGGGGATCCTCAAGGAATCCATTTTGAAGCACTTGGAAGAGGGAAAAGTGATCAGGAATAGTCAACATGGATTCACGAAGGGCAAGTCATGCCTGACCAATCTGATTAGCTTCTATGATGAAGTAAGTGGCTCTCTGGATATGGGAAAGTCAGTGGATGTGATATACCTTGACTTTACCAAAGCTTTTGATACGGTCTCCCACAATATTCTTGCCAGCAAGTTAAGGAAGTATGGATAAATGGACTGTAACATAGATAGAAAGCTGGCTAGACTGTCTGGCCCAACGGGTAGTGATTAATGGCTCGATGTCAGGTTGGTGGTCAGTTTCTAGCGGAGTGCCCCAAGGATCAGTTCTAGGGCCGGTTTTGTTCAACATCTTTATTAATAACCTGGATGAGGGGATGGATTGCACCCTCAGCAAGTTTGCGGATGACACTAAGCTAGGGGGAGAGGTAGATACGCTGGAGGGCAGGGATAGGGTCCAGAGTGACCTAGATAGATAAGAGGATTGGGCCAAAAGAAATCTGATGAGGTTCAACTAGGACAAGTGTAGAGTCCTGCGCTTGGGACGGAAGAGTCCCAAGCATTGTTACAGACTGGGGACCGACTGGCTAAGTAGCAGTTCTGCAGAAAAAGACCTGCAGATTACAGCGGATGAGAAGCTGGATATGAATCAACAGTGTGCCCTTGTAGCCAAGAAGGCTAATGGCATATTAGGTTGCATTAGGAGGAGCATTGCCAGCAGAGCTAGAGAAGTGATTATTCCCCTTTATTCGGCTCTGGTGAGGCCATATCTGGAGTATTGTGTCCCCCATTATAGAAAGGATGTGGACGCATTGGAGAGGGTCCAGCGGAGGACAACCAAAATGATTAGGTGTCTGGAGCGCATGACCTATGAGGAGAGGCTGAGAGATTTGGATTTGTTTAGTCTGCAGAAGAGAAGAGTGAGGTGGGATTTGATAGCAGCCTTCAACTTCCTGAAGGGAAGTTCCAAAGAAGATGGAGAAAGGCTGTTCACAGTAGTGACGGACAGCAGAACAAGGAGCAATGATCTCAAATTACAGTGGGGGAGGTCTAGGTTGGATATTAGGAAAAACTTTCACCAGGAGGGTGGTGGAATGGGTTACCTAAGGAGGTGGTGGAATCTCCATCCCTAGAGGTTTTTAAGTCTTGGCTTGACAAAGCCCTGGCTGGGTTCATTTAGTTGGGATTGGTCCTGCCTTGGGCAGGGGGCTGGACTTGATGACCTATTGAGGTTTCTTCCAGCTCTAGGATTATATGATTCTATGATTCTGTGGAGAGGCTCAATAATTTTATTGAAAGATAAACAACTGGATTTTGGAGATCAATATCAGTAAACAAGGGCCAAATATTTGAGCACTGCTGTAAGTGTTCTTAATTATGCATATTTGCATGAGCCTAAAATATCTGCATAAATACTGGTTTGTTGTAATTTATCTGTAGGAACTAAGAAGTGCAGGGATATTGGTGTGTACATATATTTAGTGTGGAAAGTAGACGTTAAGGTAGCATAGATGGGAGTGCTAGTGATAAGTAAGACATGTTCTTGATAGTAAGTAATGGTGTTAAGCATAGTTACTATGGATTTTCAATAGTGTAACAGTCACTGCTTCCTCATGGCTAGGGGCATTAAGCTTGCCAAAGCTTCCCCTTGCACATAACTCATCACTACCTTAAAAGGGGTGGAGGTTAAGGATTAAATTTCAGCCTTTATTATGGTCACTAGCAAAATAACCAGCAAAGCCAACCTCTTATTGTTATTTTAATGTGCTATACAATTAGCTGTGCTCCTCTGCTAGCTGTCATACCCTTTTCCTTGTCCATTCTTCAGTGGTTGGTTGGATTGTGAGAGCATGTTGTTCTAATCAGATTATGGCTTGTCCTTTTTAACATATCCGCTTTCAAAAAATATGCAGACACTATAACCAACCTATTTGAGAGCTGTGCATTTCAAATAAACCAAATCCACATCATGAACCTGTCTTACCATTTTATTGTTACTTTCATTTATTGTGGCATTCATTGGTAACAGTTGATTATAAAAAGTTGTAAGGACATTATTATGAAAGACCTTGAAAAGTAAGGAGGTTTTAAGGTTTTATTTAAGTTAAAAATTAAGTTTTGTCAATGAAACTTCTGCATAAATTATTCATGGGATACCATAGTGCATGAATAATTCACGCTGTATCTTTAATTAGACACATAAAGAAAGTTCAGTAGCAGCCTATTGGTGCTTTAATGATCTAGAAGCAGATCAGATTTGAAAAACAAAGAACATTTGCTCAAAGTGAAATTAGCAGACAATTATTAAACATCTCATTGTAATTGAACTGCTATCAGTACTGTTTATACCCATAAACACTCAGTTCATTATGATGTATAGTGTATGTGAAATGCCAATAAAATAGGGTCCGGCAATGAGATTTTTTAATGAAAATACAGTGGCATTTCTGGCTGTTATTAAAATTAGAAAAATGAGCCATGAATAATAAGATTTTTGAGATCTAATAGTTCAAAATAATGGAATGTTTTATATCAGTACATAATAACAATGGCTGGTTACTATTAATACATGTCTTAAAATTTGCATAATGGAATATCCTCATTACTGGAGTACTCTCCATCTTGGTTTTACTCTAATATAGGGTTATGTGTCAGGGCTAAGGTCGCTGTCAATATCAGAATATATTTGTCTTATTTTAAAACTTCTTTTCTTACTGTTAAGACAACTGAGATGCATAGGCACAGGAGTGCCAGAAACTATGTAGATACAGCCACTAGAGCACAATGCAAATAACTGATCAGTGTAGTGGGTGCCTGGAACACTGGTCTATGAAAGTACAAGGGAAAATCAAAGTAAATATATTTTAATCCCATTTTTTTTATATTCTATGGCTGTTGTTATATCATCAGAGTATCAATTTTCCAGCAGCAGTTGCCCCACATCTAATATTCCAGATCAGTAGTGCACGTTCCAATAGGGTATTGCAAAGCACCAGTTGCAGATCTTTAGGATAGTCACTCACATTTAACTGAAAAGGCCATGCAGAAAAAGCAGAGTTGTGGAGGAAATAGTCAAAAGAATATGTATATCTACCAAGGAGAAGTGTTATAATACCCTACCAAGGAGAAGTGTTATAATTCCCTACCAAGGAGAAGTGTTATAATACCCTAACTCAAATTTGTCTCTACAGCCTCCAGAAATTCAAAGCACAATTCAAGGGTAGTGTAATAAGCGTTCTCATTCTGACTGCTCCGTGAAGCTCATAAGACGGTATGGTTAGACTGCTTTTGCTAGAAGTATTCGAATCAGACAGTAGGAAAAGTTGGGGATTAAGAGATATTAGCAGAGAATACGAGATGCCAACTCTGTCTCCTGCAGGTGATGGAGTGCCAGGAGCTCAGAGTCTGGAGTTCATGGATATTCTTGCAGATGGTCTCAATATCAGGAGTGTAGCAGAAGCTGTGCTGTCAGCGCCTTTTTTCTGCCACTTCCCTTCATGCTGCCACCTTCCCAATCCTGGGTGATATCAGTGTGTGATGTGGGAACCAAAATAAAGTTATGCTGAGAGGTCACCACTAAGCTTGCCAAAAATCCCTGAGGCAATGATCGGGAGCAAGTTGCCTTGCCTCTCTGCATCCTAGCCCCACATCAGTCCCTCTGAAGAGCACTTAGAAGATCTGGCATGGTGATAGCACTCTAAGTTTGTGTTTTCCCGACTTTGTTTTATTATTTATTTCCATTCATGTTGGAGGAGGGAATGATCAAGTTACCTAAAGGGAAAACAAAATTAATAGTCATTCCTTGCCTTTCCCATCTTATGTGTGGTGGTGTTGGCTTCTATTATAACTATTCCCTGAAAGGCAAAATGGTCCATGTTCTTGGAGCAACTCACAGCTATACCAGAGAAAGTTTTTACAACTGCTGCTTTAACAATCAGATGAAAAATAGTTACCCAAGTACAATTTAGTGACAAATTTTTATGGCAATTTTTTTCTGCACACTTTCTGATGCTGCCTTCAATTCATTGCCTGCCATGGAACAGAAGATTGGCATTGGTAACATCTGAGGGTTTGTACCTTGGATAGAGATATTTTTAACCTACGCTGCCTTATTTTACTAAAATATTCCAGTAGTTCTTTAAAACCTAATACACTAGTCAATCAGTAATCACAGAAAAAGCCTAGGTTTCTATTCTTCTTACACCAACAATAAAAGATGGTTAGGCAATACCTAAAGAACAATGAGCTACCAGCCTATTTTTTCTTAATGGCTTTTGGGGAAATGATGCGTTTGATTTTAACGGTGAAATTAAATGAATTAAAATGAATTCAGTAATACCGTTTTTGCAAAATGACCGCCATTCCAACTGTCTAAAGAGACATTTTGCTCTGCATTGCTGCAACCTGCTACAAAGTAGAGCGACACATTGTGCTGTTTCAACAAAAGCAACATTTCTATTTCTTTTGTTTTCTTACTAACATTATTGTACTCTGAAAGTACATATTTGTTTCTTGGATGTGGTAACATACCAATCTATGGGCCAGACCTCACCAGTGAATTCTAGCTACATTTCACTGCTTCAGTGACTCAAAAAAAGTAAAATAAAACAAACAAACAAAAAAACCCAACCGCAAACTCAAAATCTGGTCGAGCTAGCAAAAGCATCTAAAACATGCCAATCAATCTGGCTTCTGAAAATGACATCAGTGCACCTTGTTTCAATTATTTCTTATTTGTATGGATCTCATATTAATATTTGTGGGTATTTATGTGGATTTAGGATAATGTCTAGATCAAGGCTTGTACACATTTTTATACTAATTTCACATTATTCATCTGATCTGGCCAATAGCATATCCTTTCTACTGCGAGAGGAAAAACAATAATAGCAAAATTTCTCACTGCAAATACAGAAATGAACATAAAAACAGAAATGAGTAATCAAAATCTAATTCAATGATTTGAAGAGCAGGAAAATAATCGGGCATTCTGAGCCTGGTGGACTACTCGCATTTTCCCATTCTATGCCTTCAGGAAAACCAGTTCATCATTGGTTGGCTAAAGATATTAGTTTTCTAGGTCAGAACCTTTGTCTTTTTCTGTAGCTTTGATCCATGACACGAGCAAGATGTGGTGATCTATAGTGTCATTAATGCTCCAGCTGACATAGCCTCTCAACAGAAAATACTATAGCGCTATTTATAACAGTCACTGAGAATGTCATCCTAACTGTTTGACTAGACATTTGATAGAAAAAAGTGTAAATAACTGCTAAAGCATGAAAAGACATTCTCAGTAAAACATATCTGCAGGTGTGTGTGTGTGTGTGTGTGTGTGTGTGTGTAAGTAATATAGCTGTAAGCTTTTAGCATCCTCTATGCCTGGAAGGCAGTGTTGTTTTCCCATTTTTCTTCTTTTGGCATCATGTTTTAAATTTTGGGTTTAAATAAAAAGGATGTCAATAAAAGTGGTGCTTCTTAGCAGGTTCAGTGGGTTTATCATTTCCCATATATTTATTCAGTGAGGCTGTTGTGTCTAAACTACATCCCTTTTCTCGAAAAAGGGATGTAAATTAGACACTTCAAAATTTCAAATGAAGTCGGGATTTAAATTTCCCGCACTTCATTTGCATAATGGCAGCTGTGGTTTTTTCAAAAAAGGGCTTTTCAAAGAAAAGTGGCTGTTTAGACGGGGATCTTTCAAAAATAAAACCCTTTTTTGAAAGATCCTGTACTCCTGAAAAAAATAGGGAGAAGCAGAGGAGCATGTCTGGTCAGCTAGAAACCAGTGAAGAGGGGGGGGGGGGGGTCGTGTCTGACTGGTTACAGTAATTATCACAATTGAGGACCCACAAGGCCTAGTACGGATGCATTCTAGAGTACTACGTCATCAGCTGTCATTTCTCTTTGGAAAAGACCTACATATTTTGCTCTACCGATTGTCCCTTTCTTCCCTGCCAACCTTCCCTCCCGCTCCTCTTAGGCTATGTCTAGACTGCAATGCTTTTCTGGGATACTGGAGGTATCTCAGAAAAGAAATAACATGTCCAAAGAACGCGTCCGCTTTTCTGAAAAAAAATTCAAAAAAGCAGATGTGCTTTTTCGCCATCCCTGTAAACCTCATTTTATGAGGCATAAGGGATGTGTCGAAAGAGCACTTTTTTCCAAAATTTGGCGCTGTGTAGATGTGCCAAATTTCGGAAAAGCCTCTTTCGAAAGTAAATCGGGAAAAGATACGCAATTTGTGTACCACAAATTGCGTATCTTTTTCTGATTTAACACTGCAGTCTAGATGTAGCCTTAGGCTGCATCCAAAAGTTCTGAATTCTGATCGGAGCATGAAAACATCTAATGACTAGAAAAGTGTCAAACTGCGTGTTGCTACTACAGCTTATATCGTTAGCAATGCAATATGTTGCCATCACACACAACAAAGTGGTACCTCCCATATATTAAGAAAGATTTCTGAAAACACACATTGACTTGTCTTTCAGCTTCTGGACTATTTAACAGACATGGGCTGAGAAATGAAGTTCATATATTGATTTGGATTATGTGTAAAACTGAGTATAGGTTTAAGGGAAAGACATGAAAACAAATGAGAATATGGTGATTGGGCCCAGGAGTGCACACAGTGAAGGTGATGGCTTTTGGGGGAAAACAAATGAATTAGCTTTCTGGAAAGGGAAACATATATTGGGGGTTCTGGCCTTTAAGAGCTCTTTAGATTCCTTAAAGAATGTAAGTTTATCTTTTCTTTCCTATAATTCAAGGGAGAAGACCATCTAACTCAGTTTGCAGAGAAGCATAGATTTGACAAATTATGCTTATTGTCTACTTGTTGATTTGAACTCATTTTCTCTAATGTGTTCTCCTATTTGTAAATATAAACATTCATGTTTTAGAGAAAGGGACACTAGACTGCTGGCTACAGGACCCCCAAACAGGCACCTGAATCCATTTGGGCCTGTTCAATAATGAAGTGGATGGTGATATCTGATTCTGAACTAAGATAAGAGAATGAAGCCTGACATTTGAAGGTTCATAACCACCATGATTACTCAAATGTGTATATGCAGAGGTCATCCAAAGAAGAATAGCATCAACTGTATTCTATACTTGCTTTTAATCAGTTACTGAAACTGTATTTTACAGCATACAACTTCAGGAAATAGAGGAAGATTATACTCAGTTTCACTTTTAAATGTTCTTTTCTGTGTCTTTTCCCCATCTTTGTTTTTCCATTAAAATGGTTATTCAGTGTAAATCTAGATTTAGATATTAGTACAAAATGACAATGTGTAGGCATTTTTATCTGAAATTGCATTGTATTATGTCTTAGTAATCAAAAGCTGTATCTGTATGAAAATTATCTTCACACATAATCTTATTTTCAAGGTATTTTGCTTTGATGCATTTGTTCTTTATAAAGTTGATCCATACATGAATACCTAAGAATTTCCCTGAGGACATAACTATCTCAGTTTTCCATTTAAAAGTGGCAATAAGTGTCAGTTTATCCAGTGCATGTCTACTGTTTCCAATAATAATGCCTCAACACTTCATTTCTAAATTGTCCATACAGCTTAAATGCTTAATTGTGTTCAATATAAACTGAAAACAAATATGCAGAACAGAATACATAAAAGAAGGCAGTTTCTCTTCTCTCTTGGAAAAAGAACAGTATTATTTTCAAGGAATGTAAAAGGAATCAAAAAGTATAAAATGACAAAATGCTAAATTATAGGAAAGACAAGCCTAAAGTAAAAATAGAGAAATTGTTTGTTTGGGAATTGGGGTATGCAATATATAAAGGAAACATGCCCCACAATACTATCTCAAAATACAGATACAATAGGGATCCTTGAGGCTATAATTTAAATAGATTGAGGGTGATACATGAGAAGCTATAATTGTGCCTACAAGAAGTTTAAGGGGATTTTACACAGTACACAGTAGCAGAGAATTGAGGAAAATAGTGATGCTGCAGATGCGGTTTACAAAATGCAGAAGTCAAACAAAAAAACCTGCTTTCATGCATTTTTGTGCACTTGTAGGATCTAAGATTCCATGTAAAATCAAATGTTTCTAGCTCTCTTGGTCACTGCCAATGTGAACAAAGTAAAGCGTGCAGTGTGGTCTTCCTGAGGCTTCAGATAGCCTGAAATAGACTGAGTCATGAGCTCCTTTTCTCCCCAATATTTCCTTTTTAGAATGTTAATTCTGAAGCTTAGTGATGACTCTTTGACTGCCAGCATAATCTGTTTACTTGTTGTTCAATTACTGAATGAAATAAAGAATGCAGTAGGGAGTGAAGCCTCCAAGGGATGGGGCAACGTGGAGTTTCCCAAAGGTTGGAACTACAGAATGTTATTGAAATGTGAAAGGTGAATTTTCACAAGCCAATATAGTCATTCATCAGAGAGCTGAGCTGTAAGGACAACAGATTATAGGCCGGGCTGGAAGTTCTTTTTATGAAGGTAGACCAACATCTCTCATTATAAGACCCTGCTTTCAGTGTATAATCTTGTGAAACTAATTCAGCTGAAATTTTCCATCTACCGCCTCCTCCTCCTTGTGCGGTGGGTGAATGGCTGGCTTGGGGATGCAAGCACCTGCCCCTTCCATGCCCACACCAGAGCCCAGCTCCCATACTGGCTGCTGGTCCCTTCCTTGCAATCTCAGCCCATTATGTTCACTGGTCCCTACCCCAGGCTAGTGCCTCCCCACCAGGACTGGGCAGCCCCAGTTCACCCTTTCTTCCTGGTCCCAGAGTGCTGGGTAACCCCAGCTTGTCACTGATTCCCCCCAGGGCTGCTGTACAGCCCCGGCTCCGCTCTGGCCCCCAAAGTGCCAAGCAGCCATTCTGTGGCACCAGCCTTGCCAGCCAGCCAGAGCATGGGCAGTCCTCCTCATCCCCCTATCCTTTTGGGAAGGCATTGACTTTTCTTGCATATATTACTTACTGTCCATGCTCCTCCTGATTTTGGGGGAGGAGGGGAAGTAGCCAAAATGGTTCAGCCATTTCCAAGAAGAAAGGAAGAAAAAAGGAACTAGGACTGGCTCAGCAAGAAAACTGGGGGAAAGCAGCTGGGTTGGGGCAGGTCACAATTAAAAATGGCAAGGAAACTGGGACTGAGATGAAAAGCTTAAGTAGAGGCTGACTGGCTAGGTGTGGAGAATGGGAATGCATTAAGGAGTCACACAGAGGAAGACACAGGACAGGGCCAGGTTGCTGCAACTGGGGAGAACCATGCTTGGATGAATGAGCAGAGGTATTTCTGCACACTTTTCTCTCTCAAGCCTGGAATTCAATCCATGATTCCAGAGTCTCATCATTTCTTTGTTGCCAGCAAAAATCTGTGAAACCCACTGGCCAAATGTCTTGCCCCATTCTGGTGCTGATTCACATAGCAGATAATAACCTACTACTTCTATCTGTCTGTGGCAGAGATCAAGTGGCAGAGATCTAGCATTTCCTAATTTTCAGTGTTTGAATTTGCAACCTTATTAATGTTCTTTTAACAGTTTTTGTCCAATATTAATGTTTTATATAACTGAAGGTTTCTTAAATGTTCCCAGTATGTGTTCTGTATAAAGGCTATATTTACTACAGTATTTAACAGTAAATTAATTTGTTTCTTGAGGAATAATACTAGTTACCTCCTGTAGATTTGAAAGAATTATTACAGGAATATCTTGTAATTAACTGTAAATTATTAAAATCATTGTCAAGACATAAGCACAGTTCAGTATAAGTGAAAATTATATGTTTGTGAAATCTCTTCCTGATCTCCTGGAGATATGCTGTGATAGTATAATAAAAGAAAATAATATAGTAAAAGCATATTGATTAAGAGCATTGTATGTGAGACTCTGAATATCGAAAGCAATTTGGGTGAAAGTGATTCTGAAAATGATGCCTTTTATTATTTGAGCGAAAGGAAGGCATAACCACAGGAAAGTAACAACAATGGACCTAAATATTGGAGACTTTAACCAACTGGGAGAACTAGTAAGTAAGGTCCCCATGGAACAAAATCTGGAATAAAGGAGTTCAAAAAAGCTAGTGATTTTTCAGACAACATTAAAGGCACAACTACAAAATATCCTGATTTGAAGGAAAGAGGAAGAATACTAAGAAGCCAATATGAGACCAGCAGGACCATGGGCAGTCGGTAATGTGCATAAGAACGACCATACTGGGTCAGACCAAAGATCCATCTAATCCAGTATCCTGTCTTCCAACAGTGGCCAATATCAGATACCCCAGAGGGAGGGATCACAACAGGTAATCCTCATGTGATCCCTCCCCTGTCACCCACTGTAGCCAGACATGAACCCCATCTTGTTTTCCCCCCGCCTCAGAGAGCAAGAGAAAGGCAGTCAGCCTTTGATGCCCTGGGAACGCAGGGGTGCTGCCTGTCCCTGACTCTAATAAACAGAAACCAGACAGTAAATGGGCTAGCTGACGACCAGGGGACCTCCCGCCACCCTGATGGCTAGCACCAGTAATTGCACTGTCCCAGGAGAGGAATCTTCACCCATCACATACTAGAAGTGCCCATTGTCTGCATTTTCCCAGGTGTGAATTATGCTTTGCACCCTTCGTGGGAAACTCGGCATTCAAAGCCATTTTTCCTAATTGGCCACTTGAGACCAGGAAGAAGCCTACGTGACCCAAGGGGTATAAAGAGGGGTTTAGTAGCCCACCCCATTTGAGCTCCAATCATCTACACCTGCTGGCAGGTATTGGTTGTCTCCCGAGGTCTGTGGGGCGCCCAGCCTCGCCCTACTTCTTCCCGAGGGATTGAGAGAAAGACGCTGGCCACGCCAAGTCTAGAACGCAGGGGTGAGAATATATACCTGCTAGGTGTCTATTTTGCATGCATTTAATAAGAGCTCAGAGAACCAAAAGGGTTTCATGGTACCTGTAAGTGACTTATTAGTGTAATTTCTGTCCTGTCCTTTGTAGTGGCTGTGTTATCTGTAACACAGTAATAGCATTTAACAGCTAAGTTTACCCTGTAACAATAAAATAGTAACTGTTTAAGCTGTGACCTGACTCCTTCAGTTGCTGTAAGAGAACCAAGCACAATTTTAAAAGAACTCCAGCCGGTCATAAGGGACAGATATAGGGAGAGCTTGAGCGTTGGATCGTGTCGCTTCCAGGGGACAGATCCGTTGGGGCATCTCTCAGCCTCCCCAGGCTGCCCACTGCGAAGGGATCGTGTATCCTAGCAGTCAAAATAAGCTCTCCCTGTAAACTTCATGGGGCGCCCGTCAACCTCCTCCAGGTTGCCCGCTGCTAAGGGACCCCAGTCCTAGCAGTTGAAGTCTCGGGTGTATAATACACACACACCACTCACTGCCCTGACCATCGGCTGACACCCACCTCCAGAGAAACAGAGATGAGGAATACCATTCCTAACCATCCTGGCTAATAGCCATTGATGGACCTAACCTCCATGAATCTACCTAGCTCTTGTTTGAACCCTGTTAGAGTTCTAGCTTTCACCGCATCCTCTGGCAAGGAGTTGCACAGGTTAACTGTGCGCTGAGTGAAGAAAAACTTCCTTTTGTTTGTTTTAAATCTGGTGCCTATTAATTTCATTTGGTGACCCCTAGTTCTTTTATTGTGGGAATAAGTAAACAACTTTTCCTTATTTACTTTTTCCATACCAGTAATGATTTTATAGACCTCTAACATACCCTCCCTCCCTTAGTCTCCTCTTTTCTAAGCTGAAAAGTCCAAGTCTTTTTAATCTCTCTTCATATGGGACCCGTTCCAAATCCCTAATCATTTTTGTTGCCCTTTTCTGAACCTTTTCCAATGCCAATATATCTTTTTTGAGATTAGGTTACCACATCTATATGTGGTATTCAAGATGTGGGCGTACCATGGTTTTATATAGAGACAATAAGATATTTTCTGTCTTATTCTCTATCCCTTTCTTAACGACTCCTAACATTCTATTTGCATTTTTGATTGCCGCTGCACACTGAGTGGATGTTTTCAGAGAAACTATCCACAATGACTCCAAGATCTTTCTCTTGAATAGTTGTAGCCAAATTAGTTCCCATCATATTGTATATATAGTTGAGATTATTTTTTCCAATGTGTATTACTTTATATTTATCAACATTAAATTTCATTTACCATTTTGTTGCCCAGTCACTTAGTTTGGTGAGATCTTTTTGAAGCTCTTCACAGTCTGCTTTGGTCTTAACTATCTTGAGCAATTTGGTATCATCTGCAAATTTTGCCACCTCACTATTTACCCCTTTCTCCAGATCATTTATAAATAAATTGAATAGGATGGGTCCCAGGACAGACCTCTGGGGGACCCCTCTAGTTACCTCTCTCTACTCTGAAAACTTACCATACTTTCCTACCCTTTGTTTCCTGTCTTTTAACCAGTTCTCGGTCCATGAAAGGACCTTCCCTCTTATCCCATGACAACTTACTTTATTTTAGAGCCTTTGTTGAGGGACCTTGTTAAAGGCTTTCTGGAAATATAAGTATACTGTATCCACTGGATCCCCCTTGTCCACATGTTTGCTGACCCCCTCAAAGAACTCTAGCAGATTAGTAAGGCATGATTTCCCTTTACAAAAACCATGTTGACTTTCCCCAACAAATTATATTCATCCATGTGTCTGACAATTTTATTCTTTACTATAGTTTCAAAGAATTTGCCCAGTAGTGACATTAGACTTACCAGTCTGTAATTGCCAGGATCGCCTCTAGAACCCTTTTTAAATATTGGCATCACATTAGCTATCTTCCAATAATTAGGTATGGAAACCGATTTAAAGGATAGGTTACAAACCACAGTTAATAGTTCTGCAATTTCCCATTTGAGATTTCAGAACTCTTGGGTGAATGCCATCTGGTCCCGGTGACATGTTACTGTTAAGTTTATCAATTTGTTCCAAAACCTCCTCAAATGACACTTCAATCTGAGACAATTCCTCAGATTTCTCACCTAAAAAGAATGGCTCGGGTTCGGGAATCCCCCTAATATCCTCAGCTGTGAAGACTGAAGCAAAGAATTCATTTAGCTTCTCTGCTATAACATCATCATCTTTGAGTGCTCCTTTAGCATCTCAATTGTCCAAGGGCCCCACTGGTTGTTTAGCTGGCTTCCTGCTTCTGATGTACTTAAAAGCATTTTTACTATTACTTTTTGAGTTTCTGGCTAGCTTTTTTCAAACTCCTTTTTGGCTTTTCTTATTATATTTTTAAACTTAATTTGACAAAGTTTATGGTCCTTTCTATTTTCCTCACCAGGATTTGACTTCCGCTTTTTAAAATATATCTTTTTATCTGGCTCTGCTTCTTTTACCTGGTTGTTAAGCCACGGTGGCACTTTTTTGGTTCTGTAACTGTGTTTTTTAATTTGAAGTATTCATTTAAGTTGGGCCTCTATTATAGTGTCTTTGAGAAGTTTCCATGTAGCTTGCAGAGATTTTACTTTTGTCACTGTACCTTTTAATTTCTGTTTAACTCACTTCCTCATTTTTGTGCAGTTCCCCTTTCTGAAATTAAATGCCATAGTGTGGGGCTGCTGAGGTGTGTTTCTCACCACAGGGATGTTAAATTTTATTACATTATGGTCACTATTTCCAAGTGGTCCAGTTATATTTACCTCTTGAACCAGATCCTGCACTGCACTTAGGACTAAACCAAGAATAGCCTCTTCCCTTTTGGGTCCCAGAACAGCCTTCCCAAAACTGCCTACATGCCCGACCTCCTCAGGCTGGGGCTGCCAGTGGGGAAGGCTAACCCTGGCTGCCAGGGAAGGCAGCCCAGCTCAGCAGCCTGGCTGCCAGGGAAGGGCCAGGGCCACATCGTGGCAGCCCGGATACACCCAGCTGCTGCGGGAGGCTGTGGTGTTGCAGCCCAGCTCCACCCAGCCACCAGGGCAGACTGAGGCTGTGGCAGCCCGGCTCATGGCAGCCCAGCTGCCAGGGAGAGCTGATGCTGTGTCACAGCAGCCCAGCTTTGCCCAGCCATCAAGGAAGGCTGGGCCAGCAGTGTGGTAGCCCTGGCTCTCCACATGGCCACCAGGGAGGGCCAAGCTGGGCTGCCCACCGGGGAGGGTTGAGCCAGGGCTGTGGCACTGCAGTCGTGGCTCTCCATGTGGCTGCCGGGGAGGGCTGGGCTGGGTGTGGGTGGGGTTTGGATCCAGGGGCAGGGCTTGGGCTTGCCTTCCTCAGCTGGGCTTTCACCTACCGCCCATGATCAGGACCACGTTAGTTACCTGACAAGCTGGAATCCTGAACAAGTGAAAATAAAGACCCATTTATAATGAGTACAAAAGAATATTCACAACAGAGTAGGGACAAAATCAGAAAGATTAAGACACAAAATGAGTTACATAAGTCAAGAAGACATTTAAATACATTAGAAAGATGAAGAAAAATGTAGGTCTTCTGTTTGGCAGAGAAGGTGAGCTAATAAGCTATGATATCAAGAAGGCTGAGGTGTTTAATGCCTATTGTTTCAGCCTTTATTAAAAAGATGCAGAAGTGATTTATTGAACAATCCAATTTGTAAGGACCTGGAAGACAACAGTAATAGAAGGGATAACTAGCCTGTATTTGTCAATCATGCTAAACCAACTTCATTTCCTTTTTTTGACAGGGTTACTGGACTAATGTATGGGGGGAAACTGGATGTGATTTCTTCATTTTAATAAAGTATCATTAACGTAGTATCCTATGACTTTCTCATAAGCAAACTAGTGAAGTGTGGTTTAAGTGAAATGATTATAAGGTGAGTAAAGTGGGTGAAAAAACACTATCAGTAATGTATTAATTACCTAATAATTAATAGCTGATTTCCAAAAAGGGGGTGAATAATTATATTATTTATTATTTTATTGTATTGTATTAGATAGTTACCTATCTTCCAAGAATTTATCCAATTCATTTTTGAACCCCATTATAGTTTTTGCCTTCACAACAACCTCTTGGCAAAGAGTTTCACACAATGGCCAAGTGTTATGTATAAAAGCACTTAGATTTGCTTGTTTTTAAAACTACTATTAAAAACCCTATTAATTTCATTGGGTGACCCCTGTGTCTTCTGATCTGTGAAAGAGTAACATTCACATCCTCAACAACCTTGCAATGTTTTATAGATATCTCTCATATACCCATCCCCTCCTTAATCATTCCCAGTCTGTCTTGGGGAGACCCTGAGCAGTGTGGAGTGGGGGTAGTTCATTTTGTGTTCATAATTTCAACGTTTCATTCTCAAACTAGAAAACCTAGGAGTAAGACTATTTCTGTGTCCTCTTCCCTTTCTCTTTCTTCTCTTGCTGGGCTTCTCCTGGTGCCATTTTTTTGTTGTTGTTGTTCCTGTCCTGTAACACATTTTAAAAAGTAATGAGGCAGGATTCCTGGATTATACAGTCAACTCTGCCATTTGCCACTATGTGAATTTGGATAAGTCTTTGTAGCACAGATTCTCTGTCTGTAAAATGAGAATAAGGATATTCTTCTGGAATAGTCCACAGGCTCAGTGTCTGGTTATGAAAAAACATGTTATCCAATGGTGATGAAAAGTAGATTTTCCAGTCCTTCACCTCTCCTCTGTGCAGAACACAGATTAAACTGATTACTAAAGACAGTGCTACAAACAGTACATTTCAACATGCAAAAAACTCACACAAATTCCGAGTGCATGCAACACAACAATGAATACAAGGCAGTGCTGTTAAACTCAGAAAGCTCTTTGGCTTGTTATCACCAATGAAGACGTATATTAGACATTCCTGGGATCTACACCTTCTTTCTCTCCAGTGGAGCAAATAAATTCTGACCCACAGTAAATCAAACAAATGTGAAATGCCCAATAAACAATATTTTGTATGGGTCATAAACTAACATTCCTTGCTACTAAAGTGATCCAGAAGAGCTGAAAAAATGCTGAGCTTGAACAGTGGGCATGAAATCATTACAATTTTTAGATGCACAAAAAATGTGGGATTATGACCCACTTATAGTCTTTTGCCAATAGCAAAAATTGTAGTCAATGTAACATCAAAATTGTTACCATAATCTGTTTTTTACGTTTTGAAACTTTCCAGAAAATTCTTTTTTAGCTTGAAGTTTTCCATGGTGGAATTATGAATTTGTATGGGTTGTAAGAAGTGTTCTACACTAAAGGTTACCATATGTACAGAAATTAATTTTTACCAAGAAAGCTGCAGCTAGCATCATAGGTTTCCAAAGCAGCCAAAGGTATTATTGAGCATGGGTGAAATTCAGTGTTTAAAATTTAAATTTTAAATATTTGGGGATTTTCTTTACCTAACGAAAGGATCAATCCAGAATAAGCCAATGTGAAAATTTCAGGTGGTAAATTCAGTTGTATTTTAAGAGGCTTGTCATGTTTTCAATAAATTGCAAGGGTAATTTTGTCACCATTATATAACTCACAAAGGCTTAAGTGGAATTTAAGTGCTGCATGCTGCCCTTATCCATCCACTTTTCAAAGGGGGAAATGACTCCACATAGAGCCAGGCAGAGGAGAATCACATACTATGTTTTTGGAGCCTTTATAAAGGAGCAAAATGATTAGTATTTCAGCTCCTTCTAAATCTGGGATTGTGTAATAGCCTAAGATATCATTTGAAACCAACATGGGAATGAATCAATTGTCTACACTGCATGTCAGATTACAACATATATTTTTGCAAATGTTATATTTTATGCATGGGTGTTTGGTTTGTATGGCAAAACAAGGCACAGCATACCCAAAACCGAGCTGGGCTGGGCTGGGCTGGGCTGGCTCTGCCCCACCCTGCCTCCAACTTCCACATGGGGTTGCTGTGGGATATTTAGTGTGGTTCAGGCAGGTTCCAGGGTGGCTGGAAAGGCAGAATAGCAAGAAGCCTCCTCATCAGTCTGCCCCTGAACCTGCATGGCACAGATACAAGACTCCAATTACATTCACAAGCAGTGTTCCCTCTAAACTGGCCCACAGCATAGCTTCACAGGTGATTAATCAGCCCTGCTCAGTTAGAGGCTCAGTGCTCCCTGTGTAGAGCTGACTGACTGCACCAGGTTGATTAATCACCTGTGAAGCTGTGGTCACCAGGCTCTCCCTGCTGTTATGCAGCCTGCAATGCCATTCATCTCACTGGATCCAGGAGGATTGCTAGCCTTGCTCTGCTGGTTTGTTCTACTCAACTCATTCAGCCCCCTTTTACTGCATGTTGTCCCAGGGTGAGCAAAGTGGGGATTCCTCCTTTGCACTCTCCCTGCTCTGGTGGCTCTTCTGCTTGTGTGTGGAGTGGTGGTGGGTTTGGTTTCACTTTCCCAGCTACTGAGCCTACTGCTGAGGGCTCTGCTCCCCACAGTCCCCTCTTCTACTAGTGTGTGGAGTAGTGGTGGTGGTGGGGAGGGGTTGCCTCGCCCAGTGAGTCCTGCAGAGATAGCTGCCTGATTTCTCCACTCCCCTCCCCTTGTCCTCTTCCCCACAGGCTTCCTGTTTTCTGTGCCCTGCAGTGGAGTTGTGTGGGGGTGAGGAGGTGGGAGAAGAGGCAGTGGGAAAGGAATGGGGGAGTAAGAGGAAGGAGGAGGGGGGAGTGGAGAAGAAAAGGGGATGAGGAACTGGGGGTAGGGGGGGGTAACCAGGAGTCTAGCGTGCAGTGTCCTCTCAGTAGCAGCTGGGGCTCCCTGATAAAGCAGGCCCATCTAATCCTCACTTTGACAAGCCCTGCTCCCCTAAACCTGAACTCATCCAACAAGCTCCCCACACCCAGCCCTATCCTATGAAGTCCCACTTCCTCAGCACCTGGGTCTCACACTAAGTCCCACCTCCCCCTGACTCCTCCACTGAGTTCAACTAGAGTCCCATTGCCCCAACACCAGAACCCCCCCAATGAGCCCCTGTGCACCCAGAATTCCCACTGAGCCACCCACACCGCCCCATGCTTGGATCCCCCACAATAACTTTCTCCACACTTGGATCATGCTGGGCTGAGCCTGCCCAGTCATACCTAGTATGCCTGGCACAGTGGAGCAGGGCCAGCCCTTACACTGTGTTAGGGTCAAGTGCAGCCTCACTGAGGAGTTCCTGTACTGGGGGAAGCTGGGATTTCAGGGTGATCTCCATACCTCAGTGCAGCCTATGCTGCTCTCTGCTAGAAATGTGAAGATGAGGGGTTTTCTGAATGGCCTTTCTGTCACAGACTTCCAGTATGACATTGGAATCATCACTTAAGGCTTGGTCTCCAGGGTAGTTTTTCCACTGATTTAAAAAGAAAACAGTGGATAACGAACTTAATTATTCTGTGCCTCAGTTTCTCCATTTGAGAAAAGGGATAGTAATAATACTTGCCTGCGTCACAGGAATTTGTGTAAATTCATTGGTTTTAGTTAGGTGTTTTGATGTCATCAGACAGAAAATGCTGAGAAGTGCAATTTTGCAAAGCATTTCTTACCATTTCAAAAATCTCTCTGCATTATTCATACAGTAGCCGCTGCTCTTGGATTACAGGAGAATTTCAGTTTGGGACTTTATGGGATACTTCTTCCTCCCATTGTGTGATGCTGGAGCAATCTGCCCAAATGTAGTGCTGTTGATTAGGTACCTTCCACATGTCTGGCACATGGTACAAAACATGCTCCGTTTTGTTGAGAGAGAAATTGCAGAAAAATAACTTGCTTAGGTTCAGGGATTTTGCTGGAAGGGGACAAGCAGACAGTGAGCAGGGACACAGGATGTGCAGGGAAGAGAGGAGGGAGACAGTGGGAAGGGAGCAGGGCCTGGGCTGGGAAGCTATTGTCTCCCCAAGTGGAAGCTTTGCCAACTTCCCATGATTTTATTTATTCAATTAATATTGTACTTCAGGTATTTAAGATTAAATTCTAATAAATTTAAACACTGACATGCTACTATAAGATTTTTTCCTACAGCACAAGTTGTATCATGATTTGTATCTTCTTTATATCCTTTGACAATTTTATTTCTTGAGAGCACACTATAGGCCTAAGCCTACAAATCAGTCTGCATAGAAAATCTCATTGGCTTCACTGACAAATTAGAGCATGATAACATTTCAGGACCCATGTATGGGGACAAATCCTTAGCTATTCCAGGGTGAAAAACTGTTTGATCTCTCACTGTTTCCTGATATTTGCTTTTCTCATCTCAGTATTCTTTTCTTAGTGCATCTTATTTTATTCAAACTTAAGAACCCCTTTTCAAGATAGAAATTGATTATTCACTTCTCAACCAGCCCATTTGCTCTTTTTTATTAGAATTGGAGCATACTAGTTGAATTGTATAAAGATAATAAGAAGAGTGTCCATGAAACATGACTGTCTTGACATTCAAATTAAGACTTAACCTAATATTATTTAATGAAGAAGTTTTCTCTTGTGGTATTTGTTTGTCATATCCATTGAAGGATGCTATAAATCTTGATAACTAAAATTTGTACTAACCATTAAATTAACATGCTCTACAAATTTTATTATTGAACAAATCTTTAGTGTCATTACCTTATGAATCGTTCTATGTCAAATTTGCCCCTTTGCTGCTTAGGAATAGCAGCCCTTACTTTAAATTTTTTTAAAGAGATCATTCTGCAACTATCCAGAATGATTAGCCTGTTAAACTTTTGTAATCAGTGCCTGGTCCCAGAATATGCAATTACTTCTTTTAACTCCCCATTACCACTTAGATACAAAGTGGAATCTATAAAAAGGCTTCCACTCTTGTGTGAGTTGTAAGAGATATACTGAACTGCACAGAAAAGCAAATACTGCACTTTCCCATATCCAGATTTTTTTAGGGGGCATTGTTGTCCTTGATGCTGATCATATTCTTCTCCATCAAATTTGTTTAATTTCTGGAGATATTTTGTTGTGTTGGTGTTACCATATCTGTCAGTTTAACGTCTACTTCTTTCAGATGACCAGCTTTTTCAATCATAATCTTTGAAGGAAAGATCACCATTTCTTGCTGATCCTGGAAAGCAGAACACCGAAGAATGCATTTTAAAAAGTATGTTAGGTGTGTGTGGTGTCTTTTTAGTAAAGGACCCAAAGCCACTGCTTTACAGAGAGAGTTATGCATATTAAAGTGCTTTTTGGGCCTGTAGTTAATGACCTGTAACCTCCAGATCTTGGTGCAAGTACTAAGGGTAGGAAAGATGCTCTTTTGATTAAGTCACTGGATCATCCAATTGCCAGGAAGTTTGGCTGGCTTCCTGCTTCTGATGTTCTTAATTTTTGTGTCCTTTTTCTAGTTACCCTTCAAATCATTCTATAGCCTCCTAATTATACTTTTATATCTGGTCTTCCAGACTTTATCTCCTTTCTGTCTTTCCTCAGAATTTGATTTCCAGTTTGAGATGTCATTTTGTGTCTTTTGCTCTGTAGTATAGCTGTGGTGGCATTTTTGGTCCAATTACTGTTGGTGGGATTGGGGTGGGGGGAGAGGGAGGAGGACATATACATAGAGGCTCACAGTATATTACAGTGTGTTTAAAAAGTAACCATGCAACTTGCAATTTAACTCTTAACTGTTCCTCTTTGTTTGTGTTTGGACTCATTTTTTGGGTAGTTCCCCTTCTTGAAGATAAATGCTACAGTGGTGTGTTTCTTTGGTGTCTTGCTCCCTACAAGGATGTTACATTTAATTACAGTATGATCCCTATTACTGAGCTCTTGAACTCTGTTTACCTCCTGGACCAGATCTTGTGTGCTACATAGAACTAAATCAAAACTTTTCTCTTCCCTTATAAACTGCAGGCTAGCTGCTCTAGGATGTTGTCACTAATTCTGTCTAGAGATATTATCTCTGAATAGAAATATCTCTGTATCCTGTCCTGATGTTAAATGTTTCCAGTTAATATGAGGATAGTTGAAATCCCCCATTACTGGGTTCTTGTTTTCTTATTGTTGTTGCACCTCTAATTTCACACAGCATTCCTACTGCTATACTCTTGTTATTTAAACATGAATTTTTTACCATTGAGATCCTATCTGTTTGATTCATTTAAAGTTTTGACTTTATTCTTTCACATATAGTTCTACTCCCCCACTAGCCTGACCTATTCTTTCATTCCTGTATGTTTTGTACCCTGGTATTGTGTCCCATTCATTATCACTCCACCACATTATAATGGTGCATATGGATATAAAAAAATCTCATCTAATACCAGGCACTCAAGTTCATGCATCTTAGTATTTAGGCTTACAGAATTTATACAGAATACTTAAAAATTTATCAATATTTAGTTGTCTGCCTTCATGTGATGTGATTGAATGGAACCCTTTTGTTTGACTGTTTCTCTTCAATTCCTGCCTGAACTTGATCAATTTCTATTCTTTACTCTTTTCTAGGCTATAGGGTACCCCTTTTAATAAATCTTCACCTAAGGTTTGTGTATGTGTAAACTGTTTGCTCCTCTATATTTGTGGGCTTTCCCCCCAGTCCTTATGTTTAGAAACTCCTCTATGACTTTTTTAATTCTAGGTGTCCACTTTGGTTTAGGTGGAATCTATCCTTCCTTTATACTCTCCTTTTCCCAAAAAGACTCCCCATTTTCTAATATACCTAAATCCCTTCTCTAAAAACCATTGTCTCATCAATGCATTAAGACTTTGCAGTTTTGCATGTCTAATTGGCCTTGCGTGTGGAACTGGAAGCATTTCAGTTTCCTTCCACTCCAGCTTAGAATCATAGAACCATAGAGCTGGAAGAGACCTTAGAAGGCCATCAAGTCCAGATACCTGCCCAAGGCAGGACCAATTCCAATTAAATCAATCCAGCCAGGGCTTTGTCAAGCTGAGACTTAAACACCTCTAGGGATGGAGACTCCACTACTTCCCTAGGTAACCCATTCCAGTGCTTTGCCACCTTCCTAGTGAAATAGTTTTTCCTAATATCCAACCTGGACCTCTCCCACTGCAACTTGAGACCATTGTTCCTTGTTCTGCTATCCATCACTACTGTGAACAGCCTTTCTCCAGCCTCTTTGGAACCTCCCTTCAGGAAGCTGAAGGCTGCTATCAAATCCCCCCCCTCACTCTTCGCTTCTGCAGACTAAATAGACCCAACTCCTTCAGCCTCTCCTCGTAAGTCATATGCTCCAGCCCCCTAATCATTTTGGTTGCCCTCCGCTGGACCCTCTCCAATGCATCCACATCCTTCCTGTAACTGAGGGCCCAGAACTGGACACAATACTCCAGATGTGGCCTCACCAGAGCCGAGTAAAGAGGAATAATCACATCTCTGGATTGACTGGCAATGCTCCTCTTAATGCAACCTAATATGCCATTAGCCTTCTTGGCTACAAGGGCACACTGTTGACTCATGTCCAGCCTCTTATCCACTGTAATCCCCGGGTCCTTTTCTACAGAACTGCTACTTAGCTAGTCGGTCCCCAGCCTGTAACAATGCTTGGCATTCTTCCATCCCAAGTGCAGGACTCTACACTTGTCCTTGTTGAACCTCATCAGATTTCTGTGGCCCAGTCCTCCAATTTGTCTAAATCACTCTGGACTCTATCCCTGCCCTCCAGTGTGTCTACCTCTCCCCCTAGCTTAGTGTCATCTGCAAACTTGCTGAGGGTGCAATCCATCCCCTCATCCAGGTCAGCTTGATCATCTCCTTTCCTAAGATAAGCCTTCTGCTCAACAGCATAGGGGTTCTCAGACTGGGGATGGGACTATTCAACGGATTTTCAGAAAGTCTCATCTGTGTTCCTCTTTCTTTCTTCGTTCCTCCAGTGGAGCCACTCCTTTCCCAAGAGGCCACACTTGGACTCTGAGGACCGTGAGTGACTTGCAGCAAACACATGCACATGTCACCTGCTCACAAAAGAGGTAGTCATACATGCTTCTTTCAATACAATACACTGGATCACCTTCACTTTTGCTTCTGAATGTGTAATGTTTACTCTTGCTGGGGTTTTTTGTTCTTCTCTATGTGAATTCCCCCTCACCCCCAGGGGGAGTTAATGGCTTAAGTGTATCTTTCTGTCTGTCTCACACTCACAAAACTCCTCTGTTTGCTGCTCCCATTCACTGACTCCTCTGGTGTCATACATGCTGGCTTTTTATACCCCTCTTCTCTCTGAATTAGCCCTGCTCCCTCATCAAGGGATTAGAGATCAAAGATGGTCGGCTGGAGCCTTGTTAGAAGTTCTCAGTTTTGTCTGGCAAGCTGCTAGGCTCAGCACCCAGCTCCCCAAAGAGACCACACTGTACACTTCTATCAAGCAGGCACAAAAGCACACTGCAGTTAAGCAACTCAGCCCAACAGTCACATAGTCACTTCTTACCTGGAGAACTCCCTCACCAAACGCACCTGTTTGCTGTTCCTGTTCACTAGCTCCCTCGATGGGATGATGTTAAGAACATGCATCACCTCTGACTCTTCTGCATCTTTGCCCTGTGCTGAGACATCAGACTCCAGAGCTGTCAGTCTGGTTCCTTTTAGAGCTTCTGAAAGAAAGAAAATATAATTTCCTTAAAACATGTACAGTACGATATTGTTAATATTCTGTAGTGTTTGGCAGTGTAATAAGGCTGCTGACAAAAGACTTTGATTTGGAGGAAACTGCAGAGTCAGTGAAAGAGAAATGCAGAGCTCAATGGAACAGTAAGTTATTGAAATATGCAAACAGAAAAAGACCGTTTAAATTGAATAACTCAAATTATCCTTTTAAAAAAAAATACTCTCAGGTTGAAAAATCTCAAAGGGGTAGCTGTGTTAGTCTGTAACTTTAAAAACAATGAGTGGTCCTGAGACACCTTAGAAACTAATAAAAATACATAGAATCATGAGTTTTTGTGGAACCCACCTCATTAGATGAATTGGAGTGGAAATAACAGAAAGCAAGAGATAGATGTAAATAACAGCATGATTGCGTTACTGTCAATTGTAGGACTTGTGTTAATGAGGCTAATTAAGTGGGCTGGATGTGACCCATACATAGCTTTTGATGTGGAAATGCAGTTGCTAATGGCAGGAGAAATTGTCAGGTTGAAAATAAAAATATTTGTACCCCTTTCCTATGAATCACCCTTATGTTTCAATGACATGTTGGTTTTAAAAAAATGTATTGATCAAAAGCTAGATGCATAGCAATAAGAGTTGGCAGAAACCTATTAGACTAGATGACCTATCTCTCCTGACCTCTAACTCTTCATTTTCTAAAGTTGAAACCAATCCAGTTAAGTGCTCCCCCCATTGCCAGGAGAACTCATTCCATAGTAAAGTTCATTGTCAGAAGTTTCTAATCCCAGTCCATCTAATTATCTTTTTAATAAATTTCAAACAATCATTTATATTTCCTCTGTTTGTCAACCTTTTTTTGCATACTGAGATGCTCAATGGAGCTTTTATTTGGTTTTTAAGTTTCTGGAGAATCCATTGTCATTTGAGTTGTCCAAGCATGAGAGGTATACTTTTCCTTTATAGTCAGATAAAACTCTTGCATTCACATTGCTTAAAAACATAGGCACAGGAAGCAGGCTGCAGCACCTCCGGACTTTGCATCTGGCTTCCCGCACATCCGGGGGCTGGCACTGCTGCCAACCCTGCCATGGGGTCCCAACTTCTGGATGACCTCCATGAGGTCCTGCTGGGCCTCCAGAGTCTCTCTGGCCTCACTGCTGCCAACAGGCCTCGAGCTCTGCCGGCCCTCAGGGTCTCATTGCACGCTACCCTGCTTCCTCAGGCTCCGTTACCTGCTGGCTCCAGGGTCCGTGCCATCACAGTAGTTGTCCCCAACTGTGGCTCCAGCCTGGGGGCAGTGAGGGTCTGGGGTTCCCAACTCTTCTGGATGGGAATGGTGTCCAACTGGTCCAGTCCATGAAGGGAACAAACAAAACAGGTGTAGGGAAGGGGGCATAACTCAGCACCTCCACCTAAAAACTGTTCCCTGCTGCTTAACATATCATGCTTCCTAGATCTAATTGAAACTTGCAGAGCAAACTGTGTTTCTAAAATATATTCATTCAAAACTTTTAAATTGATCAGCGTTTAAATCTGACATTGTGGAAGCATGTTTAGATCTTTTCCTAGTCTTTTTAATTAATGCATACCAGAGGCTGTCACCAGAGCTTTACAGCACCACTTTGTTAATTTCTCTTGTGAGAAAAGCAGTGAAAAGGCCAGTGCAAAGTGAAATGTTGCAAAGGCATCTGGCATGTAAACTGCTCCTTAAAGTCAAATGCAGTTTTAGCCTCTAGGCTCTCCTTTGCCAGCAACTGAAATCTGCACTGGCCTTTTCACTGCTATTTGTATTCAATTTTCTTTTCACTATTACTCTTTCTTGTCTTTCAGTATCTCTGTTTCTGAAGATTCACCCTCCTAATGAGGTGTGTTTCAGTTTATTTTTACCCCACTGAATTACTCTGCTTTTGTTCCAAGTGCATTGGTTCCAAAAGGAAAGATGGAAAACTGCTTGGGGCTAGCCTGAGTCCTTTTCCTCACCCACCCCCAAGCAGGGCTGGTATCACTGCTCACTGAAGACCTGCCTACCCCCTGCAAGAGACTGGGGTTTTGATTGTGGCTCCCCAGAGCCCACCATCCTCTTCTCTTCCTGTATGGGGCTGACATTAGCACTCACCCCCTCTGCATATTCCTCCTCACCCAACATCTTTTGGAAAAAAGTGGCCATTTGTCCCAATTGTTCTTGCCCAGGGGGCTGACAGAATTGCTGGGCCTGTCAGCCATGTGGGTTACAGAAAGGGCGGGGCTTCGAGTGGAAGGGGTGGGGTTGTAGGCTAGCCTCCCCCTGCCAGTCATTCTGCATCACCCAGAGCATGCAGCCCAGGGCTCTGGTGGTGATTTAAAGGGCATCTTGAATCAGTAGGTCCTGGGACAACTACCCCTTTCCTTCCCCTCCCATTGGTGGGCTTGCTCTTGCCAAAAGAGCAAACAGGACAAATGGCCACTTTTGCCAAAATGTCAAGACACCTGGGGCAGGGCTTAAGGGGACTGTCTTGGCTGAAATGGGATGTATTTTCAAACTATGCAAGTGAGACCTCCAGTAGTGAAAGACTCATTCATTTACTTACTATAGTCTGACACCTAAGAGCTATATCTCCTTTCACACTGGTATAAGACAGGAGAAATGACATTGATATCAATCATGTTAACTGGTGAAAGGTTCCTAATTCTTTATTTCATTTCTACTAAGCCTGATCTGTGTACAGGTAATTTAAGACAAATCTTTAGTAAAAGAGAAGAAGTCCAGGGGATGCTTTTAAACTGAAAATATCACCTTGTATATTAGATGTTTGATAACTCATAAAACTGTGGTTTTACAATTTTTTTTTCAGATAATTTTCCTAGAGAAATAAATCAATACATCATTCCATACTCCTGTAATTACTGACGTTCTTTTATGGATGAAGTTAATTCTATTTTTTATATATATAGGAACGTATTGATTTTTTTTTTTCATTCTTGGATGAGTTAATGGATTTCTTCAATGCTATTGTGTGCTTACTAAATTTGGGGGCAAATAATATGCTATTTCTGTTCTATGTTTCTATAAAAATATTAATGCTGGTAATTTAAGGTAAATGCAACCTGAGTGACTAACTTGTAGTAGCAATAGTATTTCACTGAAGCTGTTATCTTAGGAAGACACACTAGTTTCTGGATGGGAGTATGGACTAGTGGTTTCAGAAAGTCTTTCCAAATACAGATTTTTTACATGCCTTCTAAAAGGCATTGTGGTTAAGAGATGCCATATTAGAGAGATGGGTTCCCTCCCCAACTATGTTATAAGTGATATTCTGCAACTTCTCAATTACCTTATCTGGAAAATTGTGCTACTCCTTTCTGTGACATCTTCATCAGTAGTAAGGGCTATGAATATCAAAATTTAACACCAGTCAGTGAAACAGCTAAGAGTAAAATTCATGCTTTCATGCTGGCTTCCAGCCTTGTGCATCTTTCTTTAGGTGAAAGGAGCCTGACAACTGCTGTTGCTGCATTCATTCTGGATACTTAGTAGCTTTTGGGAATATGCGCAATGGAGTTGGGATATAAATGGCTCTGGGTAACTAGCAGTGCAGATGAATGGAGATTTTTATCAACAAGTCTTTGACAACTTTTGAGTCAGTGCAAATTGTAATTTTTTAAGGCTTGTAGCCAATCTGTTTCTCTAACAAAAACAGTAACTGATTTTTTTCCAGACACCTTTTTGTTTATGGTAAAAATTGTGATTTGGTGAACATGGTTAGGAAAATATTGAAAACTTTTTTTCAGAACTTCCTGCAAAAAAGTTACTTTTCCGTCAGCTGTATTTATAATTCTGCAAAAACAATGTGAGTTTTTCATGTAGCTATAAAGAAAGTATGCCAAATATCTGCACAAAACTCAACCACAACGCTAATACTTTTCAAGGAAACAGAAGTCATTCCTAATATTGACAAAACTACCTAGTTTCCTTTTAGCTAACATCTGAAGCACAAAATTGTTCAGCCTGACATGACAGACACCTGACATGAAAAATTTTAGTCTGAATTATTAAAGTCAGTAAGAGCTAGAAACCATGGAAAATGGTGTTATAATGGCAAGTAGTGGACTACCTTAACCTTAAGGGTTCTTAGCAGCTATGCTTACATTATCCTTCCTTTTCTTCAAGTTTTGGATTAACAGATTTTAAAGAATAAGACTCCAGAATTGAAAATAGACCAAAAAAAACCCCACTCCCAATTCAAAATAGATAAAAGTAAACCATAAACAAGTTGTGATATGCTTGATTTCCCCCCTACAAGTAGAGGGTTGAATGTACTGCACACAGATTTGGGAGGTTGTTGGCAGTATTGCCAATGCACTTCACTAGCAGAGCCATATTTAAACTCTGGCCAGGCTTCTATAACATTCCTACTGATAGAGAACACATTGAACATGTGCTGAGTCATTGCTATTGACCCACCTCCTTTTTGAGCATATCCAAATTATGGGCAGTGCCAATTTGTTCCTGAAGGAGCGATTGTTGCCAGCAGCTTGCAACATCAAGAACCAGGTATCTTACCCCTACTGTGGGGGTCATCATAATTTGGAATTTCCATTCTTACTTTTCTCATACCAGCTTCTTTCACACTTGATGGGATATTGTCAGACTTAGCTCCTTTAGGCTAGGTTTCATAGACTGAGAGGACATGTATACTGGGACCTTGATGAGTGATGGTTTTCTGTTTGTTCTACAAGGAGATTTCTTTTAACTGACTTTGAGTCATACCTCCCATGCAGCATTCCCTGTAAGCTGTGCACTTGTGTGACAATTCAGGAGAGATTCAAATGCCACCCAGCTGAACAACAGAGCACCCACAGCTAGGTGTTTTGTTTCTATTAGTGGTGCACATTTGTACATGCTTTGGTGCACATAACATTATTCTGCACATGGATGGAATGATTAGATGGAACATTGTTCCCGTGTCTCTTCTACTCATTTCCCTGTTACACATTTTAATTTAATAGGATGCCCTGTCATGTATTCCACTCCATTGCTTGCTTACTTGTTGGGTCTATAACTGAAGCAAGGAATGAGAATACTTTCTCAGTCTTTTATATGTGAGACAATAATTATGAAAAAAGTGATAGTGAAAGTGTTGGCCTTTTTACCTTTATGGAGACTGAGTTCATCTATTAATCTACAGAGCAGGTAAAGCATATGCAGGTTCTCACCCTATCAATGTTTCTAGCATCTTGAGGATGAAATGCTATGTGGGTGTTATAGTAGCCATTTTCTCCTGTCCATTCAAACCTTGGCCTCTCTGCTGAGGCAGCATCAGGAGCAACAAATAAAGTCAATACAGTTGTGGCAGAGGCTCCTTTGAAACAATACACATGATCACTACAGATGCACTGATAGCAGCTCATTTTATAGAGGTCAGGGAACAATCAGCAAACAATAACAACTTTTGGTCATGCTCAGTCGAGCTAGGCTGCACCAGAATCCAAGACCAAGACAATTTAAATACAGAATACTGACAAAATGTGTGTGTCAACTGCCCCGGCGACTGTTCTGTGAGAGAATAATTTCCTTACATGGTAACGGAGGTAGGCTATTTTTGCCATTAGTTCAAAAACCGGAGGTCTGTAATGTATCACTAAGATTCCAGAGCCAAACCCTCCTGACAATACATATCAGATCAACTGTTAGATAAACTTTTACTCACCCACTAAGTTATCCATTGACCTAACAAAAATGGAACTTGAAACTGACTTTCATTTTCAAAAGATCTACAACCAAGGACTTCCACAGAAAAACAACCTTCCTCCCATTTATATAGGTAGCCATGGGTGGTTTTGTAATTTTGAAAATGAGTTATTTTAAATATTTAATTGTATGATTGCAGAAATAAACACTTTCATATAGCTTCTTGTTCTTTACAGTGCAAAGGAAACAGATAAAGTACTGGTCTTATAATATAGAAATAATTGATAAAAATACATAGGAGAGGTAACAGTACATTTATAGCATAAGACACTAAAAGGGAAATTGTCAATAGTTAAATTGGTCTGTCTCCTCCTGCTACTTATTTACATCTTGTGGATTTCATTTTTTAAAATATCTATTCCATTGCATGCAAATGGCAGTAAAAGATTTGCTACATTTTCTCTTCGTATTTAATTGTATGATAAGTCTTGTTCCTTCATGATAAACTAATGTTGTTCCTGAGACTTGATCTATATTTTAAAGCCTCTCTCATTTGGAGCAGACCCTGTGCCAGTGTATATATTTCAAACCAGCTGTTTGAGACTGCTACCGTCATCTGTTCAAACTATAACTGTATAAGCTAATGGAAAACAGGATGTTAAATTGTCTGCCAGCTTGATTTGTGAAAATTGGTCTTTGCCATAAAGAAACAATAAGTAATTAATACGTTATTGGGGATGCAGCTGGTGTCTGCTCTTGGGAAGGAATAATTTCAACTTCCATTCTAGCCCTTACCTTTCAGGTACTTCAAGCATTCTCAAATTATGACTCCCAAATGCTCATTTTTTTTCCTAGTAAAAGCCATTGTTTTTTTTAAATTTATTTATAAGTATGAAATAACCCTTTACCATATGCTTTGACCAAACATTTTCAATTACATTTTTCAAAATTGTAGGAAACGAGTGGCTTCAAACTTGGCTTCTTTCAGACATTTCAGGTTTGTCATATATGGAATATTAAAAATCTGACTAATTCTATTAGTTTAACTGTATGTATTAGGTACTTATCAGCTACTGTTTAGAACCCAGTCATTTCACAGTGGCAAAGAACTTGTTGAAAGTTTGATCTAAGAATTGTGGGTGTATAGTAGCCTCCTCTTCTCCCTAAAACCAATCTGGCAGCTCCCAGACATTCCAAGTATATAGATGAAAGTTGGTATTGTTGTGTTTGGGTTATGGCCTAGCATGTGAAAAGACCCTGTATTCCTGTACTACTTCTAGTTTCAATTAAAAATGATGTTCAAAACTTTGTGCATAAGTACTTGTGTGATTTGTGTGCACAATTTTTTTTAAAGTGTATAGTTGCATGTGATACGTGCTTTTCCTCCTATACACTACTGAACTGCTGTACTGCACATTTCTTATATACTGATCTTTCACTGATTGACTTTATTTCTAAAGCGCAGCTTGTACATATATGAAGAGTGATTTATTGGCGTAGGGATATATTATACAGATGGTTTGAACTAAAATGTTTACCCATTGACAGTATTCCTGCACTTTTTTAAAAGTTTTAGTACAGAATGAGTGATTCTGTAGCACCTTAGAAACTAACAAAATATAGATAGTATCATGAGCTTTCATAGGCACAACCCACTACTTCAGATGACAGAACAGTACTGTATTTTTATTCTGTACTCTGTCCTTTACATTTTTATTTAATTTAGCCTTTCAAGAGTTAATTTTTTTCTATTTCTTTGACACTGGAATGTAGCCAAAGCTCTCTAAATATCCTTAGTAAAACCCTAATTTGCAGAAAACTTCATTATAGGTAGCTGATCTTCAATTTCCATCTTCTTTAACTTCTGACCATTATGGGGATTGAAAAAAAATTACCTTCATTTTCTTAAAGAATAGAGAACTATAGGTAATTTATTGCAGCACTTATTATAGAAGATGCAAGCAAAACCAGAGAAATCTTCTGATATAAATAGAAAAGAACCTTTATTATCTCCTTGCCACTTTCTTCCCTCATTTCTTGCTTTCATTCTTTTGCCTGTTATATACACTTGTTTCCAGTAGCTACTTTCCCCTCTTGATTCTTTTCCCCTCCCCTGCTGTACCTTTAAATATATTGATCAGTCTTTGTATAATAACTGTTTTGCCTTCCTCTCCAAATTCATCTTGCTTTTATTATAATGTGACTTTTTGTCCTCTTCACTCAACAAAACCTCGAGGTATCTTCCTGGCCAAGACTTGAAGCCTCTTCCTCAAACTTTCCAGTGTCGGCTACCGTTTATTAAGGAACACATTAATATCCTGTGTTCCATGGTTTTTGTGGTTCTGTTCTTCCCCTACCTCTGTCTTCTTTCATTGATTCCTTTAGCAGTTCCTTCTCCCTACTATCTCCGTCTGTGCCCCATCCTATTCTCTCTATGCTTTATCACCTCCTTGACACATTGATTCACTTATTTATATGGTGACAAATGGCAAATCCTATTTCTCCATATCTAACTTTTCTTTCCCCAATCCTGTATTTTGAGACTCTTGCCAATCTCCTCATATCTCGTTGATTGCCTGCCATCAATTCAGGTTTAGTAAAGCTAAACCTAATCTCATTGTAACTGAAAGACTCACTTCATTGCCATTTATTTTTTGCCATCGCTGTGCTGTGAAAGAGGGTGATAGCATTTCACCCTCTCTTTCTCTCACCCAGGATTGCAGTCTTAGGGTCATCTTTGCCTGTTTGCTTGGATATTCTTCTTGTGTATCCAAATCTTAGATATGTTGCTCAGATTAAAAAAGAAAAGTCATATCTTAGATTCTGACACTTCCTGTATGCCCTAGGATTTCATACAATAATCATTCTATCACCACATATTATAACTTATGCAGATTTCCTGAGGCCCATTACTCTTGAAAAACTCATGCTGCTGAAATATCGTGGCTATAGATCACTTTCAAGACATTGACAAACCCCACCTGCATCCAGTGTCTGAAATCGTTTCCCCATCTACCTGCCTGCTCCATTAGCAGTGCCATTGATTTCTTTTCACTCACTTCTCTTTATTTTTTCTCATGCCTCTCCTGTACAAAATATCCTCCCACTCCCATCTTGCCAAAGCATCCTTATTGATTTATCTGATATCTATTCGAGAGAGTGAGTGTCTGTTTCTCTGTTTGTTCAAGAACTCCTCTTAAACAGCTTCAGGGGGTAGCTGAGTTAGCCTGTACAGGATAAACTTAAAAAAACAACAAATAGACTGGTAGCACTTTATATACTAACAAAACATGTAGATGGTATAATGTGCCCACAAAAGCTCATGATACCATCTACATGTTTTGTTAGTCTATAAAGTGCTACCAGACTAGTTATTGTTTTTTTACGTTTATACTTTTAAATAGTAAGAGCTAGGACAACACAATTCAGTATATACCTTCCCTTATCATAACTTAAAGCAAGGTAAAGGTTTGGTTATGCCAGGAAATGGGATTGCTTCTCACAGACCCATACGGAAATGAGACAGAATCACCAGGGAGGTGAAAGGGGTTGGCTGGGGGCATATTTCTCCCCCTGAGCCTCCCACCCGCCAGGTACCTTTTTGGGGGGTTAGGGGGATAGGTGACCCCCCCCTCCCCAGGTTCATACTGGGACACTGCTAACTCTTCCCTTTCATTAAAGAACAAGGGGGAAGTGCACAGTTTGCTGCATTCCTCACTCTGGCTGGGGAGGGCAGAGGAGCTGTGCACTTGGCTTTTTCCCTTCCTGTCCTTGTCAGGAAGTGAGATCAAACAGCCCTGGTACAAATGCCCTCCCTGCCTATCAATCTACAACATCCTCACCCTCCCTTCTGAGAGCCCCTCCTCACTCCCAATCCTGAAACCCTCTTTAAGATCCCGAGCAATGCCAGGTAAATGTGCTAGTAAAACATAAAAGGAAGTTCCAAGATCATCCTTTCTCAGTTCATCATGTAATCTGAGTTTATTTTATAAAATAGTCTTTGGATACAAAATGCTTTCAGTTGTATCCTGTGAATTGCAAAATATAATCCCATATTTATTACTATTAAATAATATCCCTAAATTATTGCAAAAATATCTAACATCTCACTCCCTACAGTTTTTATAAGGCTGGCTATACAGGTCAAACTACAGATGTCAAAATCACAGTGATCAAGATATACCGTCAAAGATTTTGTTGATTTAAAGAGCCATGATAACTAAACATAGAGCCATGATAACTAAACATATCTCCTTTTTGTGGCCGTCAGATAAGAGGGCATTAAAATGCTTTAATTTCTATATGATAGGAAATAATTTGTCATCATCCTTTCATGCATGTCCTTGTCAATAATACATTTGGGAACCAAAACATTTTCATTTGCAAATATTCTGAACACTAGCTTACATTTTAAGGAAATCTGTTTTACTACTAGTTTTGCATAGTGCTCTGTGAAAGCTAAAGGGAAGTGACTGTTCACTATCCATAAAGATGTCACAAGTATTGTGGGATTCTGCCTACTGTGGTGAGAAATAAATTGATTTTTAGGTTCTTCTGAGCTAGAACCTCATTTAGTTTGCCTCTCTGAAGTTTTAAAATTGAGATAAAACAGAACAGCAAACTTATCCGATTAGTCAATTTTCACAGCCTTGACCTTGGTCAACAACTTCTCTGTTTTAATTCCCCATAGCCACGGTGATAAAAATGCATTTCTAAAAAGGCAAAGCCATATCCCTTAGCTTGTGTTTTGTTTTGGGTCCTTTTTTAAATACTGCTCCTAGTGTTCAAGACCAAAGTGGGTAAGGCTAATATCTTTTATTGGACCACCTCTGCTGGTGGGAGACACAAGCTTTTGAGCCATATAGAGCTGTTCTGTCCTTCACCGCCATCATAATCACATATGTTTTTGTACTAGGTATCATTTGAAAAGTCATCAGTTAACATTATTGTGTTGAATAATACATATGACCATTTGCAGTTAGGAAATTTGATTATCTATTTGTGAATGAAATGTGTTGCAAGTTAGTAGCAACAAAGGAGCAACTAACATCCTCAAGATAGATTTACATCAGGATTAGCCACCAATGTGGCAGTAGCCCTTTAAGGGGAAATCTATTCTCCCAGTGGGCCCCTCCTGAAGACTCCTGAGACAGCATGCACACAACTGGGCTGTCTGTTCCTCCCTTCCACCAATACACAAAAAGAGTACAAAATGAGGGTACTTGACTTCATCTCCTCTAACTACTATGAAGGCAACAAGAATATTTGGAAGAAACAGACTATAGACTGTGGAAACTGATCCCAGACTGAGTAAGGAATTCAGTCTGGATATTAAGAACTGTGAACTTTTTACAATGCCTGTTGAGGCGAGAAAAAAACTGCTTGATTCAACTCTTGCTTAGTCTGAAAGTTTAGTATTTAGAATGCATGTTTTCCTATGGGGGCTGGACTTGATGACCTCTCGAAGTCCCTTCCAGTCCTAGTTTTCTGTGTAACCATTTCTGACTTATGCCTACCACTTGTAGTCACTTAAGTTTAGCTATAGAAAGATAGATTTTTATTTTAATATTTTATCTTTACCTGTGAGTTGGTTTAAAGTGCTTGGGCAATCTATTTGAATTACCGAGGTTGAAGCATGTCCACTCTGTTTGGAAGGAGTGGTGAACTAATTAATGAATTTACACTGATCAAGGAGGTCTTCCGTAGTTTGAGACAGTAAAATTCTGAGTTCAGGCCTGGGGATTTTCGGGTTTAAGTAAATATGAGCGACTAGGGTTACCAGGTAGACCCCCCCCCAAAAATACCAAACACAGTTGATTGTGGGGGGTGGAGAGGGACTGGCTGGGAGGGGGGTGTGGCTGGCCGGGAAGAAGGGGGCCAGGAGGCAGGCTGGCGGGGGGGCCATGGGGCTGGCTGGGAGGAAGGGGGGGTGGGAAGCAGAGCTGGGGGGAATTGAGGGCTGGGGGGGGGCTGGATGGGAGGAGGGGGGGCAGGAAGCAGAGCTAGCGGGGGGGGGGTGTAGCCACTGGCCGCAGCCAGAGTCCAACAGGCCGCGCCCCCGGAAGGCACTCCCTCTAGTTGCTAGTAGAAGCCGGGCGGGGGCAAGTAATCTGCCCCTGGGAAAAGCTTCTAGCCTCAGCATTTTGAGGTACCCCATAGTAATTGCTATAGGTGAAGAAAAGAAACTGAACAGCTAGGGAAAAAAAAATCCATTCCAATGCAAGGTGAACATTCCAAGTTAACAATTCTTTAGCATTTCGAAGGGGGAAGTCTAGGTCAGAGATTCCATATGCAGGAATGGCCTTCAGAACACTCATAGCAAGCAACCAGTTGAGAGAGTGCTCTTCTTTGCGTGTCCCATGCAGCTCATGGGCTGACCGTATCTCTCCATCAGGCAGCACAACTGGGAAGTAAGTATTATAAATAAACATGCCTTCACTCATATAAATATGGGATCTTGCTCTGCTCCACCAACCTGGCACTCCTGTCAGGAAACAGGGGAAGCCCTTGCCCCTCAACTCCGCTCCCTGGCAGGTCAAGAGGATTGCAAAGCAGAAGTGGTAGAGAGGGGACCTACTTGCTCTGGCTCAGGGTCTCCTAAGCCTCTGTTCAACAGAATTCAATTTTTACTTTGTATACAAAAAACATGCTAGGAACTATAATCTGGCAGTGAATTATACTAATAAATATCTTAAAATGCTTGGACTATGTTTTTTGTTGAAAAACCAGTTACCTCTGAGTAGACAAACATTTGGTTTAAAAATCAGATTTGTTGTGATAGTGGATATGCTTAAAGATATCATAATACGTAAAAGCCTAGTGTCTGCAAAAGTTGCATTTAGCTCCCAAATCGGGCCTTATAATCATTATTTACCGGAGGCCTGATCGTTCCATTGTCCTCACTGGATTATGGATGAAACCCTAAAGACTTGACTTGACACCATTGAAGTTAATGGGAGGTTTTCTATAGGGACTGATATTCTCCCATGCAAGTAAGTGTCCTTGGAATTGCAGTGTGGACGTGGACTATGGTATTTTGGAATAACATCAGTTATTCCAAATAGGGATGTGAATGACTAGTCGACTATCTGATAAGCATTTGTGTCAGCCGACGGTCAGGGCAGTGTGTGTGTGTGATACACCCAAGTCTTCAACTGCTGGGACACAAGGTCCGCTAGGATCAGGTCCCTTCGTGGCGGACAGCCAACAGGCTGACAGACGCCCCAGAGTTTACAGGGAGAGCTTATTACATCTCAGATTTCAACTGCTAGGATACAGGATCCCTTCGCAGTGGGCAGCCTAGGGAAGACTGAGAGATGCCCCACGGATCTGTCCCCTGGAAGCGACACGATCCAAACGCTCAAGCTCTGCTTGTATCTGTCCCTTATGACTGGCTGGAGTTCTTTTAAATTGTGCTTGGTTCTGTTACAGCAACTGGAGGAGTCAGGTTAAAGCTTAAACAGTTACAGGTTTATTAAAGAAGCTTATAAATCATATGGTTACACTGGCTATTGCTCTATTTCTTAACTGCTAGCAAATATAGATCTTAAAAATGGTTACAAAGAAAATAAAGATAGAAAATAGAAATAATGGTACCAAATGACAGCTTAATCTTTAAAGAGCTCTAAGTCCATGTGTACACTTAAGACAAAGGACACATCCAGGTACAATTTTTACCCCCTTCTGTGCCTCTCGACTCCAGCGTATCAGGCCAGGGCCGGTCCCTCAATTCCTAGGAAAGACGAATACGAGGTGGGCGTCCCCGTGGAACCTCAGGAGGCCAGTCACTTAACCCGACCAGCAGATAGATGGTAGAATGACGCTCAGAGTAAGTGTGCTGCTGGACCCATCTTTATACCCATTGGGGCCCGTATCCTCTTTCTTATCTAAGATGCCAAATGGTGTTGGTCTGTCTTTGTGACGCCAATTCTTACAAGGGAGTTTCAACTTAATTTACACTTGCAAGAGAGATAACTAAATTGTGAGTACTGGACATTCTTTACTGGGTGGGAGATTCCTCCCCCCGGACGAGTGTGTGTTCGTATCAATATGGGTTTCAGTCAAGAGCACTCCTCTGCAGCCTCTAGGTCAGCAATTGGCGTATCTCCGTTTACAGCCATCCAGGGTCACAGCAGCCAGCATATCCGGACCTCCTGTCTATGCTTCAAAGACTATGCTGATTTTACTGCTCTGTGTGCCCTGTGTGCTCTAGGCATCTCAGAGAGGGGCAAGCAAGATGTTACGGGGGGAGGGGGTTTCCTGTCTGGCTACAATTTGCTCATTGGATAGTCGACATGCTATTCGATTAGTCGCTTCCTCCCCTCCCCTCCCCTTGCAAGCCTCTATCTGAAAGAGGTAGCAAGACAGGGGGGAAGCAGAGGGGGCGCTTCAAAGCAGCAGTGCCATGGGCATCCCAGGGCCTTACCTCAGGCTCCACATGGTGCTGCTGCTTTGAAATGCGATGGGGAGCACAGGGCCTGTGGGAGACTGCTTGAATCCACTGCTGACGCCGTGGTCCCAGCAACACTTTCGCCTTTGAAGTGCAGCAACAGCCCTGCATTTCAAATTGCATTGACTATTCGATTAGCCAATTAATCAAAATTTTACATCCCTAATTCTGAAATAACACTCCTGTGTAGACATACTCTTAGAGAAGCTACTCCCTCTCCCATGTTGTTTGTTTTAAAGACTCTGTGTTAGAATGAGTTTACAAAGGTTGGCTCTGATATGGCAAATACTGTGCTCTGTTTAAATCTGTTCAGTTATTGGCGCACACTTTTTTTTTTAATGTTTGAGTTCAAAATGATACCCAGGAAACAAGCTACTTTTAAAACACCTCCATGGCTTTTTGCACTCATCACAATTTTCCCTATGATTTTCAAAATCCTCAGGACGTCCAGATTTTTAAAGGGATGTAGGTGCTGCAATGCTCAGTGTTGCAACACCTAGATCTCATTTTCTAAAGGGATTTAGGCACTTGCGAGCCCAGGAACAGCTAAATCCCTTTAAACATCTGAGGGCTCATAACTTAGAAGGTCAAGTCCCATTGACAGCTGTCATTCCAAATGCATTAAACCCTCAAACAATGGAGGTATTTTGTGACTCACCCCACTATTTACATATTTGGGTGTCTGCAAGTGCTTTTTCACGTTGAATGATTATTTATGGAGTAGAACTGCACTGCAGTTTTCTCTATGTAATACTTCTGGGATGAATGATTCATATGTATTCTATGTCTTATTGAATAGACCTGGGGGTGGGACTACTTAGAATGAGCTTTCAAATAATGTTACAGTCATAAATTATACCTATTAGTTAAACATTTAATCTGTACCCTTTAAAGTGTAACCCCCAAAAATGTAAGAAGTCAAAATTTTCAAAGCATTAGCTTCTGAACAATCTGCTAAATACAGAGCAATATTTTCCAACAGATTTTTCTGCATGAATATTTTAAACTGCAAGTGTTAATATCTGGATACCAAATTGTTTATTATGCCTTAAAATATGTATGTTTTAATTTCAAGGCCCATTACATTAGGCAAGAGAATGCAACTAGCCTTATAAAATCTCTCCGCTTTAGGCTGCAGAAGACATTTTTAAAAAAGCAATAAATCTCTGGAGATCACACCAAAACCTACATAAATGATTTGAAATGGAACTTGTGAAAGGTCATTGAGCCTGAAAATAATGCACTGAATGTCTCTTATCCAAACTTTGTAATGATGACCACTTGACCTTTTCATATACTTATATGAAGTTCATAACGTTTTCCTTTAGAATGACTCCTAAATCTAAACTAATTCTTATGCTTTCTTACATTTTCTGTCCAGGCATTTGAATATGCAACTATGTACAGAATTTGCACTGTTTTACTTCTTTTAAATTTGGAATATATTAATTCCAATATAGCTAAATAAACAAAAATATGCTATTCAGGGATTCAATGGGAGTTTCTCGATACTTTTTCTGCATTATGTTGAATATCATGAGGACAGAGCACTTAAATACCTAGATTTCTATTATGTCCTTTCTTAAAAGTTTATTAGATCACCATAGTCATCAAAGCAAAGGCACACCAGTCTTGCTCTTCAGATCTGACTTTTGGAGGGTTTTACATGTTTTCACAAAGCACACCTAAATAAATGTCTTGTGCCTCCAATTCTAAACTTACTGGAAGTTAGTCATTTCAGTAAAGTGCCTGACTTTCAGCAAGTCTGACCTGCTATTGATACAAAGGGAGCTGCACATACTCAGTAAGTCTGTGTCAGGCTAATTATTCACCTGCCAAAATGTACATTCAGACTCAAGTTTAGACAAACAACTATTGATTTGCATGGTTGATTAAAAATAAATATTATGCTCAATTTCTCTAACTCTGCTTGCATGGGATGTAATTATTGAACTGAAACTTTAAAAAACAGCTAAGTTAGCCCCAAATACATACTGTACTTGTAGCTCTTCTCCAACTAACTTCGATTAAAAGCAGTTGTACTGTAAAAGTATTTAACTGAAAAAAGTATTCTACTAAAACTAAACTAGCTTTTAAGCAACTTTGCTAATGTCTATGCTATTTTAGCTGAGATTCAGATGGAAAAAAGTCCAGTATCAGCAGAAGCAAGTTCTATTAACAGGATTAACTTGAGTTTCTATTAAGACAGCATTTAGCAGTCCAGAAGGAAGCATAAGATTACCACTTGGATCACAGGGTTGTTGAAAGATAATACCAGAAACTTAATGGGCAGAAGTGTAAAAGTATTTCTTTCCACATTTGTCCTTTCTGAAATGTATGGTTCTGATGTGGCCAGCCTAATATCTCGTATTTATATATATATATATATATATATATATATATATATATATAAATTATTTATTTAAATAAATGATGGTCCCGTGTTAAAAAAAATGAATTCAGTATGCTTGCTGTCTCATACTTTTTTTAAACATAAAAATCTCTTTTCTTCTTTAAAGCTGACTTTAAAGTTAGAAATAAAATTGTATTTCTTGGTTTCAACACTGTCTTTAATGGATCGGTGCTTTTCATTCTCTAGTTTACTTTATATAGACTGTCTTTGCCAATATTTCTGACCATCAACATCCACAATCCCTCCCCCAAGATCCCTTTTTGTGAAGAAAATTGTCTCCAGTTTCTTCTTTTCTGAAGTCTGCACTGGCAGTGAGAGGAATAGCTGGAGAATTAAGAACCATCTATAAGATTCCCTGAATAGGTTCCTAGATGCTCTGTATATTTCCCCAAATTCCTGTTTTGAAGATCTTTGATGGAAACAATGGGTTAGTGGTAGTCTTTGGGGAATCCCAGAATCAACTAATTCAAAAACAGCGGATGGGGCTGGCGTGGTCTGGGACTTCCCGTTCCCACTGCCCGAGCAGATGGAGACGGCGCGCTGGGGATTTTATTCCCCTGCTTCCTGCCTGCAGGGGGTGGGGGGGAGTGGGAATGGGGAGTCCCAGACCACACCAACCACAACCACTCGGGAAGCTTGCGCCTTACTCCTCCCCTCCCCGCAGCAGCATGGGCTGCCTGAGCAGCCAGAGCCGGCACAGTCCAGGACACCCAACCCCTTCCCCGCGCACAGGAAGGCAGCAGGGGAACAAAGTCCGCAGCGCATGACGGACCGGCATTTTAGGTTGGGGCTGGTGTGGTCTGGGACTCTCTTCCTCTCCTTGCCCCCCAAAGGCAGAGGGGAATAAAGTCTCCAGCGCGCCAGCTGGAGCCAGCGCAGTCCAGGACTCCCCCTCTCCCCGTTCCCAGCCCCCACAGGAAGGCATCAGGCACACGAGAAACCAGGGTTTCAGGTACCATGCTACTGTTTAGGGCTCAGGAGCAGCCCACACACTTCCTGGGCCTTGGCCTGCAGCTGCAGGATCCCCAGGTACTGGTCCCTGTCCCCTCCCCCTGCCCAGACCCCCACAAGTACCCTGCCCCACCACCCACTGGCACCCTGTCCTCTGCCCCGGCACCCTGTCCCCTGCCCTGGAACCCAGTCTCCTTCCCCAGCACCTATAAGCACCCTGTCTCCTGTCCCGGTACCCCCTGGCACCCTTCCCCAATACCATGTCCCCTGATCCTACCAGCATAGTTGGGGGCCACATTAGTGAGGCTTGTGGGGGTTTTGGAGGAGTTTTTATTTTGCATCTCACTTGTGTGGCCCCAACTGACTTTTCTGTGGGTCAGTGACCCCTGACTCAAAACAGGTTCCCTGCCCTTCTCTTATATAAAGAGAAAGAGAATGCAGAAACGTTTTGTGTTTGACGTAGTATTTTATTTAAAATTGAAGCCTGGCCAACAAACCCCCAGCTGGGGCCAAGCCCCCATCTGCCCACAGCATCATAACACTCCTGCACTCTCCCTTCCCCCAGACCCTAGATCTGAGCCTATCATACACTGGAACCCCCTGCCCTGAGCCCCCAACCCAAATTCCTGAACCCTCATATCCAGGGCTTGCCAAGCGGCGGTGAGCCCCGTTCGCCAGCCGCACGGTTCTGCGCTCTGAGCAGATCACTCTGCGCCAGCTCTTCCTGGGTGTAATCTACTCGCCACGGGCGAGTAGATTACATTATTTGTCGAGCACTGCTCAAAGCCACAAGCCTGTGGCTTGCTTAGTACCCCAACCCTACATCTGACCCCAACACTGCCCGGCCTGAAGTCCCGTCCCCGACCCAGCAACCCCTTCTCCATCTCCTCCTGCATCCAGATGTCCTCCCAGAGCTTGCATCTTTCACCCCTTCCCACATCCAAATCCCTCATTTCCACCCCAGAGCCTACACATCCTGTCTCAAACCAGCAAGGGTAAGGCTAGACTGCAGGAGTTTTTCAGGATTCCAGCGATATCCCAGAAAAACTCTTCTGCATCCAGGGATGCGTTTGTTCTTCCACTTTTTTTAGTGGAAATGTGCTCTTTCGATAACCCCTATATTCCTCTTTCCATGAGGAATAAGGGGGCTTCCAAAAGAAGGAGTTTTTCTGACATTTGGTCCAGTCTAGACAGGCGAAATGTTGAAAAACCTCTTCCTACAGAAGAATTGGGGAAAAAAGCAGCAGTATAAGAGTTGGGGATAGCAAGTGATGGAGAGGAGGAGAATAGTGAGGAAGGGGCGGGGCTTCGAGGAGGGGGCGGGGTGGTAGATCTTGGCTTGTTCTGTCATTTAAAAAGTGATCTTGGGTGTAAAAAGGTTGGAAACCACTGATCTAAAGGCAGTCAGAAATCTTCACATGAAGGTGTAAGGACTTTTCTTAACCATGGAGAGAACACTCTTTGGAAATGGCTGTACACCTTCATCTAACAGTATAATCCTACAGTGTTTCCCCACTCCCACAAGGCTATGCTACAGCAGGCTGGGGGTGGGGGGGGGGGAGCCCTGAGCCTCTTTGCAGAACCCTTTTGCTAGTGTTTTATTCTTACATGAAGAATGCTATCTGGCCTGAACCACTTGCAATAAAACGATCACAGATTGACAGAGCCAGACAAGTACCCAGAAGTCACCTACTACAGGACAGGTCCAACAAGAAAAATAACACCACAGGCTATCACCTACAGTCCACAGCTAAAACCCCTCCAGCACATCACTGACAATCTACAACCTATCCCGGACAACAATCCCTCACTCTCACAGATCATGGGAGGCAAGCACGTCCTCGTCTACAGCCAGCTCCCAACCTGAAGCAAATACTCAACAGTACCCACAAACCTTACCGAAGAACCATTAACCCAAGACTCTACCTCTGCAACAAATCCCATTGTCAGTTCTGCCCACATGTCTATACAAGTGACACTATCACAGGACCTAACCACATAAGCCACACAATTAGGGGCTCATCCATCTGCACATCCACTAATGTGATATCTGCCATCAAGTGCCAGCAATACTGTTGTGCATAAGCAGTAGAACACTTTAACTTTTACAAAAAACAAAACAAAACCCTTCAAAACAAGACTACAAAAAAAAAACCCCAACAGTAGAACTGCAACTTATTTCCACAGTTAACACAATAAAATTAGTATTGATTAGGACATAGAATGGTTCTCACTGTAAATGCAGTTTTCTGTCTTTTGCTAGGCACACCTCTCCACCAATTGCTGGGAGTGAGCCACATCCACTCTGACTGAATTGGCCTCATTAAGACTAGTCCTACACTTGTTAATAACTCCGTTCTTTTGATATGTTAGTACATGCATACACTCCTACCTCTGTGATTTCCACTCCATGCATCTAATGAAGTAGTTTTTAACCCATGAAAACTTATGCCCAAATAAATCTGTTAGGGTATGTCTACACTACAGCGCTATTTTAAATTAACTTAATTCGAAATAGTTAATTCGAATTAAGCTAATTCGAAATAACACATCTATACACAAAATCTATTTTGAAATAGCGTTTTGCTGTTTCGAAATAGTGTGTCCACACTGAGTGGACCCTGAACCGAAGTTAAGACTGGCCGGAACCAGTGCCGGCAGGGCATCAGGTTAGGACTTAGTGTGTGGGGCTGCTGCCTGAGGCTAACTGAGCTCCGTGCTTAAAGGGACCCTACCCCCACCCCGGACAGACAGTTCTCAGGGTTCCCCACTTGCTTGTCTACCTCGATGAGGGACAGCAAAGCAGTCCTGTCTTGGAGTGCCCTGAGTGCCCGCACTCAGGACACCACAGCACTCGGCCACATGGAGCCAGAGCTGCCCCTGGGCATGCCCGTGCATCTCGTGGGGTCATTGCCATCAGCCCAGCTGCACTTGCTGCAGGCTGCCATCCGGGGGGGGGGGGGGGAATCCATCAGGGGGCTGTCAGGATCCAGGAGACCCTGAGGGAGAGCGTCCACCCCAAGGAGCCCACAGAGCCTCCCTGGTCCTCCCCACTGGGGGCTCGTGCCCCATTCCTCCCTCACGTCATTCCACATACCCCTCCCTAGCCCCCCTTCCTGATGTCAAATAAAAGACACGTATGTTCAAAAATACAAACTGGGTTTATTGAACAAAATGGGGGGGGGATGAATGTCTGGGGAGACTGGGAAAAGGAGGTGGGAGAGGGGAAGAGAGAGGGTGGGAGAAGGAAGGGGGAAACCTGGGAGGAGGGAGCTGGAAGCGGGGAGCAAGGGGAAGAAGGGGGAGGGGAAACTCAGGGCTCAGGGTTGGGGGTCTTGCCAGACCAACTTGACTTTCATGCTAACCTGCTCCTGGGTTCGCATGTGGCCTTTGGTGGCCAGGCTGGCAGCTATCCTTCCATAGACGGATGCATTCCTCCATCTAGTGCGGAGATCATGGACATTGGGGGCATTCCCCCCCAAACCTGAATAAGGTCCATGATCTCCACCCTGGACCAGGAAGGCACCTGCCTTCTCCAGCCCCTGTCAGGCTCCTGGGAGCTGGCAGACTGCTCCTGGGGAGTGGTGGAGGGTTGGCTTCCAGTGGCTTGCTGGCTCATGTGGCCAGGGTCTACCCCTTGAATGGCTCCGGGGCTGAGGGAGAGGAGAGTAAGTTTGTGCCCAGAGTGGCCACCGGGGCTCCCTGGGAAGAGCTGGAGGCCCCCTATTTCGAATTAAGTGTCTATACAGCACTTAATTCGAAATAGCTATTTCGAATTTGGTGTTACTCCTCGTAGAATTAGGTTTACCAAATTTGAAATAAGGGCTCCACTCTTTTGAATTTATTTCGAAATAGCGGTTTGCCTGTGTAGACGCAATTAAAGTTAATTCTAAATAACTGCTGTTATTTCAAATTAACTTTGTAGTGTAGACTTACCCTTAGTCTTTCAGGTATCACAGGACTCCTCATTGTTTTTGCAGATACAGACTAACATGACTACCCCTCTGAGATTAATCATCACTGTAGAGAAGATAAAAATTGCATTTGCCACAGAGCATAAATGTACGTGAGTGTGAAGTATTTTCAATGGTGTAAGGGCACTAGAGTCAGGATTATTCAATGCTCTTAACGTGTCAAAGCTAACACTAAAGGTATGTCTACACTATGGGACAAGGTTGACTTAAGATATGCAACTTCAGCTACGTTAATTGCATAGCCAAAGTCAAAGTACCTTAACTTGAGTTTTGGCACTGTCCATACTGCAGGAAATTGAAGGGATAACTCCCTCCTTTTGACTTCCCTTACTCCTTGTGGAAGCAGGACTACCAGCATCGACTGGAGTTCCCCTCTCTGTTTGAATTAGCATGTTTTCGCTAGACCTGCTAATTCGAACCCTGGAAGATTGACAGCTGCAGCTTCAATCTTCTCTGTAGTGTAGATGTACCCTAAATGTGACTATCATATTCATATTCTTAACTTGCTGCTGTCAGTGTTTCTGGCTTTTCTACATGAAGCAATGCAGTATGGGTTGTCTTCAGCAACTCAGATAAAAAGTGCAAGTAGGAGAATTAATGTTGTAGAGGATACGTTCCCAAAAGATTTGTAATGAACCGGAATAAGCAACCTAAAAATAAGACAACGTGGAAGCTTTGATTGCAATTCATAGAGAGAAAGTCTAATCATACAGTAAACTGCTGTTTTTGAGGAATTTCTATAACTCTCTCTGAATGATGCCCTAGATGCTAGTTTTATTGCCCATGAGAGGTTTTAAGCATAGAGCCATCTCAGGCTAGACACCAACACATCAGAGAGACTCATAGCTAGTTATTGCTCAGATGATAGACATGTATTGAACATTTTTACTGATTTTTTTTAAGAAATGTTTACAACTAAGGAAGTCTCAAAGTGAAGGATTCATGTTAGAATGCCAGACAGTTTGCATTTATTGGTTTGCTCTGGATACTAGTTTCAATTTTTGTTGCAGTTAGTTAATTAGATGATAGTTCAGGCATTCTGGGAATTTTCTCATTTAATGTTATTTCTTTAACTAAGGTTATTCGCTGTTACTATTTTGGATGCATAATCTAAAATCTGCCTTTTCTTTTATTAGGAAAATGAAACTTTCCCTACATTTAGTTAGAACTAACCTAATCAGTCCCAATATTTAAAAAAAAATAAAATTGAATATTGATGCTCCCATTGATTTAAGTGGGAGCATAGTTATTATCCATTACACATCTGACACTTAGGACAATTCCTATTTGTTTCTGGCAAGTCTTTCAGTGGTTCCCCAGCTATGCCCTGGGATTTTCAGCTCAGCTTTCATAGCTCTTCAATGTGTTTTTTTTGGGGGGGGCGGGGGCGGGGGCGGGGGCGGGAGGGTTGGCCTCATTTTCACTTGCCTTTAGGGGTCCATTTTATTGCTATTTTGGGGATGGAATAAGTTTCCATCCAAAGCATATGGCCAGCTTCAGCGCTTCCTGGTAATGATGGTGTTAATCTTTTCTTGGCTGCACTGAATAAATAGATCTTGGTTTGAGATTACTTGAGCCAAAAGATATGGAAGGTTTTTCTGAGGCAGGTTATATGGAATGAAGATCATTTGGATATGTCATGCTTTCATTCCCCAGCATCCTGCAGCTCTGATAAATCTTGTATTAGGTTTTGGCATTACGTTTTGATGATTTCCAATCTGCATTTAAGTTCTTGCAGGTGTTACTGACTTTATTGGGTCTGCTTTTGATGTCCTCGCTTGTTCCACTATCCTGGCTGCCAAAGTATGTGAATGTTTTTACACTGGTGAGAATATGATTCTTTGGTCATACTGCTAAGAACCCTGTCCCCTAAAAATAGATACAGCAGTTGAAATACCACAGGCAATATAGCCAGGCACACCAGAAAGTCTTATGACTGAGAGACTAGCATAACTATATTGTGAAATAAATGACAAGTGGGAGCATAATTTACCTGAAAACTCTAATTGTCTGAAATGGGTAATGTGTTGTGCACATATTTTAGTCAGCACTCTGATACTGGTTTAGATAGTGCAGGAGTTCAGCTAATAGAAGGGTCCATTTACTCTGCAGGAATTGAGGTGAGGAGTCCAAGTGGGAGAGATCCTGGGAATAAGAAGAAAAGATGAGTGAACTAGCCACTAGCACTGTTCACATGTCCATGGCCCGTAGCACACTGGCTTCAGTGCCGAAGTGCTTCAGTGCATAAAGTTTGCTGTAAACATTTTTTAAAAAACAACTCAATAAAGAAGAGCAATATCTGCCTTTCATTCTAGCAAAAGCTCCACTGTTTGTCACTAAGTGAATCTTATGTGAGCACAAGCCTAAAAACTCTTGTGTGGCTAACTTGGCAAGTGTCCTTTAATAATTATTAAGGTATAAATCTCCAGGAGATGTTAGCCTAAACCATTTATCGTAACTTTCATTTTTACTATTTTAATTGGACTTTCAAATTAAATATTTTTATAATACAAATAAAGAAAACAAAGAAAAAAGCTAATTTTTAACCACATGAGTATTTTAGCATATTGGAGGACTTCAAACAAAACTTCATGAGTTCAGTAATAGGCTGGGGCAGGGACTGTCTGTTCAGTACGTACCACAAGGGGGTCAGAATTATGATTAGGACTGGTACTATATTGAAAGTAATAAATGGCAATTATTCAAGTATTCAGATGTATCCCAATATGGCATATTCTTGAAACTTCATAATCAAGTTTCTCAACAAATCAAGGATATTGGAAACTTAGAAACACTCAAGTCTCAGATAAAGCAGGATAATGAAATTAACAAAGGTCCAATGCCATCAAGTTAAATGGAAAATCACTGCAGTCCACAGGGTATAGAAGGAGTTCTCTTGTTGTGCTTATAAGAACATAAGAACGGCCATACTGGGTTGGACCAAAGGTCTATCTAGCCAAGTATCCTGTCTGCCAACAGTGGCCAATACCAGATGCCCCAGAGGGAGGGAACACAACAGGTAATCCTCATGTGATACCTCTCCTGTCACCCATTCCCAGACAAACAGAGGCTAGGGACACCATTCCTACCCATCCTGGCTAATAGCCATTGATGGACCTAATCTCTGTGAATCTATCTAGCTCTTTTTTTTAACCCTGTTAAAGTCCTAGTCTTCACCATTTATAGAATTGCATGGGATCTTTTTCAGGGGGATAAGGCAAAATGCCACATTTATTGGCAATACATATATCAATCAATACTTTATCATATGCATATGATATATTACACTCATGCACTCACACACACACAAGCAACCAACTAGTTGCTCCCCCTAGCCTCACTGCCCAGGTGAGTTAGATTGGAGAGGAAGGAGCCAGGCTTCTGCTGATCCGGATCGATGCTCCAATGTTGACAAGATGAGACCTGGGGTCACCTGCATCCCACGAGGCATAACGGGGCGGTCGACAAAGGCTTTTGATGTCGACCGCTGAGCGTCCAGACTACCGCGCTGTGCTGACAAACAGCTGATCGGCACAGTGTGGCAGTCATTTTGATGTAAATGAAGCGGTGATTATTGAAATCGCCGCTTCATTTTGCTATGTCTACAAAGCTCATCTACATGGCTCCGTTGACAGAGCCATGTAGTGTAGACATACCCTCAGTGATGAGTCTGTATTCAAACCCACTTTTTGGATTCCAGAGAATTGGTTAAAGTTTTTCTCCCAGAACTCCTTTCAGAGGCCTGCTGAGCTTGCTTGCCAAGAAGTACTTTGCTGTGGCCAGGGTGGACAGTTAACATGGTAAGATTACTGACAAACATCAGTATCCAAATTAAAATGTAAAGAGCAAAAACTGTTTGCAGGGATCAAGACAGTGAGCCAAAACTGCTGAGCCACTCCCATTGCCTCACTCTAGGAGATTATTCATAATCTTACATAATATAGGTCATAAGCTTATCAGTGAATCTGAACAGAAGATGATAAGGTGTTTGTCCCAGAATCAGACTACACAGAGTTTTGCAAGGACCCTGGGGATGTATGATAAGGGCATTCACAGTGAAAACAAAATATAGTCTCAAAGACTTTTATTGGTCTAAATGGAGTAATAATCAAATGGAAAAGTAATCAGTCAGAATTACAAAGTCAGTAATATTGTTCTGGAGCTAGATGTGCTTATTAACTTCCTAGATTAAGGCATTCACACTCTTCTTTGATAAGAGGTGGTAAGAGACAAAAATGATCCTCACTTGTTGCATGCCAAGAGAGTTGGATGTTAGTTTCCTCATTTCTTGAGCAGGAGGTGCAGCATTTAGGAGAGAGCTACTTTATAATCTGACACTAATAGGGTGTGTTGTCCCTCTTCTTGAGCCTCAGCACTATGCCCCCACTTCTCACATCCAAACAATTTCCTCACCCACAAAATATCAGGGAAAACTTATTCTCCAGGCTGGCATGCTCATATGTATTAATGGTCATTTGCTCATTCTCACATCTGTTATTTCCATGTTCTGTGTAGTGTTCCTGATAAGTTTAAAGAGGGCATGAACTAATCTTCTTATGCCAAAAATCTAACTTGCTTTAGTTTAGTCTCACTTATCTAGGTTAAAGGTCTTGAACATATGTATGGTAGCTTGCTTTAGCTGAGTGTGCAGGAGGTGGACCCCTTGTCTTATAGATTTGTCCTACAATAGCTTTGGATAAAAGTATATTAAAACAATCAAATCCATTAGAAAAGCAAGCAGGTATACCTATGGGCTACACTCCCTACCCCTATTTAATTCACTGGTCTTTAGATCCAGTCCCCTCGCCCCCAGAACAGCCTAATAGAAATGAAGTGGTGAGTAAAGAAAATGAGGAGGGCCACAAAAAGACAGAGGTGTAGAAAGAAAATTAAACACATTGAAGAGTTCTTGAACTTGGGCATAGAGAAATATAAAAGAGACAAATATTTTGAAGAACAAATGCTGAAAATTATAGTCTTCTGAGGAGTCATCATTTTACTTAGAATGGGTAAAACTCAATGAATTCAGTTTTAGTTTGTATAAACTTGTTGGAGCTTATCCCTGAACCTCTTTTGTTGAGAAACTGCACAGAAAATGTAAGAAGACAGAATGTTTAACGACAGTTCTAGTATGTCTTGGCTTCAGCCACACTAGAATAGTATCTCTCTCATTTATTTGGCAAGTGCTGTTTAACAGAGATGCAAGAAGAGATGATACGGCAAATTTAACCAAACTTTGACCCAAGACTAAAACTTCTATGGAGAAACAAAGTTGGATCAGTTCTTATTTTATCTGAAGTGACTGAGTACCAATTCACTACAGTTATGTTTAGACTGCAGAGTTTTTCTGGGATACCAAGTATCCTGGAAAAGCTCTGCTGCATCCAGAGAACACGTCTGCTTTTTCGGAACAGTTTCCGAAAAAAGTGGGTGCATTTTTTCTACATCCCTGTATTCCTCTTGGTGAGAGGAATAAGGGATGTTCCAAAAGAGGAGTTTTTACCAAAATTTGGCCTCGTGTAGACTGGCCAAATTTTGGAAAAGCTACTTTAAAAAAAAGTGGAAAAAGATATGCAAATTGCGCTTTGCATGCCTTTTTTCCTATAAAACTCTGCCGTCTAGATGTAGGCTCCCCCTAGAAAAGAATTTCCAATGAAAAAGAATGAAAGTGTTTTTTTAACTCTTTCTTCTCCCTACGGGAATCCAAGAGTTAATGTCAAGCAATATTTCCAGCTGTGTGGTGGGAATTCACTTCTCTTTAATATATAATTCGTATGAGAAAGTGCTTTACAAGTTTCATTTTGAGGTTCACTGGATGTTAAACTGTAATGTTATTTTCTTTAAAATTATTCAGTTAAGTTTTTCTTCCAATGATTTTTCTGGAAAGCATCATCAGAGGGACTTTTTTCCTTTTATTTGCAATTAAGATAATTAATATAGCCACAAATTCTCAATTTTTTTTGATGAAAACTTAAGAAGAGTTCCACAACACCTCCATATTAATCAAAGACAGGTAGAAGCATTTGGAAGTGTGTAGGGTTTTTTGCCTCATTATTTAAATGAAAGTGAAAGTGAAATGCTTGTTGTGTATAACCAATTTGGCTAGATATTTTATAAGCAGCTTAAAGTAGTGATGACAGACTCCAGAGATTGAGACTTAGTTCAGCTAAGAACCACAAAATCCATATATCTATCCAGACTTCTCATAGATGATCTTCCTGATTCATCAAAATAGTGGTGAAAGTCTCATGAGCATAATTACAGGCTCCCAAGAGATTTATCCTGATTCCTGTTTTTGTTTGGTAAGAAAAGGACATGATACTAGCCTTTCACAAAATTTCAATTCCTGTACTTCAGACAGACCTAGAAAATGCAAAGTATAAACAAACAATATTTTTTGAAATTAGTAAATCAAATAACATTTCTGGATCACTCACTATTTGTCCTGGTCCCTGGAAAGAAAAAGTTAAAAGTGGAAATTTAAAAGAGATTTAGTAAAATATGCAGATAGCAGCTTAATTATCCAAATTAGTTTCTCCAGTCCAAATTATTTTTAACAGCTGCATTACTTCCATGATCAGAGTTTTACAGACCTGCACTTATTTGGGAGATATATATATATGTCTCAGGAATTAGAAGTGGGTAGCATTACAGGAGAATGGCAATTTTCCAACCTGATTTTGATAGCCTTTTAAAATATAACTGTAAATGTACAAAATTTTGCATTTTCATAGCTATTAATAATTTTATTCTTTCAGATATTTTCACAAAGTTCCATGAAAGTGCACATCTATGGGCAGTGTAATCCACAAAAAAAGGATAACCACAAACAGAGAGCAACTGCAGAGCCACAGTTGAGCAGGTGTTTTGTAGAAAGAAAAGCACAGTATATTTTTAAATGTGAAATACAGTAGAGGGCAATTCCTGTTCATAATAAATCAACACAAATGCTGGTTTTATCTTAGAAGATGCTTGCTTGAACAGTAAAAATGTCAACTGAATTTAAGCTAAAGAAGCAGGTGCTTTAATGGACTGAAACAGCAGCCCTACCTATGAGGGGGGAAAAACACATTTTCCAGATCTTTTCTCTGCTTCTGGAACATGATTATTTAGGGGGTTTTATTCCTTGCCTTTCCAGGGATGATATAGAAGAGAAAGCAGAGAGCACAACTCCATCATTACAGGTTGAAGCTCTGTAATTCAGACTTCCCTGGTCAACAGATGCTGGTCCAGCATCACTGGTGATCCCATGGGTGCTCTATGGCTAGAAACCTCACAGGGAAGAACTGCAGACTGTGACCAAGAGCATTGCCAGACCAAGGAAGAATGGATCCCTGGAGGCCACTGGGGCTGGCACGCCAGGGGCCAGAGCAGTGGAGCCTTGGTACCCCAGGGGCTGATGGCCGGGAATGGAGCTGGGCCAGTGGCCAGGACAGAGGGACTGGCATTGACTTTCTTTGGTTTGGCAAATTCCCTGGTTCAGGACCAGTCAATTCCTAAGGGTGTCAGGCCAGGGAAGTTCAACCTCTAGGTCAAGGCTACTCAACTTTGGAAGCCCCGGGGGCCACAATGATACTCACAGCACATGTTGAGGGCCGCAACTTAAGTGTGGTTGCATAAACGTGCAAATATATATGCAAATATATGCAATTAGCCTCTTTCACACTGATGGGCATGAGTACAAAGATTAAACCTTATGCCGCGGCACCTTTCAGGCTCTGCCCACAAGGCTAAGCAGCCAGTATTTTCCACAATGCCCTGGTGCTCCCAGCACTTCCTCTCTGGGGGCTAGAAATGCCAACATCCTGAACCATCTGTCCTGACAGCCCTTCCATTTGCATTTTTCAATGCTCACCCCTCCTGGGAGATGCCTCATCATTGTGGAGTGTGTTCCCAGTGGAGGCCAGGTTCAAAGGATCCCATCTGCAGGCTGTGTGTTGAGCCCTGCATGAACTCAAACCACACCGCAGGCCGCAAACAAATAGGCTGCAGACCGCATATGGTGCAGCCCTGCTCTGGGTGATACAATTTTTAAGAGAATTTTGTGACCACTAGGAAGGACCAAGAAATAGTTCAGGAAGCCATAGGAAGCTTAGAATTATGGTTAGACAAAGTGAGATTCAGGTTGAAAATGCAACATTATAGCTGAAGAAAAATAATAGAAAATATGGAAACTAACTGAGAAAGAAAAATTTAAGCAGCATTGATGCCCAAAGAGATCTACAGTAGGAGTGATGGTGATTCTCTCTTATTCCAACCTTAATATCACACTTCTAATAACGATGAGATTCTTGAATTTCATAATTTTTATGCCAACCAAACAACTGTGCTATTTTTCAGCATCTTCTGATTTAAACTCTAGAGAAACTGTCCACCCCTAATTTTTGTACAATCATTTCAGATTGAAAATTCAAATCTTAAAATCCCACACAAAGTTTCCCTCTGGAGCAGCTCACAGGGGTACTCCACATGCCTTCTGCCCGTCTTCTGAGGTGAGAAACAAAATATTCCTCTTTATCTCTCTTCGTTGTCATCCTCCTGACTCCCTCAACATCGTCCCAGCTTCTATGCCATAGTCAGCAGTGCATACCTCTCTCTTCTTTCTGTCTCCAACTTGTCTTACCAAGTGTCCTGCCCTATCTGTCTCTTGCTCTCTTCCCAGGACATTCTCCACCCCTTACATTATATTACTATTTTCATTCTTTGTCTTTTGATCTCTCCATTTCCACATTCTGCTCTTTTCATAATCCCTTTTGTTGCATTGGGAAGACTAGGTCCTGGCAGTATTTTTTTTATTTTGGTAAAAATAATGAGAACCCTTCTGATATTTTTAGCACTTAAAAGGGAAAAAGACAATGAAAACAACAACAAACCCTTTTCAGTTGTGAGATTTGTGAAAACATTGGAACACCTGGCAAATCTGTAGACACGAGTTTGCAATATGATATGGTAGCAACAAAGTCGATGCTATTTCAGGCTGCACAGTCATGGAGCAGGGAGGTAACTGTTCCTCTTTACCCAGATCTATTGCAACGACACCTGGAAACTTCATTTACTTCTGGGTACCCTGTTGTTACCTGAGACTGACAAACTGTCAGGAGCTCAGAAAGCAGCTCTCTTCAGGGATGGTGGGATTGATTTATGAGTAGACATGACAAGGCTGGCTACTTAATGATGAAGAGTGAAATATTTGTAAAGTGCAATTGCCAAGGAGGGAGAGGAATTATTTAGGGTGGCATGAGAGGATAACCGTTAGGTAGGAATGAATAGGATAAAATTTAAGAAAAAGGAACAACTATGAGGTAAAGCTTGTGTAACACACACACACCTGCTGGGTGTGGTTCCCCGTCCTACATAATAATCACGTACAGAGAAAGAAAGAGTGAGTTTCCTTTATAGCCTTAGCTGAGAGGCAGCTGGCTTTTAGCTCAGCAATAGAGGCTCATGCACTAAGCTCCAGAGGTCCCAGGTTCAGTTTTGCCTGTCCACATGTATGCTATGAGATATGTATTAGGCTTTGGCATAGATTCCTAAGGGTTTAATGCATGCCACATCACTTAATATAACTAGACTGGATAATATATTAGAAAATATAGGAAATGATTCTGCATTGGCATGGAGGCAGATAAGTAGGCTCCATTCCCACACTGATTTCAACTGGGTCTCTGTTGACTAAAGTTAAGGATAAGGATACACACACACACACACACACACACACACACACACATTCCCATCCTAAAGCATTGCTATTGCAACCTATGAAATGAAGATTTGTCGTACAAATAAATTTAGGGGCACAGTGAAATCTCTGTTCTCATCAGGATAAATCTGTAGTATGTGGAATAATTCTGGATTTACATCAATAAATCAGATCAGGATCTCTTCTATAAGCACTAAAAATGTTCTATTTATAAATTTAACAGGGCTTTTATATTAGCAGGAGTGAAATTGTTCAGAGGCATCCTACTGTGTTTTCCATGTGCATTAGTCATTTAAATGTGGTTCTTCTACATATGAGAATATATCACAACTTTATTTAATATTACAGGAAACCACAAATGATCATTTACTATAGACTGCTTTTAACCCACAGCTTCAGACTGTGCACCTTTATTTATAATAAAACATTCTATAATTTTCTGCTGCTCAGAGATAATTACACAGATGGTGGTTTAGGTACAAAGTGCTTTGAATAATTAGTCTTTCCTTAATTTACTTAATGAAAGATACTAAACAATAGTTTATTCCTTCTCAAAGTAAAAAAAAATGCAACCTGCCTCCAATTATAATATTTATAATAGAGGCTAAAAGAAAAAGCGTAAAGTGATTGCTGACCTGTAAGCTTTAACTGACAACAGTATTCTGCAACTCTCAGGATGACATGGCTGCTGCTTTTTTCTTAGAGATTTCATGTGCATTACCATAATTAACAGCTCAGAGTACTGAATATAAAGGAAGAACTTACATTTTGTAATGTATTTTTTTTTCACTGAGCCCTCTGGGACTAGAGGATCAAGTTGTCAAATACCTCAGCAGGTAGAAGCTTTAGGAATTTACCTAAAATTTTCTAACCATATATTCAGTATAAATGAACGCATTGACATTACCTTAGGATTATGTTAAAATCATTCGCCTGTCTTATGGACAATTTGTTCTTAAAGGTAGATTGGATATGAGCAAACTATACCTCTAATAAAGAGTTTCTGCTTCATTTGGAACTTGCTATTAAAGAATTTGGATGACAAATTCTCATTGTCTAGGCCTGTTATATTTCCTTAGGTAAGAAATTCCATTAACCGAAAAAAATATATTAGTCGAAAAATTGAGGGACAAAAATGTGTAGGCTCATAGATCCATATTCAAGTATCTAAATAAGTAGACTTATTTTCAGATGTGCTCAGCATCTATGAATACATGTTGGAGTCAAATGCCCTTGCTGGGTGCTTAGCATTTTTTAAAATCAAGTCTTTATTTGGGAACCTAATTTTTAGATGCCTATTTCTGAACATCTTAACCTTGGAACTTAACTTGCCATCTATTTTGACTATATTAGATGAGATTAATTATTAATTAAAATTATATTAATCTTCTGAACTTGAAGCCTTCCCATGCTGTCAAACATTGCTTGTGGCATGAACAAAGCTCCACCTCCCTCCCTATCTTGGGCTACTTTTTTCACTTCCTGTATGTTAAGTATTAAGTCTAATATTGTTCAGAGGAATTCTTTCAGTTGACCACTTTTACATTTTTCTCCAGGTGCCCACCATTGGCACACCTGTCATGACAGATACTCTAGCTTTATTCTTAACACATGACCCTACCATTTTAATCTTCTTTTCTTGATAGTTTTGGAGATAAAGAATTGAACTTTCTAACACATGTTGGTATTAGTTATAGAGTAATTTCATTTAACATTTAGTATTTTCCCAAGATGTTTGCTTTCAAAGGCTTTCGGAGGTTTGTCTGCACCACTGGTAGATTTCAAGATTTAACATCTATATCTCAAAGGGGAAATAACATTTGAGTTGCAAATTCACAGTGACCCTATGTTGTGTCTTTAAATTGTAAATTGTCTATGATAAAATCTTGTTTAAGCTGATGAATTTATATGCCCACATGCCAATTTACAACATTATTTCCTTCTCGACTTCCACATTACCTTGGCAATGGCATGCAAGTCATATGAATTGATTTCTCTATTTTATATCCTGGCCTTCCATGTAATGCTTGATGCAGGAGATAATGGTATTCTTATATCTGTAATTTTTATCACTGCTTATCTTTTTTATCGTTCTGGACAATCGTTCAGTCTTTGTCTCTATACTTGTTGAGCTGTTGCTTAAAAAAGTAAGGTCATCAATCTAAATCTTCATTTTGATGAACAGGAAAGCAATAAATTTCCTGCCTACTCTCAAAATCATATATTAACTCCTTTGCTTCCACCAAATCTATTGAAGATTAAAAGTTGTCCAGTTTGAACATCTGGGCATGGCCATTCAATAACTGTTTTCCAAAATTCCATAGATACCTAATTCAGAGTAATACCTCTCTCTAGAAGGAGAGCACATACTAATGTTAGCCTCAGAGACCAGAGTCAAAAGGAAAAAACAATGAATACATGTTTGAGAAATTAAATATATTATTTTCTTTTGCACCACAGATTTTATAGATTCATTCATTTTAGTAGCAGTAATTGTAATCACATGCAAGCTTCATTCAAGAACTAGATCCCCCTTGTGCTTGGCACTGTTCACATATGGAACAGAAAGATGGTCCATGCTTGCTAGGGTGGCTTCTGCAACATTTAAAACTAGACATGTAATAAAGACCTGCTATGTCACTGAAGTCAATGGACCCTTCCCATTGACTTCAGTGACACCAGAATTTCATCCTTTTTGTTTTATTCTTATTTTTTCTCTCTTCATAAATGTATTCTGAATGAAACCATTAGATCAGAGTATGTTTTGAGGAAAAATTACATGGCATGATCTATCTGAGAATTTTCTGAAGTCCAACCAAGGAGGTACAATTGTTAATACTGGTTGTGGGTGTGTTGTTTCTTTTGTGTTTATTTTTGCATTTGAAAATGTAAATACATCAACACGGAAAATTTCTGCAGAAATGTAATTGTTTCAATAAAATGTTCTGCTCCAGTATATAATTTCTGGTCAGAATATGAGCATGAGAGGAAACCTCTTGCTTAGAATATTCAAAAACCTAGAGAGGTTAGGTCATTCACCCAGAGTATGAGAACACACAGGCTATGTCTACACTACACTAATGTATCAGAAAAAGGTATACAAATCGCGTCCCACAATTTACGTGCCTTTTTTCCGATAGCTTTTTCAGAAGAGGCTATTCTGAAATTTGGCCCATCTACACAGGGCCAAGTTTCGGAAAAGCCTCCTCCTTTTGAAAGAGCCCTTCTTCCTCGTGGGAGGAGGAAGACAGGGCTTCCGAAAGAGCATGTCTGCTTTTCCACAAAAAAAGCAGAAGAGTAGACATGTCCCCTGAATGCGGCAGAGTTTTTATAGGATACCTCCGGTATCCCGGAAAAACCCTGTAGTGTAGACACAGCCTCAGATGTGCCTTTGTCTCTTTCTTCCCCACTCCGCTTCCCTACTTCCAGTTGTTCGCAAACTGAGCATGTTTTGCAGAGAACCCTACAAATTGTTTTCCTCCTCATTTTCTTTTTACAGGTCTACTTTGAGACTTTTGGGTCAAAAACAAGTTAATTAATCTGACAGTCTACATGAGCCTTTTGAGCTAAAGCTCATCAACATTTTTATTTTTAAAAATAAAATATATTTGATATTTTCAATTATTTTTATACATTTTCATAAGATTATAAATTTCCCTTGTGATGTTTTGAGTTTTAAAAAGGAAACATTGATACTAAAATCATTTGTTTTACTAGAAAAAAAACTTAGTCACATTTTTTAAAGTAAAAATCTTATTCCCAAATGGAGAAAAAGAAAAAAAGTAAATGTCTAAGAGTTCATTCCCTCCACCCCCTTTGAAATGAAACATTATAGTTGAAATAAATATCAAACAAATTAAAATTGTGAACAAATCAAGCAAAATTATAAGAAATTCTCTATATTTTCATAAGACATTCCCCAAAGGGCTCTAATTTATCAACTTATCCTCAAAAACTATGTTTATAGAAAAGCTGGTGTCAGGGAATGTATGTTTTTAAGGGTTTATCTACTTCTGAAATGCTGCAAGACACTGCTGTAGCACTGTAGTGTTCAGTGAAGACCCTACATGTGACAGCAGGAGGGGTTCTCCTCGTGGTGTGAAGAACCAACCTCTGCAAGAGGTAATACGGGGCTGAGGTTAGGTTGGTTTAAGTGCATTGCTTAGAGGAGTGGATTTTTCACACCCTTGAGCAATTTAGCTACACTGACCAAATTTCCTTCCGTAGACCAGGCCTTGTAATCAGAGCTAGTTAGGATAGAAATGGTTCAGAGAGAAATGCCAGTCACCTGCAACAACTTTATTCAGCTCAGTTGATTAAATCTATACCAGTCATTTGGTATAGCAAACAGAATCATTGATCCTAGGACAATATTTTACAATGTTCCCTACTTCAAAAATAAACTCTACATCTTAGCAGCAGGAGACATATTCCCTTTTATCATCAATTGAACACTCAAGTACTTCTGTTAGTCTGGGTGGGAGGAGTTAAAAGTGTGTTCAAGATAAATTAAACTAAGTAGTATTCTTGAGTGAATCTTTTATGTAATATACTATTAAACTTGCTGAAGGTCACCTCTCGGCAACTTTAAAAAGTTCTGTATTGATAAAGAATGTTGTTTTTCCTAATGGTCTGGATTCTGTAAGTTAAAGCTATTACTTCACAAATTATAAACATTTTGTGATTGCTTTTTTTGGTGGACCAACACCAATCTCTTCTTTCTCTCCTTTCAAGGAACAACCAGATACTAAATTTGGTTGTAATCTGGAATCACAATTTTAAAAGAAATGATTGAGTAAAACCAAAGTATGGCTGATGGAAAATTAATTCCCAATTCAACAAAAGTTAATTATCTTGTGTAATAAACCCTCAAAGGGTGAAATGATCTCTGGTGCATGTCTGATGTAAGTGGTGTCTGCATTTTATTTGCATACTGCTCAAACCATTTTAGAGGTTGATGTTGCAACTTATTTAACTAATATTTTACTATTTCCTTTAAGAAAACTCAATTCCATTCCATGACTCTCAAGACAACTTAATATTATGGGGGAGGGGGATCTTGTCTTGAGCACAAGACTAATATTCACAAAAACACCTAAACATTTGGCCATGTTTTTCTGAATAGAAAGATTTAAATGTGTTTAAATGGATTCTTGAAATGGGGCCATGCACTCAGCATTTACATAAAAATCTTAATCTGACCACACTGTATGCTGTGGACTTTAATTTCACAGACTTTTAGGGCACGTCTATACAGTCTTGTTAATTTCTCCTCATATGGAAGCTGTTCTTTACCCCAACCATTTCTGTTGCCCGTTCTATATCTTTTCCAGCTACGATATATCTTTTTTTAGATGGGTTGATCAGATCTGCATACAGTATTCAAGATGTGCACATACAATGATTTTATGTAGCAGCAATATGGTATTTTATCTTATTATGTATTCTTTTCCTAATAATTCCCATTATTATGTTAGACTGATTTTTAGACTGCCACTGAACATTGAACAGATGGTTTCAGAGACCTATCCAAAATAATTCCAAGATCTCTTTCTTGAGTGTTAACAGCTATTTTGTATATAGTTAGGATTATATTTTCATTTGCATTATTTTGCACTTATCAACATGGAATTCCATCTGCATTTGTGTTGCCCAGTCATCCTATATTGTGAAATCCCTTTATAGCTCTTTTCAGTCAGCTTTTTACCCCTTTTAGTCCCTGTTCACCACTTTTTCAAGAACATTTGTAAATTTAACACAGTAATCTAAATACAGATTCCTGTAGCACAACACTCATTCCTACTCTTCCCCCTTTCCCCCCATTTTTGAAGTGGAATACCCAGCAACGTTTTCATGATGATCTAACAATCCTTCAACTACTGGAATGCCCAGCCTTTTGTTATTTTTAATCACCCTGCCTTCCTCTTTTAATAACAAGCTCCCTTCCCGAAAGGCAAAGCTGCAAGTAGCTCAAACTCTGTTGCATTTAAGAACTGCCTCTGGAGTCAGTTCATACAGCTTTTAGCGGACCTCAAGTATGAAATCCAGGGGGTTCAAGCTCCAGGGGGGGGTTACTGCCCCCATTAATGGCACCCTTGGTAATTCCTTTGATTTCTTATGGAAATAATCATGGTAGTACAGGAGCTTCAGGGGGTAGCCAAGTTAGTCTGTTACAGAAAAAAACAATAAATGGTCTGGTAGCACTTTATAGACTAACAAAACATGTAGATGGTATCATGAGCTTTCGTGGGCACAGCCTCACTTCTTCAGATGACCGGTGTTATGAGTAGGGGATATGAAAACTCGAAATAAATAAGAGAAGGGAAGGGGGGGGGGGAAGAGACAGTTACGTATATGTGTATATGTTTTCAGGATCACAGCCTGAATGGATAATATTGCTTCACATCCTGATAAACATTGATCATAACTATTGATATTTTTCAAAACCAATTGTTTCATAGATTTACATAGAAGCACTTGGTTTCTCCAGATTAACTTGGGTTTCTGTTAAACCCCCATCCATGTATATGATTATTTACATTTTTGAACACATTATCCTATAGTGACAGCTTCTCAGTAAGCAAGCACATTGTGTAAAGTAATAAAAGGAGAACAACTCAGTCAATATAAAAAAAAGACCAATAAAAACAAAATGTTGGGTATTTCTTATGTTAAAACTGAGTTTTGTGAATCTAAATTTATGTTTTGTAATTTATCAAGATTAAGACTGGAATAGCTATTTCTCTTAACTCTTAAAAAAGTCTTGCATGGCTCCTGCTATGAAGAAATAATGCTTATGGAGGAACATATTTGGGAAAAATTGCATGATACATGTAGCAGCACTGCAGTATCTGACAAGCTGCTTGCTAGCCATTAAATGATGGGTTTGAAAAATCCAAACAATCTGAAAATTCAAAATATAAACCAAAATAGGTTTTGTTCCCCACGTGAAATGACCACCAGTTCCATTCCTAATGGACATACCCTGGTTCCATATTCAGTATGGCATCATTTCAGTAAAGTGCATGGACATACAGGTTGGACCTCTCTGGTCCAGCAGCCTCGGGAACTGACCATTCCTGAATGAGTGAATTTTCCGGACCAGAGGTGGTCCCCTGCTTCTGGCCCCTTAGGTCACCATCCCTCGCCGCTGCCCCCCCATCATGCTGCTGCAGACCTGGTATCCTGGGCTGCTGTGTCACTGGCCCCGGCATTAGCCCCGTTCCCGCTATCGGGGTTGCTGTGGCTGCTGCATCTCTGGCCCCGCTACTAGGGCTGCCGCAGCCCCAGCTGTGCTATTGGGACTCAGGCCGCAGTCCCAGCCCTGTCGGTCTTCCAGCCACCAGCCCTCTTGCCACTGGGGATCGCAGCCAGGACTCCCGGGTCCAAGAACATTTGTGGTCATACTGGACCATAGATGTTGCCAGACCAGAGAACCCCAGTTTTCAGAGGTCCAACCTGTACATAGAAATGACTAAAGGCAGGGTGGTTATATCTGTAAACTGAGGTTAATTGGTGAAAATTATGTCAGACTTTTGTGGTTGTACAACTTGTTACAAATAATGTATCATCTGTTGTCTGTAAGTTGCAATTATGTATATATTATAGGCGAAATGTGTTGTCTGTAAGATGCAACTATGTATATCCTGTAAGCAAAATGTTGTGATGTGCTATTGATTTGAGTAAAATGCCAGAATGCTTATGCTAGCACCTTAGACATAGAGCTGTCAATCATTGTAGAAACCATAATTGCAAGGTGAGTTAGCACGTAAGCCAAACTGACTGTGGAAATTTGAAAACCCATACATATTCATGAGAAGTTACAGTTCCTCATGAATATGGAATTCCAAAAAGGTAACAGCTAGTCATTTTGAACTTATTCAAATAAGCATTCTGGTACACCAATCAGCGGAAAGATCCAAAGCCCATGGATATACATTAGCCTCACTTTATAAGCTTTTGCAACGCCCGTTTCAAGTGTTGCGTCGGGGCATCGGGCTTGTGTATGGTTCTAGATTAGGAGGGTGTGAATGAGGTCTAGAGTCTTGGTCCCGGGTATTTAGGTAACCGAATGAGAGAGGTCTAACAGAAGTCTTTAGATGCAAAGATAAACGGAAGGTTTATCCTCCCTTCTTTTAAGGTTAGCGTAGGTTAGTTATTTAGTTTAGATTTTAGTATAGTTTAGATCCCGTCATCGTGTTTGTTCAGCAGGCTGCGTCGTGGACCCGCTTATCGGCCGTCGTCGTGTCTGTTCGACGGGTGCGTCGGGAATTAGATAGGGTTTTATTTTAGGATAGATTAGGCGTAGGATAGTTATAGAGTCTAGCGTCCATCGCCAGTTACCATTGCTCCGAAGAGCAAGAAGAAGGACGGAGATCAGAGACTCACGGAAGGTGAATCAATCGTCTTCGATCTCAACCATCCGTCGAGGGATCGCTTTGGCTGTTCCTCCCTGAAGGCTTTCAATTAGCCCGAAGGTTGCAGGTCGCCATCTTCGGTCTACCGACGAGGGACTCCTGGCTGTTCCTCTCCTAAGGCTTGAAAGAGCCAAAGGATTGAGGTTGCCAGCAACCCATCCATCGGCGTTGCATCGTGAGACTCTGGTAATATAATTGTTTATCTTAAGAGGGGACTTCTCCCTATTTTGTCAATTATGAGATTTGTTTTAATAGAGTCCTGTTGTTATAAAACTTATCCAAATTGTTAAGTTTTTATTTCATGCGCCACTCTTTGGGTAAAGGCAATCTTTAACCGGTGAACAGATACGGCATTCGGTGTCACACCTGCCTCTGTAAGTTATTAGTATTATAATTAATTAGGCTAATCAGGTATTCCCTAGTTCCCTAGTGTTGTTACCCATAGGGGCGTAACAAACGTTTTCCATCAATGACTGATGCATCTCACACCTCACATGCTCCTCCGATTTCTCTTTCTTTTGACTAGTTGTCTCACCATTCTTTTGCAGTGCATATCTACTCTGAAAAGTGACTAGACAAATGATATGGGGAGGTTCTATGTTCATTTTGTTTCACTATTCCAGATCGCTTTCTCCTACATTTACAAATTGAAAATTGTTCCTCTCACTCAGCGCCAGCCCTGAAAACTCAGTCTGGGATCACAGTCAATAGCTTCCAGACTGGATTACAGCAATACAGTATATGATTGCTTGAAAACACTACAGCTTAGAAAAAGCTTCAATAGTTCAGAAAGCAGCAACAGAGCTCTTCATGGCCATACAGATTGCCGAGAGCACATTCCCTCATTCTTTGTTTCAACAGCTCCCTGCTCATCATGAAGTAAAAAAAAAAAAAGGGTTTCTTAAGCTAATATATTCATTCTTTATATACCAGGATACCAAAACATACCTCTTCCTCTTGGACTTCAGCCCTCAGGAACAGTGGATCTGTGTACCACAAGTTTGCATGCAGTATTCTCAGAAGCAGGGACAAGATTTTGCAACTCACTTCTACAGTAGCTACAAACATCACTACCTTTGTCCAAATATAATTTCCACTTCTCTGACCTTGTGTACTCTCACATAAAATCACAATGGAACATCATATTAGCATCCCCGGAACACATACATACATGCACACAAATAATAATCTCATATAATCAACTCCTCAGGGGCAACACAAGTTGAAAAATAAAATACCTCTTAGAATCATAGAATCATAGAACCATAGAGCTGAAAGAGACCTCAGGAGGTCATCAAGTCCAGCCCCCTGCTCTACGCAGGACCAATCCCAACTAGATCAACCCAGTCAGGGCTTTGTCAAGCCGAGACTTAAACACCTCTAGGGATGGAGACTCCACTACTTCCCTAGGTAACCCATTCCAGTATTTCACCACTCTCCTAGTGAAATAGTTTTTCCTAATATCCAAGCTGGACCTCTCCCACCACAACTTAAGACCATTGCTCCTTGTTCTGCCATCCGTCACTACTGAGAACAGTCTTTCTCCATCCTCTTTGGAACCTCCCTTCAGGAAGTTGAAGGCTGCTATCAAATCCCCCCTCACTCTTCGCTTCTGCAGACTAAACAGACCCAACTCCGTCAGCCTCTCCTCATAGGTCATATGCTCCAGCCCCCTAATCATTTTGGTTGCCCTCTGCTGGACCCACTCCAATGCGTCCACATCCTTTTTGTAGTGGGGGGCCCAGAACTGGACACAATACTCCAGATGTGGCCTCACCAGAGCCGAATAAAGGGGAATAATGACATCTCTGGATCTGCTGGCAATGCTCCTCTTAATGCAACCTGATATGCCATTAGCCTTCTTGGCTACAAGGGCACACTGTTGACTCATATCCAGCTTCTCATCCACTGTAACCCCCAGGTCCTTTTCTGCAGAACTACTACTTAGCTGGTTGGTCCCCAGCCTGTAACAATGCTTGGAATTCTTCCGTCCCAAGTGCAGGACTCTGCACTTGTCCTTTTTGAACCTCATCAGATTTCTTGTGGCCCAATCCTCCAATTTGTCTAAGTCACTCTGGACTCTATCCCTGCCCTCCAGCTTATCTACCTCTCCCCCTAGCTTAGTGTCATCTGCAAACTTGCTGAGGGTGCAATCCATCCCCTCATCCAGGTCCTTAATAAAGATATTGAACAAAACTGGTCCCAGAATCGAACCTTGGGGCACTCCGCTAGAAACCAACCACCATCCTGACATCGAGCCATTGATCACTATCCGCTGGGCCCGGCCTTCTAGCCAGCTTTCTATCCATCTTACCATCCATTTATCCAATCCACATTCCCTTAACTTGCTGGCAAGAATATTGTGGGAGACTTGCTAAAGTCAAGGTATATCACATCCACTGACTTTCCCATGTCCACAGAGCCAGTTACCTCATCATAGAAGCTAATCAGATTGGTCAGGCATGACTTGCCCTTTGTGAATCCATGCTGACTGTTCCTAATCACTTTCCTCTCCTCCAAGTGCCTCAAAATGGATTCCTTAAGGATCCCTTCCATGATTTTTACACCTCTTCACTGAAATTAAGTGTAGAATATTTCAGGTGTAAATAAGTGTTTTTTACATACTTTCTGACCCTTGTTGATGGGGGGGTGTGGGGCTTCACAGCTCTTTGTTACCCCTTTCTGGAAGTGTGTCTGACTTCCTAGAAATAGTTCCAGGATCATCTTCTGAGGACCACCTAGCGCTGAGCCTTAAGTCCACACATTCACACATTCTCAACTCATTTTCCCTAAGGTGCACCACAATTATATCTGGTGCCTGGTGTGGAGCCCTCACAGTCCTGATCTATACTAGGGAGTTATTTTGAAATAATAAGCAGAGTGTCCACACTACCAAGTCTGTTATTTTGAAATAAGGGGCTGGTTATTTCAGAATAACAGACTTGGTAGTGTGGACATTACTTTCCACGAGGAATAATGCTTATTTCGAAATAATTGTTTTTGAAATAGTGGTAGTGTGGATACTCCACTGCTGCTATTTTGAAATAACTACTCCCCAGATACTGAAAGTAAATACTCCCTAGTACTTCATGGGGCTCTAAGTCAAGTTAGTGCATCCACATTAAGGGAGCCTGCCTTAGACTAATTTCAAGACTTCTCTGTAGTTTGCACACACTATTTCAAAATAGTTATTTTGGGAGTTATTATTTTGAAATAAGTCATTTCAAAATCATTTCCTAGTGTAGATAGGTCACAGTGTGTAGAAGTGGCATCATCAGGTCCCATACCCAGACCCCTCTTTCTGTGTCAGCTCAGGATTGCATTATCAGTGAGGCTCAGCTATAAAACCTCAGACAACCTTCATACACCCAATAAACAATATTGTGCCCACAGATCTATATCATCACCTACGTGGCCCATTTTCTTGCACCTTAAAAACAAGAACGTTGGGAATAAAAGAAGCCAGACACATGATCTTTATTAAGCAAATGAGGGGAAAGAAATATTTTGTTCATTTCTATGTGCTAAATGGAAATAAAAGAAAAAGTGCAAAATATGAAAATTAAACTCTAATCTAAAGACTACAAATAATACTTTAAAAATAGGCAAAATTATACAACTTTTGATTCTGCCATGAGTATTAATGTCAAATCATATTTGGGGATTACTTTAGAAAAAATGTCAGCATTTTTTTCAAAAGTGTATCTGATATACTTTATATACTGATAAATACTGTTCCTTGGAGCCTCAAGGAAGCTAAAAGCAAAAAGCTATTTATTAATATTGCATTTTATTGTTTAAAAGGCTTAATATCCCTTTATTAACTGCAATGTGGGTTTATTTAATTAGCTGGACCAGTAAAATACTGTGACAATTACAAGGTTCATCTTGCAGAAAATATTGTACAAGAAAAGCATTTTATATACTATTAAAGTTCTATAGTTGCAGCTTTACAATATGTTAGACAGCGATTTCCAGTTTCAATAGGATACAGTTCAGCACTGTTTGTCATTTATATTTGTAGTTTACATAGTTTATCATCATTTTTGTGACAGACTAAAAATATTAGTAGGCTCCGTTTACCATATGGATATTTGTTTTATTGATAAATGCTAATAGAATTGATTGAAAGTGGTGTTCCCTTGAGGCCCAATACTTCTAAGTTGTGGTAATGTAGACAATACTTCTAAGCTGTGGTAATGTAGACAAAGTATCACTGATGAGTATGTTCATTTGGCTAATCAGCTTTTTTGTTTATATCATAAGACAAATTTAATATTAGTGGGTTTTTTCTTCAAATTTTGCTTTAGCTAATTACTGTGTAGTCTTTCGAGATCCAATACTAGTTACAAATGTTTTACTGCTGACTTCAGTGGGAGTAAGATTGGACTGTAGGTGATGCAAAGTAACTTGTAACTCATGCATGAGCTTGAGCAGATATAGTTACTTCACATGGCTCAAATTGTGATGTTGGTCAATTTGAAAAAAAGATGTTTGGTACCATTTCCCATTCTCCTTACAGTTAGAGATCCCAAACCTTACCTATTAATTTGGAAGTTTGTATTAATACTATGAAAAGATTCATTTTCAGTTTTAATTTTGTGGACAATTTCACAAGAAGTTATCAGTATTTATTAATAAACATTTTAAAAGATGAAAAATTAATGGAAAAATTAACTTCACAGTTTTCTAGTTGATATCAAAGTCAATATTTGGCACAGTAGATAAAAATTGATGAAAAAAATAAAGAAATAGGATTTTTTATTTAAATTAGATTTTTTAATCATTTTTTAAAATCACCAATAAATAGTAAACTTCTCATTTAAAAATAATAGTTACAATTACATCTCATCAGATACATGCTACATCTACACTTACAGTCTCATAAAATGAATTAATTGCTCTCATCCTTCCAGCCAGCTACTAGCTCTTTCTTCTTGAAAGTTATGGGCTTTCAGCTTCTGTCTCTTAGCAGATTAAAAAGTAACATATGCAAAGAAAGACATGGGCTAGATAGGATTGTTTTTGTTATGTGTTTTATATGGTGGGGGAGGTTGGCCAAGCACAGTAGAGGAGTCAGTTAAGAATTGTCTTAAAGACAGAGAGAGACAATATATAGGTAAGGACGGAGGCAGCATAAAAAGGAACAGTGGAGTGGAATGGAAAGAAAAAGGGAAGACATTATTCAGCACATACACAGAGCTTTCTATATTTCCCCACACTTTTGCCAAAGAAAAACTGTCACGGTTTCTGGTTGTAAGAGTGACCCTATCTGGGAATAATTTGAAGAAATTAATTCCTTGTATAAAAAAAGAAAATGTGTCCAGTGTAAGAAGAAGATTCAGGGCCTAGTTGGAAGAATGAAACACCATAAAGAAAACTGCTTATGAGAAGAAGATGTGGATATGTCTGAGTGGGTCAACTGGTTAGTAACTGAAATAATTCACTTTGCAATGCATCATTCTTTAAGACTCTCTCTATGCCTGTTAGTATAAGTGTGCTTTAACAAGCTGTTTGTTGGATGCTGGATGTTGCTAGAAAAAAAAAATGTTTATCTTAGTTAATCCTTATAGTTTAATTAGGTGTAGTACAACACAAGTTTAGTATACAACACAGAAAGCTGCAGTAAGAGAAATCTAGAGTTGCCAGTTTCTACTGTCATTTTCTTATTTTATATTACATAATACATGTCCCTTATTTTGGAGCAAAATGGTGATGCCATAAGTCTATTCCCTATCTTACTTCAGCATAACTCAACCTTTCAAGGCAGTCCAATTCTATACTTGTTTTCTCAAAAAACAGGAGTGCTGGTGAGTTCAATGGGGCTTACTCCAAAATTAAGTGTACTCTAAGAACAGTCTTAATTTAATAATGGGGTTGGTAGTGTGGACGCTCCACTTATTAGTTCAAAATAAGGGGTGTTATTTTGAAATAACTCCCTAGTGTAGATCAGGCCTGACGGAGATCCAATTATCTCTGCTAGGCCAGATGGACTCTACCGTAGCATTCCCAGAATAAGGGTAGCACAGTGCACTTGAGGGCACCTCTGACACTGGAAAGCTTTGAGTATTTGAAGATAATTGGTCAGAGTCCAGTCAGAGTCCAACAGAAAGACTACTAGACCCAAGAATTATACTGTGGGGGCAAGGTTATGATACCAGCAGCAGTAAAGGGCCTTATATGAGTCAGAGCAAGGGAGATGCTGAGGTGAAAACTAGATGACCAGAATCTGTTCTGTGAAGTGAAATAGGGAGGCCATAAGTATGAACCATTGCTCATAAAACCCTTTAAATATATAATTGAATTCAAGCTTATCCGGGTGCCACAGCAGGAGATGTATAAAGCTGTAATGAAGTACAATAGCATGACACTGAAAGTTCTTCAAAGCTTTAACTCCAGGAGCGCGCGTGCGTGCACACACACACACACACACACACACACAGTGGCAGCCAGCCAGTGGAGTGCATTAATTACATAGACAATAGCCTCAATGCATTTGAAGTAGGCTTACAAAGTTATATCTGATACACATTTTGAATGGTATATAATTTTTAAAACTGTTTTTTTTCCCCGTCTGACCCTTTTATACATCCAGCCCTTCCTTTAGGAACACTAACCTGCTCCTTTCACTGGCTCCTACCATCCTCTTGTTTATTGTACACTGCAAACCTCCTTTTAGAGCCTGGTCTTTCAAAGGGCGGAAGGAAAGATTTTTTAAAGGTTTTTAAGAAGCCTAAAGATGCTGAAAATGCCTATGCTTTTGAAAAGCCCTTTAGGTGCCTATCTATATCTTTGGATACCTAAAGACATTTAAAATTCTGGCCCTGAATGCGTCCTTCTAGGAGATTAATTTTAGTTGCCTGCCATTTAAACCAATGACATTTTAGGCACTCTTTCTCTGGATAGAGGCATTCATTCACTTCCAGGTTCTAAACACAGGGTAACTCTAATGAAACTCCATTAATAGTGAAATGGAATGCAATAACCCATTTGATTTGATGCATTATAATTTTAGTTACAATGAACTAAAATAGTGAATTTATGCTGGTTATTTTTGAGAGGAAGAGTGACTACAAAAATTTCAATTCTGTAATACACTTCGACTCTTGATGTGTATTTTTCCACGACTCAAAGCCTAGTTTCATTACTCAGGGCCTGATCTAACTCGCCATACAGTTAATCAAAAGACTTCCTCAAGCAGGGATGATGTAAACAGCATGAGGAAAGCAAAGCATCTATGCCCTATGAACATTCTTACAAAGACTTAAGTGAGACTTAAGTGTTGGAATAGCCCTTGCACTTCTGCAAAGGGCATTGGAGATACTTGTCTTATTTTATTATGAATATTGTGTTCATCTCTTTGGAGCTCTGGAGTGTATAGATAGTTGGTAATTCCAGCTGGAGCTCTCTCTTCTTGACCAAGAACTAGGCAATGACTCTAATTCAATTGCAAGAGCTTGATAAACAATACAATGTTTTTCTCTTTTCTTTCCTCCCCTTCTTACCTCCCTCCATCTTCCCTTATTTATTCTTAGATCTGGACTTCTAATACTCCAATCTGAAGAAGTGGGTTGTACCACAAAAGCTCATGATACCATCTACATGTTTTGTTAGTCTTTAAGGTGCTGCTAGACTATTCATTGTTTTTTAAGTTTTTCCAGTTACAGACTAACTTGACTACCCCTCTGAAGCCATTCCTGAAAGTTTACCCTGGGAGGATGCATGGATTGGACTGATCAGGTTCAAATAACACAGAATTAACAAAGGGACTTTTAGCTGCATAAAAATCTGCACGGAGAGAAAATGAATGGGTGTCAGACTGTTAAGGTGGTCTGGCTCATCCTCTGTCTTGCCTTGTGCAAGAAAAGAACTAGATGATCTGTTGATCACTTCTAGTCCTATATTTCTATGATTCTGTGCTAAAAGTCTGTATTGAGAGAGGGAATAGGTGGCTAAATATCTTTGAGAATCTGGGCCTTTGTTCTTCGTTGCTGTCTATCTTTTTATTTTATGTTACAAAGAATAATTTCCACAATAAAATTTTAGAATCTCCTGTCCATGCATAATATCATTCAGATTTATCTTGCTATAATAAAATGTACGTGCTCATTTTGCTGGCCATCACTTAACTCTATAGCAGATTTCATGAACTACCAAGCTCTACATTGACTAAGTGGACATGACAAAATATAAAAATGTGACTGGTTGAAATAAATAATACCTCTTGGCAGGAACAATAAAGAATGATATCAGAGCAGGCTTTTCCTTTAACATAAGAGTGTCCATACCAATGGTACATTTAACTTGGTATTTTGACAGTAGCTGGTATCAGGTGCTTCAGAGAGAATAAACAAAGCAGGGAAATGTATTAAGTGATCCTGGTATCCAGTTCCAAATTCAGGTGCTCAGATGTTGAGACACACCAAAGGCATGATTATCTTGGCTAATAGCCATTGATGGATTTATCTTTTATTAATTTGCCTAATTTCTTTTTGAACCCACTTATACTTTTGGCCTTCACAACACTCATGACAAAGAGTTCACTATGTTCATTGTGTAAGTACATCATATTGTTTATAAATTTGCTGCCTATTCATTTCATTGTGTGACCCCTGGTTCATGCATTATTGAGGGGTAAATAAGACTTCCCTATTCTCTTCCTCTACACCATTCATACTTTCATAGACTTCTACCATATCCTCAGTCATCTTTTTTTCTCAGCTGGACAGTCTTAGTATTTTAAATCTCTCCTCACATGGAAACTGTTCTACACTCATAATTATTTTTGGTGTGTTGCTCTACACTTGCAGAACTGTGTTCCAATTCTAAAATATCTTTTTTTGAGATGGGGTGGGGAGGGAATGACCAGAATTGCATGCAGTATGTGAGGGATGGGATTATGATATTTTCTGTATTTTTCATTCCTAATGGTTCCTAACATTCTGGTAATGTTTGGACACTGTACATTCAGCCAGTGTTTTCAGTGAAGTAGTAGTGATGACACCACAATCTCTTTCTTGAGTAATTTAGACCCCATGATTTTGAATGTATAACTGGGATTATGTTTTCCAGTGTGCTTTGGTTTGCATTTATCAAATTAGATTTCATCTTTGTAACTCTAACTCTTCGCAATCAGCTTTGGACCTAACTTCTGGAAATTATTTTGTAACATTTTGCAGACTTTGCCCCATCACTATTTCCATCTTTTTTTCCAGAATATTTATTAACTAGCAGAAATACCTGGCATCGCCTAGGGAAAATATAGTAAAAGGTGTGATGAATGAACTACGTCAATTACATTAACATAGCATATTATATTGGAAATACTTTTCTCTTATATATTACTTTAAGAAATTAACATAGCTAGTGATGTGCTTACAAAACAACAAATCCCAAAGGTTCTCTTTTCTCAATCCCCACAAATCAGGAAAGCCCATCTTCCCTTAAAGACTCTATGCAAACCAATCCTTGCAGCCTCCTTGCCGGAAGCCCTGAGAAATGGAGGGGGTGTCTCCTGGGCTCTGCAGCAGCAGCAAATCACTGTTCCCCAAGTAGCCATTCCCCGAGTGCCTTCAATGCACACTCAATGGGACAACCTGAATGGACTTCCTAGTGGCATCTGGACCGGTTGCATTGATCAGACAAAGCAAAACACCTTCAGACCAGGTGCAATGAGTGATATCTAGATGATCAAAACATGCAGCACCTGAACATACCTGTTCTAATGAGAATAGGCTGTTCTGAGTGTACCGTGTCCTCCTCAGGCTCCACGGTGCTCAAAACCTTGTCCTCCTACCCACCTCCTCTTTGTACTGTGAGCTGAATCCTGCAAAGTGCATAATGCCCATGGCACTTGCTGATAACACACACAGACCTGCCAGGAGAATGCACACAGCCCAAATGAGGTCAAGTGGCGGGATGGCTCATTTGGGTGTGGGGGAGGAAAGCAATTGTAATTTCCAGAAGGGGTTCAGTCTGAGCCCGGCTGCGTGAAGATGTTGAGAGGCTGTGATAGCTGGAGGCTTCTCCCAGCCACAATTAGCAAGGCTAGACCCCAGCCAGCATCAGCCACATTTGAGTCTGTCCTGGAGACCTGCTGGTGCCCTAGTATAGGGGAGGTTGCTGATTCTCTTCCCCACTGCAGCCTCTCCCCCATGGGCTTTCTCTTGATGGTGCTGCAGGTGCCCACATACTTTATCCTCTAGGATCTCGTAGTTGAAGTTTATGTGACATGCTTAACAGAAGAGTCCAGCAAATGCTTATGATCAGGTGCTACTAAAAGCTAATTATCAGTGGGCCCAATTAGGGCTCTGGAGGAACCAATTTCGAGATATAACCAATCCACTTATTGAAGTTAGGAAATCAGTAGTATCCGTGCAAAGTTTGGTTTCTAGCTCTTACCGTTTCTGAGATCTTCTGTTTCGGAGATCTGTCAGAATTATCAGTGGGCCCAATTGGGGCTCTAGGGGAATGGATTTTGATATATAACCAACCCAGTTATTGAAGTTAGGAAATCAGTAGTATCTGTGCAAAATCTGGTGTTTCTAGCTCTTACCGTTTCGGAGATCTTTCGGGACAAACAAAAAACAAACAAACTTTCAGAAATATTTATAAAATATGTTGTACAGCACTAGTCCTACCATAGATATTTATCCATTATTTACCCACTATTTACCGTTCTGCTGTGAAAACGGAACATTTACTCCTATCATTTTTTCCTATCTTTTTAACCAGTTAGGATACATCCACACAGCAGCATTATTTTGGAACAACTGATGTTATTCCAAAATAACATAGTATGTGTTTACACTACAAGCCTTTATTCTGAAATGATGTTGAGCTGGAGGACTTCTTACTCTGACTCATGGTAACCTCATTTCATGAGGAGTAAGGGAAGTCAAAGGAAGAGTGAGAGTGCCAAAAGCCGATTTAAGCTATTTTGACTTCAGCTACACAATTGAAGTAGCTGAAGTTGTGTAGTTAATTCAATGTTAGCCCTAATGTATAGGCGCACCCTTAGTTGACTCATGGACCAGATCATGTGTTTCATAAAACTAAATAAAAAATTGACTGACTTTGTGGGTTCCAGGAATAGCTGCTCTGAGACATAGTCATTAATACTGCCTGGAATATTATCTCTGCATCCCATCCTGAGGTGAGATAATATATATATATATATATATTGATATATGTGATATGTATGGGGATAATTAAAATCCACTGCTCATTTTATTAGGTTTTCTGTTTTTTCAGCTTCTCTAATCTCCTTGTGTGTGTCTACACAGCAGGGCTTAACTGTAAATAAGCTACACAAATTCAGCTATCTCAGTTGTATAGCTTATTTCGATATTAGGAGTGTCTACACAGCACTTATTTTGAAACAGAGAACTCTTCCTCTGACTTCCCTTACTCCTCATACAATAAAAGTTACAGGAGTTGGTGTAAGAAGTTCTCCAGCTTGACAATATTTCGACATTATTTGAAATAACTGCCTGCAGCATAGATGTGGACTAAGTTATTTTGAAATAATGCTAGTTATTTCAAAATAATGTTGATGTTTAGATGAACCCCCATGTGCCTTTCACAATTCTCTTCCTAACCTGGTCATGTGATTGGAAAAAATTGCTACATGCTTATGGTAGTCATAGAGAGTCTATGTTATAATTTGATTCATTTAAGATTTTTTACTGTATTTGACCCTATACTTTCTTATTTTACATATAATTCTATTCTATCATCAGCATGGTCTATTCTATTATTCCTATATATTTTGTATCTGAGGGTATGTCTACACATCAAAGTTAATTCGAAATAACAGCAGTTATTTCGAATTAACTTTAATAGCGTCTACAAAGGCAAACCGCTATTTCAAAATAAATTCGAAATAGCGGGGCACTTAATTCGAATTAGTTAAACCTCATTCTCTGAGGAATAATGCCAAATTCGAAATAGCTAATGCGAAATAAACGCTGTGTAGACGCTTATTTTGAAATAGGGGGCCTCCAGCCCTTCCCAGGGAGCCCTGGTGACCACTCTGGGCCAAACCAGGAAAACTCCTCTCCTCTCCTCCAGCCCCGGAGCCCTTAAAGGGGTAGACTCTGGGCACACTGCATGTGCCAGCTACAGGCCTGCCAGCACAGAGCCAGCAGCTACTGACCCTGACCCAGTGGCCCCAACATGAACCGGGCAGCCAGATCCAGCCATCCCTCCACCGCCCAGTCCCCTAGCTCCCAGGAGCCAGCCAGGGGCTGGAGAAGGAGGGCATCTTCCTGTACTAGTGCAGATATCATGGACCTCATTGAGGTTTGGGGGGAGGCCTCCAACGTCCATGATCTCTGCACTAGACAGAGGAACATGGCCGTCTACAGCTGCATAGCTGCCACCATGGCCACAAAAGGCCACATGCGCACCCAAGAACAGGTGCGCATGAAAATTAAAGAATTGCGGCAGGGATATGCCAGGGCCACATGGGGCATCTCCCTAACAGGGGCACACACCTGCCGCTATTTTGAGTCCCTGGACCGCATCCTGGAGGACGGGACGGTCCGTGCAGGACGCAGCGAGCCAGGAGCAGAGGGCCCTGACCAGGGCATGGAGGAGGAGCCTTCATGGAGCATGCCACGCCGCCAGGACCCCTGAGCCGTCCCAGCAGTGGAGTCACCAGGGTCATCCGGGGAGGCCACAACATGTGAGTGCCATCGCTGTGCCCTTACGGGGGGTGTGTGTGTGGAGAAGGAGACTAGGGACCACGTGCGTGGGCCTTGCTTACCACGGATCATGCAGCAACCTGTGCTGTGCCACCCCTGGGCAGGTGGCTCCAGCTGGCTGCCACACAGGGGCCTTGGCCTGTTAGCCACACATGTGTGTGAAGAGACATGACATGCTCCTGACCCCGGGTGGGACACAGCAGGATGCCCTCCCTTCACAAGCCCCCTCTACACAGAGGCAGGGGACATCTTCCCCCTCACCTCAGCCACACTGTACACAGCACAGGGGCATGGGTGCGGTCTCGGGGAAGCTCCCTCTCCCGGGGATAGACGGATAATCTGACCATGGCCTCTGTGCAAGCACATCGGCTCTGATGGCAGAGGGGGGCTGGGCTTCACCCATTGTGTCCCCAGGGAGAACTGACCACTTCTCTTCTTTCTCCACAGCCGCACCAGCTGCACGTGCAGGGCGCACCACCCCTCCTGGGACATGCTCCCACACACGAGGGCTCCGCAGGAGGACCAGCCGAACACTGCAGGGATACCAAGAGCAGCACCTGGGGGCACTGTGAGCCCTGCACTGCACCCTCAGCCGCTGGGTGGAACAAGAGTTGGAGCTTGCCCAGGGTCATGCCATCTGTGCCCATCTGCAGACCCTGGTGCAGAGCATGCTGCCTCATGCCGCTCCAGCACCTGCTGCCTCCACAGCTCCCGCTCCTCCTCCCACTCCTTCTCCCCCTGCCGCTTCTCCCTCCTCCACACCCTCCTCCTCAATCTCCACACCCCCCACCTCACCCTCCACACCCTCCTCCCCATCCCCCTGGGGACGCCGAGGCCCCCGCATCCACAGTGCTGGGAGAAAGTTGGCCCGGTGAGACCGCCACCCCTGAGCTTCCCCTTCCCCTTCTTCCCTTAGCTTCCCCCTTCCAGCTCCCTCCTTCCAGGTTTCCCTCTCCCGCCTCCCTTCCCCAGTCTCCCCAGTGTTTCATCCCCCCCTCGACAGTTTGTTTAAGAAAAAAATGTGTTTTTTATTTTACATTGGGGAGGGGGGGGTTAGTGGAAGGTTGTGAGGGTGGAATGAGGCACAAGCCTCCAGTGGGGCAGACCAGGGCAGTTCTTAGTGCTTCTCAGGGTGGAAGCTCTCCCGCAAGGCCTCCCATACCCCGACAGCCCCCCGATGGGCCTCCTGGCTGGCAGCCGTGCAGGGCTGCGCGTACAGACCAGCCAAGTGGTCAGCCTCTGCCATCCAGGCTGGCAGGAAAGCCTCCCCCTTCCGCTCACACAAGTTGTGCAGCACACAGCACGCTGCCAGCATGTGCGGATTATTCCTCTCGGAAAAGTTGAGGCGGGTGAGGAGGCATCTAAAATGGGCCTTCAGCCGGCCAATGGCACCCTCCACCACGATGAGGGCCCTGCTGAGCCTGGCGTTAAAGGCCTGTCGGGAGGGGTTGAGGTGTCCCATGTAGGGCTTCATGAGCCAGGGTTGTAGGGGGTAGGCCACATCCCTGACCCTGATGTGGCAGTCAGGGAAGAAGGTCCCGGCGTGCAGCCTCTGGCACACAGAGGAGTTGCGGTAAACCCGCATGTCATGTGCTTTGCCGGACCAGCCCACATTAATGTCCATGAACTGTCCCCAGTGGAACTGTCCCCTTCCAGTTTATGTTGAGGGAGGCCTGGTGTTCTGGGGCATGGAAGGGGATTGCATGGGTGCCAAACCCCTCGATGGCCGTGTCCACATCAGTGAGGCCGACGACGCTATTGATGGCCTTGACCACCTGCAGAGGGACACAGAAAACCACCGAGTGTCACTGGGGTTCCAAGGTGGCTGTGAGAGTGCTCCTTCCCCACCACTGCCCTGCACCCTATTCCCCAGGAGCAATTCCCCACCCCACCCCCCACAATCCTAGCCACCATGGGCAGTCCGAAATGCAGCTGGGAAAGAACAAGCCCTCCCATGGAGGGGACTTGCACCCCCCCCTCCTTTTCCCTGGGCAGCCCATCCACTCCTTGCCCCCCCCCCCCCGGGCACAATGGCCAGAGACTGCCATACCTGGATGAGCACTGCTCCAAAGGTGGATTTCCCCACACCGAACTGGTTGCCGATGGATCAGTAGCTATCTGGCGTGGAGAGCTTCCATAGGGCGATGGCCACATACTTATGGAGGGGAATGGCGGGCCTCATGTGCGTGTCCCGTCACTGCAGAGCAGGGGCGAGCCACTCACAGAGTTCGAGGAAGGTGTTCTTTTTCATTCTGAAGTTCTGGGTCCACTGTTGGTCTCCCCAGCGCTCCAGGACGATGCAGTCCCACCAGTCGCTGCTGGTGTCCAGGTGCCAGATGCGGCGGGGCACGCTGGCATCCAGGCGCTGCTCCTCCATGGCCCCCAGGGGGGTCCAGAAGAGGACCTGGGGGTTGGGCTGCCACAGATGGTGCCAGGCAGTCTCCAGCACTTGCTGCCAGGCTTGCAGCAAAACATCCAAAAGAAGCACCAGAGTGCCCAGGGGCGGCTCTGGCTCCATGGTGCCAAGTGCTGTGGTGTCCCGAGTGAGGGCAACTAAGCAGGCAGAGAGAAAAATGCATTGCTGTCCCTCAGCGAGGTAGGCAAGCAAGCAGGAAAAGCTGAGAACCAGCTGTCCAGGGGGGGTCCCTTTAAGCACAAGCCTCAGATAGCCTCAGACAGCAGCCACACAAAGCTACTACTGACCTGATGCCCTGCCGGAACTGGTTTCAGCTGGCCTTAAATGCGATTCAGCGTCTAATCAGTGTGGACGCGCTATTTCGATTTAGCAAAAAGCTCTTTTGAATTGCATTTTGTGTATAGACGCATTATTTCGAAATAACTTATTTTGAATTAACTATTTCGAATTAAGATATTTCGAAATAACGCTGTAGTATAGACATACCCTGAGTATTACTGTGTCCCATTGATTATCAATCCACCAAGTTTTTGTGGTACCTGTTACATTAACAATCTCATTTAATACCAGACTCTCAAATTCACCCAGCTTAGTATTTAGACTTCTAGCATTTGTATGCACGTAATGCAAAATTTTTCAATATTTAGGCATTTGTCTTCATGTGGTGTTTATAATACAGGTAAGAACTAAAAATAAACAGCCAAATGGAAAACCATCTATCTTTTCCTCTGTACTAAATTGTAGAGTATCACCTTTAATAATCCTCCCAAAGGACTAGATCTGTCTGAATTGTTTGCTCCTCCATGTCTGCTGGCTTTCCCCAGTCCCTAAGGTTAAAAAGAAAAAAGGTTGTACAGGAGTTTTTCTACTATGTGCTATCAGTCTGGTTGTTTGTTTTAGGTGGAGCCCATCCTTCCTATGTAGGCTCTTCCTGACCTAAAAGTTTCCTTAACTCTTTCCTCCAAGCAAAGTTTTCTGTGTTATGTTGGAGACCTTGTAGTTCTTCCTAACTGGCTTTGTTCTTTGGACTGGAAGCATTTCAGAAGGAAGTGGAGATGTTGGATTTTAATTTCTTATTTAGCACTCTAAATTTGGCCACCAGGAACTCTTACTTTTCCCTATGTTATTTGTACCTACAAGTATCACTACCAGCTCCTCCACAGCACTGCATATGCCTATCTTGATGTGGAAAAATGTCACTCTTTCTTTGAAAAATTGCAGACTTTTGACAGTGTATTATAGCAAATAAACAGCAAATAAATCTGATATACAATTCGATGGCATGGATTTTTATTTACTTATTCATAGGAAACATATTCTCAATAACCCTATGTAAAGGATTTAGTCCATACGGATACAAAAATTGAGTGTAGGCTGTAAAGAATAGCTTATACATTTGTTTTCTGAAGCCAAAGTACTCTCTAGAGAAACACTCTCCACCCAATCAAAATAGAAATGGACTTCAGTTTCTCAAATTTATATTCGACAAATTTAAGTCGTGGTCCAACTCTCACAGATTACAACAGCTCTTACAGATGAGCCAGTCTTTCTAGTCTGGGCAGTAGCAGTACTGCAGGTTTTGAGTTTTTAAAGTACTTCATAGAAAAACAGGGAACCAGTATAAAAAGATCAAATTGGGGGCTTGCTGCTCACCAGAACAACAACAACTAAATACAACACTAACTCCCAAACAAAGCAGAAGTGACAAGAGAATCTTGGTCATGACTGTTCAATATCTGTTATATAGTGATCTTTGATCTTCTGCTATTCATATATTTCAATATTTTGTAGTTTTGTATAGTCATAATTAATATTTTACAAAATGCCAAAATAATCCAATCTATAATTAAACGCCAATGTACTTGGCTCAGTTGACTATATTTACATAAATTATCTGATCTTGGATGAAAGACACTTTTCTAGAATGGATATTTTATAAGGATTTAAATACATGTTGTTATATTTGTGGGTTTTATGTTATTTGTAATCTAAAGCAATTCTCTGACTCAGTCACACGCTGTAATCTCTAAGCAACCTGAGGGCTATTTGACAAATGTGTACATGGAATCATTTGTGCCACTTAATCTGTTGTCTTCCTTTGACTGTTTCAAAAACAATCCCATTGTCCATATTGAAAGTTTTATTCCACACGCATGTTGCCAGATGTCTGCTTTATCAGTACATGTTGTTGAATGGCCAGAAAATAAGGGAGATGCTAAAATCTGTTGTCAACTGGTGAGATGTGCTGCAAAGTAGATGTGAACGTGGGCTGCTTGGTGACCTTTGAGTAGCAATAGTAACATTTTAAGGTCATGGGATTTATTCCAGCTCCTCGGAACTGTTGACATTTTACATAAAACAGAAGAAATTCTCATCTGATTTTGTTACCTAGGAAACATCTCCCTTTGGTATACATTTATATGGGTCAAAGTCATTCATGGTGTAACTGTATTATACCTAACAAACTTACACCTTGAATTAATTTCCAGATGTCTTGTAGGCATTAAGGATAAACGTGCATCATTTGTGTGCAGGATAGTTACTGTACTTAGTTAAAATGGGTTTGTTTTATTGGATTTATTTTGTATTTACTTTGATCATTAATTCAGTTCTGAATAATTTCCTATCACATTTTTAGAAAGTGAATATTAAACTAACAATATTTCTTTTAATCTTTTCCTTTGCATTTGTGCTATTAAGGATTCTCTCATTTATTCATGAATCCTGGTTTAGAGGGTTAAGAAAAGGGGATTGGCTTGGGACTGGACTTGATGATCTCTCGCTCGAGGTCCCTTCAGTTCTAGTGTTCTATGATTCTATAAAAAGGCCAAACTCTACTTCTGCATACATCTCCCAGCTATTGCTAACTTCAGTGGGACATGTGCACACACACACAAGAACAGAAGTTGGACAAATTTGCAAGCAACTAAACACTGGATAATATCTGCTCTCACATCCGCACACATTCCCATGCACTAATTAATAATTTTAACTGAACATGGAAGCGTCAGCTTCAGAAAGAGAAAAAGAAATCTGGATTCGGAACAAACTGAACCAATCAAGAACCACATCAGTGCTTAAATCTTAAAAAAAGCCATTAAAATTGTAATACTAGCAGCTTTGGTCACATCCTTTCTCTCAGGGGCTATATAAATGTATATGAACTGAAGATCTCAATTATTATCTTTTGTTAAGATATATGACAGCCCAAGTCAAAGACGTTCACCTTCCCGTCTGTTGTTTGACTTTGCCCTGAAGTTTATTGTATTAGCCATTAGGCAAACCAAACACAAAGTGAATGGAACGTAGTAGAGCTAGAGCAACTGTAAAGAGACTGTGTACTTCAGACTGTCCTTGGGTTTCTTAAACTTTTTAATGAATTTGATCAAATGTTAAAACATAAAATAAACTAGAACAATCCTGAGTTCATGCCCATTTCTGTAGGGTGCTTTAGATCTCACTTTGTGGAGCTGAATTTTAACTGGGAGACTAATGTTATCAAATATTCTGGGATTCATATATCTGCTATGATAAATCTCTGCTAAAATTGAATCTTGACACTCCCTGCCTCATGTTGGCCTCAGTAAAAATTGATGTGGAATGACAGAAACAACTGAATTTAACCCTCAAGAAAAATCAATATAATTAAAATGCATATCTTCTCAGGGCCATTGTACTACTTTATCTCTGTTAATACATGTTCCAAGGTTTAAAAAAACCTTAAGATAGAAAGCATAAAGGAATTCTCTTGGTTTAAAGAGGGGAAAATAATTACTATTTTATACACTAAATATAAGCAGGGGTCCAAGCTGCAAAGTTCAAAGCTCAATGTGCATTTCAACTTACGTAAAGTTCAAGGATATTTGGCATTGAGTTTGATTACCCCATGTTATATAGTACCCAGTTACAAATTTGAGAATTTCCTAAAAAGAAAAGAAAGAAGAGTATGTTTGAAACGGGAACTTTGCTCTGAGCCTAATTCTATTAAAAGATTCTTGTCTATGGAGGGGAAGTAGTTTTGAGTTTGTAATATCTCTGGAAAATCACAGATCCTAATGTTTAGAAATGTTAAGTCAGCCTCACTAGATTTAAACTGGAAACTGACAAGGAATAATAATTATTATTATTATAAATATCACTGCCGAAATGGAAATTCCTAGTTCTCAATCCAATAAGCAGCACCATGGAAATTCAGGGGTCTGCCTATACAGATTTACTTGCATGAATGGAGTTTTAATGTGTGTAACAGTGGCAAATATTGTTTCTGTTAGATTTAAGATCCTCATTTATGTTTGGGTAAATGTATGAAAGAAATAAAGACAAAGAGGAACACAAAGAGAAGTGTTTACCAGAAGAACAGAATGGAGATCTTCAGTAGTAGGTGAAGCTGCTGAGAGCACAAAGTTTGTGGTATTTCAGCCATCATAGATGTACTTAATTTACAGTATATACAACAGACCACATAAGAGAATGTAGCACTGATTTATACAGCATGACCCCCCAAAAAAATCACCAAACCTTGCATGCCCTCTGTGTGTGAAGTCAGGCCCAAATGCGCCAATGCAAAGAGAGACAGCAGCTCTTAACTCACTTCCACTAATTTGATCTATTACCTTGAAGTACTTTATGAATATATCCTTCAGATTCATATTTAAATTTCCTTCCTGTCTGTGGCTAACATCTGTACATATCATATAACATTGTATTGCTTTAACTGCATTCTGTTTAAGGCAGAGGCCATCTTTATGTGGGTGTCTGATTCCTGAATGAGGCCACAAGGTGTTACTGCCCTCTTAAAAACCAAAACAAATGAACAAAATCCAGCAATTTATAAATAACAATAACTGAAAGTTTTCACTGATATTTTTTAACACTTCCTCTGGAATAATTCTGAGTGATTTCAGTCTGCTTTATTTCTATGTCCTATGAAAGGAATTGGTAGGAAAGAACCTTGTTAGATCAGGAATTAGACTTTCTATTTTTTAAGATCGTCTTCAATATCAAATGTTTCTAAATATCCTGGCTTTTGATTATGTTTTGTCACCTACTCTAGAAAGCTTGAAAAATGCTTTCTAGAGTTTTGTTTTTATGCATTTAAAACATGAACGATCTTGAAAAATGCTTTTAACACCATAATTAAGTTTTTAAAAACTTCATTAGAAAAGTTACCAGTTGTGACTTCTAGAAATGCCATGACCCCTTAGTTTCAATAGCATCTACATGAGCTGATGCCTATTCAGACAGAAATAACTGTTTGCCTGTGTGAAATATTGAACAAATGAAATTGATATCTAAGGAAGTTGAATGAGCAGCATTTCTGTGGCATTGTCATTTTGTCTTTTGTTGCAGGTGTATATATACCTAATGGACTCGATTCTGCCTTACATCTTATCTACATCTGTGCAATGCTAGTGTTAATGATTTCAAAATGTGCAGTTCAATGACAATGTATTTTAAAAAGCCTGAGCCCATGAGGGCAATGGATAAAACATGGCTTTTGAAATATCTTCAAAATAACACATTTCCTTCTTAATTAGAGGACTCAAAAGTACAGAAGAATCAGCATCAGATTTCCAGAATTTGTGAAAATCCTATTTCTAATCAGCATCCTTTCTCACACTGAAACAGATTTTAATGCCTGGAGTCTTGTGTACTTTATTGTTGAATGCGTAATTTGGCCTCTATTAACTGTCATTGTCCATTACTCTCTGTATCATCAGAATTTAACTCAAAACTTTCTAGAGCACTTTGATGTATGTTAATTTTTAAAGTTTATTACATATAATTAGATACCATTCTTTTAAAAATAGTTTTATCTTTATTATTTTTATGCATTTAAAACATGAACGATCTTTCTTTTCCCTCCTACCCAAAGGCTTTTTATATCCATGACAAATAACATAGGCTCTTGCAGATGCAGAAAACAAACCTTGGTGAGCACAAAATCAGAAAATGGGTAAGGCATCTAAGTACTTTATGAACCTAAAGTGGGATCAAGATCCAGATTTACGAAGGTATTTAGGCACCTAGGAGATGCACATGAGTGCCTACTGGAATTTAGAATTGTGTGTGTAAATTTGGGCTTTGTGGTTAGATTCACAAAGGGTGATTTGGACAACTAATTGCTACATTAGGGGCACAAAACCACTTAAGACCTGATGGCTCTGGGCTTCTCAGCACTCTATCTCATGCCTAAACCCTGACTAAATGCTCCAAAAGCAGTCAGTGAGGATTGGAAGCTGGATCTCCCATATCCCAGGTAAGTACTCTAGCAAATGGGCTATTGGGTATAAAGATAAACATGAACAATCTTTCTTTTCCCTCCCACCCAAAGGCTTCATTATTTATGACAAAGGGTTGACACAGCTTGATACACTTATCCCTGGGAAGAGTTCAGTTGTGAATCACAAGTGGAGACGGAGTTTTATACTTCCTTTGAGGGGTGGAGCTTAACCCACACATTCAAACACAGTGTTTTTGATTAATTTAAGCTGCTATCCATTTAGCTTGTTGGTTTCTTGGGATTCCTTTCTAAGGTGACTGATTTTCCCTATGCATTGTATAGGTAGCTGAGACTCTGTCCTTGTATTCTGGGGGACTGTGATTTCTATAAGGTGGCAATGTCCTAAAAGTTAGACACTGCAATGCCTGAGTTCCCCATTTGACTGTAGCCTTAAATAACTTTTGAAAATGGGATTTGGGTGCCAAAGTTATTTTAAGTATTTTAAAAATATTTTACCGACACGCTTGTGTGTTATATAAACATTTGAACAAACAATAAATTACTATGTGTTTCCAATTAATGTTTGTGAGTGGATCAATCTAAATAGTTAAGATGGCCGTAACATTCAGTTGGCGTGTGCAATTTAAATACCTGTGTTTGAACCTTCAGCAGAAAGGAAAAAAGGACCAGGCTGTATCAGATGGTAAAATTCATGTATTTCCAGGGAGCTGCACAACTTTACACCAGCTGAGAATCTTGTCCAAATAGTTCCAACTAAACCAGAAGAAGTAGATTATTTTAGAGCTTCTTAGGGTGCAAGCCTTGAATATCACTGTTCTTGCTGTAAAAGTTTGAGCAGTTAGGGACAGTAAATCCTGTCCATTATAATAATCAAAGTCTTTTCTGGAGGAGTTATCTTCAAGTAACCATGCCTTACCCATCCAATGTTCCCAGATAACACAAGAAGAACAAATAAATGGAGATTGAAAGAATGATGGAAAATGTAAAATAATGCAAATTAGTTCAGAATCTTTCCTCAAGTGGCTATTTCCAAATGAGATTAGTAAAATTCATTTAACTTTCTATAAAATTCATTTAGCTTCCCTATACTAGTGTATAACAGCATTTCCCTTTGATCTAACTCATTTCCCACTAGTCTTATGCTTCCAGAACATTATTTTCTCCCACTATGCACTTAGGAATGTGATGTGTATATCTGAGATTTTGTAATTTTTAAAAACCCCAAAATGTGGACACAATCAGTTTTCCTTTCTATAAAGAATCACATTGCATACTAATTGTCAACCCATAATTTAGCTGAGAGGGGAGGAGGTAATGTTCATATACATTCATTCTTCCATCTATTTAACAGTTTGGGCTTCCATGTTTTATATCACTGTAAGGCCCTTTAAATGTAAAGGTGCTCTTTCCTCAAATCATTCCCACCCCACATCTTCCTTTACCATAGTCCATCAATGTGATTTTTTTGTACCTGTATTTCTATAATTTATAAAGACTAATGGAAATGGCACCCTTTCACCTGCCCAAGTTATGACTACACTTTCTGAGAGCAGGCACTGTGGCCAATGAATGTTCCAAGCCCAGTGGCAGTATAAAGCCAGAGTTATATCTGGGCAAAAAGTCATTCTCATCATATCTAATTGTGAGCGTTTTCTTCAATTTCTCCCGCAAGATATCAGTCTCCAGAAGAAAATACCCGTAGCAGAGTTAATACTACTAGCATTACTGAAGAAAACCTCTGTTATACCCATGATATTGATGTTGCTGAAAATGATCAATTTTAAAGACAAGTTGTGCTGAAAATGACTTAGCTCAGATCCAGATTTGTTTCCCAAATCCCATTGCCTTTTACTACACAGACAGAGAACCTTGTAATGGTTATTTCTGATAGATGTGCCATTTTCTTTTAAACAGCTGTATTCTATTTGTGTGGTGTAAATAATGTGTTCGTAGGCAAGTAAAATAAAGTTAAGGTGTTTTTTTTCTACATCTTAAAAACGTGGAGAATAGGTTTTGTTGCTTGGAAGGTGACTTTTTCATGACAATTTTACAATATTTATAGATTCAATTATATTAGTGCAACTTCACTGAAATAAATACGATCATTTTTGTTTCCACTAAGGTCAGAATCAGGTACTTTGTGCTTTCTGAGGGCAGGAAATTAATGCTTTTCTTTTGTTCTTGAGAATGTTACATATAGTAGACAGTACTTGAGTTATTGTGAAAGAAAGTGTTCTTCCAGAGAATTCAGCCAAATCCCAGGTGAAAATGAAAATAGAAGCTAATTAGCATAAATAGTTCCACTCAAGTAGCTCCCCCAAGTGATATTCCTCCCAAATGAGCTGTAAACAATAATTAGCTATCTAGAAAGTGTTCAATTAGTGTATCCGTGCCTGTAAAAAGTTTTCCGGTATTCCGTTTAGCTCAGAAGTGAAGGCCTCATTTAACTATGTAATCTTGGGAAAACTTATAAATAATAAAGAAATGAGTGGTTTCATATTTACTAGCAATATCCTGTACCTTGATATGACTGCACTTCATATTCAAGTATATATCCAAGATTTAAATGATGTGGTTTCAGCTATCCCCTAAGGAGACTACTTTGTAAAAGTAGCATGCATACTTTGGCACAATTTTCTGTGGTTTCTCAGGGAAGGCCATAATTAAGTTATGCTGACTACAGAGAATAGTCTCTGGGTCAGAGCTGAGGTTAATGGAAAGACGTTCATATAGCACTTGTGTGCCTACTGGGTCTTTGAATAAAAATGGAACTTCACTTCCCATTTCTTCCAATGCCCTCAACATTCAAGAGCAAAAATGCACGCATTTAAAATGGAGTGAAATCTGAATATTGTGCAAAATGGAAGCTATTTTTTCATTGCTCTAAAGAAGCTTCTTTTTCATGTAAAAGACATGAACATTCAAAACACAACAAGGGACAAATCCTGCCCTTGCCTCTGTAGCTATAGAGGCTGCCTTAGCAGTGGTGCCAGTAAAATTTGACTGAATAAAAGGGAGACTGGATTTTGGAGAGCCTTACAAGGGTGAAATCATCCTTTGTGATAGCTTTGCAAGGTGACTGACTAGCAAAGGGAAGGGACAGGAGAATGGTGAGCAATGGATGGGACTATGAGAAGGGCAGAGAAAGTCATTGTTAAATTCTTGTTCCCATGGAAACAAATTGGGTATATATGGGATTCCAGAACCCCAATAGCTGGAGTAGCCTCTTCCAAGCACATCTGCCCAGAGCCTTATGTTTGTTGCTAGACAGAAAATTTTGTTTGAATAGAACAACTGGAATAATAATCAAGGCAAGAATAGGCTGAAAAGTGGCTACTTATATCTTGATTTTTATCCTGGTCCTCTTAAGCAAGAAGGTAGAAAATTGTACTATTCTAGGTATTTCATATAGGAGGGACTCTTTCACAGTATGGACCCACCTTTTAGTAGCAAAGACATCCATGGACCACATCTCCTCTTGATTTTCCAATGCACCTCAGATTTTTGATCACTCTTCATCTCTGTGGTTACTGTGAATTTTATCTCAAGCTTATCTGTCTCAAGTTAATTTATTAATAGAATGCAGTAAATTCCTTGTTTGTCTTTTCTGAGGAAAGAATCAGTCCCTTTGGCTACCAGTTTCAACACTCTTCCCCTCAACATTTTGATTACAACACTACTCCTTTCTGCTTTCCCTTCCACTCAGACTCGAGTCACCCCTAAAGTCCATTGTTGGCCATACACACAATTAATCAGTTTCAACCTGAGGCAAAATCATTTCACTTCATCTCCCCCAATAAAAATAACTATTCCAAACAATATATAAAAATACAGAGATGCATACATCATCATAGGAAATTTCCCACCTCTGAAATTTAGTTCTACTTAGTTTCCCACAATCACTTCCCCTGTCACAGTGCATCAGTGCTGCTGAGAATACCAGATTCAAGACAAACTACTAAGAAACAGGGCAGACTCACCACTCAAACTTGTTCTACAATTAGATATACCAAATCAGTAACAAAAGTAAACTTCTTGTTAACGAGGAGGATGAGACAGAAGTTGTTAATGTGGTCATCTTAAGCATTTCAGCCCTTGTCTCATTGCTCCGGACTCACACTGGACTAAGGGTTCTTCTAATCTCAAGAATAAAGACACATAGATCTATATACAGCTCAAATCTTGCCCAATAATTTCTCTACTGCCAAGCCTTTAGTAACTAAATCTAAAGGTTTAATCATAAAAGAAAGAATAAGAGCACTGATAGTTAATAGAGCACATACAAATAATTGCAAAGTGCTCTTATCCAGTTGGATAGACTGGTGGCTTGTAAAGTCTCCCTGGTAACATCTAAAAGATTGGAAAGTTGTCAGTCCATAGTTCAAATGCTCTTTTGTTGTAAATCTACAGTCCAGAGAATCAGGGCTGGAACAAGGCAAATGGAGATATATCAAGGGGCTTTTTATATCCGCTGCAATGTGTCTAGAAATTTACTGTCTCATACAAACCTCATACTCCCAGACTGGGGAAAGCTATTGGTTAAAGATGTAATTTAGGGTTACATGGGCATATCCCATGTCCTAGCATGATCTGATGACTCACTGGGAATAGCCATTGGGCCCCTTGGAAGCTGAGGCATCTACAGGGAGGCTTAATGAGATGAGTGAAGTGTCCTTAATGGACATAAGACTTAGCTGTCTGATATAAATCTTACTTGGTGGGTGCTACCCAGCAATAAAACAAATGTGTACAATATCAATGTGTAACCAATATCACTTTATATGCATGTATCATAAGTTGCATTTGAACATAAATAGCAAATCATAACTTTTCCATTAACATTTTACATGACACACTATCCACAATATTTGCTGCAATTGTGTGACAGTGGCAATATCAATTATGTAAATGGTCATACCCAATCATCTGCCATAATTGGTTTTCACATCTCCATTTACAAATAATATTTTTTCTCTCTTCAGTCAGTATTAATTTCACCCCACAGAAATTGTATTTTCCTTTCTCTACACACATTTAACATGTTGTTAGCATTGTTTTAACCCTGTTGATACTTTGCAAATTCAGGAAGCTCCTTCACTGCAAAACAATATCTGTGTTATGGTGGGATGGGCTCTGCCCCTGTGGGATGGATGACTGGGAGATTGGGATGGTTAAATCCTGTCCCTGTTGGTGGTTTGGAGTAGGGCACTGCAGAGTGAGCCCACCCCACACTCACACTTCAGAGGTAGTACCTGTTGTGGGGCTGGCTGGGCTCTGCTCCTCCCTCTGGGTGCTGTGACCTGGCCTCTGGCTAACGTTTGGCCGAGCTGCCCCTGTCACAATTTCAGCTGAATAGTGGGGCCTCCTACAGCATGATTCCTAGGAGCAAATTGGAATCCAATACACCTATTACAAAAAACCGTCACAATGAGAACATAATGTACGCATTTAAAATGGAGTGAAATCTGAATATTGTGCAAAATGGAAGCTATTTTTTCATTGCTCTAAAGAAGCTTCTTTTTCATGTAAAAGACATGAACATTCAAAACACAACAAGGGACAAATCCTGCCCTTGCCTCTGTAGCTATAGAGGCTGCCTTAGCAGTGGTGCCAGTAAAATTTGACTGAATAAAAGGGAGACTGGATTTTGGAGAGCCTTACAAGGGTGAAATCATCCTTTGTGATAGCTTTGCAAGGTGACTGACTAGCAAAGGGAAGGGACAGGAGAATGGTGAGCAATGGATGGGACTATGAGAAGGGCAGAGAAAGTCATTGTTAAATTCTTGTTCCCATGGAAACAAATTGGGTATATATGGGATTCCAGAACCCCAATAGCTGGAGTAGCCTCTTCCAAGCACATCTGCCCAGAGCCTTATGTTTGTTGCTAGACAGAAAATTTTGTTTGAATAGAACAACTGGAATAATAATCAAGGCAAGAATAGGCTGAAAAGTGGCTACTTATATCTTGATTTTTATCCTGGTCCTCTTAAGCAAGAAGGTAGAAAATTGTACTATTCTAGGTATTTCATATAGGAGGGACTCTTTCACAGTATGGACCCACCTTTTAGTAGCAAAGACATCCATGGACCACATCTCCTCTTGATTTTCCAATGCACCTCAGATTTTTGATCACTCTTCATCTCTGTGGTTACTGTGAATTTTATCTCAAGCTTATCTGTCTCAAGTTAATTTATTAATAGAATGCAGTAAATTCCTTGTTTGTCTTTTCTGAGGAAAGAATCAGTCCCTTTGGCTACCAGTTTCAACACTCTTCCCCTCAACATTTTGATTACAACACTACTCCTTTCTGCTTTCCCTTCCACTCAGACTCGAGTCACCCCTAAAGTCCATTGTTGGCCATACACACAATTAATCAGTTTCAACCTGAGGCAAAATCATTTCACTTCATCTCCCCCAATAAAAATAACTATTCCAAACAATATATAAAAATACAGAGATGCATACATCATCATAGGAAATTTCCCACCTCTGAAATTTAGTTCTACTTAGTTTCCCACAATCACTTCCCCTGTCACAGTGCATCAGTGCTGCTGAGAATACCAGATTCAAGACAAACTACTAAGAAACAGGGCAGACTCACCACTCAAACTTGTTCTACAATTAGATATACCAAATCAGTAACAAAAGTAAACTTCTTGTTAACGAGGAGGATGAGACAGAAGTTGTTAATGTGGTCATCTTAAGCATTTCAGCCCTTGTCTCATTGCTCCGGACTCACACTGGACTAAGGGTTCTTCTAATCTCAAGAATAAAGACACATAGATCTATATACAGCTCAAATCTTGCCCAATAATTTCTCTACTGCCAAGCCTTTAGTAACTAAATCTAAAGGTTTAATCATAAAAGAAAGAATAAGAGCACTGATAGTTAATAGAGCACATACAAATAATTGCAAAGTGCTCTTATCCAGTTGGATAGACTGGTGGCTTGTAAAGTCTCCCTGGTAACATCTAAAAGATTGGAAAGTTGTCAGTCCATAGTTCAAATGCTCTTTTGTTGTAAATCTACAGTCCAGAGAATCAGGGCTGGAACAAGGCAAATGGAGATATATCAAGGGGCTTTTTATATCCGCTGCAATGTGTCTAGAAATTTACTGTCTCATACAAACCTCATACTCCCAGACTGGGGAAAGCTATTGGTTAAAGATGTAATTTAGGGTTACATGGGCATATCCCATGTCCTAGCATGATCTGATGACTCACTGGGAATAGCCATTGGGCCCCTTGGAAGCTGAGGCATCTACAGGGAGGCTTAATGAGATGAGTGAAGTGTCCTTAATGGACATAAGACTTAGCTGTCTGATATAAATCTTACTTGGTGGGTGCTACCCAGCAATAAAACAAATGTGTACAATATCAATGTGTAACCAATATCACTTTATATGCATGTATCATAAGTTGCATTTGAACATAAATAGCAAATCATAACTTTTCCATTAACATTTTACATGACACACTATCCACAATATTTGCTGCAATTGTGTGACAGTGGCAATATCAATTATGTAAATGGTCATACCCAATCATCTGCCATAATTGGTTTTCACATCTCCATTTACAAATAATATTTTTTCTCTCTTCAGTCAGTATTAATTTCACCCCACAGAAATTGTATTTTCCTTTCTCTACACACATTTAACATGTTGTTAGCATTGTTTTAACCCTGTTGATACTTTGCAAATTCAGGAAGCTCCTTCACTGCAAAACAATATCTGTGTTATGGTGGGATGGGCTCTGCCCCTGTGGGATGGATGACTGGGAGATTGGGATGGTTAAATCCTGTCCCTGTTGGTGGTTTGGAGTAGGGCACTGCAGAGTGAGCCCACCCCACACTCACACTTCAGAGGTAGTACCTGTTGTGGGGCTGGCTGGGCTCTGCTCCTCCCTCTGGGTGCTGTGACCTGGCCTCTGGCTAACGTTTGGCCGAGCTGCCCCTGTCACAATTTCAGCTGAATAGTGGGGCCTCCTACAGCATGATTCCTAGGAGCAAATTGGAATCCAATACACCTATTACAAAAAACCGTCACAATGAGAACATAATGTACAATAAGAGCATAGGAAAATGTGACATAGTAAATGATCTGAGAAATAGAAATCAGCCAAAGTTTGTGGTGGAGGTTAGTAAGCATCGCCAATCCCTCCTGGGCCACAGCAGCCATAGATCTGATCAAAGTGAAGAGGGAGTCCCATGGACAATGAAGACCACTTTAAAAGTATATGGCATATTTTCAAAGGTGGCAGGTTCCACAGTGGGGTCTACTTCTGATTGCAGGTTTCCTTCAACATATTTATGTGTTCACCACAAGGAAACATTACCATGTAATACAGTATATGAGGAGTGGAGTAAATACTATCTATTAAAAGGGTGCAAGATGATTCGTACTTTATTTACCTGTGTATTTGCAGGTACAGCCAGTTGCAGCTCCCGTTGGCTGTGGATCACCATTCCCAGACAATAGGAGCTGCAGGAAATGGTACAGACTTGGACAATGCTTCCCACAGCTCCTATTGGCCGGGAACAGTAATCCACAGCCAATAGGAACTGCAAGCAATCATATCTGTGGATGCACAGGTAAATACAGTATCAGTGGCCCACCAGGGGTTAATTCTAGTGAACTGCATCTGGCCACAGTCTGCTTGTTGCCTACCATTGATCTAGCACAATGGGGCCATGAAACTGATTCCTGATGAGGTTTCTGGGTGCTAGTGCAAAATAACATTGAAAGAGATAACAAATAGAAACATGCCAATTTTATCTTTGTTAAGGGTAACCATTGTATAAAATTGCTTCTTGAGCAACCTGAGAAAAAGAATGATCTTCAAAATGTACTGCTAAAGCACTAGAGATTTTCATTTTCTTTGCATTCTTTTTGTTGATGGCCTCTATTTCTGGAGTCTATTTTGGTACATCATTCTTCAGGAAATGATTGCTTCTGTTCATCTTTGTTATAAAGTTTTTATAAAGAAAAACATAGATTTATTTCTATATGAGAGGTTGAGATGAAAGAAAAACAAGATTTACTGAGTTACAGACAGGACGCTGAGGTAAACAATTCTTGCTTTTCTTTAGCATCAGTGGGGTTTTTTTCCAGCACTAAGAGCAGCAGCATTATGTTGCGTTTGTTCCAAAAATATTGTTAGCTTTTAGGAAGCTCATACTACAGAATTTCTAGGTAATGTGAAGAAACTTTGCACAACTCATCTCACTGATGTCAATGGACAGTTTGTATGGGTTAATACTATTCACAATGAACAAGGGTTTGCAGGATCATAGTGCTACACCCATATCCAGTACCATATTGCATACAAATTAGTTACACTTTTCCATTGATTTAATTATATTTTAAAACTAATGACAGCTTACTGGTTTTCTTTGACATTATCTAATAGTTAAAACTTAACTTTGTTGCCCTGTGCCAGACCTAACCCAGAGACCTCGCTGGAAGAAATTAATGATGTCAGGTGACTAGGAGCTGGGTAGAATGAGACATGGGAAATGGTAGCCTGTAGTGCCATAAGATGGAAAGGACTGTGCAGAGAGATTCCCACCTCTGAAATTTAGTTCTACTTAGTTTCCCACAATCACTTCCCCTGTCACAGTGCATCAGTGCTGCTGAGAATACCAGATTCAAGACAAACTACTAAGAAACAGGGCAGACTCACCACTCAAACTTGTTCTACAATTAGATATACCAAATCAGTAACAAAAGTAAACTTCTTGTTAACGAGGAGGATGAGACAGAAGTTGTTAATGTGGTCATCTTAAGCATTTCAGCCCTTGTCTCATTGCTCCGGACTCACACTGGACTAAGGGTTCTTCTAATCTCAAGAATAAAGACACATAGATCTATATACAGCTCAAATCTTGCCCAATAATTTCTCTACTGCCAAGCCTTTAGTAACTAAATCTAAAGGTTTAATCATAAAAGAAAGAATAAGAGCACTGATAGTTAATAGAGCACATACAAATAATTGCAAAGTGCTCTTATCCAGTTGGATAGACTGGTGGCTTGTAAAGTCTCCCTGGTAACATCTAAAAGATTGGAAAGTTGTCAGTCCATAGTTCAAATGCTCTTTTGTTGTAAATCTACAGTCCAGAGAATCAGGGCTGGAACAAGGCAAATGGAGATATATCAAGGGGCTTTTTATATCCGCTGCAATGTGTCTAGAAATTTACTGTCTCATACAAACCTCATACTCCCAGACTGGGGAAAGCTATTGGTTAAAGATGTAATTTAGGGTTACATGGGCATATCCCATGTCCTAGCATGATCTGATGACTCACTGGGAATAGCCATTGGGCCCCTTGGAAGCTGAGGCATCTACAGGGAGGCTTAATGAGATGAGTGAAGTGTCCTTAATGGACATAAGACTTAGCTGTCTGATATAAATCTTACTTGGTGGGTGCTACCCAGCAATAAAACAAATGTGTACAATATCAATGTGTAACCAATATCACTTTATATGCATGTATCATAAGTTGCATTTGAACATAAATAGCAAATCATAACTTTTCCATTAACATTTTACATGACACACTATCCACAATATTTGCTGCAATTGTGTGACAGTGGCAATATCAATTATGTAAATGGTCATACCCAATCATCTGCCATAATTGGTTTTCACATCTCCATTTACAAATAATATTTTTTCTCTCTTCAGTCAGTATTAATTTCACCCCACAGAAATTGTATTTTCCTTTCTCTACACACATTTAACATGTTGTTAGCATTGTTTTAACCCTGTTGATACTTTGCAAATTCAGGAAGCTCCTTCACTGCAAAACAATATCTGTGTTATGGTGGGATGGGCTCTGCCCCTGTGGGATGGATGACTGGGAGATTGGGATGGTTAAATCCTGTCCCTGTTGGTGGTTTGGAGTAGGGCACTGCAGAGTGAGCCCACCCCACACTCACACTTCAGAGGTAGTACCTGTTGTGGGGCTGGCTGGGCTCTGCTCCTCCCTCTGGGTGCTGTGACCTGGCCTCTGGCTAACGTTTGGCCGAGCTGCCCCTGTCACAATTTCAGCTGAATAGTGGGGCCTCCTACAGCATGATTCCTAGGAGCAAATTGGAATCCAATACACCTATTACAAAAAACCGTCACAATGAGAACATAATGTACAATAAGAGCATAGGAAAATGTGACATAGTAAATGATCTGAGAAATAGAAATCAGCCAAAGTTTGTGGTGGAGGTTAGTAAGCATCGCCAATCCCTCCTGGGCCACAGCAGCCATAGATCTGATCAAAGTGAAGAGGGAGTCCCATGGACAATGAAGACCACTTTAAAAGTATATGGCATATTTTCAAAGGTGGCAGGTTCCACAGTGGGGTCTACTTCTGATTGCAGGTTTCCTTCAACATATTTATGTGTTCACCACAAGGAAACATTACCATGTAATACAGTATATGAGGAGTGGAGTAAATACTATCTATTAAAAGGGTGCAAGATGATTCGTACTTTATTTACCTGTGTATTTGCAGGTACAGCCAGTTGCAGCTCCCGTTGGCTGTGGATCACCATTCCCAGACAATAGGAGCTGCAGGAAATGGTACAGACTTGGACAATGCTTCCCACAGCTCCTATTGGCCGGGAACAGTAATCCACAGCCAATAGGAACTGCAAGCAATCATATCTGTGGATGCACAGGTAAATACAGTATCAGTGGCCCACCAGGGGTTAATTCTAGTGAACTGCATCTGGCCACAGTCTGCTTGTTGCCTACCATTGATCTAGCACAATGGGGCCATGAAACTGATTCCTGATGAGGTTTCTGGGTGCTAGTGCAAAATAACATTGAAAGAGATAACAAATAGAAACATGCCAATTTTATCTTTGTTAAGGGTAACCATTGTATAAAATTGCTTCTTGAGCAACCTGAGAAAAAGAATGATCTTCAAAATGTACTGCTAAAGCACTAGAGATTTTCATTTTCTTTGCATTCTTTTTGTTGATGGCCTCTATTTCTGGAGTCTATTTTGGTACATCATTCTTCAGGAAATGATTGCTTCTGTTCATCTTTGTTATAAAGTTTTTATAAAGAAAAACATAGATTTATTTCTATATGAGAGGTTGAGATGAAAGAAAAACAAGATTTACTGAGTTACAGACAGGACGCTGAGGTAAACAATTCTTGCTTTTCTTTAGCATCAGTGGGGTTTTTTTCCAGCACTAAGAGCAGCAGCATTATGTTGCGTTTGTTCCAAAAATATTGTTAGCTTTTAGGAAGCTCATACTACAGAATTTCTAGGTAATGTGAAGAAACTTTGCACAACTCATCTCACTGATGTCAATGGACAGTTTGTATGGGTTAATACTATTCACAATGAACAAGGGTTTGCAGGATCATAGTGCTACACCCATATCCAGTACCATATTGCATACAAATTAGTTACACTTTTCCATTGATTTAATTATATTTTAAAACTAATGACAGCTTACTGGTTTTCTTTGACATTATCTAATAGTTAAAACTTAACTTTGTTGCCCTGTGCCAGACCTAACCCAGAGACCTCGCTGGAAGAAATTAATGATGTCAGGTGACTAGGAGCTGGGTAGAATGAGACATGGGAAATGGTAGCCTGTAGTGCCATAAGATGGAAAGGACTGTGCAGAGAGAGACTTCTAGAGGAGCACAGGAAGTTGGTTCTATATAAGAAAGCCAGGAATGGCCTGCAGACAGGGATGTCTAACCTACAGGAGCTGGAAAGGCTGTCAGAAGTGAAGACAAGCCCCAGCAAGGAGGCCTATAGTTATCCTATCCTAAGCAGAAAGGCATTTGAGCCCAGGATTATGACTGGGAAAGACCTGTGGGAAAGGACTCTCCAGAAAGAATAAGCTGGTATATAGACAACATATCCTGGGAAAGAAATGGAGTGAGTTGGGGTTTAATGGAAGGTACAGAATATCTACTGTTAATTGGCTGGAAGAAGAGAATGACTTGAGGTCTTGAAAGATTGCATGCTGAGACCAGGGAAAAGTGACTGGAGATTTTATGCAACAGGAGAGATGCTCAGAGGAAGGACTACATCTGCCACACTCCTGGAAGAAGCAGATCTTTGCCTTATCTGAAACATTAAATCACTTCAGCAACTGAATCAGGCTGAGAAAATAATAGAAGATGAGGGGAGACTAATGCAGGGTGACTGCAATGCTATGCCATAAGCAGACATACTCTGGAATTGCATCCTGTCACATACCTACCCCAGGATATTGAACCAACTTCTTCTCTTAACTACAATTCCATAAAGGCTATGTCCACGCTGCATTCTTATTTCAACATAATTCATGTTATTTTGAAAGAACAGAGTGTGTGTCTACACAGCAAGTCCGTTATTTCAAAATAACGGGCTTCTTATTCTGACTTCTGTAACCCTGATTTCACGAGGAGTAAGGGAAGTCGAAGGAAGAGTGTTCTTCCTTCAACTACCTGCTGTGTAGACAACGCCAAAATTCAAGTGAAGATACTTCAACTTCAGCTATGCAATTAACGTTGCTGAAGTTCTATGTTTTAACTTGATTTTAGTCGGCAATGTAGACGTACTCTAAATGACCTACATCGAATTCACCATAACTACTACAGATTACAGTTTTTATAGTTAAAAGCATCATTTGTCCCTTTCTTCCTATTGTTTTTAAAGCATTTGTTTACCTCCATATTCAAAAATGTATATTTCATTTGGTATCAGAAGATCTTCTAATTGTTTTTTTTTTATGCTCCATGTTAATTTACAGGAAAGATCCCATTTGTCATAGAGGGAGACAGTTGCTTCTAAATATAAGGCCAGGCATTGCACTCTCTCTCTTGAGGGAGAAGAGACAGGACTTGGGTATATAAGTATATATTTATTATTTAGGGGTCTTATACATTTACAGATATATACTCTCCTAGACTCTATAGTTCCGATTGACCAATACAGCTTTGTGATACCCACATTTGCCAAGCAAGAAAGGACTTAGATTTAGTCCATCTGCAGCAGATTATTGACTTCACTACAGAATAGTCTGGTTCTTTAGGAAAGACAGTTTGAATTACATGAATTTATTGTGTGAAATTCTAAGAGGTGAAGAACAAAGGACACAGCCCCGTGGCTGGGTTGACAACTGGAGCAGTCCCTTACATAATGTGTGTAGCCTGGAGGACCAATCTAAGTTATGATAGCCTCTCTGTGAGCTGTAGAGTTGTCTGGAATCTCTACTGCAACCCTGTCTCTTGTTCCTTACCACACCCCCAACATGCCCCTTACATCAGGGACTGTAAGAAGGTAGCAGTGCCAAAGAACTCTTCCCCTGTCTGAACTGTATCAGAGGTATCATTTACTTCTTGGCTTCAACACCTATTGACGAATTAAAAATTGCACGTTCAGAATGCAGAATGTCATTAAATACTAAACCATAATGAATGGAATTCAAAATAAGTAATTTGTATCCTATTTTTCGATTCTGCTTTGTTGATATACCCCTTCCACTACTCTGTATTATTTAGCTATATAGAGACACAAAGACATTACTATTTAGCAAGAATAACAATAAAATACAACTTGAAAACTTCTGTTTTTATCTGTACCTCTTCACAAAAAAATCTTAAAAACTCATCTGCTGAATACCTGTTTATTTTGGTTTGATTCTTCAGATTTAAGCATGACTGAGTGTGGGCTTCGACATCCGCTGAAATGTTTCACTCAGGGCCATATTCTGCTCTGATTTATAAATTGTAAATATGAAATAACCTCATTGAAATCAATGGAGCTTCATGACTCCATCAATTGAAGGTTTAGTGGCAGGTATTTATAGTAAAGATGTCTGCTACTTCTTTTAGGCCATTTCTAAGTTGTACTTTAAGAAATCCCAAGAAAAAAGTATCACAGTTTATTCAGCATCATAAATCCAGGACATGGATGCTCTTAGAAACCAGAAAGATCAAAGTTAATCCCCCACAAAAGAAACATTCCAAAGTGCCTTTCAAATACTTTATAGGAGAAATTTTGACAACTTCCTGATTAATTGAACATTACAGTAGTTCAATTTCCTAAAAAGATGTTTTTCTTGGCTTATAAAATGGTTTGTCAGTGGAACTGCTGTGTATGCAATACCCCCTTACTAAGATGACAATATTTTTTGCTATTTAATTTAACTGTATTTCTTAAATATAACCTCATATTTGTTAAGAAAATTCCACCTAAGCCATTTCTTATTCACAAAAATATTAAAGGTCTTGTCTATAAATGGTACACAAGCATGCATTATTTTTGCAAAAATGTAATGCAATTAAAAACAAAAGAAATGCAACATAAAATGGGAATGGCCTATCTTTTTAGATTATAAGTTGTTCAAAAGAGAGGTCTAGCTCTTATTATATGTGATTAGACTGCACTAGCCTCAATTGCCAGGCCCTACTGTAGCACAGGGGAAGATTCTTAAAGGCACAAATGGCACACATTACCATATATTTTTACATGACCTTGCTTAAGCAGACAAACTTTAGGAATACACCATTATGGGTTGATAAGAAAAAAAGTCTCATGGAGGGTATGTCTACACTACAGAGTTTTTTTGGAAAAACATTTTTTCCGAAAAAACTTCAATTACGTCCACACTGCAATTGCGTTCTTTCAAAAAATCCCCAAAAGAACGCAGAGGTTTTTCCAACATTGGTAAACCTCTTTCTCCAAGGAAGAAGCCTTTTTCCAAAAGAGCTCTTTCAGAAAAAGGCGTGTGGGGATGGGGAAGAGGGAGTTCTTCTGCAAGAAGTGGAAAGAGGAAAAAGCACAGGTGGCCATTCCACCCATAGTAATCACAGCTTACATGCGAGATAGCATCCATTCAGAGTGGACGCTATCTGTTGAAAATGCAGATCACTTTTTCGATGTACTTTCACAGTGTGGAGACTCTCTTTTGGAATAAATTTTTTTGGAAGATCTCTTCCAGAAAGCTTCTTCCGAAAGAAGCCTGCAGTCTAGCCATAAAAAGAAACTTCATAACACTGGGAATAGCTGTCTTGGCCTCTCTCAGGGTAAGCGTTATTTTAACTATGCTTCAAGTGGAGGCCCTGTATGGGATATTAATAATAATAAAAAAACACAACCTACATTTCAAAATTCACAAGGCGATGACAACATGAATTTTGTAGGTCATGACTTAGGTGGACTGGCAGAATTAGGATTTAAAATGTGAACAATTCAAGTCTGCACCATATCTGCCTTAAAATAGTGCCAGAGTTCCAGTACATTAATAAACAGACGACAAAAAACTTACAATTAGAACTAGGTTGTGTGTTATCCTAAGTAAAATTTTTTTTTGGTGAGAATATTACAAAAACACAGCTGCTCAGTCAGAATAATTTCTCAATACTTTTTAAATTAAGCAATTTGCCAAGGTACGCATATAATTGGAAATCCTGTTTGAAAGACTAGATCAGAATAAGTGTGACTTATGCAAAGTGACTTTTAATATCCATATTTCCTTTTCTTATATCTTTTATATTAGGTTTTACTTGAAGCTTTCCTTTAATACCTTAACTGATGAGTTTCCCTCCTGCTATTCCATTGTGTAGGCTAGTCGAATCACCTCACAACTTTTATTAAATTAAACATTTTTTCTGACCTTTTTCTTCCATTCCCCTCTTCTACCTCATCACGGTTTTCTAGAGGGGATGGGAGTATGTGGGGACCAAAATAAGTTTAATCAGCATGGGCCTGCACTACCCTACAGGGTTCTCCTGCCTTGGTACATGTGTTTCCTCTCTGTCTTAACATTAAAGTTTCTTCAGTACAATCTGTTTCCAAAACCCTTATGGGATTATTGTGTGATTTCCGCCAGAACTTCAGGTGCTAGATAAAAAAATTTGTGTTCACTCTGCATCTGTATGTGCAAAAATGAGCTGGGAATTTCCACATTTAAAGATGTAGATATTCATGGATTTGCAGGGTTCGGCTTCTAACCTTCCAAACTGAAACACTCTCACATACAATAATATTGCTTATAGTATAGCATAAGATTTTTGCTATTTAGTTGCCAACTAGTAGAAGCTAACAGAGACCAACCTATAGGGTATGTCTAGACTACACGCTTCTTTCGAAAGAGCTCATCTACACAGCCACAACATTTTTCGAAAAAGTGATCTACTTTTTCGAAAGCAAGCACCCAAGCAATCTGGATGCTCTCTTTCAAAAAAGCCCTTTTTGCGGCCAAGCTTTTTCAAAAAAGCTCTTTCGAAAAAACACATTCTTCCTCGTAAAATGAAGTTTACCACTGTTGAAAAAAACCTCCGTGTTCTTTCAATTTAATTTTGAAAGAACACTGCAGCAGTCTAGATGCAGGTGAACTTTTTTTGAAAAAAGTCCACTTTTTTTTGGAAAAACCCTGTAGTTTAGACATAACCAAAGAGTCTGGTATCCTGGAAAAACTCCACTGCATCCAGGGTGGAAGAGCAGATGTGCAGAAGAGCAGACGGAAGAGCAGATGTGCTCTTTCGGAAGCCCTGTCTTCCTCCACGAGGAAGAAGGACTTTTCCGAAAGAGGAGGTCTTTTTCCAAAATTTGGCCCAGTGTAGATGGGCAAAATTTTGGAAAAGCCTCTTCCAACAAAACTTTCGGAAAAAGGTACGCAAATTGTGGAGCACAATTTGCCTAACTTTGTCGAAAAAAAGCCTCAGTGTAGACATAGCCTCTGATAAATCTGTTGCCTAAAGTATTTAAAGAACAAAACATTTTCTCTTTCTGGTTGTCCATATTCACCACATTGAGCTTACCTTCCCAGTCCAACCTATCCTAATGGCATATTGCAGTTTCTCTCATTCATCTCGTTCTCTCATACTTGTAAAGTATCTAGTGTGTAATACCCAGAAAACCATTGCTTCTTTTTTGTCCAATAGATTTTATAATATAGTCTTCAAGATTTTCCTGATAATTTTATTTGTTCAGACTTCATCCTGCTCCTTAACTGTGTGCCAAAAAATAAAAGGTTCATACACATCTTGCCATCAGCACAGCACAACTGCATTTCCATCTTAGGGGGCTTATAAGTATTTTTCTTTTGATAGGATTGTTGTGTAACTACAAAATAAGCATCTCAGTTCATGAGGTCCATTTTCTAGACATGAAGGCAAAAAAAGAAAACACGCAACCTAAATAAGGCATGCCACTGCATGTTTCTCCCACAGGAAGAGCAAACACACACCATGTGACTGATGTGTAATCAGATTGCTGAATGCTGTACAGGAATGTGTTCAGTACACAGTGTATAACCTCCTACATAGAAAAGAAACAGAGATGTAGCTGTGTTAGTCTGATCTTGGTAAAACAAAAAAAGCAGTCATGGAGCACTTTAAAGACTAACAAGATGGTTTATTAGGTGATGAGCTTTCGTGGGGCAGACCCACTTCTTCAGATCTTATGGGTCTGCCCCACGAAAGCTCATCACCTAATAAACCATCTTGTTAGACTTTAAAGTGACTGCTTTTTTTTTGTTTCCCCTACATCGAAGATAAGAAAATATTAGCTATCGCTATTCTAACAGAGGGTCTCAAATTATTTCCTTGCCTCTCCAACCTTGGTTTTTCATGCCCCATATACGCTCCCCAGCCATGTGAGACAGGAGCAGGATCAAGTTGCAATGCTGAAGAAAGTGGAAGGCAAAAGGTGGTGGTTGGCACAGGGTGCAGGTGCCCATTGAAGGCAAGGGGCTGGGTGTCAGTGATGCATGAGTGAATACATGGTATTCTGAGCATTGGGCAGCTGGTGGGGAGAGTCAGGGTTGCAACCCCAGTTTACTCTCACCTATTCCACTACTCACACCCTTATCAGGAGTGGATAGCCGGTGCCATCTCCATCTGCAGCCAAACCCAGAAACTAGTTTCAGTTCCTTATTGTTTCTTTCCACTAGCATAAGGCTACAGCTACATTGATCCCCTCCACCCTCTCCTCTGACCAAATCTGGCACCCCTGCAGTGCTATGGTGCCATGCTGCCTACCTGACCCAAACGTGAGCAAAGAACCTTTCTGGAGCCCAAGCAAAATTTACAGATGAAGTGACAAGACAAGATCAAAAGAGAGGCACTTCTATATCTGTGGGCATGATTTTAAGATTGGATCAGTTTAAATCCGGTGAAGCTCTTATGATTTCAACGGGCCTAATTCAAAGTAAAGAAAGAGGTCCTGTTTTTCATCTTCTATTTATACATAGATTACGGTTGGTCACTTTGTGGGGAAGGAAGGTCTTGTATACTGAGTCCTCGTCATGAAAAAATACATTCCCATTGTAATCCCTTATAATTTATTTAATGTCTAATTGGATTGGTGCAGTACAAACATCAGACAAAATACTTATATTAATTTTCCTACTAGTTTACTGTGTAATTCAGATAAAAGTCATATATCTAAGACATGTAGTGGCTTAAAAAAAAAGATAGCAAGTTTGAAGTTGAGTTGTTGTTATGGAGATATTATCATTGAAAGGCTTAAACCAATGAGCTCAATGTTTTTAACGAAGGAGTTGAAGAGAAGAAAAGGAGGTAATTTGGTTCTTGAGAAGATTGAAAGCGTTTATTTATGCATAATGGTTGGCATGGAAAATGGCACAAGTGAAAAAAATGGGGGAAGCATGCAAATGCCTAGTTAGACATACAGCTGAGCAAATCATTCACAGTGGTTCATTCATTGAATTACCTCATCTTTTTTTGCAAGTGGTTCACAGACATCTCAGAGTATTCACAACTATTTGTGTATTTAAATCATTATGAAATTGAGTCAAAATAGGAGTTGCCTGGTACTCAGCACTTTTGAAAATTGAGCCATATATTTAGGTGCATAAATATAGCCTTAAGATTCTATTTTTCAAAATCTTGGCCAGTGTATGTACATACATTTTAAAGCAAACTGCACCATTCCTCCTGGAAGCACTGACAAGGAAGAATAGGCAATAGAAAGATAGTATTAGTAAATATAGCTCTTGGAAAATTAATTAGTCCATTTTTTGATGTGATAGGTTGGAAAGCCCCCAGATTGTACACCCTTTCACTTATCATGCAACAGGAAGATGATGTTCCACTGTCAATGCTAAACTTCCTCTGTCTTTAATATTACAATTAATTATTCTGATAATTATGTAAATAGTGAATCTATATTAAGAAGGTAAAACACTTAATTTCATTCCTAGTAAATGAGTTTCATATATTTTCTATGGAGAGTTATGAATATTTTTATATGTGATGCTCTGATGATTTTCTGATTTGATTTGCATTAATTGATTTATTAGCTCCTTGTTGAAGAATATAAAGGAAAGCTGTTTAAAAGAAAAAGCACAGGGAGTGACAGAATACTTTGCTCAGATTATCAGAGGTTGTGCTAAAAGCCAGAGTTAAAGTGTTTTTTGGTATAATGATTTGCTTCTTACCTTTTCAAGAAATGCTTAAAAGGGTTTAGAAACATGAGAACTGTTTGATTTTTTTATGGAAACTTAAACAAAAACAAAACAGAAAAAAACCCCAAAACTATTTTTTTTATCTTAGGCACTAGTTGTCATGTGAAAAGAATAAGGATTATTTTCAAATATATTAGCCCTGCAATGTGAAAGTGCAGGTACTACAAGTATTTTTAAAATAAAGATAGACTGAGAAGGGATTAATCAACCAGTCTGGAAAAGGGTGTGGGTGGGGAAGGCTGTGGAGAGCTTTTTATCCTCTATTTTAAGAGTGACCACAACCACAGGCTAGTGAGCTTAGGTCTACACTAGGGGATAAATTCAAATTAAGATACACAATTCCAGCTACGTTAATTGCATAGCTTGAGTCAAAGTACCTTAAATTGAATTTTGGCGCTGTCCATACTGTGGGAGGTTTATGGGAGCACACTCTCCCTTCTACTTCCCATATTGATCTGAGGAAGTGGGTCTGGCCCACGAAAGCTCATCACCTAATAAACCATCTTGTTAATCTTTAAAGTTAATCTTTACATAATTCTGTCTTTTGTTCCTTCTACTTCCCTTACTCCTCTTAGAAGCAGGACTACCATCATCGATGGGAGCGACCTCTCAATTTGAATGATCATGTCTTCACTAGACCCACTAATTCAAACCCCAGAAGATTGACTGTGGCAGCATCAAATCTTCTCTGTAATGTAGACATGGCCTAAGTGAGATAAATAAGCTGTCCCCACACATACACAATTTAATCATAGAGGGTATGTCTACACTACGGGACAAAGTCAAATTAAGATGCACAACTTCAGCTACATTAATCGTGTAGCTGAAGTTGAAGTAGCTTATCTTGGCTTTTGGTGCTGTTTACACTGCAGGAAATTGAAGGAAGAACACTCTTCCTTCCACTTCCCCTACTCCTCATTAAAGCAGGGTTACCAGCATTGACTGGAGTGCCCCTCTCATTTCAAATTAGCTGTCTTGACTGGACTACTAATTCAAACCCTGCAGAACAGCAGCAACAGCTTCAATCTTCCTCTGTAGTGTAGACATACCCAGAGAGATTAGGGACTGCCGTCTGCAACAGATGTGAGTAGGGTTAGTTAGTTTGCTTGTTAAGGACTATTTAGGGGAAATTATAAATTCAAAGGTTTATCAGATTGTCATGTTAATTTTTAAGCTCTGAGGACCTGAATCCAATTTGACTTACGTGAGTTTCACCATCATAACTAACTGACTCACCACTAACTGCAGTATAGTTAATTAATCTGAATCAGAATCAGAATCAAGCTCTTAGAGTGACTATAGTAACTCAATAGTTCTGTATGTATTTGTTACAGATTTGAAGTTAAATTTTCTCCCTGAAGCTGAAATATATCCAGCTAATATTTACAGAAAACATTCAGATGCACAAACATAAAACTTATATGGACAGAGTATTTAGTCCCCTTAAGGGCTTTGAGATCATAGCATTGTTATTTGTTCCCCCCTCTAAACTGAGCTGCCTGCCAGCAATCATTTTATGGTCCTCTAAGTCACTTTATCTGAAAAGATGAAAGTAGAATTGGCCTAGCATACATCAGCATACAAAATTATTTAAGAAGGTGCTCTTCTGTAGTTCATAGCCTTTCTTCTTTTGAGACACGTTAGTTGTGATTCTGGCATATGCTAAGAACTTTTCTTAACGAAAAAAATTAAAATAATGCTGTAAATAAATCAACTGTGGAGTAACTGAAAACCCACTGATTTGCTTCCTCTGTACAATTGGTCTTGCTATCTTTGACCATTCTCTAATTACCCTCTTTTGAAAGCTTTGACTCCCTGTCTCATGCTTTAAACATGCATTTTAAAAAAACATATATACATGAAAAGACAGCAGAAAGTATACTTTTTTACATATTAAGTAGCATTCAGGGAACTTAGAAACTAAAGTTGGGTAAACAGCTTTATATAACCGTTTAAACAGATGGAATTTATTGGCCAATGCATAACCAGTTTGCCAGTTGAATAATTTACTTCAGGCTTTCAAATCTGTAGTCCATATGCACTTGTAATTCCAATTTCATCCAGTAAGAGTTCAGTATTCATAACATCTACAGATTCATGACTAAATGGATCAGACAATATTTTCTTTCCTTTATTCTTCTGGAAAAAAATCCCTAATTTATTTTCCTTGATCATCATGTTTTCTTTTTATTCTCTGCTTTGCCATACTTTCCTCTTTCCTACATTACATAAATCTTCTTTCCATTATTTATTATGTACAGATTGCAACAGTTTTTGATGTCTTCAAATAACCCTAAAATTATTTCCACTCGAGACAATTACAAACATATTTTCCTCATCATCTTGGCTGTTTAGTTCTTCCATTCCTGGAGACAAGTAGGTTTTACACAGTAATAAGATAACAGCTCTAAAAATACTCTTTTAGATTTTGTTGAATGTTGATATAAAGGTAAATTTTCAGGCAGAAAGTAGGAGGTGTGAATTGGAGAGTGAAAAGTAGATGAGGAAAGGGTTAGAGAGCAGGAATTTGTGCATTGAACAACTCACACATAAAAATAAACAGCAAAATTCTCTTTAGTTTGTGTATTTAGATTATGGTAAAGTTTCTTCCAGCCCATACAGTCCTGGATTCTCAGAAATATTCATGAAGACAAGAAGATATTTAAAAGGTCCATGCTAAATTGTTGTATTCTGGGAATGATAGTAATTAACTGATCTCAGTGTTAATTTGAAGAGTCAAGGTTTGATACAAAATGAAAAGTCACCGCCCTAAAATGCATAGTTAATCCAAGATAAACATGGATCCTAATAGTAGTGGTGGCATGGACAATACCAGGCACTGTCATATTATAATGAACTGGGTGAAATCTTGTTATGGGGGGTGGGCTAAATTCATATTGAGAAACTGCTGTTTTTGTCCTACATTCAGACACACAGGATTTTGTACATTTTTTATAAATAAAACTGCATCAAAGGAATACCATTTTCAGCAAATTAAAATTACGCCCTGCCACTCCACCTTCAGAGGTGTCAGCTTCCCCCTCCATTAGGCCAGGAGGCCTGCACTGATCTGGTGTACACCCAAGCCAGGACATCAGACAGTTTTGCTGATTCCTGCATCAAAGGGCTAATCTCTCTTATTTTAGCTGTGTAGACTTAGGCTATTTTGGGATACCTCTGTATCCCAGAATAGCTATCCCGCATCTTAGAAACATGCCTGTTATTTTGAAATATTTTGCATGAGGGTTGCACGAAAGTTAAGGGATGGTTCAAAATAGACTATTTCAAAATAGACTTGAAATAAGATAAGTAGTTGGTGTAGCACAAATTTTGTATCTTATATTGAGTTTAGGATGCTGTGTAGACACACCCTTAGACTGCTGGGTTATTCTGCCCAAATGCAGGCCAGAGCCTGTTATCTGGTTGCTGCCCCATGCTGATTGAGTGCCAAGGCAGATAGACTCACTACTGCTCTGCAATCCAGTGCTATTAACTGATTAAGCCCAGTCCTAATTTGTCTGATGCAATATGGACATTCTTATGTTCTCAAAGGTCCATCTAGCTCAGGACCCTGCCTGAGTATAGGCCAGAACCATTAACTGTGTGCTGCCCCACTCTGGGTGAGCATTGGGGCTACCAGACACAATTGCTGCTCAGTCTGGAATACAGCCTGGAGCTAATAACTGTTGGCTAATTCTTCCTGGAACAGCATGGGAGGTGAGTATAAGAGGAAAGGGGAGACAATGCCTTCCCTAGGTCGTAGTCCTCAAGCTGTCCCCTCTTCTTATTCCTATTCTGACCATTCCTGAAGTCTCCTGCTGCTGAAGTTTCCTCAGAAGCAGATCTAAGCCTTCGAGCTTGCTAGCCCTATTAGCATAGTGTTGAACTTGTGAAAAAGCCATGAAGTGGTAATGAAACCATTTAACAGGCATGTGCCAACTCTGAATTTACTGACAAAAACAGTCGTGCACTACCATGTCTATAGGACGTTAGTTAAAATTTAATTTAAACATTTCATTAGTTTGTTGCTGAATATTATACAATCACAGCTCTAAAAACTCTTAGCATCACTACTTAGATGCACAGTCTGAGTATTCAGCTTTAGCCTTAAATGTTTGGATCTTCAGACCTATAATTTTTAAATAAATTCTTCAAAGACCACCCTTCTTTAAAATACACATTTTAATTACTCTAGTATAAAAACTTATTTCCAATAGCCTTCTGTCTTCCCTACTCCCCTTTTAACCGCTTGTTGAAGAGAGCCCTTAAAGGGACAACATGCCTTTACTTTGGAATAGCTGGGCAAATGAGTTTCCCTCATTTGACGAACCCTTCACCAATAAAATCCTTTGTTATGTCTAAAATCCTTGGAAATATATTTTTAGCATAAATATATAGTGAAATTTCATTAACATATCTTGTTATTAAAAATCACACAATATAAATTAGCATTCCCTTTTTCTAAAAGTGATTAACTTTGTTATGATCACACTCAGCTGCTCTGACTGATGTATTTAAACTCACTGAAACAAAGACCTTATTTTAAATTAGAGTATTTTTTTTCCAAATGTCATTTGTTACATTAGGGTTCAGGGATTTGGCTCAAATGGGCGAGAAGTGAGAGACAATGGGGAGAGGGAGGAGCCTGGTGGAGCAGAAATGGAGTATGGGTAGAGCCACAGGCTGGGGGGCTTGCCTCTCTAAGGAGCAACTCACCCAGCACCCATGACCATCATTCTGTATTCCAATGGTTAGGATACTCGCCTGGGTTGTAGAAGATCCTGGTTGAAATCCTCCAGCTGCCTGCTCAGAAGGGGTTTGTACAAGGATTTCCTGCCTCCTAGGTGACTGTCCTTTGATATGGCCATCCTTGTCCAAACCCCCTTTCTTTTTCAAGACACCATTATCTTCTTGGGATGGGCAGGGCATTCAGGGATCACTCACCAGTGACTCTCCCCAGGAGGAGGGAGATCACCCTCCCTAGTTGAAACCCCTTGAAAGAGCAGGGGAGAGGTCTGGTGTCTGACACATCCTGGGCCTGTAGCCTGATCATGGTGGATAAGAGTGAGTGTGGGTTTTACTGCCCAGCAGTAATTCCTCTTTAATTAAAAGGGGCTGCAAACAGCCTCTTGATCATCTACAGGGGGTCTTCTCTCACATACCAGAGTCCCTCCTGCCTGGCAGAGGGGCAAGGGGCATTCACACTCCACATAAACACTCTAACGCCTATACTCTGGTAAATAGATAGTCAAAGTGGAACACTTGAATGGCAATCTGATCTATTACCTTCATTTTTCAACAAGGATAAAGGGGATTTGAGCCAGTACCTCTTTGCCGCTGGGACAGGTACCTAAAGCACAAGAATACAGAAGGTGTCACAAGAGTTAAGTGGCCCAATTCTCATTTCATATTTACTGAACATGGCTAGCTGTCAACAGAAGAGGCTGGTCTCCAACCACCTGTTAGACCAGCACTTAGGCTGTTTGAGAAGAGATCAATGATCAAGTCCCTTCTTAGGGAGCATAAAGGAAATTTGAATGAGCATTTGCACTGTTCAAGCAATCAGACCCCTGGACTACAGGGAGACTCATGGGGACATGTGGCTCAATGCCTATTTAATTATTTAGTGACAATGCCCATCGTCAAAAGGAAACAATGAGGGAGCCAGCCCATTGGAATACCTCCTGGTCTAGCTCTTCAGGCCAATCACTTGAAAGGTAAGCACTCAACAAGAAAGAAGGGGATGTGAACCCCCAACCTACCGGGCACACATCCATCCATTAAGCTGCACAGAGCTGTTTGGTTGGTTTTTAGCTCAACTGAATATATACTTAAAGTGGAGCAGCTTCAGCAGAAAAGAGCAAGGGAGGTCCCAGGTGAGAGTGGTGCCTAGCCCAGCACTTAACTCTTAAGTGAATGGCCTAAGAGACAAAAGTTCAGATCCCTTTTCAGCAAGCATAAAGGGAGATTTAAACCCCAAGCTAACCACACACCCAAACTGGTAGGCTATACAGCACTGCTTGCTAGCCTTATGGCCTGCCATGGAACAACTGCTGCAGAACAGGATGAGGAAGGCCCACTTCCTAGGCTAAGTCTATACAGCTTCCTTCTTCTGCAAAAGCCTATGCAAATGAAGCGCAGATTAGCATATTGCTACACTTTATTTGCATAATTAATTAGGAACTGTTTTTGAGCAAAAAGGCGCCAGTGCCTTTTTGCGCAAAACCCCCCTCTTGCGCAAGAGCCATTCTTCCTGAAAAAATGACTGCCAGGAAGGGGATGCAGTTCCCATTTCAGCATGGGAAAGCCATTATAAAAGTGGGATAGGCTAGAGAGCTTTATTAACGATGTGGAGAAGTGAATAAGGATGTGCTATTCACCCCTTCAAATCTCACAAGAGCCAGGGTGACCCAAGAATGGGAATAGGCAGCAGGTTTACACCAAACCAAAGCTGCTACATCTTCCTGCAAGGCACAGTCAGCATGTGGCTCTCCTTGCTAGTTAATGTCATGAAGGGTTCAATAAAAAAGTGAACAATTCCATGGAGAATGGCTCCACCAAGGGCTTGTAGCCAAGATGGTCTGGGATGCAGCCTCGTGCTCCAGGCATCCCTAAAATCTGCTAGCTGCTGGGAGCGGCTGACAGAGGACAGATCACTTGATAATTGCCCTCATCTGTCCATTGCCTTTAAAACATTTGACATTGGCCACTATCAGAAGCTGGGTGACTGGGCTAGCAGGATCAGTGGTTTGACCCAGTCTGGCCATTTATACCATCTTAATTTCCCCCTGTGAAGTGAGTTATGGTGATGGAGGCTGGAGACCCCTTGAGCTTGCCTGTTGAAGCTGAGACACTTTAGTTAAATAGTATTTGGGCATCAGCCACTCTGCACTTAGTCTAACCCCTGGAATACAACCTCCCATTGTTTCCATTAATTTTTGCCATTCTTGTGTGGAATAAACTTTGTTATATGCATCAAGGCATGTGGAGATGTGCACCACCAGGCTGGTGGCTCTGGGTGCACTGCTAATCAACTGGGTAACATTTGAATTTCTCCTGTGTGGCTGCCCAAACTCTCAGTTTACAAGGAACACTGCTACCTACCTTGCTTAGTGTTGCTGTGGGTTTGAAACTTCCCTCTGACTGCATTAAGAAGCACTTTGGAGGGGTTTCAAACACAGTTGTGCTGCATGTGCCTTTGGCAACACAGGGCTTGCTTGCCTCTTATCTCTGGAAACTGTTTAATTAAATGTTGGTTAGGCCAGTAGTTGCTTCAAGCTTCCTCTGTAGCCTGCCCTGGTGCCTGAACCTGCCTCTGTTCTGTAACAGCTGTGGGCTTGTGGCTCTCTTGTCTGTTGAAGCTATTCCACTTGAGTTAAATGTGTTTTGGGCCAGGCTCACAGATACCTTCACTCTCTAGTTCTTAAACAAGACAGCAGGAGGCAGGAGGCATTTCATATGCATTGCAAACAGCGACTGGTGGGCATTTTTTAGTGGTTTGATTTTTATCAGTACCAGGGATGTATTATTGACAACTGGCCTTGAGAGGATTGAAGTGATCATTGGGCTCAGCCAGATGTAATATTTTGGTCATATAGCCTGCCTCGGAGGTAAAGTCCCTGAATACTGAGCCCTGAAGATTGGACTCAAGGTCAGGCAGAGACATTGCCCAGCTATGGACGGGTGGCAGACTTGTGGTCATCCATGGTTAATTTGTCTGTACCAGATCAGTAATAACTGTGTGGAACTTTTAAATGCCTGGAATAAAACCATACAATGTGACCAAGGACGTTCAGCACTATGGACTCAGGCCGCCAAGCATATTGTTATTACGAAAGAGCCCTCAGGTACACTGAAAGAGTCACAGAACTTTCAAACAAGTCTGAGTTGTTTTAAGGCTTTGCATGAGAACTGACTAAAATCCCTCATTTCCAGACAGTTTCAAACTTTCATCTGTTTTGCTTTGATACTGTGGATTTATTCTGATATGATCTGACATGAAATGTAAGGTCAAATGTGTGTATATGTGTGCGTATGCATGTGAATACTTTCATTCGGATTAAGCATTGGCTCTAGTGCTAGCCTGTTTTTAAGGCTCTAATACGATAAGAGCATGTCTACACTGCAGCATTATTTTGAAATAATTAGCTTTATTTGAAATAACAAAGCGAGCGTCTAGATAGCCCGCCTGTTATTTCAAAATTATTTTAAAATAATGGGCTTCTTATTCCAGAATAATAAACCCTCATTTCATAAGGAATAATGCCTATTTTGAAATCTTTATTTCAAAATAATGTGTGTGTAGATAGCACAGCTGTGGTTATTTCAAAATAATTTGCCTCCAAAGCTTCTCACAACTGCCTTGGTTGCCACTCTGTCCATACCCATCAGAACTTTATAGTTCCCCTTCCCGTGCATCCTTTAAAGGTGCAGCCAAAGGGGAAAGGGGCTTGTGGCACAAAGCAGGCCCCTGCCAGTGCTGTGCCATGAAACAACAGCCTTAACTGCCTTCCCGTTGCCATGGCAGATACCCCCCCACATTCCCATTGACACCCTCCCCCTATGGCTACAAGCAAGACGGCAGCCATCTCTGAAGCCTCTGCCCAGGGGCAGAAGAGAAGGGCACCATCCTGGTCTGGTGCAGAGATCCTGGATCTCATTGAGGTCTGGGGGAGAGGAGGATAACCTCCAGGATCTCTGCACCAGATGCAGGAATATGTATGTCTGAATGGACAACATCCTGGCCCAGAAGGGCTACATGCGCACCCAGGAGCAGGCACACAGGAAAGTCAAAGAACTATGCCAGGCCTACACAAAGGCCAGGGAACGGAGCTCTCCAGGGAGTGGCACCCCAGTCATGCCAGTATTAGAGCAGCTCCACTGCATCCTGGAAAAGGGGGTCAATGCCTTCCCCTCTTGTCATCGACTCCAGCCTAGACACACCCATCATCAGCCTCCATGAGAATGGGCCCATGGATAAGGAGAAGAAGGAGGTGGAGGAGGAGGAGAAGCAGCGGGAAGAGGCCAGCACTGACACCATGCCCGCCATCCAGGAGTTCATCCTGTCCTTGGAGCCATCCTGTCCCCCTACCCCCTGATCTCGCCCAGGACTCAGACAAAGCCTAGGAAGGCCCATCAGGTGAATTCCATTACTTTCCCTAGACACACGTGGCGGGAGGTGGTGGGCAGTTCACATAGCAGCCTGTGCACGTGGGTGCACATGGAGTGCCAGTCCAGAGCATGCAGCTGTATGAGGCTTCCACAAAGGAACCTTGGCTCCTGCTCACAAGGTTCCTAGAGAGTCCTGCCTTACTCCTGACTCCATGGTGGGACACCTTCCCACCAAAAACCACCACTAAGAAGGCTGGGGTCATGGACACACACAGCAGTGCCGCACACAGCACAGGCTCATGCCTGTACTCCCGGGGCAGCATCCACTCCCGAGCAAGTGTGATGAGGCGGAGGACACTGATCCTCTGCATGGTAACTTGCTTGGGAGAGGATGAGAAGGGGACCCCAAGTAGCATGCTCTCCAGCAAGCAGCATCTACCTCTCACACATACTTCCCCAAACAACCTCCCATGCAGTGGGCTGGGATAGAAATCTTCTGCCTGTGGGAGGCTGCCATTTCCAGATCTGGTGTGTGTGTAGAAGAGAGGGAAAGCAAGCCATCCCATTCTCCCTCCTGCTTGCAAGCTCCTGGCCTGGCCAGCACCTTCCCATGCTTGCTTGTCCCTGGGACATGGGGGTAGTGAGGCTCCTCTGGGACATCTGTGCCCCTGCAGGAAAAAGTTCAGATGATGGCGATGTGCTTCAAGCAAGGCCATCTGTGGCCTAGACAGTAAGCAGAGACCTGTGGTGCTGTCTCACATGTTAGGACTAGGCTTCATGCATAGTGTCTCTTGGAATGACTGCCCATCTCTCTGTTTTTCAGAGTGGGGCACAAGTCACACCTTCTGCACCAGCCTCCCAATCCCGTGAGACCTGCAGGCACTGGTAACCCCGGGAAGACCTCAAATGGGAACATATTGCCTGCCTGCATGGCCTGCAGGGGTCTCTGGAGTGGCAGGATTGGAGGGTGGATGCAGACCTGGAGCTGCGCCTCACTGCCTGGCAGGCTCTGTCCATACAGAACTGTAGCATGTGCACAGAATATACTGATGCCATTGACTGCCTGATTTCTGCCATCGAGAGATCCAGCAGTTGCCTCACCCCCCCACACACACCTGCTCCTTCCAGAGTCCCCCAAATCCACACCTATTCCTGCTCTTGCTCCCACTCTTGCTTCTGCCCCTGCTTCTCTGGCTTCTCTCCCTAATCCCTCCCCCTTGTGGCTGCCAAAGTTCATGCACATGAGGCAGTAGGACCACCCAAGGCAGGTGCCAATCTCAGCCCCCATCCCTGAGCCCGTCCTCCCGCTTCCATCTCCTTCCTCCTCTCTCCTAGGTTCTTTCCCCAGTCCCTCCCCAGTTACATTTGCCCCAAATAAAAATAACAGACAGTTTCTTATTACAGATAAAAAAAGTCTGGTTTATTTCGTCTACAGCGGAGGGGAGGGGAGAGGAAGGTGGGAAGGGAGGTGTGGGGGAGGAAAGGTACACAGGGGCAATGTAGAGGCCCCTTGTGGCGAGGCCCAAGGGAGAGTGTCACAGCTGGACATCTCTGAAACACTCCCTCAAGGCCTCCTGGATGCGCACAGCCCCCTGATAGGCCTGCCGGATGGCAGCTGTGCACGACTCCTCAAAGACCCTTCAGAGCTGCTCTTGTTCTTGCACAGGTTGTGCAGGACACAGAAGGCCACCACCACCTCAGGGACATTCCATTCACTGAGGTCCAGGCAGGTGAGGAGACACTGGAACCACCCATTCATGTGGCCCAAGGCGCTCTGCACCATGATGCTCAGCCTAGCATTGAAGCATTCCTTGGTGAGGTCCAGGTGTCCTGTGTGGGGCTTCATTAGCCAGGAAAGCAAGGGATTGGCTACGTTGCCCACAATGCACATGGGCATGTCCACGTTCCTGACCCTGAGGGTGTGGTTGGGCAAATATGTGCCGGCATGCATCTTCTGGAAAAGGCAGAAGTGCCTGTTACAAAATCGTCCGATGTTACTGTTGGTGAAGTGGACTCAATAGTCCACAAGGGCCTGCAGCACCATTGAAAAGTACCTCTTCTGGTTGATGTAATTGGAGTCCCGGTGGCCAGGGAGGCAATGGAGAGGAGACTGAGATGCGGCTTGGATAGCCTCAGGTAGCAGCTCCAAGAAGTGACTGCTATCCTGATGCCCTGATTGGAGTGCTTCTGGGAGGGTGGGTTAAATGCGATCAGTGTGGATATGCTATTTCAACAGATCTGCGCTATTTTGATGGGCATTTGTAGTGTGGATGCACTATTTTGAAATAGTTATTTCAGGAGTTATTCCAAAATAGGTAATATATAAATAAGGTAAAATGTTGTATAAGCATACATAGAGGAACATATTAGGAGTTTCTGTAATCTAATCTGAAAAATCTCTCCTTAAGCAGATGCTGTGATGTTGGCAGACTAGTTGCCAGCTAATACCAAGGTCCTCATGTCTCAGTAGGACCCTGACAGACACATAACTGGAATCTGTCTGGCTCATTTATGAGTTAATACAGTATTGATAGAATAGCATGGGCAGCAGATCTAGTAAGCAGGGGACATCCCCAAACAGCCTATTGTGGCCCATCCCACAGGCCAGCATACTTCCCACAGGAAACTGTGGTTGGCCAAGTTGCCTGACTACCATGGTAGGTGTGCTTTAGGCTCCTGCAAGAGTAATGAGATAGAAAGGGAGTACAAAGGAGGGCCAGGTTCTAGCCTCCCCAGGCAGATGGGTGACTGGCTGCCCACGCAGAACAGAGTAGTTCTAAGAGCATTACAGCAAGTGGTTAAGATCTCCCTCCTTGACAGAAAACCACAACCACCTTACAGAAATATCATGTTGAAATATTCAGTTTTTACTTTATTCTATTTTTAAAATTATTAAGGCCAGATGCTTAGTACTGCTTGATACGTCTTATATTCTTTTTTAGACCAAAGTGTCTCCCTGTTTGCATTACAATGAATAATCTGACACTGACAAATGGGTTTAAATGCTGGCTCTAATGATTTTTTAAAAATAGAATATTTCAAACTATTATATACTAGAATATTATAATATTATGACACATTATAACATATTAGTAGTAGCAACCAACATGCAAAGGAATGTACAATAATATACCTATAAAATGAATTTTAAAATACATAATTGTGAATTTCCCTTCACCCAAAAAAAGGTTAAATTCAGTCCCCCTGCAATTGGGAGGATTTTGGTCAAGATCAACACAATTCACAAAATACTATCATTTTGACACAAATGGGCATTTTTCACACACACGCCCCCAAAATTTTTTGACCATCTCTACTCTGAGGCCATCCAATCCATCAACACATTAGTTTAGCTTAAATAAAATGACCTTTGTTGGCAATTGTATAGATATAGAATGCATAGCATATAATGAAAAGGTACAAAAGAAATATGTGTAAATGAATAAAAATCACCAAACCAATACTAATCTTAGAGAATATAAAAAATTGCCTAACATACGGCAGACTTTTGGCTTATTGGAACCTAAATTTGCTCTCGGCTATGTGGAAAATTAAAGCAGCATGAGGGAGGCAAATACAGATCCCTGATTTTCTGCTTAGCTCTGCCCCAGCCTTTGCTTAGAGCTGCCTGGGCACTACCAGCTGGACTGTCCATTAGCAGGAGCACAGTGCTCACTTGACACTGCTTCTGAAGCACTGGGGACAGCAGACATAGGTAGCATAGCAACTGTTTACATGCCTTCTTGTAACTCCCAAGCAAATCTCAGTTCCCTTTATGTCACCAGAATAGTGCCAAAGGAGTGGAAGAGGACATTTAATCTGATCATAACTATCAGAAAGTCTTTTGTAGAGCTAACAAGTCAAAACTCTAAATCACAATCACGTGATAGTGTGCTTTGCAGTCAGTGTACAGTGGGTTCAAGAGAAATGAATAATGTTTGTAAGAAACATTGCAAAAAGAGCACCAATTATTAAACTCCCCTGTGTGTGTACTCTATAGACAGTAAAATTATCAGACAGGCTGGAAAGCTTCTGTCAGTCCTATATAAAATCTTCTAGTTCATTGAAATCCATGCTAACATTTTGGCCACTCCAAAATAAGTTGGTAATTATGAATAATTGACTAAAGTCATTGTAATCGATTATAGTAGCAAAAGATTTCAGCATAAGAGCTGTAAGGAAGATTGGAAGAAACTTAATGTTGTGCCATTTTTTAAAAAGGGTAAATAGGTAATTTTAGGCTTGTCAACCTGACGTCAATTTCAGGTAAGAGCATATAAGGAGGATGTGGGACTCATTTAATAGAGAATTAAAAGAGAATAACGTAAATAATACATGGATTTATGTAAAACAGCTCCTATCAATCAAACTAATTGATATATTTTGATGAGATTATAAATTTGATAAAGGTAATAGAATTAAATATATTTAAACTTCTGTATGACATTTGAATTCATACTACACATTTTTTATTTAAAAAAACTAGAATGCTATAAAATCACCAGAGCACACACACAAAAATGGATTAAAATTGGCTATCTGATGATTCTGATAGCCACATGGAAATGTAGTGCACATCAGAGAAGTGTAAGGCAACTTGCTGCAGACTAAGTGATGATATAGGCAAGCCATGAGTGGTGTAGTAATCTGCAGGTATGGTATAAGAAAACAGTATTTTTCTATGACTGTATTGAAATCATATAACATATTATACAATGTAAATACAATGAAATTATGATAGAACCCAATGTGCTCTATTTTATGAAACAATAGTTCTGCTATATAGAGTTGAAACAGAGAATTATATGCTAATTTTCCTTCCAAGATGCTAGTTTCATGCAAGAGAGATAAATTCTGCTGTTAAAACTACATGTTACTTCTTTAAGAGATCTTCTTTGTGCCAGGTAGGACGCTATATTTTTAATAAGATCCCAAATGACAGTCCACTGGTGGCAACACTTATTAGGAGAATTACATGATCCAAAACTATGTTGTTTTCAAGGTGTATAAGAAATGCAAGTTAACATTTTCTGGAATTTTTCTTACCAGTGCTAAGATTTTTTTTATTATGATTTACTATTTGTTTTTACAGAATATACTATTAGCCATGGAACTCATTGCCACAAGATGTCGAGGACGCCATGAGTATAGGGGTAAACAAAAAAGGATTACACATTTTATCTGAAAACATAGAAAATTCTCTCTCGTGCACACATGCCCACACACACATTATATAGGATAAAACATCTATAAATGCTCATATCTCAGAGCATAAGTCAATAACTGACAAGGACTGGGAAGAACGTCTTGTTTCTGTAGGTTCTCTCATAACTGTCAACTATAAGAAGGAACAAAAAGACTCATAAATTACATATCACTATGAAAACAAGGGTACTTGACTAGCAAGACCACTGGCCTGATCCAATGAGGCAATTTCATGTGTAGTTAAGTTTGTGATCTTGTTGGTTGAAATCATTTTTTTGTTAAAGCTAAATGCTCATTGAACTGTGCTTTAGTATAATTTTACTGTTGCCCAAATATTTTTGTACACAAAATTGTATTTAGGACGCTAGAGATGCTCTGCTAATTACATGAGCTGTTGAACTGCAAACTTTGTCCCTTTTTCTACCTGGCTATATTTCAATAGCATTGACAAGTCAGATTATCTGCAATCCTTCATTTACTTAAAGAAATTACCTGACAGCATTTCTAACTGAAAGAAGGAATTGTGTTTGTTCAAAAATTCATGGTATGAGGGATCTCTGCCTCTGGAAATGTCTGTCATCTTAGAGTTTGAATAGCAGTTGAATAACGGCTGGAGCATTATAATTCTGCAAGCATGCTGTGAGGATATCCACAAGTAGCATTCAGAACTGAAAATGATCCAGATTGGCAGCAGCTGTAAACTAACATCAATGAAGCTATGCCAGTTTACATCAGCTTAATATCTGGCACTCAATCATCTAACCCTTTAAAGTTTAAGATGTATATAAATTGGAGTATTATCAAGTTTATTCTTAAAAAGGGATCCATCTTTCATAGGTATAGGCTTCTTCATAACAGGTTGCTACATTTTTTTCTCATTTTCTTCTTTTTTCATGCTTCTTCCCTATTTGAGGCCAGCAACATTTATAGCTTTCTTATAAAACTCATAATTACTTCCATGTCTCATGATTTTTTCTAAAACTTTTATACATTTCTTCAAAAACGCAAACAAAAGCAAACTATTGCACTGTGTCGGAGATATAGGAAGTATGGGTTAACAAGGAGATCTTGAATGATCTAAAGGTAAAAAAAGAGTCCTATAAAAAGTGAAAATTAGGTCAAATTACAAAGAAAAAATATAAACAAATAAGATAAGTATGTAGGGTCAAAATTAGAAAGGCCAAGGCACAAAATGAGATTAAATGAGCTACAGACATAAAGGGTAAGAAAAAAAATCTATAAATATATCAGAAGCAAGAAGAAGACCAAGAAAAGGGTAGGCATGTTACTTAATGAAGTGGGAAAAGCAATACAGAGAATGTGAAAATGGCAGAAGTATTTAATAAGGTGGCAGAGGTGTTTAACTATGTAAGGTCAAACTATCTTGCTGAAAACTGAAACAAAGACATCTTAAATACCTTATTAATGTCAGTGAAAATGACTGAGGTAGGTTAAGAAGTTAAAATAGGGAAAGAGTAAGTTAAAAAATTATGTAGAGAAGTTAGGGCCTGATGAAATGTATCCTAGAATACTCAAGGAGCAGACTTAGGAAATTTCGTCTACACTATGCCAAATTTTGAAATAAGCTGCTACTCCAAAATGTCCCTTAACCCTCATGGAATGAGGATTACAGGATGTTGGAATAGCAAGCCCATTATTTTGAAATCTATTTTGAAATAACCATCTTGTTCAAAAGACGTGGAATAGCTATTTTTGAATAGGGAAGTATCCCGATATAGCACCACTGTCCAGACGTAGACTGACCTCCTGTTTAACACAGGCCATAGAACGTCCTCCCAAATAATTCCTAGAGCAGATATTTTAGAAATATAGCCAATCTTTATTTAAAAATTGCCATGATGGAGAATTTACTGCAACCCTTGAAATTGTTCCAGTGGTTATTTACTCTGTTAGAAACATACATCTTATTTCCAGTCTGAATTTGAACTTCCAGGTGGATCATTTCCAGATAACAGGGTAATATGAGTTCAAATTTGAATTTATAACAAACACTCATTATCAATAAACATCACAACATTTCATATTATAGTAGTATGGATTGACATTAATATTTCCCAGTCCTTGCCAAATAACATAGAGTTGCAGGCAGCCAAGCTAGGCAGAGTTTTTATGTCCATGTAAAGATTCCGCTTTAGTACTTCATGGCCATGTTGTCTTAGACCTACTAGATTGATAGGATGATCTATTTCCCTTTAATGTCCCATGTCTAAAATGTCAAATGACTTTCATATATTCTGTATTACTGTCACTTATATTTTGTTTGTCATTAAATAAAAATTAAGAAAACATAAAGAATATTAAAGCTGTCCAAGCATCTGAGCCAATCTGGCCACACACCCAGCTGGCCATAACTGATACATTTCTGCATTGGACTGTTATGAGAGTTGCTATATACGGCAGAACAAAAGATGGCATAGTGTATTTTTAGAATCCAATGACTAAGACCCTTCAACCGTTCTTCTGTTCTGTCTTCCCTGTCATTGAGCCTTTCAAAAGAGAAGAATCTGTGATGTATCTAAATCAAGAGGAGATGAATCTGTTGCTTAAATATCTCCTGGGAAGATTTGTGGAAGCAATAATAATGAAGGTAACTGCAAGCTTATTGGATGTGGGAGCTGTTAACAGTACTAACAGCTCACGGGCCAGATGAACACATTCAGATTGGATTTTTAACCACAGAGAAATTACAGCAACTATTAGAAATGGAAGAAAACACACGTTGACAGCATTGTAATTTCTTTTTCACTTGTCAAAAGTTTCTTTGATAATTCAGTGAACTGCGAATTAAATATATGACCAGTTTCCAGCTGAGGAGACCTTAGTCAATCATGCTTCATTGGTATATTGGAATCAGAGTCAGAGCTTTTTCTCAACCAGACAGTGCAACATATCATTAAGATTTTAAACAGTAATGTGAGATAACCTGTCAAATATCCTACTAAGAGCTGACACTGATACTCTGAATGCCTGATGTGAGAATAGGTCTACAGAACAATTACACACCCATGGCCAGCCCAGGTCAACTGACTCAGGCTCATGGGACTTGGTCTGCAGGGCAGTAAAATTGGTGTTTAGATGCTGGAGCATGAGGTCTGGGACTCTGGGAGGGAAAAGGTCTTTGAGCCTGGATTCCAGCCTGAACCTGAATATTTGCCCTGCAATTTTTAACCCCACAGTCCCATGAGTAAGCATCAGTTCTTTCTTGTGCTGTGGTCATTTATTCCAGTGTAGATGATGGCTGTGTGAACATCAGATTAGTTCCTATCTTGAGCTAGCTGATATTACCTGCACATTGATATTACCAAAAATATGACACCTTTGCACTGATTGCCAGGCAAGGGTTTATCAGTCAATGTACCTGATGATTCCTCCTGGCATCGGTGGGAGAGAACAAGGATGGAGTAACTAAGGGTATGTCTAGATAGCAGTGCTATTTCAGGATACATCCGGTATCCCAAAATATCATTTTCTGCATCTTAACAGCACGCCCGTTATTTCGAAATGTAATTGAAATAAGGGGCTTGCTATTCTGATGTCCCCGTAAACCTCGTTCCACGAGGATTAAGGGACTTGTTGGAATAGCAGTCTATTTTGAAAAAAACTCAAACTAAGCTATGTAATTTGCATAGCTCAAATTGCATAGCTTATTTTGAGCTAACACCACAGTGTAGACACACCCTAAATGACAGGCTGATGGCATAAAAAATGAAAGCGTTTCAAATTTTATTCTTTAGAGGAAGTTCAAGAAGACGTGGGGTAAAATATACCTTTTATGTAACTACACTGAAGCCATTCATTTGGCTTTTTAAGTATACAACCTGAGTGTGTAATTTAGGTTAAAACCCAGAATCTGAAACAATTAAAGAGCTAATGCATTACCTGATTCATGACTTACATTAAAGGTTTTATCAAATCTCCAGATTATCTGTGATCTAATTTCATTTTTTCCCATTTTTTTCAGACTGTGTTAAGACCCTATTTAGAGCTCTGTACTCACTATTTATGCAATGGTAATTTAATTGGCGTCATGACAATTTTGATTCATTATATTATTTAAACACAGGCTTTAATCCCTTTTGAATGGCCAATGTGCAAAAAAATCTCCTGATAGAAACACTGTCCTCAGAAGATAGAGATTTGAAGTATGTCCATGTCCCACATACAGGGACGGAGACGATGATAAAGATTGCCAATGATTGTAAATTATAAGCAATAAGTATTGCTGAGGCTATGTCTAGACTACACTGCTCTATCGGAAAATGATACGCAAATTGCAGAGCGCAATTTGCGTACCTTTTTCTGACAGTTTTTTTGGAAGAGGCTTTTCCGAAATTTGGCCCATCTACACTGGGCCAAATTTTGGAAAAGCCTCCTCTTTCGGAAAAGCCTTTCTTCCTCATGGAAGGAGGAAGACAGGGCTTCTGAAAGAGCATGTCTGCTCTTCTGCAAAAAAAAAGTGGAAGAGCAGACGTGCTCCCTGCATAGTGTAGACATAGCTTCAGTAGTAGGCCTTGCATTGTAAGAGCTTATTTAGACGTATAAACTCCTTATGCACAACCTGGCTTTGCAAATACTTAGGCACTAGTATCTTAACTCATACAAATTGTCCCATTAAGCTCAGTGGACTATTCATGTAAATAAACTTACAAACATATTTATATGATTTTGGACTTAGATTTCTAGCTCCTTATTTAGGGCAAAATTCTGTTTCCTTACTGGAGGGAGGGGTATTGTGATAGCTGGAGTTCCAAGAGGTATTCTGCCTCTGTTTTATTTCTTCTAGGTAGGAACCAGGGTATGTGTTCTGGAGCATTAGTTATGTCAGAATTAAAGATTTAAACAGCATGCTACCGGCTCAGAGGCTGGTAAGCTCTGCTGATTGGTGCAGCTGTGTGGCAGCTGGTTGGTGTCACTATATCTGTGGTCAGACAGCTGGTTGAAAAGGAAGAAAGAACTATGCATGCCAACAGGATTCTGAATGACTGCTGTACAGATGCAAAAAGTGGGGAGACATCCCATTTGTCCTTTGTGCTACACTGATGCAGCCTCTCAGAAGCTGGACAGTTGCTGGCCCTAAGGTTGCAAACATCTGGGGACAGGGACCATCTTTTCTTTTTCTAAAGATGATGCTGACAATCAACAGCAACAGTAATGAAGTATGTGATTCATTACTGAACAGCAAAGTTACAGGGCTAGTAACTGTGATGAGAATGGGGCTTCATCTAGACTGCATCCCTCTGTCGACAGAGGGATGCAGCCTAGACACACCCTGTGAGATTATACTATATATACAAAAGTGATCCGTCTGCTAAAACAAATATTAAAAGCTTTCTCCCGTTGCCCATTTGTTGCAGTAAAATTGTTACTGAAGTTCAGATCTCAGTTTTCAGTAATGCACAGGAGAGTTCAAAACTCTCAAGCAACATTTATTGTATACAGCCTGCAGACTTCATTGACATGTCTGCTTATGCACAGTTTATATGACATATTGCTCAGACACATGCAACGTATTTTGCAATGAAGCTGAGTTACAGTTTTTCATAACCCAATCTTCAAGTTTTTCTCTTCATGGATTTTTGTTTGTTTGTTTGTTTTAAGAAAGAGTTTTGTGATGGAAGCTTTAGGGCTTACTGATAAATTGAAAAACCTGGATTTGGAGGAGCCAAGAGCAGCAAAATCTGGAAAAGGAGGGGTAATTCAGAGATTGTAATTAATGGTTGATGCAAGTCTTGATATTTATGTCAGTGATAAAAATCCACGGTGGTATACATTCACTAGACTTAAGGATATTTAGATCCAGATCCTTGGTTATAGGGCTCCCACAGTGCAATTTGGTTTCTGGCCTTTGTATTCTACCCAGGCCTTAGTGCCCCTGTTTTAAAATGAACCAGCTGTCAACAGCAACTGGGGATCAGCCACACCCTTATCCTGACTACAAAGAGTGGCTGGGAGTAAGGGGAGCATTATATCCCCAGAGGTTCTTCCCGTATTAGGTCAACTCTCCTCAGGGCTGGATTTAGGGGTGGGCAACCCTATTACGGCATAAGGTTTCTTGAAATGAACTTTGCATTTTCTAAAGATGTGTTTGAGCCACACAGTTTTTTTTCAGCTCCATTAGATCTAACAATGACCTGAGCCTCCTTTATTTTGCAACTAGATTGGGGAATAGCAATGGGGATTTATGGAGACATTTGTTGGATAGTCACCAAATAGATCAGGAGGGATTATTTCTTTTTGACTGGTTAAGGACAAATGTGTCATCAGTCTGTGAAACATTTTAATATCATTATATGTAGACTTCTGACAAGGAAGCATTTCAGCATTTTGAATATACTATATTGTACCACACTGCCCAAGTTACCTGTTTAAAGAGCTGTCAGTACTATGGATATGGCTGCGGAGTATTAGAACTGCATGTCAGAGGTATAAAGCAGGAGCAAGATGATAATCAGTAAATCTGCAGAAATGATGAAATATGGAATTAACCTAGTAGGAAAATAGATTAGAGGAAATTGTGTAAACTTGTCAAAAAAATTTGCACACCTGCAGGGAAAAAGAGTTTTTATTATAAATTCAAAGAACATTTATATTTAGCATCACATTTGCAAATTATTGAGAGTGAAATGTGGATTTAGTCAGAGACGAATAGAATAATCTATTATTAAATTGGATAGATTAACCCAAAACATAGCATTCCTTCAAACTAAGTGTCTTATCAGAACCTAATCCTTATCCATGTATTATAAAGGAAATGAAATATTTATCAAATGCCTTTTGAAAAATTATTTTTGCAAATGTACAAAGACCACAGCCTGCATTTTTCAAAGGCACTCCTTGCATAAAAGGAATGAAAAAGCTTCACACACATTTCAACTATGTGATATTTTGCAACTATTTCTGAGTAATGTGTCCATGTCTTAAGCAAATACTCTTCTTAATCAAAGAAGACATGGCCTTAAAGATTGGGTGTCATTTACATACAGTGCTGCAAAAAGCCATTTGACTGAATATTTTCTTGTGGTTGCAAACTTACTTTTTCTACTGATGGTGACAGCAGAAATAACTGCTATATGCAGAAAAAAATTACATGGATTTACTTGAGTAGGAAGGAAGTCTACTGAGAAATGTCTAGAAGATTATCTCAAATTGTGACTTGAAGGTGTCTAGTAATATAGATTCCACCATCTTTCTTGAAAACATTTTTCACTGGGCATAGTTGGTCCTACAGTTGCTGGATTAACCATCCTGCCCTACTTTGAATAGGACCTTACTTTGCAAGTAGCCCCATTAATTTCAATATGTTGGCCACTGCAAAATGAGGTAGTCTAGTTTTATTTCAACAGCTGGTCTCTTTGGGTGCATCTACACAGCACCCTAAAGTCAAAATAAAATATGCAATTTGCGCTATGCAAATTGTGTGTCTTATTTCAATTCTACTTCAAAATACAGTAAAACCTGGGCTATCCGGAACTTAAGCATCCGAAAAACTGTAGAAACCAGCAAATTTCTGATGCTGGGAAAAGAAAAACAAAAAACAACAACAACAAAAAAGGAAACTGTCCCTTTAAGTGTCGAGCTGCTCCTCAGACGAGCGTGCAGCACGTACCTGGGGGAGGTGAGAACGGCAGCTGGAAGCAAGCAGCAAGCATCTCGGCTCCCCCTGCGGCTCCTGACATCCCTGGCAGGCCAGCCTCCCCGCGGCTCCTGCCCCCCCAGGAGGCCACCCCCGCCATCTCCGCCCCCTTCCCCCCCAGCTTCCACCCTCCCTCACCAGGCTGCATCCTGCCCCCCCCGTGGCTCGTGGCCCCCCTAGCAGGCTACATCCTGGCCCCCGCACAGCTCCCGTGCCCCCCCATAGTCCCCGCATGGCTCCGGCCCCTCCCTCCCAGATAACCAAAATGTTTAGGTTACCAGCACGCCCTAATCCCCAGGCATACTGGATAACACAGGTTTTACTGTAGCTTATTTTGAAATTTGGTGCATCTACACAGTGCCAAATTTCAAAATAATGCCCTATTTCAAGACATCCCTTAACCCTTGTGGAATGAGGGTTATAAGGGTCCGAAATAGCATGCATGAAAAATATTTCAAAATAACGGCATGCTTGTTAAGACACGGGGTAGCTATTTTGGGATACCTCTGGTGTCCCAAAATAGCCACAGAGTGTTGATTAACTTGTTCTGATAGACACTGGAGAATAACAGTCTCTCCCCCTTATCTAGGAATAATGGCTGTAAATGGGCAGCCCTGTGGAGAAAACTACCACTCACCAAAGATAAATTCCAGTCTTACTAATATTGAGTTCTGTTCAGTTTCTCAGACCATCTTTTCTATTGCTGTCTGTACCTCCTAACTCTGCTTTCCCATCAGAGTGCACCATGTGAAAGTCTTACTAGCAGCGCAGTAAGGGGCAAACAAAAATATTTTTGCTTCTCAGTTCACATTTAGATCCTTACACCTGCACATAATAAAACAACAGAGTGGTGACTTGGCTACCAGCTATTTCACAGACTCTCCTCTTCCACATCCCACTAGCCATTTCACAGAATCTCCTCTTCCACATCAAACTAAAGTAACACTACATATGTATTCTACAATATGTACTCTGATTATTGCCTCTAAAATAAAATAATTTATTTCTGACTATATGCAATGAAAACCATCCTGAGTTTTTGCTTAAAATGGTCCTAGTTCCCTATTTGTTGTCAAATTGTGCTTTTTCACTGCCACAGACGTACTGGGCTTCATATTTTATTTGAAGCTTGGAGCCAAGCAACAGAGATAAGAATGCTGGATGTAACTTAATTTCTATAGTACTAGAGGATTTACCTTGTATTGCTTGGTTCCTTGTGGGTGCTCAGGGCAAGGGATTGGGAGTGAGGGGCTCAAAGCAGAGGATGAGGGGAATCAGGGCAGGAGGTTGGGTATGAGGAGGCTCAGGGCAGAGGGTGGAAGCACAGGAGTCAGGGCAGGGGCTTGGGGGGAGGGGCTCTCAGGGCCAGATTAGTGAATCAGGCAGAACTCTAATCCAGGCCTATTGGGGTTCTCTGTGGCTACCCTGCCTTCTGGATGGCTACTTTCCTTAAAGGGCTAAACCATGTACTACCCACCCACCACTCATGACCATCAGGGACTGTCATTGTGGGTGTAAGGCTGACACTTTGATTCATAGTCTGATTCTCTTCTCATTCACTATGGTTAGTGCCACTCCACAGAAGTTAGTCCTGATTGGCAGGGAAAGATGATTCCTAACTATGGTGTGATGAGAAATTACTAACTTGGCAACAGCAGATACACCTGCCCCTATTACTGCTGTGTTGCAGCCATGTACTGCTTGGGCCTCCTTCTTGGAGGCTAGTCATTTAGGGTGTGTCTAGACTACAGGGTTTTGTCGACAAAAGTGGACTTTTGTCGACAAAACTATACCTGCATCTACACTACCACCGAGTTCTGTCGACATAACGTTGATAGAACTCGGCAGTAAACCTCATTCTACGAGGAATAATGCCTTTTGTCAACAGAGTTCTGTTGACAGAAGGCATTATTGCATCTACACTGTCCTTTGGGTCTACACTCTCATGTCAACAAAGTGGCTTGCTTTGTCGACAGAACTGGATGTAGTCTAGACGCTCTTTGTCAACAGAAGCTTTGTCGACAGTATCTGTTGACAAAGCCTCTGTCAACAAAAGCCTGTAGTCTAGATGTACCCCTAGATGCCTTTTCCTTTTTTTTTTTTTTGAATCATGAAAACCTATTTCCTACAATGTCCTTCAATTTCCTTATAAACAAAACAAGGACAAAACGAAACAATGCCCTTTAAAAACCAATTATTTGCACAGCAATGCATACAAAAATGAAAGACAAAGGATCAGTCTCTCCATTTAAAAGAGAGGTTTTTTTGTAGTTAGTTATATTTTTTAGATTGTATTTACCTCCCCACAGGTAACTGGATGACTTCCCTTCTTGCTTTCAACATCTCCCCTTTGGGGCAATGAGCAACATTTCTGATAACAAGGAAGCTATATAGATTTCAAGTGAGTGGAACAGGCAGCTGAACTGTTACCTTCATTATCTCCCTCTTGTCTTGTACTGTAACATACTGCTACAGCTTTTGTGTCTATGTAGTTGAAAACTGGGAAATGGCTCAGGGTATGGATACACTGTGTGTGTGTGTGGGGGGGGGGGGTTCAGAAGAAGGTATGCAAATTGTGTTCATATTTGCATATCTTCTTCTAATTCTTTTTCTGGAAGAGGCTTTTCCTATATCTGGCCCATTTACATGGGGTCAAATGTTTGAAAAAAACCCTCTTTCGGAAGCCCCTGTACACTTTGTTTTACGAGGAATAAGTGGGCTTCCGAAAGAGGGTTTTTCTTCCAACATTTGGCCCCGTGTAGACAGGCCAAATATTGGAAAAGTCTCTTCTGGAAAAAGAATCGGAAGAAGATATGCAAATGAGAGCACAATTTGCATACCTTCTTCAAAAAAAAAATCCACAGTGTAGCCGTACCCTCAGAAAAAGCACTTTTTTCCCCTCAAGCATTCTGTGTGAGGGTGTATACATATATACACATGTCAAGGCTATTCTTCACTCCGGCATCTTAAAATACCTTGTCATTAAAGGCTTCTGTTGAAAAACTCTCCAAGGTCACAGACTTCCTGACCTTGGGTGGTACATTGCCATCATCCAAATGTAAAAAAAAGTGAGAAAGACGCACTTGGGAACTTCGCTCTATGGGGTAACCCCAAGCTTTTAACCCTCCCTTAGAAAAGAGCTTGCGAGCAAACTGTAATCTCTTAATAGCTGACCTTCACTTCTGGCACATTGACACAGAACCGTCTGCCTTCTAGGATACAGAAATTAGAATATAGTCATAATAAAATAAAATAAAAAATTAAAAGATATATTTGGTAAAGCATACTTGGTTACCGGGTGTTACAGAGCAACTTAAAAAAAAAGACTGAAACTTAATCCCAGGGAAGCAATTATCTGAGCTTTAGTTACAGTGTATAGGAGGAGTTAGCACACAGGAGGTTAACCAAACTAAAAACGAAGAAAATAACCTGATCACATCTAACTAAACATTCTCTGTTGACTTACATATCCTTTGTTCCAGGGTTCAGCCTTTCCTTAGGCACAGATATCGCAAAAAAAATCCAAGCCTTTATTCCTAGTTCAGTACAGCTTGCGCCCCAGCTCCTGCTCTAAACTCACACACAAAGGGAAAACTGAAACAGGACAAAACTTGTTTTATTTAAAAAAATCTTTCCCTATCTTTCCATTGGTTCTCCTGGCTCCCTGCTAACTCTTCCTGGATACCCCCACCTCACTCACTTTCACAAGGCTGGGGTTGGGATATGAGAGAGCAAGTAGGCTCTGAGCTGGAGGGCGGGGCTTGCGATTTGGAAGGGCATACAGGATAGGGTGCAGGCTCTGGGAGAAAATTTGGATGTTGCAGGGGATGGGACGTGGGAGGGGGTGAAGGGTTCCTAGCCAATGGGAGCTGCAGAATTCAAGGAAGAGACAGTGTGCAGAGAATCCCTGGCTGACCCTGTTCCTAGCACCCATAGGAAAGTGCCTATCACTTCCAGGATATGTGCAGAGCCAAAGCAGGTAGGATGCCGGCCTTAGCCCAGTGAATCACCAATTGGACTTTTAGTGGCCTATTAAAATCTCCTAGATTGATAACAGTAGCTACTGGGAAATCGATTCTAATTCTGGGAGACTCCTGGCCAACCCAATTCTGAGAGATGCCTGGCATCCTTATTTGTGAGTGTCTCAGGGCGCATTCATGCTATTTAGCTGGATGTGGGGCTGCACATGCAGTTGTACTGAATGATAACAGCACCTGCAGGGGTTTGCTGCTTGTCTCTGGCAAAGTTGTGTGAGAGCCAGCCCAAGCTGGAGAGTTAATGGAGCATAGTAATACCCCACTTCCAGTTTGTATCCCAGGGATCCCATCACAATAGAGCACACCAAAAAATACATATATACTGACATTTGAAAATCTGAACCTAAAGCCTTTTGTACTCATTTTTCTTTGTAGATGATAAAAAATATAATTTCCTAGAAACTGAAACTGCCTGGTTTTGAAGAAAATAAAATGTGTTTCTTTTCTGGCCATCTTCTACAGACCTAAAGCATTTTGTGTGTGTCTGTGTATACATCTTCATTTACATGCATGCATTAAGTTTTATGTTCAGAAGCACAAAAATGGATTCATTTAAGGAAATGACATAAACAGCTATGGTGATTGCACATTTGAAGGGAGATACCTATTATACAATATATTCTCAATTATCTGAGCAAAACAGTAAAGCCATATACTGGCTCCAGTCTAAACATTAGAATACACATTTCTTCCTGTGCATTTCTTTTGCTGTGTCACTGCCATCTCTTTATAGTATTTATTTATATATCATGGGCCTTGTATGTTTAAACTATTTATGGCTTTCTAATATAATTGGTCCTAAGATTACTGGGGAGGTTGTGGAATCTCCATCACTGGAGATATTTAAGAGCAGGTTAGACAGACATCTATCAGGGATGATACAGACCGTGCTTGGTCCTGCCATGAGGGCAGGGGACTGGACTCAATGATCTCTCTAGGTCCCTTTCAGTTCTAGGATTCTATGATTCTAAGATATCCCTAAGATAAACTCAGAGATCATTTTCAATGGGGAACTTTTTTGGTGCCCTTTCTGTAATTTACTTTTGCTTTTATTGTGTGTCACATAATTTTACACTGTTGAAGTAATGTCATAAAACTTGATGTATGTCACTTCTTAACACACTGCATCAAATGAGAAATTTAGAGAACCATGTGCCATTTGCAAGGCTAACATGAAATGTGAATGGCAAGACTGGGTATATGCTTTGGTTCATTGATTACCACACTGCATCTTAAACAGTTAATGGTGTGGAGGATTGTGACATCTAGAAACTTCACACAGGAAAATCCAGTGGATGCTTGACTGCTGCTGTTCTCATTGCCTGCTGTGCCTTGAAACAAAAAAGAAACTGTAGCTAAAAACTTCATTGAAAGAATGAGCAGGATAGGGCCCCAGAAAAATATTTATAGTCTTGCATAGATGTATGTCAAATCTAGAAAGAAAAAAAAACACTAGCAAGAAATTTTATTACATTACTCTCCTTATTGGTCCTGACTCTTCTATCTGTTACTCACATTTAGCAAGAACTTATTCTACAGTGTAGTCTGTTGAAATCAATGGCCCTGATTGAGTTGCTACTCTGTGGGCTCGATTGTGCCATTTAGAGCAAGAGCTCTGAACTGGAAGCAGTGCAGAGTTGCAGGATCTGAGGAAGAGTACTAAAAACATCAGACCATGTTTTTAAACATGTTTACAACTGCCAAAAGATGTAGCTAGGAACCTTGTGGCATTTTAGGCACCAAATGCCCACTGATTTCAATGGAAGGTGGCTTAGGACCTTTTGAAAACCCTACTAGGCATCTTTAGGTCCCCATATACCAATGGTCCCCAAACATTTCAGCTTTGTGCCTCCGCGCCTTACTCCTGTCTGTGCTCTCCTACCCCTGAAGCTGGAGCCAACAAAAGGGGGTGTGTGGGAAGGGACACAGACAGTGGTAAGGAGGCCAAGGCTGAGGCTGCAGTTCAGGGAAGACCTTGGGCCAGGAGTGGGAACAAGGCCACAAATGGAGGTCCACAGCTGGGGTTGGGGCCAGAACTGAGAGGGGAGCACAGCAGGGCTGAATGGTGCTCCCACCCTACACTCCCATGGGGACTGGACTTTGCACCACTGCATTTCTTTGAATGTTCCTCAGTGACTCCCGCTCTGGGAGGGCACACTCTACAGTTTGGACCATCTGCCATATTTCTTTGAAAAACTGATGTATTCTGCCTCAGAAAAGAATGCCTCCTGAAGTTCCTTGTCATATGAGGAGTGTACAAACAGCGCACAACACACCCTGCATAGGTTGGCTATGGCTCTGCCTAATGCTTACCTCATTTTGAGTAACATTTGTCCACAGAGTAGACTTGTTGCCAGCAAGAGTGAGTCTCAGGTCCGACACTGGGTTCTCAAAGTACAAAAAAGCTACACAAGTATCTGTCAAACACAAGCAGTTTATTTCCTGACAGCTATCAGTTGTGCCCCTTAACAAAAAGAACAACATGATAGGAAAAGCAGCATTTATTACATCCTTTCTGCTAGCCAGGGAACCAGTTTTGGCTGCGGATGAAGTGAGAGACTGTCTCAGCTTCCCAGGCACTGGTATCCAAAGCCCATCGGTGAGGTCCAAATTGCTGTGCTCTGGTGCAGCTTTAAATACTGTGTCTCTACCTTGTTTGTGGCAGTTTGGAAATTTCCAGGGGTTACTCACTACTTGTTACAGAATGGCCCAGCTGTACTGCTTGTCCTTTGACTTTGATCAGTACATTTAGGTAAACAAGTTTGTTATGTTCCCGCCTTTATCTAAAATTCGTTCTTGATACAATGGTGTATGTTCCTAGAGGCTTGCTTCTGGCTCATCAGTAGTAGGGAAGGGGGGGGGGGGAGGAGGGAATGCAGGCCTCACCACCCCTGTACTTCACATGTACAGAGTTCTTCTGCAATTGACCTCTACAGCACTTCAGTAACATTTCTGGGGGAATTTGCAAATCTGACTGGACATTATGGCTATGTCTAGACTACAGGCTTCTTGCACAAGAAGCTTTTTTTGGAAGAGATCTTCCGAAAAAACTTCTTGCGAAAGAGAGCGTCCACGCTGCAAAAGCGCATCAAAAAAGCAATGTGCTTTTTTCAAAGATAGTGTCCAGACTGCCTGGATGCTATCTTGCATGTAAGCAGTGATTGCTATGGACAGAATGGCCACTAGGGCACTTGTGCTTTTTCCTCTTCCCTCTTCATCCAAAAAAACCCTCCCTCTTCCCCATCCACGCACGCCTTTTTGCGAAAGAGCTCTTTTGCAAAAAGGCTTCTTCCTCGTAGAATGAGGATTACCAATTGTGCAAAAAGCCCTCTGTTCCTTAGATTTACTGTCAAAAGAACGTGCTTGCAGTGTGGACATAACTCAAGTTTTGTCGGAAAAACGGCCATTTTTCCGACAAAACTCTGTAGTCTAGACATAGCTTATGTGGGCAGTGTATAAGGAAGAAAACTTCCCATCCCACGAGGCATAATGGGGAGGTCGACAAATGCCTTTGATGTCGACCGTGGAGCGTCCAGACTACAGCGCTGTGCCGACAAACAGCTGATCGGCACAGCGCAGCAGCCATTTTAATTTAAATGAAGCAGCAATTATTTAAATCGCCACTTCATTTCCCTTTGCCTACAGCCCTAATTTACATGGCTCCGTCAACGGAGCCATGTAGTCTAGACGTGCCCTAGGAGTTACATTTTAAAGCTCTTCTCCACAGCCACAAGGGTGAAAATCTTTACAAACAAAAGTGAAACTGAGACTGTTGTAACCATCTGACTACAGAAACTGGGCCTTTAAAAAAAATACCATCCAGAATCACAAGACTCATAGTAGAACAACGAGAAGTCCTGTGGCACCTTATAGACTAACAGATTTATTGGAGCATAACCTTTTGTGGGCAAAGACCCACTTCGTCAGATGCATCTGACGAAGTAGATCTTTGCCCACAAAAGGTTATGCTCCAATAAATCTGTTAGTCTATAAGGTGCCACAGGACTTCTCGTTGTTCTTGCAGATTCAGACTAACATGGCTTCCCCTCTGATACTAAGACTCATAGTAGACTCACAGGAGCCAACACAAGTAAGTGTGAGGGAGCTGCATAAATCCATGTATCAGTAAGACAAAACTGAAAAGGGGTTTGTTTGTTTTTTCTGTCACCTCTTTGGTCATAATAGGATAAACGGCTCAACAGAGGGGTAACTTGGTGGGATGTTATAGTCTGTGTTATAAAGTAGGTCATATTGGCTGATCTAATGGTTTCTTTTGGCTGTATAAAGCCTATTAAAACCTAATTTTTAATGTCATGAACTTATATCCAAAGGAACACATTTATGAGGAATAAGGGCTCTTCCGAAAGAGGAGGTTTCTTCCAAAATTTGGCCCAGTGTAGATGGGCCAAATTTCAGACAAGCCTCTTCTGAAACAACAATTGGAAAAAGGTACACATCTACACTGGGCCAAATTTTGGAAAAATCTCCTCTTTCGGAAGAGCCCTTATTCCTCATAAATGTGTTCCTTTGGATAAAATGAGGAATACAGAGCTTCCAAAAGAGCGCGTCTGATCTTCTGCAAAAAAATGTCAGAAGAGCAGATGTGTTCCCTGGATGTGGCAGAATTTTTCTGGGATACCTCTGGTATCCTGGAAAACCTCCATAGTCTAGACATAGCCTATATGTTCCTTCTAGGAGTAAATAGAGATAAGAAGACCCTCCTCTTCCCCTAGGATTCAAATGATCTGGTAGACAAGTTGGGCATTTTCATCAGGAATCTTTTAAAAATAAAACCTCAAAAATGTGTATGGTTAATTTACCCAGTAGTTAAACTAAGACCTAGGAAGTCTTTACATGGAAAATATCACTGCACCAATAAAGCGTAACAACCACCTTCTTGCTTTAAAATATTGGTGATGTTTTGCCCTTTGCCCTAATCACAAGGCTCTTGTGTTAGTTGGATGTGGTAGGCAAATTCATAGGATGCCTTTTCCTGGCCACATTAAAATATCCTAGTAGCAGGGAGTGTGACAAAGCAAGCAGGACAGCTACCCGAGAGTGGAGGAAAGCAGATATGCGTGCCCTAGAACTGTAAAGGCTGTTTTCCCCCATGAGCTGAAAGAAGATTATCTCAGGTCAACTACACACAGTAGAGTCCAAGTAAGGGCTGTCTGTGACCTTTAAAATCCATTTTTTGGTAAGAGAGGGAGGAGAGATGAGACACAAACTGGAGCAAAGATAGTGGCTGCAGGGAGAGAAGGATTTTCCTGGGTAGAAGGCTGCTTCCTTCCCTGTAGAGGAAACAGCTGAACTAATAGACACAGTGGGACTGTTATTCAGAGAAGCCAGAATAGTAAGACAATACCCTAGAAAAGGGTTAGGGAAAGGTGGATTTTATCAATGAAAGCTTATGCCCTAATAAATCTGTAAGTGTCTAAAAGCATGTCTACACTAGGAAGTTTTTTGGAAATAAGTTATTTTGAAATAATAACTCCTGAAATAACAATTTTGAAATAGCACTATTCCTCTTTCACATACAGGAGTAATTATTTTGAAATAACAAGCCCTTTATTTTGAAATAACAGGCTTGGCAGTGTGGACATTCTCCTTGTTATTTCAAAATAAGGGGAGTTATTTTGAAATAACTACCTAGTGTAGACATGTCCTAAGGTGCCTGTGATGGGCCTGTCGGGGCACGCACTACCCCGGGGGGAACCTCACCCGCTCCCCCGGCAGACAGGCGGGGTGGCGCAGCGAGGGGCGACGGAGTTCGCCTCAGCTGACCCGCCGCGGCTGGGCCTCTGGGCAGCGAGATGCCATGCGCCCTGCCAGGGAGGAAACGCGATGGAACGGCGGCGGGGTGTGCCGGCCGGCCGCCGTGTAACCCGGGGGTTCGGGAAGGCCCTCAGGGCAGGGCCCCAAGCTTCCGGCCCAGCGTCCCAGGGAGTGATGATGCCCAGGGGGCAGGGCGACGCACGACCATGGCCTCACCTGGGCCGTTTGAAAAGTGGCCAGGCTGGAGGCAGCAGGGCGGCTCACAGAAAAGGGGCCACCGGCCACGCTCCAGGCGGGAGGATCTCCCTCCATGCTGGCGGAGCCAAAAGGAGAGCACCAGGATGCCGCAGAGCCCGACTGAGCGGGAGAACGACGGCTGACGGGTAAGCCCCTGGGATCCACCGGCCAGGCAGGAAGCTGGGGAGAGGGACAAGAAGCAGCACGGGGCAGGGCACTTCTGGCGCCCGTGGGCTGACGCATTTCGGGATCAAACCCCGTCTGTCGTGCAGGGAGAGTGTTAAACCCTGCACTTAGGGCCCCGGGTTGGGACCCGGTGGAGAGGGCGGGCTCGGGTCCCCTTTTCCCCTCCCCCACTGCCTCGCCCGCAGTTGTACGGCTGAGAACGCAGGTGCCAGCAGACACCGGCACCTAAGGAGATTAAAACACCGCCCTTCTGAGGGCTAACCACAAGGGGCAAGGACCCCATAACCCTAACTCCAAGCTGACGGTGGGTTCGCCGAGCCCCCCTGCTCAGCCGAGAGGGGTGTTTGCACCCAGAAAACCCGTCACCTGGGCTCAGGGCCCTGAGACTCAGACATATAGACGACAGTGGGTTCGCTGAGCCCCCCCTGCTCGGCTGAGAGGGGGCGCTCGCACCCAGAAAACCCGTCACAGTGCCACACGACTCCTCGTTGTTTTTGCAAATGCAGACTAACACAGCTACCCCTCTGAGCCTTTATGGGTTGTAAGTCTTTTTTGTTTGGCTGAAAAGTATTTCTTGAGCCTGCCTGTGAAAATATCAGAAAGTAAACCGAAATGAGGAATTAAAAACTCCCCAGAAAGGGACTAATTTACTATAGCCCCCTCCACAGCTAAAGGGGGAAATGATGAGCCTGCTGAGAAGGGGTACCTTGACACAGGGAGGGAGTGGGGAGTTAATCCAGGGAAGATAAGAGAGCCTGAAACTTCATCCTTCATGTACTAACTTCTATAACTAGTATACCAATTTATCCTTCTTTTCAGACAGTTGTTTTTAAATGCTACAAAAATTTTGGTTTTTTTTTTTTTTATTGTCACACCGAAGTGGTTATATATCTAAAGAAAAGATAGTAAAATGGAGACTGAGTTCACCTGAGCGGCTGAACAATATAGATGACTGACACTCACCAATGATTAAACTTATCTTAAAAAATAGATGTGCATTTTATCTCAAAGCAACAAGGACAAGATCATGGGGATTAAAAAAAAAATCAATTTTTTCTGTTGGGGGGAAAACCCAGGGAATCTACTTTGTTGTGGAGATGACAACTCAAAAAATGACTTCATGTCAACATAAAAATATCCATATTCCACCAGCAATTCATAACAACTAGTTTCTTTGGGCAATTTGAAAAAAGTGGTTTTAAAATATGAAAATTATGAATACTTAAAAATTAAGTTCAGTGCATACACAATAAAAGGCACACACAACTTTGCAGTGGATACCTTAAATATGCAGCAGCTATTTAACAATGTATCACAATGCGTAGTCAACTGAAATGATGTATTAAAATGAATATATAGATGATGTATTGAATGCTGGAGAGAAAAGTGATGCTGATTTTTTTTAGCGGAATGAGCATAGGAAAGGAAGCCAGGCCCTTGAGTTTCTCTCCCTATTTCTGCCACTGATGAGCCTGTACTTTGCATGTATACTCTTCACAGAGTTTGATGTGTTCAGACCACATTGAAACATGTTGCTTGAAAACATGAGATACTTGTTCTTCTGTCTGAGCTGTTAAATCAAAGTTTCCAAGGGAAATAGCTCTTGCACTCATAGGTTTTCCCTCTAAAGTAGTTATTACTTATGCAGCTAATGCATGGATCCCACTGCCCACTTGTTTAATTCAAAGTTTTAATTTAGTTTACGGATCATCTTATCTGCTGATGTGTGAGATACATTACAGATAATCCACTTTATGACAAATGGGGATTTAGGTGGCGGTCCACCAATGATAAGGAGTATGTAAATGAATCACTGAATCAGTACTGGGAGAGAAAACTTGGAGATTGATTAGATTTTTGGCAGAGAGGGATAAAATATTTTCAATCAAAGTTTACTTGGTTTTGACTTTATGAAAGTGGAGTGATTTTTGACAATTTTTTACATTGCTATTGGCTAGGGTTGCCAGATGTCTAGTATTTTTGGCTTCTGTCCAGTTAAAAAACTACAGAAAATACCGGACATGTGAAATGGCTGGTATTTTCTGGGGGTTTTTTGGAGGGAAGGCCATTTGGGACATTCTTCTGCTGCCGCTTCTCGTGGGGGTGGGGGTAGTGTGGGGATTTAAAGGCGCCATGACCCTTTTTTTGGTGCATTTTTTTTTTCTTTTTGCTCAACCAATTTTTTCCCCACCATGTTCGATATTTTTTGTGAAACTATGGGTGTTTCTAGATTACAGGGATTTTTCGAAAAAAGTGGCCTTTTTTCAAAAAAATCTTTACCTGCGTCTATACTGCCACCGTGTTTTGTCAACAGTAAATCGAAAGAACGCGGCGGTTTTGTCAACGGCGGTAAACCTCGTTTTACGAGGAATAATGCCATTTTCGACAGAGATCTGTTGAAAAAAGGTATGTGTAGACGTGGGGAAGTGTTTTTTTTTTCCCAAAAATAAAGGCCTCCAGGAAGAAGCCCTGGTGGACACTCCTTGCCAGACCTCTCACCTCTATTGTTCCTGCCTGTAGCCATCTTTTAAAGGCACAGGCACCCAGGAGTAGCAATGTGGCAGCAAGCCAGCTCCAAACAGGACCCTGACTGCTCAGCTCTTGCTGGTAGGCCCACTCAGAGCCATGTCCCAGGCACAAGCCCCCCGAGATTCCCCTGCCCTTTCCAGGGACACATCCCCACACCAAGCCAGGGGCACCAAACACCAGGCACCCTCATAGTCTGGGCCCGAGATCAAAGCCCTCTTGGTGCTCTGGTCCGAGGAGGAGTCTCTGCAAGCCCTGTAGCTCAGGGGGAGAAATGTTGACATTTATGCCCGAATGGCTGATGGCCTTGCAAAGAAAGGCCATCACCCCAGCACACTAGACCAAGTCAGAGCAAAGGTCAAGGAGTTGCGGCAGGGGTATGTTAGGGCCCGTGAGCACAGCTCCTGCTCTGGGGAAGCAGCACACTATTGTGCATATTATGAGGACCTGGACTGTATCCTGGGGGCAGGGGAACCCCTGTCTCCAGAGAAGGATGTGGAGTCTGGGATGGAGACACCTGTGCAGCAGTGGCTGCAACTGCAGGATGACATCACTGAAGACCAGCAGCTTCAAGATGAGGAGGAGGAGGAGGACACCAGGAGCACAGTGACCCTCATCCAGGATGCAGGAGAACACTCAGACACAGGAGGCCTCCCAGACAACTTCAGACACTGGGGAGGGAACATCAGGTGAGTGCTGTGAGAGTCCAACACACACAGGGCAGGGGAGGTGGGAGCAAAGTGGATGGTGTGGTACTGTGACATGTCATGCTGATCACAGCCTGGGGGGGGCCCACACATGGTCGACCACAGGGAGGACCGTCCTATCCCTGCACCCGCATGGGTGCGAGGCACCACCTGATCCTGCAGACAGTGATGCCAGGTGCAGGCATGGGTTGGGGACCCTAGGGTTGCCACGCAGCTTCAGGCCTCTCAGCAACCTGTGGGAACCCCAACTGTGGCCTGACACTTGTCTGTGCTGCTTGGCCATTGTGTGTGTGTGAGGGGGGAGAGCAGGATGGTGGCCTGTACATCTTCTGGGTTCCAGGGAGGCCATGGCTGCTGGCCAGGCCACACCACACCTTGCTGAGACCACATGAGCATCCCCTGACCCTAGCACAAGCACTGACTGCTGAGAAGGAAGGCATGCCCTCTCAGGGAAAGTGTGAGCATGCATGAGTGATGACTTTTCCCTCTTGTCCTCCACAGCCGGACCAGCTGTCCAGGAGGGGCGTGCCACACCTGTCCCACCACCCAGATGGCTGCAGGGAACCCATTGGCACTGGCGCACATACCTGGACCTGATGTGCCAAAACATCTTGGTCCTGCAAGGGATGCAGGAGACATTTACGCAGAGGATGCAGGTAGAGGCAGAGTGGCGCAGTTACTTGCTGGATGAGTTCATCCAGCAGCGCACTGCAATTTGCACTGCTATCCGGGAGGCAATGGCCTTCCCAGGTCCTGTCCCTTCTCCTCCTGCTCAGCCTGCCCCCTCCTCACCCACTGCCCCCCCTCGCCCTCTGCCACCCCAGACCAAGGTGCAGCCCCACCTCCTGGCCAGCCCCCTACTGTCTCAGCCCACATGCATGGCCATCTCCGAGCAGGCCCCCATACCCGAGGTGGCAGGAGCTCTTCATCCAGGTGGCACCCTCAGTCCTGAGCCTCCCTCCCCCCCTTCCCACCAGTGAGAGTCAGAAAGGGAAGCACTTTAATTTGTTAACAAACAGTTTATTTTTCTTTACACAAGAGTTATACTGGTTTTGTTACATATATCAGTGCAATAAACTGTAAGCATTTTGTAAACCACACCTGTTTCTCTTCTCTGTGTATGTGTACAAAGTGGGGCAGGAATGGGTTTGGGGGGGGGGGAAGGCACTGAGGGCATGGAGCAAACCCATATTTGGAAGGCCCTGCGGAAAGTCATAGAATCATAGAACCATAGAGCTGAAAGAGACCTCAGGAGGTCATCAAGTCCAGCCCCCTGCTCTACGCAGGACCAATCCCAACTAGATCAACCCAGTCAGGGCTTTGTCAAGCCGAGACTTAAATACCTGTAGGGATGGAGACTCCACTACTTCCCTAGGTAACACATTCCAGTGTTTCACCACTCTCCTAGGAAATATTTGGATATTTCCTAATATCCAACCTGGACCTCTCCCACCACAACTAAAGACCATTGCTCCTTGTTCTGTCATCCGTCACTACTGAGAACAGCCTTTCTCCATCCTCTTTGGAACCTCCCTTCAGGAAGTTGAAGGCTGCTATCAAATCCCCCCTCACTCTTCGCTTCTGCAGACTAAACAGACCCAACTCCCTCAGCCTCTCCTCATAGATCATATGCTCCAGCCCCCTAATCATTTTGGTTGCCCTCCGCTGGACCCTCTCCAATGCGTCCACATCCTTTTTGTAGTGGGGGGCCCAGAACTGGACACAATACTCCAGATGTGGCCTCACCAGAGCCGAATAAAGGGGAATAATAACATCTCTGGATCTGCTGGCAATGCTCCTCTTAATGCAACCTGATATGCCATTAGCCTTCTTGGCTACAAGGGCACACTGTTGACTCATATCCAGCTTCTCATCCACTGTAACCCCCAGGTCCTTTTCTGCAGAGCTACTACTTAGCTGGTTGGTCCCCAGCCTGTAACAATGCTTGGGATTCTTCCGTCCCAAGTGAAGGACTCTGCACTCGTCCTTGTTGAACCTTATCAGATTTCTTGTGGCCTAATCCTCCAATTTGTCTAAGTCACTCTGGACTCTATCCCTGTCCTGCAGTGTATCTACCTCTCCCCCTAGCTTAGTGTCATCTGCAAACTTGCTGAGGGTGCAATCCATCCCCTCATCCAGGTCATTAATAAAGATATTGAACAAAACCGGTCCCAGAACCAAACCTTGGGGCACTCCGCTAGAAACCGACTGCCATCCTGACATCGAGCCGTTGATCACTACCCACTGGGCCCGGCCTTCTAGCCAGTTTTCTATCCATCTTACCGTCCATTTATCCAATCCACATTCCCTTAACTTGCTGGCAAGAATATTGTGGGAGACCGTATCAAAAGCCTTGCTAAAGTCAAGGTATATCACATCCACTGATCCAAAGTCATCAGGCTCCTTGGGAGAATCTCTCCCTCAGGGTCTCCCAAATTCACAATCCCGACTGGTGGGCTTTGCGGATGGCAGCTGTCCGGGGCTGCTCAGACTGCCTCCCCTCCACATCAACCTGTGTCCCCCACCCTGGGAGGAAGGCCTCCCCTTTTCTCTCCACCAGGTTGTGTAGCACACAACAGGCAGCAACTACCCTGGGGATGTTGTGTTCCCTCATGTCCAGGTGAGTGAGCAGGCATCTAAACCTGCCCTTCAGATGCCCAAAGGTGCATTCTACCTCTAAGGGGGTATGCCACGTCAGCCACAATGCACATAGGCATCTGCACATTCCCGACTGCAAAGTTGCGCTCTGGAAAGAATGTCCCAGCCTGCAGCACAGGTACGAGTTCCGGAAGATCTGGGCATCGTGTGCCTGGTCCGACCACCTGACACAAATGTCTGTGAATTGTTCCCCGTGTCCGACCAGGGCCTGCAGCACCATAGAAAAGAAGCCCTTTCTGTTAATGTACTGGGCTGCTTGATGGAATGGTGCGCTGATCGGGATGTGAGTCCCATCAAGTGCTCCACCACAGTTCGGAAATCCTAGCCCTGCAAATCCAGTGACGATGGTATCCAGATATCCGAGTTAGACACTCCTGTGAAGCAGCTCTGAATTGGTCGTCATCACCACCTGCAGAAAGGGACAAATAGAAACACACATAACGGGAAATTAGAGTTGCCTAAGCTGATGAGAGATGCTCGCCCATTCCTCCCCTCCCAGACCCCAAGAGCCCGTCCTCAGGCAATTTTCCCCCTCCCCGACCCCGCCCCACAACAGGGTGAAGCCAGGAGGGTTTCTACCACTCCCACCCCATCGCCCATTCCCTCTGCCCAGTCCTGACCGTCCCCCTTATCCGGCCCCCCGCCATGGACTGTCCTCAGAGAGTGACTTACCTCCATCAAGATGGCCCCAATAGTAGACCTCCCCACACCAAACTGGTGTCCCACCAAGTGGTAGCTGTCGGGGGTGGCCAGCTTCCACAGGGCAATAGCGATCTGCTTCTCCAGGGAGATGGCAAGTCGCAAGTGGGTTTCCTGGCATTGTAGGGCAGGGGCAAGCCAGGCACACAGCTCCTGGAAAGTGGACATCCGCATATGGACGTTTCGGAGCCAAGCCTCGTCATCCCACTGCTCCATAACAAGACGGTCCCACCTGTCTGAACTGGTCTCCAGCCTCCAAATTCACTGCAAGAGCAGTGGAGATGCAGCCCAAGTGAGAGGCTCAAAGCTGGGTTCTGAATCCAGATCTGCCACGAACATCATGATGGACTCATGAAGATGCAGCAGAACTTGAAGCATCACAGTGTGGGGTCATCACCTGCCCAGGGGCAGCTCCGGCTCCATGGCAAAAAACCCAAAACAATTCAAAGCACAAAAAACAACCAGGAAGGAAAACTGCTGTTGTGTCCCAGAAAGCAGGGCACTCAAAGCAAGCACTGCAGAAGCTTTGCTGTCCCTATAGGAGGTAGGCAAGCCAGCTGCAGGAGCAGAGAAACGGCTGTTCCGGGGGGTCCCTTTAAGCACACATCTCTGCAAAGAGCATGCTGCAGGACCCGGAAGTAAAGGCTGCCCCCATACCCTGGCAGAAGTGCTTCCAGGTGCCCTTTTTTCGACAGTGTCCAGGCAGTCTGGATGCGCTTTTTCAAAAGAGGCTTTTTCAAAAGTATCTTTCGAAAAAGCCTCTGTCGAAAAAGGCATGTAGTCTAGACGTACTCTATCTGACAACCCTACTATCGGTTCAATTCATTGCGGTAGGTCCCACCAGCCAAGTCACATTAATTCTGGTAACCCGATTGGCTGAACTTACCATATGGGGTCAAGAGGACTACTAGAAAGGCTATTTTCTCACTTTTGAAGAGGGTATGGCTGCATTAAATTAGAGAACAATAAAAGTGTCAGAATCAGCAGGAATATGTGAGTGAAAGTATATCTATGTAGCACCACAGCCCCCAATGATATTGGAGAGGATATTGGAAATATTAGAGCTATACTAAAGATCCCAGAGAGAACAGTCATCGCCAATCCTTGCTGCCAATAAAACTCCATTTACAGTCAGAGTGATAAGTATTATCAGGCGCAGACATTGTCACAGACAAAAGGATTATATGGAGACAGAGGGTGATATATTCAAATAGGGTCCTTCATAACATGGCTGTGATATTTCAGGTAAGCATCCAAACTGTGAAATTAATTAAAGCTTCCCATCACTAGGTGCATAATTTTTGTTTTTGTTTTTCTTTTCCTGATGAAACTGCGAGGTAGAATGCTCCCATGTGTATTTTAGGTATATTGCAATTCATTTAGCCTTACATGTACTCTGGCTAAACTTATTCTGGAGTTTGCATATTTTTAAAAGTATGATTCAAACACCTGTTAAGGATGGTCAAGGGGTGGCCGATACAGCCATGAGTGCAGGAGACTGGACCTGATGACCTCTTGACAGTCCTTTCAGTTCTATGATTCTCATAGTCATAATTCTATACAGTTCTGTCATGCTTTTGGCTTTGGATCCTGGTTGGAAATAGGTTAACTACTTCTTTTGCCAATTTGCTGCACCAATAACCAATAGACTATTATTACTTCTTCATTCAAATGTGTCTAAATTAACTCTAAAATGACTTAATGGAAAATAAAGTGCCCATTATCTAATTAATCCTCACAACATGCCCCATTGTGAAAGCAAATATTATAATCTCTATTTTTGTTCATTGGGAAACTGAAACAGAGAAGCAAATTCCCTTACACCACAAAGCAAGCAAGTAGCCAAACCGAAATGATAATTTCAGAATTTCTGATTCCTAGCCATGAGTTATTTCCTCTAGACCATGCCATATTTTGGATGCCATTATTGTATCTATTATACGTTTTATAGAGCAGAGATTAGGAATTGCTCTTAAATAACATGCATTGATCTAAAATTAAAATTCTCTGTAAATTATGTAAAAAAAATAATTTGTTAGTTAACATGCATGTAGAGTACCTGAATATTGTTGCATTATGGGCCTATGAAACTCCCATTAAGATCAATGCCATCAGTCAGACTAAGCCCTATATTACTAAGAGCCAGATGCTCCAGGTTTGCAATTAAGAAGATGGGTAGGGAAGTGGTATGACTTAAGGAACTAATTAGTGGGTACACAGTGCACCAAAACAGATAACATAAGAACATAAGGACAGCCATACAGGGTCAGACCAAGGTCCATGTAGCCCAGTCTTCAAGTAGTGTCCAATGCTGGATGCCCCAGATGGAGTGAACAGAATAGGAAATCATCACGTGATCCCTCTCCTGTCATGCATTTCCAGCCTTAGGATTACCTATCCTGGCTAATAGATATATTCCTGGAGGTTAGGTCCATCAATACTTAAGTTTTTTTTAAGCCTGCTAAAGTCCTGGTCTTCACAACATCCTTTGTCAAGGTGTTCCACAGGTTGACTAATAGGTAGCAGATTTATAACAAATAAAAGGAAGTATTTCTTCATGCAGCACACAATTTCATTTGGTGACACCTAGATTTTATGTTATGGGAACAAGTAAATAACTTTTCCTTATTCACTTTCTCCATATGTGTCATGATTTTATAGACCACTATCATATCCCCCCTTAGTCTCCTCAGTCTCCAGATGGTGACTGATTAAGAAGATTCTGTGCCATGGCTCTCCCCCCCAATACCCCAATCTGCAGAACTGCCCTGTTATGGAGAATCAAAGGCAATCCTCAGAGTTGTGTAGAAGCAAGTGTGCTGAATGACTCCCTATGTTCCTCCTTAGGTAGTGCACTTTCACACTACCCCACTGCAGGACTATATCACATAGGCACAATCTAACTCTAAATAAATGACTCAATAATTGCTTTAAAATTCTATATGTACTCAAACTTGGCAGTGTTCTGGTACACTCTGTAGCTTGCATGCTATAGAATGGAAATTGCTATCAGCAGGCAAACTAGCACGTATACCAGTATGAAAAGCAACGAGGCCTCATGGTGAGCAAATGGAGAAAGGTCCTTTTGAGCTATTACTACTAAAGCATGTTTTACTGTAAATGTAGTTAAAGAATATTACCATGAATTAAAGGAGATTAAAGATGACTTCAGAAGTGGAGAAAGGACTGCTAATCCCTAGAAAATGTTCTATTGGGTAAATAGGTACTACACAAGGGCAACATTTCTATCACTCTATATATTATGTGGCTCATTTAAAACAAATTTCATTTCTAAAATTGTAACATTTAGCTATTATGGGGTACAGAATAACAAGCCTTCACTAACACTTTCTTAATTAGATTCTAACTAAAGAGGTTTATTTGTAATCATAAAATAAGACTGTCAAAGAAACTTGTAAACATTTAGAATGCACGGTGTAAAGGGGTACTGTTGCCTATTGTTGTTCCGTTCTATAGAAGAAGATATATACTGCTGTGCTTAATTTACACCTGGAAATTCTTTATTTTTCCAAATAAATAGCTAAGTGTCAATCTGAGAGTAATAAAACAAAATAAAATAGAAAGCCCTTCTGAGCATGCTGTACCAGAAGTATTTGATGGGAGATGTCCCTGACAACAGAGTCCAAATAAACATTGTTATACAAAATGAAAATATATCTACACAGAACATTTCCAGAGTGGTTTGTAAAACAATTACCCCAGAAAAATGTATCATTTTGCACTCTTGTTCCTCTTCTGTATAATGTTTGTACGGGGCTCCCTAAGCATAACAAAAACACAGCAATATACAAAACACTTTCTATAAAAACGTAAGACTTATACTATAGCTTCTATGCAAAGCTGGACTTGGTGGAATTTTTCAGAGGTTGATGTCATACTTTAAATTGAATCATACATGCAACAGTTACTGTCCAGCAGGATTAATTGAAGAAAACGTACAACAGAGATCTACAGTTTTTAACTTGCATGGGCATACTTAAAAAAAATATATTTTCAATATAAGTAGTATTTTCAGTCTTACTCAAATGGGACTAACTTATTTACTTACAGGCTGAACAAAAAGTGTGTCACAGGCACAATCAAACCATCATAAATATATGGAGACCAGTCCTAGCCAATAATGTTCTCATCTTTCATTCAGCATCTGAATGCTGCCAATAAACTGGTCACCAAATCACAGCAAATGGCACTTCCCAGTGGGATAGACAACATGAACCCTGCCACTGACTCTGTAGTAGCAATCCTACCTAGACAGTGCTGCACACTTTCCCATTCAGGTGATATCATTGTGAGCTCATGGTGGTGGTTGGAATGGGAGAGTGGCTTCCACTACCAGGAACATCACCACTTGGTGGATGACTAGCTACTTGTCTATGGGCTCCCACACCATCTCTGGAACCAACTCAATGGGTTTTAGGGTGGAGTGGTTCAGTGGGCCAAGACCAGCCATGTCTACAGCATCCAGGACAGCCCACTGCTCATCTGTTGTGCTTTGGAGGATCCTGCACATAGATTGGATGGTTGCTCTTTTTGTTAGAGATCTTCTCAAGCTGAACACTGCTGACTCTGACTGGGACAAAGCCATTTAGCTTTTGTGGTTCCTCCCTCTCCCATTTGGCTGAGCCTCACTTGTCTTGTCCACTGTAATCGTTGGATAGCAATAACTGTACTTTGTGTCTGTTGCATAAATCACACATAATGGAGCTGCATTCATCATTCCTCTATAACTCACATGGACTTCAGTTTGAGGTTTGGCTGCACAAGCAACACAAGGCTATAATAGACATGAAATGCTGTAACAACACAACTTGAAGTTCTCCAAAATACAGCATCACTATTTCCTCCATGGGTATAAATCAGTGTTGCTCTATTGACTTCAATGGAGAGAGATTTACACTGGCTGACATTTATAATTAGAAACAAGTAAGATATTATAGACATCCCTGTGTGATAGCGTCTGACATATAAGGATTCTTTTTAATGGTGGCCTCACCAAGTGCACATTCGTTATTATTAAATATCAATATTTTAGTAAATGTGGTAGAGTTGACAGGGAGTGGCCATGCTGACTAGAAGAATATTAGAAAGGCTGATGAAACAGCCAACGGACTAAGGGAAGGAGGAATAAGAGCATCCTAAGAAGACTGAGAACATCTGGTAAGATGCCCAGGCACCTTACACTGGAAAAATTACCTAGGCTAGAGTGCATCTGGCTTAGTGAAGGAGTAATCTATTCATTTATTTATGTTCACTCCTGGCTAATTCTGAAATCTTATAGTTCCATTGCTGGCAGCTAACTTATTATAATGGAATTTATGCTCTATTTGGGCTTTTCCGTATTATAGCCCTCCTGTTTGCCTCAACTACTACCCAGTGACATATATGAATCTGCTGGGCACTAATAGCTGCTATCACATGACATGACAGCACATTCACTCCTTATGCAATAGTCCCAGCTCTATTTCCCTTCTTTCTTCAGGTGTGAGTCTGTGTTCACACACAAATTAGGAGAAGAAAATCCATTTAAAGACAAGGAATAAACTCCTGAAGCAAATTGGCTAAAATAAATGAGTAATTAACACACTTATTTGCAGTGATATTGTTTAAAAAATAAAAGGCTGATGCTGTGGTCCGTTGTACTATTTATCATTTATATAGAGAGATTTCCATCTTGATTGCTTTACAATTATTTATCAATCCATGAACAACCCAAATATTTTTCTCCATATTATACAGATGGACAGGAAGCATATAGTTTCCACAAGACCAGAGAGGACTGTGAGGGAAGCAATTTTAAGTACCTAGTTCCTTGTGTAGGGTTCAAATCACATATTTCTCTACTCAGAGAAATATGATAATGTCCAATAATTACTTATGTTGCTGGTAAACAGGTACTTGTCAGTTCACTGATGCTGTAGTAGAGGTTTGTGTTCAGTACCCTGTTTTCTTAGCTCAGTGTCCCTGTGCTGGATACTTTCTAGTTAATGCTGGCCACAGCAACTGTTTGCAGCGTATTCCTGTTTTCTAAAACAAGCAAACAAAACAAAAAGCAACTGACCTGGCAACTTATGTGAAATGAAATAATTGTTTACTTCATTTCCCCATGGCAAAGTACCCATATTCCCCAAACTATCACTATAACTAGCACCAGCAGGCTCCTTTCTTTGGCAGATGCAGCAGGGAGATAAAAACAAAAAAACCACACAAACAAAAAACCTAAAAGGATTCAGAAGTCACACAAACCCAAATACTTAAAAAGGTATTCAGGCACTTAATTTTCTCTCCTTTAGGTATCTAAATATCGTTGAGGATTTGGGCCATAGTACCCTCCAGAACACAGTTGAGGGAAATAAGCAGGGTTAATTAGCGGACCTTGCACCATACATACCCATCACAGTTTGGTGCTAGTTTCTTATGCTGTCAGTTTTGGTCCTTAAACACTATCAATACACAGCTCATTCCCAAGCAAAAAAACTTTCCAAAGACCAATAAAGGAAATTTAGTTGAACTCAGTTGCTTTTCGTTTTGTCAAATGAACCTGATGTTCAAAACATGCTTAATAAAAAAACCTGTGCTGCTGTGCCTTTATACATTTTTTCCTTTTATACAGTACTGATTTCTTCAGCTTTTTTGGGGTTTTTTGGGGGGATTTTTTTGCCTAAGAATGCTTAATCTCATTAAATTATCAGAAGCTTCATGGATTCATTTGTGTTTCATGCTGCAGAGTTAGGGCCTGATTAATAAAATCCTGATCACGTCAATTTTGTGCCATTTTTGCATGCTCTGTAAACTATGCCAGAAGAGTCATGTTTGTGCAACATGAAGTTTTGTGAATTAAATTCTTCCTTTGTAAAAAAGGGGACACGTTTTCTTGACAATACAATATAGCATCACCTAGCTCTGCATGTTTGCGGTTTCCGTATGTGAGACCTTCGAAAATATGTTCTCAAGTTAATGCATCTTATTTCAGTCACTTTTTGATCTGTAATTATTTTGTTTTTCTTGTGCCACATTCTATAAGTAAATAATTTATTATTTAATTTTTTGGCTCTATGACATATGAAACCACATGTTTTATCATTAAATATCTGTAGCATGCTTTTCACTGAATTTAGTATGTCACCACAAACTGGGCAATGCACTAAGAAAAGTGTTTGAGCATGAAAGAAAAACAATTATTATATAAGACGTATAAATAATTGTAGCCCTGAGCCCACACAACGCTTTACCAATTTCTTCAGGTTTCATGCCACTGTTTACTCTCTAAACAACTTAAAGAGGAGAGTATTTATCATGGAAAATGGATCAGTGTGCTTAGACATATTAGGTCTACAATGCGCAGCATTTTTATAAATAACCACACTCACCAGTATGTTATATGCATTTCTACTTTGTTTACTGCTTTTTAAGAAAAAAAGAAATCAGGATATTGTCCTAAGATTTAAACTTGTTTATACAAATTTTTAAAAATATTTTCCTCACTTTATTTTAAAAATTGTTTTATTAACAGAGAGAGGCAAAAGATTACACATTGGGAAAAGAAGGTCAAGGAAGGGACAGCACAATGGTGTACAATGTATTAGTGCACTTTGGTGCCACCATTTTGCTGTACCCATAAGAAGGCAGCAAATAATGGATAATGATGCTTTATTGACTCTGAACCTGTGTATACCAGACTCCATCTATGAGTATAGATTACTGTAAATTAGCGAATATAGCACGTATCCAAGTATAACACACACTCATGTATTACCCACAGTTTTTCTGTTGTATGTAAAAAATATATTAGAATACCCGTGGATGTACATAACTCGCAGGTTTTCGTAAAGAACAATAAATGACCAAAATCTGTGTTGGCTCCTTTTCATTAGGTATAAACATAGTATAGAATAGTAGAGTATGGCGAATCATCCTTTCTGTTTATGTTACCATTAAAACCCTAAACTGTCTACAGTACCGTAATCATCCTGACTTTGAAGTTGTCGGCATTCACCAGTATAGCTATTGCTTGCCTGAAAGGCAAAACCAGTATAATTTTGCCGGTCAATTAACATATTATCAAAGAACAAAGTCTTCAACTATCGTATCAAAGAGACTTCTACCTCCTTCATAAAAGAATCTGGTGGTCTTTGATGTGGTTGCCACTTGCCAGCTATAAACATTGAAGATGACGATGTCATGCAGCCCGATAATACTGGGTCTTGGTATACCAGTAATGAACCACGGCTGAGGCCGCTGAGCTATAAAAAGCAATAAGCACTACCCTATTACCAGTATATAAAACCTACACCAACCACAAAGTTTTAAAACTTTTTCAGTTTATAACAAATATAGTCCAAGAAAATATTTTTAAAGATGCCTAAGCGCAAATCATATATAGCCAATTTTAAACTATCTGTTCTTAAATATGCAAAAGAAAATGGCAATAGACCAGCAGGCAGAAAATTTTCCACTAATGAAAAGTCTGTTCGCAAGTGAAGAAAAGAAGAAGCAGAGATTGAGAAATTAAATCCTCACAAAAGAGCACCCCAAAGAAAGAAAGCCAAGTGGCCAAATCTAGAAGAAAACCTGGCGTAGTGGGTTCTTGCACAGAGAGATACCCAACGTGCGGAAACGAGTCTTTTAAAATATTACTACAACGTGATACCAGTAATATGAGTAAAAATCAAATTGCATAACAAGTGGACATATATAACCCGCGGGGGAGGGGGGGTGCGTGGTAGGGAAAAACTTGGACAACCCGTGGGCTATATTCGCTAATTAACGGTAATCATTCTATGGCTGAAAATGGGCATTTATTCCTTCTCAGAGATGCAATTACTGTATGCTACAAATCCCTAGATATGCATTCAACAACCCCACCTTCTTTTTTTTCTTCACACAGTAAAATTCCGTCAAGGTTCTTAACAGCGTGTTGTTGACACAGACATTTTTTTTCATATTTAATTATTTTTCAAAATTAGTCTTTACTGAACTATGGCCTTGCTGTTCCATTGTCTTGACAGAAAATGAAAAAAGCAACTTTTCTTTCCGTTTTGACACTCCAAAGCAAAGTTAATACAAACAAATGGAGGAAGGAACAACAGGTAATTGGAATGTTAAGTTTGTCTATTTCCAACTTGTCCTGGTGTGGTTATACTTTGGGTTCCTGTTACAATCTAATAAATATGTGGGAAGTGCCTGTATAGCATAGTATCTCTTTTATCATTCAATGTGGTAGCAGCATCCAACATATTATGATCCCCAGTATCACACAGAGTTCAATCCTGTCCCATATGCTCACTGCTACACCCTTGACTGGTAAATGTAGCATAATGGGGTTCTTACATCAAGTGTTTATTTGGAATAATAGTTGCACATAATGAACAAGAAGAGTGAGACATTCATACCAATGCTGTGGAGGAGGGAAAATACTGTCAGAAACCTTAGTAAATAGAGGAATTTGATCCAAAGCCCAGTGAAGGCAATGGAATTCAATACACTTTGGATCAGGACTTTAAATAGATACAATGTGCTTCCCTGTTCACAGATTTCGGGCAACAGGAGAAGGCAAAGAGTTTACACTAGATTAGCTCCAACTTCAGTTAAACAATGTTAAAGGATTGTGACCCAGGAAATGTAGGAAAAACTCACTGTTAAATAAAGGAGAGGGACAGAAAGAGGCCGTGTGCCTTGGCCTGAAGGATGTGTCATTGAAAAGGCCCCCAGTGTCAACAAGAAGGGAAAGAGTTTATACTAAAAATGAAGAGGAATTGTAAAGACAACTGCTGAAAAAGGGACTGAGAGCCAACAAGTGAGGAAGGAAAACAAATCTAAAGGACATTTTCAGAGACCTCAACTCAACCTGTAAATTTACACCCATGATTTCTATAAAGCAATATTATACATGCAAATTTTTGGCCAGCCACCTCAGACTTTTTTGCTCAGATGATGCATTTGGCTGTTTAGGCTGTGATTTTCAAAAATGTTCAGAACTGAGCTAACTCGGGCTATGTCTAGACTGAAGGCTTCTTTCAGAAGAAGCTTTTCGGGAAGAGATCTTCCGAAAAAACTTCTTCCGAAAGAGAGAGGCTACACACAGCAAAAGCGCATCAAAAAAGGGATCTGTTTTTTCGAAAGATAGCATCCACACTGAACGGACACTATCTCGCATTTAAGCTGTGATTATTATGGCCAGAGCGGTCACTAGGGCACCTGTGTTTTTTCTTCTTTCCTCTTCTTGCAAAAGAACTCCCTCTTCCCCATCCACACACGCCTCTTCCGAAAGAGCTCTTTCAGAAAAAGGCTTCTTCCTCAAATATGAGGTTTACCAATGTCAGAAAAAACCCTCTGTTCTTTCGATTTTTTTCAAAAGAATGTGATTGCAGTGTGGACGCAAATGAAGTTTTTCGGAAAACAGCCATTTTTCCAAAAAAAATCTGCAGTGTAGACATACCCTCTATTCCTATTGTATCCAGGGGTACCACCAGGGGTTCAATGAAAGCAGAATCAGGCCAGCACTGAGTAATTTCTAAAACACCATTCCTATCTTCTCAGATGGATTTAATAATGCAAATATCATTTCTAAGTTTTAGGCATACAAAGCTTAACTCCAGAAAAGCTCATGTCCCAGAATGGCTCAGGTTTAGAGGCCAGACTCAAAATTTTGGCCTAACAAGTCTGTATGTTTGGCTTAGAAGGAAAATCATCATAATTCACTGTAATATTTTACTGTGGTGGTATTACTATGGGGTGCAGTGCAAGAGAATTAGAGTATCAGGAAGTGTGATATTTTTCATTTGTCTTATCTTACCAGGATCAAAAAGAGAAACTGATTTCCTTTGTTTTATACAAATTAATCTTGGGGCTTGTGGAAGATCATATATCTGCTGCTTTCAAACAGCATACCTTTTATAGTGAAAGGAGACAATTACATATAGGCAGCATTGATAAGTTTCCAATTTTCAAAATTTACCTGCCCACTACTACTACTACTTTTGCTGCTGTTATTGGTAATGATCAGGGCTTGACAAACGGAGGCGAAACTTACTCGCCAGACCCGCACTGCGCGTGCGCAAGACCTGCATTGAGCATGAGCGCACTGCTGGTGAACAGGCGACCAGCTGAAATCTACTCACCACGGGCGAGTAGATTCAGTGATTTGTTGAACCCTGGTAATGATAATCAATAAGCAAATGATTCATCTTTTCAAATAAGCAGCTTGCCTTGGGCAGGGATGGTTTAATAGACAGAGGGTGTTTTCTTATGTAAATAATGTGATAACATGTGCAACCCACAGCCAAACATGTAATATATAATTTACTGGCATACTTTGTGCACACTTCAGCCTATACCCTGATAGAACTGCAAATTTAGAAATTCAGTTCAGTAGCTGAAGCTTGCCAATATGTCCAATTGAATAAAAAGGGCCAAACAAACCAAATTATCCCACTCTTCATAGCCAGGTTAGAAACTGATCCATTAATGACAACATTTGTCATTTCATATGACAAACAACTAACTGTTTTGTTTAGTTTTGGGTATCTGGCTTGACAGCTCACAAGCAGAAGTGGACACTGGCCAACAATAGTTAAAAAGGGATTTCTTTATCAGGAAGTCACTGAGGATCACTATAAAGCAACATAGCAGAGCTTCTCAAGTAAACATTGCAGTCCAATTTTAACTTTGAACAAAATGCCTGAATCACAGATTTTAAAGAGAAGGATGGGGGGCAATAGCTTCATAACAATTCTCCTACTTAAAAACCATATTCAGTATTCACGTTAAGATTCAGTTGTAGAAGGTCACATCAGAACAGTCGGAAACTACCAACATGAAATTGGTTACAATATCTAATTCACTGTTACATAAAATGCATTTACGGTATAATAGCTAAGGAATGCATGTCATTTAAAGAGGCCTCCTACAGCAATTACTGAGACTAAACATATGCAGTATAATAGGTCTCAAATCCATTGCATTTACTTGGAGTGCAAGAGCTTCTTTTGTCCATCGAGAGCCCCTGGTTTAGCAAGAAAGTCAGACTGTCACCTTAGTATATCAAATTAAATCAGAAATGCCAATCAGAAGAAGTATTCCTTTTGATTTTCGTTGACTGTACTTTGCATGCTGAGCTCACATTTCAGGGCAGTCTCAGCACTGTCCTCATTTTCTGATCCTTTTGCCTCATTTTTTTTATATATGCTTTTCTTTTTATAAATGCGTACAGCTATGGCAGTGATGCAAAGCAGAATGAATATTGCAACTGCTATCACACCTAGAGAGGAAAGGAGAGGGAAAAAAACAGATCAGATATGCTAGACAAATAATAGATGAGATTCATAGCTCAGTTTCAAGCAGCCTATGCTGTAGCACTCTTGTGGTGAAACCCCAGCAGGGGAAATGGAAGTACAACCACAATCTTCCTGAAACCCCCACTGAAACTAGAACTTCAGAGCAAATTGATACAGCCCACAAATGAACAGTCTTGGCCAGGAAATGCAGGGGGTGAGGAGCATTGAGAAGATGTGCTGATTCAATACTTCTTCTAAGGAGAGCAACCAGAGTTTAAAGCTTCCCATCCCATACAATGGTGTCAGTAGCAATTTTTGCCTTCACCTCTTAGAAGCAAATCTGCATTCACATGCAGCATTCTTTGGAGGCACAAGTTGGAGTGGGGAGCTGTTAACTGCCCTAACCTATGCCCCTACTCTGAAACAAGCCCTAGATCTAAACTGTATCATTACAGTCCATTATTAGATGTTTGTCATAATAATTAAGACATGCTTGAAAGGGATATTGACCATGGGTCCTTTTGGCCCCATGTGAAAAAAAGTGTGGGGTTTCTTTCCTTCTTATAATTAGGATTGTGTCACAGTGTCTAAGGGGTAAGGTGTGTGCAAGCCTCGTCCCTGAACGAACAGGGGCAATTGTGGCTTCATGGATAGCACCGGCTATACCACTTCTTCAGATGGCTTGGATTTAGTCTTCCCATACAAGACAACACCATCCCCACACTACTCATCAGAACAACAAAAAAATCCAATAGTCCAATGCCTATTGAATGGAGGGAAAAGAAAGGGTGAAAAAAATATCTTTGTACACTTATAATGTGGTGAAGCACTCACCATGGTGACAATCGTCATAGAAGAGACTAAATAGATTGGGCTGATAGACTTAGAGCTGCTATTATTGAAGAGTTACAGTACTGTTCCTGTAACAGGATAGGGCAAGAAAGAGAGCAATGCATTCATTTCCATATCAACCAAAAAGTGTAAGTGAAAACAAGGTATCTGTTTTCAAATAAAAACAAAGATTTGGCCATTTCTCATCATTTCTAAATTCTACCATCTTGAAAATGCTTCATTTTCTATTAAGCAACAAGGTCTTTATTGTGTGGTTTTGGTCTCTATACAGAAGTCTCACTGACTTGAGTGTAGATTGACTTCATGATCTGGCCTTTATTAAGATATACCAGAATGTACATTTCTTTGTTTTACTATAACAGCATATATAGACTCTATTGCTTTAGAAAATTGTGCACAGATAAGCCCTCAGAGTTAAGGTGGCATTAAGTACAATCACTTATCTGTTGATGCAATTATACCTATACAAGGATGTTCACATTGGTACTGCTGATTTCTTTTAACAGGAGTGATATAGTTAAAGTACAAAAACTGTGTATCCACTAATACTCTATGAATTATTGATTTTATGGTATTCTGGCACTGTTTTAATTTCAGCAAATTGAAACATCAAAAATTGGTATCATACTAAACATTTTGTTTGATACGAAACTAAATGTCTCATTTTTATTTTGGTGTGTACTTTTCTTCTTCAATTAAAAAAATCAAAGGTAATTTCAAAACAAAAATTGTTTTGAACTGAAACATCAAAATATTCTGTTTTGAAAATGAAACATTTCAATCCTTTTTAGATTATTGTTTTAGCAGTTTTTTAAACAAAAATAATTTGCCAAAATCAAAGAAATTTGTGAGTCAACTGAAATCTGTATTTTTCCCCAAGGAAGAATTTTGGGTTGATAAATTTTATTCATCAGCAGTATACACTACTCTTAATATGTTTAATAGCAGTTACCAGAGAGTTTTATATTTAAAATAATGTCTCAGTGTCTCTTATAGTTCAGAAACAATTACGGTTTTTGTACACTTAACACAACCCCCGCAAAATTATCTAACACACAAATTAAGTATCTTTTCTACATGTAATTTGCTACAGAGATAGACACATGTGAAAATCCAGTATCAGGAATAAAGTATGAAATCCTGACATTGAAGTTTATGGTAAAACTCACAAAGAACACTTCAATAGAACACCCCAAAAGATTAATGTATTTTAACAAATTTTTTTGTTCATATACTTGTTTTTCATTATGGCTGAATACACAGTAAATGCACAAAGGGCTTTTAAGACTTGCAGATGCCTAAAGCTTGCTGATGTTCTTAGGCATCACTTAGTTATTTGTTGAGGTGCTTATTCTGAAGTTGTTTTCTATTTATGAGAATGGAAGTAAGTAAAAGGAGGCAAAACTGCCAAATTTGCAGCCTAAAATTATGAAGCATTAAAAGCCCAAGATATATTTGGCACAAACAATTAGGATCTTAGAACTTTTACATAAATTGTGGAAGAAATATTTGTGTGTGCAAGAGTATCTATGTTTTGCTCTCATTTTCCTGCACAGCACCCCACATCGCTTTACTGATCAATCGTGTTTAGGAGGAGGATAATCCATATCATATCCTATACTTAGAAAAGTGGGAGCAAATCAAGCACCAGCCAGCTTGCATATAGACATCTCAGACACATCACTCATACTTGTGTTGAGTCTGGGGGCTGCTGTCGATGCTTGCACTCCATAAGACTGATTTTCCATTATCTTATACCTTATGTGGTCATTCACATTGATGCAAAGTGAGTATGGTACCATTCTGATTTGATAGCAATTAGCATTCCCTTTGTTCAAAGATAAATAACTAAACAAGATGTAAGGTAGTGGAGAATCAGGCCCAAGACTAGGAAACATCAGCATCCAGCGGGTGGCACAGCAGTCATCAGATGAACAACTTTAGGCTGTATAGCTATTATTACTGGAGATGATGCATCAGATGTGAAGAATCCAATTTGATTTTCAGAAGCCAAAATGAGTTTGCAGTGCTGACAATAAGGAAAAAACACATTTTATTTGTAAACTGAGCACATTTGATTTAGAAATTGTTGAGTGACAGACAACCACAAATCCTAGAATGACATGTTTAATATTACTTATCAGAGTGGAACAATACTTTAATATGTGATAAAATTGCAGTGTTTTTAGATTCATGAACATCCTCCTTTCTTCCTTCTCTATAACAGTAGGCTTGAGATTCAAACTATGGTATTTTTTCCCACCTTTTTCTAACACCTTTAGTGTGTGCAACCAAGGATTCCTGTGGAGAGCTAAGTAACTGATTTTAAAAATCAAATAGATGTTTGTTTGTGTTTAAGTTTCAGGTGAGTTAACAATTACAGATCTTTCACAGCAGGTGGCCTGTTTCTGCATAGGCCAAACTCCTTGCAATCTTCAATACCAGTCTTCTTGAGAAAACTGGTACCAGGATCAGACAAACAGTGTAAAAAATAGAAGGGGCATGTCTCTACTTCAGAGCCTGATGCAAAGTCAATTTAAGTCAACAGAATGCCTTTGACTGGGTCTATGCTCAGAATCTCCCATCACCTGCTCAGAGTGAATGGATTATAGAGAACAGAGTAGATAAACTTACATATTCACAGTCCAGTTACTGTGCTGTTAAGAACTGCACTGTGATTATCTAAATATCTGCACTTCAATTGGCAGAGTATTAGAGTACCATATCATTATTGATAAAATTACAAAATCTAGGCAAACCAGACACTCAGAACCTAAGGAGCTGCATAACTTGAAAAATATTCTGACTGGCTGTGACAATTCCATTTCTGTATAATAATAATCACTAATTTGTATTCACTAGAGTGAAAAATTAAACTGCACACCTAAGACTCCTCAAATGCCTAGATACCATGATGACTGACACCTAATAATTGTTCCCCTCCTTATTAGTCTGTCTAACAAATTAACCTAGGATATGTGTTTGATTTAGAAGCACTTTTGTTTAGGGTGGCACTTTGGATTGCTAGAGGGGTCATTGTGTGAGAGAGTTATCAGCTCTTTTTTGTCCGCATCAATCATTCCTTGCAGGGCTGAGCCCATAAGTAGAATTTTTCTTCAAATAAATGTTACTTAGTGATATTAAAATAATTGAAATCCCTATTTACAGAGAAATTGTGTGTGAAATTCACAGCACAATAGAACAATTCAAGTTTCTTAAGCACGACTTTCTTATGCCATAGGGTTCTACCTGAGGCTGTACATGCCCACACACTTCTCACTTCCCACAAAAAGGGAAAATAATGTTTGGTGATGGAGTGAGCCACAGATGAGCGAGGAGTGGGGGTTATGGAATTCACTTTAACATGAACCCAGTGGCCCCCTTCACTAGTGTGGCAGCCCTATAGCCTGGAATAGTAGTCATGGAGGGTCTCTGTACTAGAATCTCATATTCCATCCCTGTGTTAAAAGTTTGATTTCACCTCTATGAGAAGAAGACATAATAGTTTGGCTATATTTTGGCAAATGAATGACTAAATAACAGAATACAGGAAAGTTATATGGCCATTTCAAATAGGTGATACATATAACATGCTATATACAATGTAAATCTAATTAAGACTGATAGTACCAATTTAATTTAAGGGTGAAAATTTTATAGATAATGTCTTTTTCTCCCCACATTTTCTTCCTTAAAATGTCACTACTGAGCAGAGTTAAGGTTGTTTGGGTTCCTTAACTATGCATTTGCATGTCTTAACATATTTTGAATTTATTTTAAATTAATCCTTACCTTTGGATTTCCTAGGTTTATAATGACTGTTCTGGAAATAACTGCCAGAAGATTTTTTGCCCTTAAATTAAATTGTTTTTCACAATTGTTTTTCACCCTTAAATTAAATTGGTACTATCAGTCTTAATTAGATTTACATTGTATATAGCATGTTATATGTATCACCATAGCAGCCCTGCAAGCCCCTCTCCAGTTTCCCACTACCCCCTATCTCTCTCTTCTCCAGCACCATGCTGCGTTGCCCTTTAGAGCTGCTGTGTAGGCATTTATAGCCTGCTGCATGGCCACGCAGTGGCGAGGAAACTGGAGCCACACTGAGGGCACTGCAGAGTCAAATACTGGGCTAGAGGATGCCATCCTTTCAGTTGTTTTGTAGATGACTACAGGTTGTAGTTCTGGTTCAACATTTTAGTACTAAATTCTTTATTGTCAATGGGAAGGTTTAGTAGTTGTATTCCACTAAATTTTGTCCTTTGTCTATTCAGACTCTTAAGGCCCTTACAAAAGAAACATGTTCAGAATTTAACCAGAGAAGACAAGAATGGGCTCTTTTTTCTGTACAAGTGACTAACTGAAATTGAATCACTGAATGACACAACAGAAGAACAATTTTCAGAGCCAAAGAGAAATTCCTTCATCTCTCTTCTTCCAAGGGGGGGCGGGAATACCATCAGAAAATTCTTACAGGATAGTCCCACAGGATAACTATTCAAGGAAAAATCAAGGAATGTCACTGGCATATATTTGTTTCAGTTTCATTTGTGGATACTGAAATTCTACTAAAACAATGAGGACTCTTGGGGCATCTTAGGGTACGTCTACACTGAAGAGGAAGATCGAAGCTGCCACTGTCGATTTTCCAAGGTTTGAATTAGTGGTCGAGTTAAGACAGCTAATTGAAACCAAGAGGGGTGCTCCTGTCGATGCTGATAACCCTCATTTCATAAGGAATAAGAAAAGCTGAAGGGGCAGTGTTCTTCATTCGACTTCCTGCAGTGTTAACAGCATCAGTGTAAACACAATTAATGTAGCTGAAGTTGCATATCTTAATTTGACTTTGTCCCACACTGTAGACATACCCTTAAAGACTAACATTTATTTGGGCATAATCTTTTGAGGGTAGAAACCACTTTGTCAGGTGCATGGAGGCAATGAAATTCAATTGAGAGTTTTGTCTCCAAACTCACATTATCAGACTTGCTTGACTTCTCTGCAGTTTTATTTTTCTGAAAATAAAAAACTGGTAGGCTTCCTAGAGGCTCATTTCAAAAGCTCCGAGAAACTTGGATTTCCTGACATCAAATCCATAATACTCAATTTCAAGGTTTTCTATTGATAATATATTGCACTCCTTGAACAAAATAAAATGAGACTTACACAAAATAAGTGTCATATTTCATTTTGAAGTGATTAAATTGTGTATGATTCTCCCATTGCAGAATCTTTAATAAAAAAGGATTGTCTAAAATAGTGCTTAAACAAGAACTAAATGTGATCTTCCTGAAAAAGTGGTTAGAGATCACAGAAATAGTAAGGAGAAGAAGGAAAAATAATACTCTGACCAATACTAACTATATTTTTAACACCTGCATGTAGATTTTATTTTCCAACTTTTCTGAAACTGTAAATCAGTGCAAATGGCTCTCGGTCCCTGAGCATGTTGCCTTTTGAATGTATAACCAAAATGAAACCTGCCTTAGGATATGATGGGCATTCAAGCCATGCAAATTCCCCATTTTCTCAATCATAAAGGCAAGGCAAAAGCTGTGCTGCTGCTATCTATTTAACAAAGGGCTTCCTCACTTTGAACATGCTCCACTGGCAAAAGTGAATCATTGAAATAGCCAAAAAGCTATAAAAATGCTCTTTCCTTGAAAATATGCTGTACTCCCTAAGGTATCTAGCTAGTTATTTATATCATAGATACTTGAATTAAGCAGCTTAGAAAACTGTTCTTAAAATGCTTTGCATCAATAGAGTATGCCAATATTTATATATATACTGTTACTACATAAGCTAACTTAATAAGTGGACAAGAGTTATTGGTACTCAGACATCATTTTGACGCTTTCACTCTGTGCCTAACTCTTTGTAGTAAAACAGAGCTTCTTTCCTCTTTGATTTTGTTTTCCTTGGGTACCCAAAGGTTCCTCTGACTTCACTTTAGCATTGAAAGATTCAAAATTAATTTAAAAAAATGATTCCAGTGAAACTCTTATAGACCCTATTACCTCCGATAATTGCAGAGTCACTTCGGATTGCATTAGTTAAGGGCTCACCCTCATCTATTGGTCCAGAATGATCTGCAGCAGGAAAAAAAAGGGGGTGAAATGACAGACAAATAGAAAGGAAGGTTCTCCCGATATTCATATATAGTTAAGGTTCACACCCAATATGGAACTATGAAGTTAGCATGGGTCTACATGGTTCTAAAGGTCAGTGATGTAAATCACACTGTGAGAAAGTAAACAGGAAAGTGAAAACATTCAAAGGAAACAAAAGAAGCTAGAAAAATGGAGAGAACAAACTGAACAGAGCACATTTTCAACCTACCCGTCTTGTACCCCAGTGTAAAAAAGACAGTAACAAATGAAGTTCTGAGAACTCTTCTTGTGGTTTAGTGGGTAAGCCAAGAGATAACCATATGCTACCTGCAAATGAATGGGTTGTTTCACTTGATGTTGAGTCAGGTCCAGTTAAAGTACCACAGTTGGATTCAGTGAAGCGTCCTTTTACAATGACTGGTGCTGAGCTGGTATGATGCAATGCAGCTTTCAAAGGAGCAAAGTGGTTGAACTGCACTGACGAGAGGCATCCAGTAAACCCCTGAGAGTTTGCCTTCATAGTTTCCTGGTCTACATCATTAATTTCTGTCAATCAAAAGAAAAAGAATAATCATAGTACAAATGTACTAAATAAAGTGAAAGAAGAAGAATTGAATAATTAAGCTGACTTCCTCTGACTAGATTTATGCTACAGCAACTTATGTAGATTTGCTGAATTCCTTTCTTGTCTGTTCTTAATGAAAAGACAGCCAAGTATATTCAACATTTTTTAAATGGATGACAGGTGCTAGTCTCCTGAAGGACATGCAGGCAACTCACTAAAGTAAAAAGAACTGAAGAGTCCTATTGTAAGCTGCAAAGCAAAAAGATTCAAATTAACTAAAATATTTAAATTAAAAGGTACCTTTCTTTCATTCTGCAAACAGATAAAGTATATTCATGAAAAATACATATTAAACAAGGTGCGCTCTCATAAATATGTACATTATTGGAATATATTATTTCTACAGATTCACTACTTCTTTCTATCATGAGCATGTCTGTCAAACAAAAAAACATATGCAGATCTCAGATACTGGAAACACACACAGATCTCTTGCTTGTGAAAGGCTAAAAATGAATCTCTCTCATGGCTACCTCAATGAAACCTGTCTAATCTAGTGTGCCTATTAAACATTATACCTTTCCTGATTTACTAAAGGAAAACATACCTTAACATTCTGTTGGGTTAACTTTATAAAAGTATGTGCCCTTTGTTTACTAATCACCTAGCTTTCTGCTCTGGAATATGGATGGGATGTGAAAGGTCATACGCCCACTAAGGCTACGTCTACACTACGAGTTTTCTTGGAAATAATATGCTAATGAGGGACTCATTTGCATGAGTCACAATCTCATTTGCATATTTTCTGCTGATCCGTTTTTGTGCTAGGGTTTTTTGCGCAAAAACAAGCAGTGTGGATGTTTTCTTTTTGTGCAAAAATCCCTTTTCCCACCAGATCCTTATGCCCCCAAAAAGGAGGTATACTGATCTTGCAGAAAAAGGGTTTTTTGCCCAAAAAGAAAATGTCCACACTGCTTGTTTTTGCGCAAAAACCCCTACCGCAAATATGGATTGGCAGAAAATATGCAAATGAGATTGCGACTCATGCAAATGAGTCCCTCATTAGCATATTTTTTGCCGAGAAAACTTGTAGTGTAGACATAGCCTTACATGGGTGAATTTGCCTCTGCTATGTGCTCTTTAATAGGTTGGGGAATATAGGCGAGGATAATCATCAGACCTGTGTGAAAGTATCCTTACCAATGTATTAGAACAGATTAAGGGAAGAATCCTATAGAGATGCCCTTTAAGTTAGAGAGGGAACAAAGATTGTCCCTAGATGCAGATGAAGCAGAAACCCTTTGCCTAGCTGTGACTATGATGGAAAAACTATGAGTAGGATAGAAAACCTGGCATATTTTGCCATTATAATTCATTTGATGTTAGGCAGCCAATGTGCTTTTTCTGAATAAAAAACAGTTTGGGGTATTTAATAATCCTTGTGTATAAAGTCCACTCGCTCTCCTAAATGAAATAACATATCTGAAGTCTAGAATTTCTTGATCCTTTGTAGTAATGGCATGTTTTTGAAAATAATGTGGTGGTGGTGGTGGTGGTGGGGTGGTACACTGTAGCTCTGCACTTTTAACCTAAGTGTTTTTATGGCAATATTTCAGCTCATTTGCTGAGTGTATTTTGAGATGATTCACAAAATAAAGATAGAATTATCCCACCTACACTACCTCCTTCTAAAAAAAGGGCTTGTTTTGAATTCTGCCTCATTTATCAGTCCTCAATGGAGTGCTGAAGGTTAGTAGACACACAAATCTTAAGAGAGCACTTTAAAAAAAGTAACTGGTACAATCAAGAGACTTTTTTGACCTCTCTCCTGGAAATTTCCAAGTAGGATGATGATAATCAAGCTTTCACAGGTTTCAAATCCCTGTCAAGTGTAATTTTACATTGAATTATTTTATTTGCTTGACTTTTCACAGTCTGTCTAGACTTTCATGACTGTCACATAGCAGAAGTTCTTATCTATCTAACAGGAACACTGTATTCATTTTTGACATTCAGAGGTAATTTTAATGAGGGTACAAAAGGTGCATTAAAAGTATAAAATTTGCATTTGAACATAGTTTATGGGTATAATGGCTGTACACACATTTTTGTTGACACATCTACTATACCCTCATATGAAAGTGTGGTCTAAACAGCACTGATACACTACCACGAGTAGATGTGTTTCCATTGACTTGAGGGGAGTTATGCCTACAGGGGGTAAATCTGACTGCATGTCTAACATCAATATTTTCACTTATGCTCTGCAGTTTTCAGAACATAAAAAATAGTATAGAATAACTGACAAAAGGGTCTGGTGAAATAATCTAAAATACAAGATTGTAGTGCTACTAAACATTGCAAAGTGGGTGGAATGTACTGGCCAATCGGTCTTCTGGAACAGAAGTATTAGAAAGGTTAAATATATTTGCATTATTTATTAATGATAAGTAGTAGCTGTGAGGATGCTGAATTTAATGTTCTTTCATTGCATAATCACTTTTCTTGGCCTAGAATTTCTTCAATACAGTTCCAGGAGTACTATAACAATCCCAGAGCCCTCTTCCTTATCTTGTTACAAGAACAGACCATGTTTACTTCTGACAAAAATTATCAGCAAGGAAAGAAGATGATAAACAGGAAACAATATGATCTCTCATGAAAGTTCTCACTGCTTTTGTTAACAATCTAAATGCCAAAGCCAAAGAAGCAAGGAGAGTAACAAATGGTTTCATGGTTTTATTTCAAAAGTTGTCACTTCCACACACATTGCAAGTACTAGAAATAACAGTATTAAAAGAAAACATAGAAGGAAAATAGTCTGCAACAGGACAATTTTCCTTAAAATGACACATTGTGGCTAAAATCCTGAATACAGCTTAAAAATATTAGTGTTATATCTGGTACTGAAGGTTTATAGAAACTTTTTCCCTTTCTTGAGTATCCTGTATTGTTCATTAGATGCATGCGTGCCTAGACTAGCTTCACTGACTACAATGAATAAAAAAATCTGGTGAAATATAAGAGTTTAAATTATGTCTCATATGAACTCTTTGGATGACACCGATAGGTAAATTAAGGTAGCTAGAAGACTCAGTACATGTTTTAGCAGTGACTCAGAGATGCACAGTAAAATTGGGTACTACGTACTCACTGCAGAGACACACTGAATTCCAATTATCTGAAAATTGCAAAAATTTTGCTGTGACAGGACTTTTTAAAGCAGCCTTTAAATGTCATTCTTCTGTGGGTTTTAAATAGCAATTCAGGGTTAGTAACAAGGGTACCTTCCCCCCCCCCAAGTTTCCTGCCATACCAGGACATTGTCTCCTGGCCCCCCCCCCCATTAGCCAGGAGAGAGAGGAACTTAGGTAGCTTGCTTTGCTTGCTTCTCTCCCTCAGAGGAGAGAGGAATGCATGCTCATCAAGCAGAACAAAAGGCTCAGCCCATGGAAAGTCCTGCTTAGCTCCTGGCTGAAATTAGAAGCAACAGGTTTAGAATCAGAGCTCCTGAGATACTTATGCCAAACTCCTGATTGGCAAGAATGGAACTGTAGCAGCAAATGGGGAGAAAAAGTGACAGCAACAGTCAGACTGTTTATTTGCCTCCCTTGTCTTACTCTATTCCCTTCTCCAGCCCACCAAAAGCTACCTATGCTGCTATTCCTCTCCTCCCTCCCCTCTCAATCACACTGCTTGAAAAGATAGTTCACAGCCTCCCACCTCTCATTCTTTACTCTACCACTAGGAATGCAGAAGTGTATCTGGAAGAGACAATAGCAGGGTTGGGAGCTTCTGCTGCCGTTCCCCTGTGGTGGGGAAGTAAACTGTGCTTAGGTCAGAAGGTGATTGCAGCAGATTCTATCATGATCTTCTCTCAACTTCACAACTGGATATGTTATAAGGGCTGGGATGAGCAAGCTCCTTGTGGGGATAGGGAGAAGAGCTACAGGCCATACACACTGAGATTAGCCCAGCTTTGGATCAGTGCTTTGCTGCAAGACCTAAACAATGACCACCTGTGATCTTTCCCCGTTGACAAGAAACAAACATGAGGTGACACACACAATCATTGCTTACATTACACTTAAAATTTTCCCAACTCTCTATTCTTCCATTTAATCCCACTTGTCTGTGGGAGGGAGTCTTTCCCTTGACTACAATGGGGTTTGGGTCAGGATCATATAGATTGTTACCCACAAATGCTGTTCCCTCAGCAGGGATGCAGTTGCAGTTTTCAGTTATAGGACTTTTTCCCAGAACACTTTTTGAGGAGCTGCTGGGTCTTTACATGTCCAGATACAAACAGATTCTTCCCTAAGTAGCCAGCCATTTTACAACTCTGTGTCTGCTGTGCTGTATGTCCTTCTCTTCCATCTGATAAATAATCTTAGCTTTACTTATTCTTTAATATTTCAGAAGGTGGCAGGGTCTCACAAATTTGAGGGTCTTCAGTGAATTTCATCAAAGTGATCTTGACTTTCTCAAATCTTTGCAGCAACACACAAGGAAACTCCTTCAAATCCTTTGTATTTGTATAAAACATTCAGCGCACATAAACCTAAGCCAAGATTTGACTGACAAAATTTGTTATAGGTCTATGCCACTAAGATCCACTAATTAATTATACTCTAGATAGTGGTTCTTTTTAAAAGGTATAGACCAATTAGGTAATACGAAAAATTGTTTAAATAAATAGATTGGGCTACTTTTGGACCACTGTTTTTGTTTAAGTGTCTGCGGTCTATTGCTTCAGTAGAAATCTGGCAACTATTTTTGTTGAGTGTTTTGTATTGTGGTTTTTAAATCATTTATTTACTTTATATGTTTCTTGAAGAAATTAACTATTTCATTTTGCTTTTCACAATTTAGACCGTAACACATTTTTTACAGAATAATAGCAAGCAGATTCTAAACAGATTTTATTTATCTCTACTAAAAAAAGCATACAGGGTATCAAACTTACTTTTTTCTGATAGCTGTGTTAAGGCTCCAGAACTGACTCCTCAAGATTTGGTTGTTCTAAATTTACAAATAAGCTTAAAATATGGCTTTAATTGGTGTTCATTTTTTTCTTTATATATGAATTAGGAACAGTGTCCCTGTCAGCTAATTTCTAAGTTATTACCTACAAAAAAACCCAGGAGTTTTCAGGTTCCTAAGTAGGCCCTGGAATGGAAACATGGTTAAAGTGTCTCCCCCTTCAATCCCTGCTTTCCCCTAAAAAAATCTGAAATAGCACTCCTTGCTGGAAACAGAAGTAAGCTTTTTTTAAGCAGCTACTGATTAACAGCCATTTCAATGCAGGTTTTGCATGGGTATATACAGGGGTGAAAGTAACTTAACATTTCTTACAGGTACTATCCTATCACAACCCAGCCCCCCTTGGGGATGCCTCAGGGCAGGGGGTTGTGTTGTGTAGGGGTACAGTAGTTAGGGCAGAGGGCTGGGAATATGGGACATGCAGGAGTTGAGATGTTTGAGGGGCTCCAAGCAAGGGGTTGGGTTGTGGGGGACGAGGGTGCAGGAGGCAGAGCAGCGTTTGGGGGTGGGGGAAGTGTAGGGAAAGCCTAGGGCTGAGTTAACTTACCTAGCTGGGACCAGGCCTCTGAAGGTAAGCAGGTCCAGATTGGGGCTGCCACAGCTAGGGAAACTGGGCTAGGATTGCCACATTGCCTCCTATCCCTTCTGTGGCAGGAGCAGGGCTGGGGCCAGGTGGTGGTTGCTGTGGCTGGGGGGGCAGGGATTGCTGCCAACTCCTGACATGGCCAGAAAGGGGCTGGACCATGGGGCCTGCCCCCGGAATAGGGCCTAGGGACAGGCCCCTGCGGCCAGATCAGGACCAGGGCCGGACCAGGACCATATTGGCTGGGGCCAGACTGTGGCTGGGGCTGAATGGGAACCAGGCCATGATTGGCATTGCTGGATGGAGGCCATTTCCTACCCCACCCCACCTCAGCAGGAGCAGGACCGATACCAGGCAGCTATAACAGGAGCAGGGCTGCCACCAGCCCCGATGGGGGCCAGACTGTGGGGCCTTTTACAGGATTAGGTTTGGCCATGGTCACCAAAAGTTTTCCCAGACTGTCACTTGGACAAAAATCACTCTTCTGATTAGTATCCCCTTGGCTCCCCTTCTCTATAACATCAAACATAAGCTACTGGTTTTCACTTTCAAGGACTTTCATGGATCTAGTCCCATTCTATTTATTTTCTCCCATTTAGAATTAAAAGGTCAACCCCAACATATGATTGGTCCATGGTGCTTGCTTCCATCGTCCACTTATTTAATTATCTAACAAGTACCATCGTGCTTTCTCATTGCTGAAGGGAAGTGAGAGGTATGCAGGGCACCTCTTACAGCTGATAGTGCAGCACAAGGGGTGTCAGGATCCCACGCCAAGAGCCATTCAACTGGGACCTGTAAGATGTGAATGCTCTATTGGGCACTGCTCCTCCCATCTCATTTGATGGGCTAGGCAGCAGCTATAGAAAGGAACCTGGGGAAAAGGATTAAAGGAATGGTTCACAGAAATAAAAAGACATGAGGTTTTGCTGATCATAGAATCATAGAACCATAGAGCTGAAAGAGACCTCAGGAGGTCATCAAGTCCAGCCCCCTGCTCTAGGCAGGACCAATCCCAATTAGATCAACCCAGTCAGGGCTTTGTCAAGCTGAGACTTAAATACCTCTAGGGATGGAGACTCCACTACTTCCCTAGGTAACCCATTCCAGTGTTTCACCACTCTCCTAGGGAAATAGTTTTTCTTAATATCCAACCTGGACCTCTCCCACCACAACTTAAGACCATTGCTCCTTGTTCTGTCATCCGTCACTACTGAGAACAGCCTTTCTCCATCCTCTTTGGAACCTCCCTTCAGGAAGTTGAAGGCTGCTATCAAATCCCCCCTCACTCTTCGCTTCTGCAGACTAAACAGACCCAACTGCCTCAGCCTCTCCTCATAGGTCATATGCTCCAGCCCCCTAATCATTTTGGTTGCCCTTCGCTGGACCCTCTCCAATGCGTCCACATCCTGATGGACCTTGGGGGGAAAGGATAAGCGTCTTAACCATCTTAGCGGCACTCCTCCAGCTGGGTGACTTCCCATATCCCAGCAGGAGGAGTGCTGTTAAGATGACTGACTCCTACCACTTTCCAGTCCAAATAGTCAATGCCTGTTTCTACATTCTCAATGAAACCAATTTAGAGCCAATGTAAGTTTGATTAGAATCAGACCCATTTGACCTGGAAGAAAGCCTGTTTCTGCTCTCGGGGTCCATGCTCTTTCAATGTAGCCAAATGGACTTGTAATTCCTTAAAGTACCCTTGTCAGGGCTGTTCCCAACTCTGGCACTCCGAGTGTAGAAGATAGGAGCCTGCAAGAAACCTTAAATACCTTGCCTCTATGGGCTCTGTTTACAAAAACTTCCCAGAGTCACAGATGCACTGACTGGCTCTGAGAAAAACAAAAGCTGCCACCATCAACTGATTTAAACCCTAAAAAAAACGAAAACCAAAACAAAACAGGGAGGAACACTTGAATTCCTTTCCTGGGGTACCTCAACTCTTTTACCACAAAAGAGCTTGAAAAAACAAAGAGAAAATAAACTGCAGACTCTGGTAGCTGACCTCTTTGTCTGAGGCGCGCGCGCACGCACGCACGCACGCACGCACGCACGCACACACACACACACACACACATACACACACCCCTCTTTCTTTCCAGGACACAAGAATCAAATCATCACCTTAAAAAAGGGTTATTTTATTAACAAGGCAAATAGATATAATTGATAAAGCATACATGGTTGGTAGGTGTTACACAGCAACTGAGTAAAACTAATTCAAACCCAGAGAACATCTCTGGGTATGTTCTTAAACAGTGAATGGGGGAGGGAAGGCATAGATTCACATAGAGAAGTTTAACCAAACAACCAAAACAAAGAAAACTAATCTGATTGCAACTAACTACACTTTTCCCCTTTACTCACGATCCATGCTAATGTATACTTCAAGGCCCAGTTCACTCCCATGTCCAATGTTTCTTATAGGCATGGTAATTCCGATTACTGCATCTGCTCCCTCTAGCCCTTAACTTAGAAGACACAAAGTAAGAGCAGGTATCTATATCCAATTCAAATGTCAGCACTGTATCCCATTGGTTCTTCGGGCCCCCTGCAAACACCCTTGCTAGCAACCTGAGTTTAACCCTTTAGTTATTGAGTGCTGGCCAGCACTCCTCCTATCCATCACAAATCTGTGACCCAATTGCTTTGTGCTGCTCCAGTGATGCAAAGCAACTTGGAAATGGAGCAATTCCCCATCTCTGATCCTGCACCAAATGCAGGTAGGCTGAACTAGAGAATCTGCCCCTTAATTTCTAAATTTGATCAAAATAGATTGGTTACTTCTCCTGGATGTTTTTTACTTATAGAATTTACTTTCCCCTAAATCCCAGGCTTTAACATCAAACTGATATTTGCAAATAAATTATCAACTCCTGTACATGAGGTTTTGTAATGAAAAAGCTGTCAAATCATTAATTTCTGTATCTGAATGGTGGCACTATGATACTATAATTACTTTGCAATTGAAGTGCATGTTCGGCACTGGGAAATTACTACTTTTCAAAAACTTAATAAGAAATTATTCAGATCCGATAATTATTTGTCCTGTTGCTGTTTTTAAAGTAGAGTCAATTTCCTGCCTTTTTTTTAGTTCTTACTGTGTTTTTCTGCTAATGCTGCCTTCTATGTAGATGACACTTTCAGAGCGTTCATGCCCCTTTTGTTTCCATTGCTTTTATGGAAAGAAATATTGGTAAGAATTAGAATTTCTAAGTGGCAAGGCCAAATTTTAAATTCACACCCAGGACTATTCATGCAGGAAGCACATGCACAGTCACCCAAACAGGAAACAGAATACCATTTGCTGTCTTGACTAATTACAACTAATTAATGTTTTAGCTAGAGACTCGATCAATAATTTGGGTTAAAAAGCCCTAAAAACATTTTCAAAATATCATTAAATAATAATAAAATTACTTGCAGTACAGGTTGAACCAGCATTCTTGAAGGGTATGTCTACACTGCATTCCACTTTCAAGCGAGGAATACAAATGCAGACAAACGAAATTGCAAATGAAGCGCGGATTTGAATTTCCCGCGCTTCATTTGCATAATCGTGGCCGGCCGCTTTTCCGAAATACCCTATTTCGAGATAAAAAATGCTGTTTAGATGCGATTATTTCGAGAAAAAACCCTTCTTTCGAAATAACCCTTAAGCCTAAGGAGTGAGGGTTATTTCGAAAGATGGTTTTTTCTCGAAATAATCGTGTCTAAACAGCGTTTTTTATCTCAAAATAGGGTATTTCGGAAAAGCGGCCGGCCACAATTCTGCAAATGAAGCACGGGAAATTCAAATCCGCGCTTCATTTGCAATTTTGTTTGTCTGCATTTGCATTCCTCGCTTGAAAGAGGAATGCAGTGTAGACATACCCTGGTCTGGCAATATCTGTGGTCTGCCATGATTTTAATGAGCCGGATTTCCACTTATCATGAGGGTGGCCAAGTTTCCTATGGTCCCATAAAGTTTGTTTACAGCCACCAATCCTAGCTCTCAGTGCTCTGTGCTGTTATTTTGCTCTAATTTACCCCTAAATGTCTTCTATGAGCCAAGTAAGCAGTGGACGTGCTGGTAATGACCTCCTGTGGTTTGGCAAATTCTCTGGTTTGACACTAGTCAGGTCTTGAGGTTTTCAGACTAGAGAGGTTCAGCCTTCATTTGGTGACGAGAAGAATGCTAAATTCATTGGCTAAACTATATTCCATATTGGGAGTGATTCTCTGTGCTCTAGTGTTGATAAATTATATAGTCAATTGCTTGACCATGCTTTGTTGGTTATTTAATAATTAATTAATTAATTAATTAATATTAAATACATTCAAAAGGCCACAAACAATGTCACTCAGGTTTATTTCTCTAAGCTAATAATAATACAGTATAGTAATGCCTCGCTTAACATTGTAGTTATGTTCCTGAAAAATGCTACTTTAAGCAAAATGATTTTAAGCAAATCCAATTTCCCCATAAGATGTAATGTAAATAGTTGGGATTAGGTTCACAGGGAATGTCTCACTACTAAATGATGAACTAGCACTTGGCTGAGTCCTCAAGTGTTAACGTGTTGTTAATGTAGCCTCACACCCTCTAGAGCAGTGGTTACCAACCAGTAGATCGGGATCTACCGGTAGATCTTGGAGCCTCTGATAGGTGATCCTGACTCGTTTGGCCAGGAAGCTATCAAGCGCTGGCACTTCAGTTGCCCCTCCACCCTCTGTCATGCTGCTCTTGCCCTCTGCCTTGGAGCTGCCCCCTAGGAGTCTCCTGCTTGCTGTGCAGTGTGTGGAAGGGAGAAGGGGGGCACTGATGTCAGGGTGTCCCTCCTCCCCCCACTTCTGTACCCCATCTCCACACAGAGAGAAGGGGATGGAGGGAGCTTGGCGATGCAAATCTCTGCCACTCTCACACACTGCGTGTGTCTCTGACATTCTTGCACACACTGTCCTTCACTCATCTCCTGACCCAACACATAGGTGGGGGATTGTTGTTAAATCTTTTACAGCTTGCAAAGTGGGTTACTTTTGGTTTTTGACTGGTCTGTGTATTTCATAATTTTCCTTTCTCTCTTATGCTTAAATTTAATTCTTTGAGTAGTGAGTTCTAAAATAGCTAACCTGTTGTGGCTGGATTAATTATCCCTATGGTAATTGCTGCTCCTGGAAGTGACTGGCATGTCCCTGCAGCCCCTGAGAAAGGCAGAGCAGGGGGTTTCCACACACTGTCCTTGCCTGCCGACACCACTCCTGCAGCTCCTATTGATCAATAAAGGGGAGCCGTGGTCAATAGAAGCTGCAGGCTCAGTGCTTGTAGATGAGGGGCAGCACATGGTGAGATGGAGCCATTACTGTACATGCCAGCCGCTTTCAGGAGTGGTAAAGGGCCAGGGCAGGAGTAAGCCTGCCTTCACTCCACCACCTGGAAACAGTCTCATTTAAATGGTGCCCAGCCAGAGCCTGCTTCCTAACCCCTGTACCATCCCTGAACCTCCTTCTGCACCCAACCTCCTACCCAGTTGTGAGTCCCCCTGTACAAAAACACCTTGCCAGAGCTTACACCTTGAAACCCCTCCTGGATCCCAATCCCCCACCCTGGGCTAAGCCTGGAGCCCCTCCCACACTCCATACTCCTTGATCCAAAACCAGAGCCTGCATCCCAAACCTCTACCCCAGCCTGGCAAAAGCAAATGAGGTTTGGGGAGGAAGGGGGAAAGAGTGAGCAAGGTGAGGCCTCTGAGAAGGGGTGAAAGAGGGCAAGGTCTCAAAGAAGGGGCGGGAAGAAAACGGGGCAAGGTATTTGGGTTTGAGGTAGATCTTACATTGCACTTAAATTGAAAAAGTGATCTTGTGGTAAAAAAGGTTGGAGACCACTGCTTTAGAGACAGAAGGGAAGAAACATAATAGAGGCAGGGCAGGTGCTGCAAAAAAACTTCCCTGCAGAGTGATAGGCTTGATGGAGGGGGGCAAAGGGAGACTTCTTGAAATCCTTTGCACCTCTACTTCCCACCTCCCACTCCTGGCACACAGCAAGAAGGAAGCTCCCTGGAGCAGCTCCTAAGTAGGGAGCAGCAGGGCAGTGGGGGTAGGGAGAAGAGAGGTAGCTGAAGTGCAGTTGCACAACTAAATAGTTGTCACGGTACTTAGAAGGGGAGATGGTGGGGGGCTGCCAGCACATGCATAAGCCCCACAAGCACAAGCTCCTTTTCCAGAAAATCCTGTAAGTAGTAGAAAAGCAGGCAGCCAAATAATGTGATAAGGGAGCACTGCACAACTTTGAATGAGCACATGATCTAATAGCTAAGTAGAGTAACAATGAAACAAACGTTAACCAGGACAACGTTAAGTGAGGAGTTACTGTACAGGAAAAAAGTCTTCAGGACATTGTCCTGTGCAGTGATGTTACAGTCCCCTTACATAGAAAATTTGCTCCCAAAATTACACATTTCAGCTGTTATTACTTATACGTTGATTATACAAGTTATACATTCCCTTACCTATCTCTAAACAACCCTTCCGTTTGTCCCATTTCCCTAACTTGTGATGTTACTTCCCTGACTAGCATTCCGATAGTGGTCCATGAAGATACTTCAGTAGCTTGTGCTGAGACAAACAACAAACACATTTTGATTTTTAGATTTTTCCTAACTGCTTATGCTAAATCTTACTTTGGCTAATGCAAGTTGTTATGGGATACTTGACATAGCAGAACAGGAGTACCACAAATTTAGCTTACATAATTACTATATTATTTGTGCTTAGTGAAAATATGGTGTAGATAATAAACATGATGATGATATATGTGCTTGTCAACATATATTGGTCAACAATAGTTATCTCTATTAGTTGTAGTATGCTTTGATTAACAATCTTCTATACAAAATTATAAAATTACATAAGTGAAGTCAAATAACTCTGAATGAAGACATCCACCAATTACTATTGTGATTTATGTGGTTTTATGTAAGGATTAGTGAATAATCTATCTTTTTAAAAAATGTGACAGCAGCTACCTCAGGGTATGTCTACACTACAGCACTAATTCGAACTAACTTAATTCGAATTAGTTAATTCGAACTAAGCTAATTCGAACTAGTGCATCTAGACCTAAAAACTAATTCGAATTAGCGTTTTGCTAATTCGAACTAGCATGTCCACATTGAGTGGACCCTGAACTGAAGTTAAGGCTGGCCGGAACCAGGACTTAGAGTGTGGAGCTGCTGCCTGAGGCTAGCCGAGGGTTGTGCTTAAAGGGACCCAACCCCCACCCCGGACAGACAGTTCTCAGGGTTCCCCGCTTGCTTGTCTACCTCGATGAGGGACAGCAAAGCAGTCCTGTCTTGGAGTGCCCTGAGTGCCCACACTCGCTACATCACAGCACTCAGCCATCAGCCCGGCTGCACTTGCCGCAGGCTGCCATCCGGGGGGGTCAATCGGGGGGCTGTCAGGATCCAGGAGGCCCTGCAGGAGAGCTTCCACCCCGAGGAGCCCGCAGAGCCACCCCAGTCCTCCCCATTGGGGGCTCGTGCCCCATTCCTCCCTCACCTCCTTCCACTTACCCCTCCCTAGCCCCCCTTCCTGATGTAAAAAATAAAGGACACGTGTTCAAAAATAGAAACTCTCTTTATTGAACAAAACTGGGGGTGGAGGGGATTAACCTCTGGGGAGACTGGGAAAAGGAGGTGGGAGAGGGGAAGAGAGAGGGTGGGAGAGGGGAGGTGGAAACCTGGGAGGAGGGAGCTGGAAGGGGGAAGCCAGGGGAAGAAGGAGGAGGGGAAGTCTAAAACTATGGTACGCCGTATCTTCAGTGCTGTGTACAGATGTGGTCTCCTCACCTCAAAAAAGATATTTTGGCCATGGAAAGGGTTCAGAAAAGGGCAACTACAATGATTAGTGGTTTGGAACAGGTCCCATATGAAGAGAGGCTAAAGAGAGTGGGATTTTTCAGCTTAGAAAAGAGGAGACTGAGGGGGGATATGATAGAGGTCTATAAAAGCATGAGTGGTGTGGAGAGGGTGAATAAAGAAAAGTTCTTCATGAGTTCCCATAACAGAAGAACTAGAGGACACCAAATGAAATGAATGGGTAGCAGGCTTCAAACTAATAAAAGAAAGTTCTTCTTCACAAAGCAAATAGTCAACCTGTGGAACTCCTTGCCACAGGAGGCTATGAAGGCTAGAACTATAACAGAGTTTAAAGAGAAGTTAGATAAAGTCATGGAGGTTGGGTCCATGGAGTGCTATTAGCCAGGGAGTAGGAATGGTGTCCCTGGCCTCTGTTTGTGGAAGGCTGGAGATGGATGGCACGAGACAAATGGCTTGGTCATTGTCTTCGGTCCATCCCCTCTGGGGTACCTGGTGTTGGCCACTGTCGGCAGACAGGCTACTGGGCTAGATGGACCTTTGGTCTGACCCAGTACGGCCATTCTTATATTCTAAGCTCAGGGCTCAGGGTCGGGGGTCTCACTGGACCAACTTGATTTTCATGCAAACCTGCTCCTGGGTTCGCATGTGGCCTTTGGTGGCTAGGCTGGCAGCTATCCTGCCCTAGACGGCCTCATTCCTATGCCTAGTGCAGAGGTCATGGACGTTGGAGGTCTCCCCCCAAACCTCGATGAGGTCCTCGATCTCCACACTAGACCAGGTGGGCGCCCGCTTCTTGCGGCCCCGGGCAGGCTCCTGGGAGCCGCCAGCCTGGTCCTGGGAAGAGGCGGAGGGCTGGGTGGCAGCGGGTGTCTGGCTCATGCCGTGCCAGGTGCAATGTCTGCTGGCTGGGTGCTGGCAGGCTTGCACCTGGCACAGGCACTGTAGCCAGACCGTGCCCCTTTAAGGGCTCCGGGGCCGGGAGGGGGGCAGAAGAGTTTCCCTGGCTTGGCCCAGAGTGGCCACCAGGGCAAGCCGGGAAGAGCTAGCCTCCAACTAGTTCGAATTAAGTGGCTACACAGCCCTTAATTCGAACTACTTAATTCGAACTAGGCATTAGTCCTCGTAGAATGAGGTTTACCTAGTTCGAATTAAGCGCTCTGCTAGTTCGAATTAAGTTCGAACTAGTGGTTTGCATGTGTAGCGCCTATGAAAGTTAATTCGAACTAACAGCTGTTAGTTCGAATTAACTTTGTAGTGTAGACATACCCTCAGTTATGTCTCTCTATATCAATAAATTACAATGCAGGAGTATTGGTCAACATGAAGCTAATATAGAGTCAGTTTAGCCCAGCAGAATCTATACAGTACCAAATTAAACCTAGATGAGGGCAGAGAACCGACTAATAGGATAAACAAATTAAGACCTTTTTTATCCCAAGAGGAGGATGGAGAACTGACTGCTGCTTTCACAGTGTTTCTTTATGTACATAAAGCTTTTAGATATGATAAGCTCAGTATACATGTCTATAGAGAGATAATTATTTCCAAGGTTACCACACCAGCCCAATGGTAGAATGGACATTTTGAGATCCAGGCTCTAGTTAGTATTCTAGCTTCATCCTTAGACAGTATTTCTGGCAGAAACACTGACTTATCAAAGCTGTGTCATTATTCCCAGAGCTAATGTACCACAAGGGGCACATTAGACAGTAGGCAGTAAAATACCTTTAAAGTAAGCCTTGTACGGGATTAAGAAACACTTTTTAAAATTTCTGTTTATGGGGAGGTAATGTATAAAACAGAGTGTTTCTACAAACCTATAGAAGGAATGGAAATATATCCCACATGCTATTTGTGGGGGAATTCTGCACAACGTTGTAATTGTAGAATTCCTGTTTTAAGCAGATTAATTTGCCTCCCTGTCATTTTCTGCAGGGAAGTAAAGGAAAGCTAAAAGTCCCAGTGCATGGTCTCCAGCCCAGAGCAGCCAGTGGAGAGGCAAATTATGGGGGTGGGCACACTTGGGAGTTGCCCCCAAACAGTAGCATAGGGAGTCACGTACCACTGCCCCCATTCTGCAAGTGTAGAGCTGCCCAGTGAGAGAGGGCTCACTCACTCTATAGCTGCAAACTGCCTTCTGTATCCTAGTGCCAGTCATGTTCTCCTTCTCTCCTGTTTCTGTACAGGTTGGACCACCCTGGTTCATCACTTTTGGGGCCTGAGCATACCCAGACAAGCATGTTTGCCACAGTAGGGGAGGTCAGGTCTGGGGATCTTCCAGAACTCACCTCTTGGCCACCAGCCTGGCAAGTGTGCTGCCCCTAGCTGGCTGGCAGGGCTCCAGTCTAAGTCCCTAGCCTTATTCTGCCTGCAGAACTCCCAGCAGCCGACTCTGCTCTGGATGGTGGGGCTCCCTGCCCCCTGGCGGGTGGAGCTCCATTCCCCACCAGTGAGGCTCCCTTCCCTCCACCCTGGCTCAGCCTGAGGAGTTCAGCCCTTGCCCGGTGAGGCCACAACCAGCCTGCTGAAGCCGGCAGGGCTCCTTGCCCCCAGTTGCTGGCCCCACTCTGGTTGCCGGCCCACTGGCTGGGTTCCCTGCCCTCAGCCCTGCAGGCTGCTGGCTACCACATTGGCTGAACTCCCAGTCACTCGTAATCTTTGTGGCTGGGGCTCTCTGGTCCACCAATATCTGTTACCAAACCAGAGAGTCCCAGACCACAGAGATCCAACCTGTACAAGGCTGAGTGTCCATGTACATAAGAATATAAGACCATAACAAGGGCCATACCGGGTCAGACCAAAGGTCCATCTAGCCCATATCCTATCTTTTGACAGTGGCCAATGCCAGATGCCCCACAGGCAGTGAATAGAACAGGGACTCATCAAGCAGTCCCTCTCCCGTCACCCATTCCCAGCCTCTGACAGAGGCTAGGGACACCATTCCTACCCATCCTGGCTAATAGCCATTGATGGACCTAACCTCCATGAATTTATATAGTTCTTTTTGTTAAAGTCCTGGTCTTCACAACCTCCTTTGGCAAGGAGTTTCACAGGCCAACTGTGTGCGGTGTGAAGAAAAACTTCCTTTTATTTGTTTTAAACCTGCTACCTATGAATTTCATTTGGTGACCCATCGTTCTTATGTTATGGGAACAAGTAAATAACTTTTCCTCATTCACTTTTTCCATACCAGTCATGATGTTATAGACATCTATCATATCCCCCTTAGTCTCCTCTTTTCTAAGCTGAAAAGTCCCTATCTTTTTAATTTCTCTTCATATGGAACCCATTCCAAATCCTTAATAATTTTTGTTGCCCTTTTCTGAACCTTTTCCAATGCCAATATATCTTTTTTGAGATAAAGTGACTACATCTGTACACAGTATTTGAGAGTGGGGCAGGGCAAAGGAATGGGGAAGGAAGGAGGGGGGAGGAGGACAAAAGAACATATTGGGTAAGAACAAAGGTCCATCTAGTCCCATATCCTATCTTCCAACAGTGGCCAATGCCAGGAAACCCAGAGGTTCTAAAATCTCATATAATGACACCTCAATCTGGGACACATGCTCAGATTTATCACCTTAAAAGAGTGGGAATGGAGAGGAAATAGGGCAGGAGAGAGGCAAATGAGAAGAGAGGCATAAGGTCGGGTGACACTGGAGAGAGAAAGGAGAGACGGTGTGATATGGGAGTGGATGAGGGGGAAGGAGGATAGACGATGAAAAAATTGGGTAAAGGAACTGTGAGAGCATGAGCCTGGAACGTGTCATCCTCTTGACAGCAGCAACTGGGGAACCCTTATAAACTGATCGAACCCCCCACCCTAATAAGCCCCACTCCCTGGACCTGCACCATTCAACTGATCCCTCCACACCCAGCCCGTCCCCCCCAGCCCTAACTACTATCACCAAGACTCCCCTGCAGACTCCCATGATTTCTGCATAAGTAACTCCCAAATGAGCACCAGTGCATCAAGATCCCCAATTAGCTGCTTGCACCCAGATTGCTCCACTCAAAACCTCTGGATCCCCCCTCCACACACACTAATCCCCTCCACACTTGGATCCTGCTGGGTTGCGTGTACTACCCATATTTCATGTGCCTGGCATTTAGGAATGTGTCCCAGGGTTTTTTTGGGGTGGTCACAACCTTGGTGCTGTGTCAGGTACAGCCTCACTGCTGAGTCCTTGTTTCCAGGGAGGTCTTCAGGGATATCCCCAAACACAGTGCAGCCAGTGGCTGTATTCCCTACTGCCATGCTCGAGCTTCCACACTTATTTATTGACAAGATCTGCAGAATTTGAAAATATTGGGTGCAGAATTTTTTTTTCAGTACAGAATTCGCTAAGGAGTTATATAGCGATCTGTGATGAATACTCAATTCCTGATCTGTTAACAAATCACAATCTCCTGGATTTAGGATCAGCCATACTTGTCTTTCATACAATGATATTTTAAACAAACAGATATTTAATTTAAAAAAAAGTTTGTAAATATTTGAGGATGGGTATTTTGAGTCAAAGTAGCATTCTTTACTAAACAGTGATGTTTCCAAATGTTTCTGTCAAAAATTGCTGGAAGAGCAAGTAATCTCATGATAATGAGATGCAATAACATTCTAACTACTCTACTAAGGAAATGACATTCCCTTCAAATTTTCCCCATTTGTATGCCTTGTTCTGTCAATCTTCTCTCATAATAAATAATATGAAGAAGACTGTCTTTGAGAATGGTTATCATCCCTTCCAGCTTATTTAATTAAACATAACTGACAGGAATATTAAGAATGGTACCTGGGGTTAGGTAAATTCCACCTGGAACATTACTATAGAGATATATAACAGGCAGCTATTGATAAGTCACTACTAGATAAATGACTTGGTCGCTATCCATAACATAATCAATTAAAAAACCCCATCACTGCACATTTTAGCTCACAACAACTTAACCCAAGCTGCACAGTTCAAAATCAAATTAGAGGAAGCGTCTCTACCACATCAACTAATTAATGATTAATCCTGGGTCTATACATATGATTTGATCATGATTTAGTTTTTCTAGAGTGTAAGAAAAATGCCATGTTTCATTATGCTTGATTGCAAAATGAGAGAGATAAGTGTGAAATTATTTTTAATGGAATCCACTTGCTCATCTTGCAGTAAGCACTTACCCATGATTATATGTGCACTTTGACAAGACTGAAGTTTCTACCTTGATTGTCACTCATTGTCTAATTAAATGTAAGACAATGAATGTCTCTGAATAAGAATAGGGATATTTTTTATGTGGCATGATGACATTTTGATCCATGTTTCAGGAAGAAATGTATGATGTTCTACTTACCTAAAATCTTGCCAAGCACAAGGGATTTGATTGCATTGAAATCTGTACCTGAAGACAGAATGAATTGCATCCTTTCATTCTGGTTAATCTGCAAAATTGTTCAGTGAGAAAGAGAAGTAGCATAATGGAAGAGAATTTAGTTGGGATGTGTAAGAAGGGGAGAGGATGAGAGAAGATGAAAGAAAAAGAGAGAGAAAAGAACAACTTGTCAATCATACCATAAAGAAGTGGATAGCAATTCTAAGAAATGAATCAGTCATTAAAAAGCAGACAATTTTATAAACAACATGGTATAACTTCTTCAGAACACTATGATTATGATGGAGGTATATTTAAGTGTCCCCACCTTAGTATAAAATTCTCCTTTTTCTAAACTGTTTAGATAATGTATTCATCTATAGGCAGAAAAATTAATATGCCTTGTGAAGAGATGCAAAAGACTTGAAAAAACCTATACGACTCTTGCTTATCTCAGAATGAAACTTTATACATGAAACAATTAAAAGTTATGCAGTAAAAGCTGTGCTCCTAGAGTCATTAAATAAATCACTTGCCTTGAAATGCTGGTGACAGTGCATATCTGCATTATTTAGTTCTTATCTAAATATATTATATTATTTGTAATGTTCAGAAACATCAACATTTATTTTACAATACAGCCTTTTTACAGCCTTTTTCCCAATGCCAGTTTTTACAAATAAGATTTGTGTTAGCTTATCTTTCATTTTCCCTAGAAATCATGGATCAATGTAGGTCCAAACACATTTTCCTATCAAGTTTTTCTGTAGTCCTAAGGGAAGTGCTGAGCAATTGCAAATCCTATTGAAGAAAATAAGGGCTTCAGGTACTACTCTTTGAAAACCAGAACAATTACTTTGTTTTAAATTATTGTTAAATTGCTACTGTCAGTACCGCTCTCTTGTACCTCATTAACATAAGCAGAACAACTGAAATCTCTTATTGTTGGAGTGATTAGTAGAGAGTTCCGCAATCATAAAATCTAGGTTGAAGTAGAAATCATTTCATTGCCTACTGAAATGAAATGAGAAGGTGGAAATGACTTTTTAAAACAGACAAGGTGAATGTCAAACCCTCAAAGGGATTTTTTTCACCTAGATTCGCACTGTTCAGCAAGAGTCTGCTGTGCTTTGCTTTATTTCCTTGGGATATTAAAACACACACTGGGGTGCTCCTTTTACTGAATTTATTTATCTCATTTTGCTTTGTCTCTTGTACCATTTGATGACAACCCACTCTTTTGCTTCACTACTGCATTACCTCTACAAAGAGCATTTCCTCTTCCCTGTTAATCTTGACATGGTGAAGCATCCCATCAGCCAGGCTTTTGAAGTTGATGCTAAAGACATCAGGATCTTGATGACTGTCTAGCTTGTACCTGATCTGTAAACTTCCTGAAGGGATGGAGTAGGATATTTTTAATTAGGACTAGAGTACGTAAAAAATAGCTAGTGTAGCTGATATATACAATAAACACCCTTTTGAGACACGCATGATATGAAAAGTTGTATAAATGTCCAATTGGCATAAAGGAACAGCTTAAATAACAGAAACAAATACAAAACATGAAATAAACGAAATAGAAATAATGACCGGAAACCACGGTTGGTCTGGATTACAAAATTAAGATAAATCATTGAACAGCAAATTGCCACTGTTTAGCCTCACAGATGAGTTAATACGGCAGCTCATATCAACTGTTGTTCCACAGTAGTTAGCACTGTCCATGAACCAAGAACTGCTTTACAGCTTCTAAAACTCAGAGATGATTTGGCAGGACATGGAGAAAAACATGGTATTCTCCCACACTGTGATAAGTGTAACAGCTGGTGTTCCTGTTTACCAAATGTTTACCTGGTGTTCCTGAACAGCTGGTGCTCCTGTTTACCAAAACTATGTAGCGGTGCTATATAGTTCATGTTTTAAGAAGTGACAGCTCTTAGGACTATGCTTCAGAACACAAACCTACACTATTTGAAATATGGGAGAATCTCTATTAGCTGTAAAAGTAATTGTATTGCTTTCTGCTAGACAAAAAACTCTAAGTCCCCAACAAATGAACACATCTAATTTATCTATTCACTAAAAGGTAGGGGTATAACATTAGCCAACGTATTGTGCAAGGCAGACAAAGTACATAGAATCAGGAAAACGAGAGCAAACATTTGAAAACAAGAATACTGAACAAAATTAACTGCTGGCCTTAAATGAGCCAGCTCCATTGACTTACTATGCATCCAATTTGGCCAACATTTGGCCAACAGTAACAGTTTGCAGAAGTTTATTGAGTCCAGAATAGCATAATATGAAATCAAAAGTATGTCTAAACTACATCCCTCTTTTGAAAGAGGGATGTAAATTAGACATGTCAAAATTGCAAATGAAGCCGGGATTTGAATTTTCCGTGCTTCATTTGCATAATCGCATCACAGCATTTTTTCGAAAAATGCTATTTCAAAAGTGAAACTGCAGTCTAGACACTGTTCTTTAGAAAATAAAAGCCTTTTTCGAAAGATCCTGTACTCCTCAAAGAATGAGGTTTACAGGATCTTTCGAAAAAGGCTTTTCTTTTTGAAAGAACCGCGTTTAGACCACGGTTTCACTTTCGAAATAGCCTTTTTTTAAAAACACCGTGATGCGATTATGCAAATGAAGCATGTGAAATTCAAATCCTGGATTCATTTGCAATTTCAATATGTCTAATTTATATCCCTCTTTCCAAAAAGGGAGGTAGTCTAGACAAAGCCCAAGATAAAGTGTAATATTGTTTATCACAAAACCATATATGTTTGTCATTTCTATGTTTTTCAAGAATGTTACAGTAAACATCTGTCAAGAGCAAAGATAATTTAGGATATTTTTATAAATTGCAAAAAGTTTCCAGCATTAATATAACACATATTTATTTCCCACGTGGATTAAGAAAATTTTGTAAGAAGAAATCACTTTGATCAGGTATTGCTGCAATAATTTTGCATGTGGAAAGCATTTTGTTTTGGCTTTGCTGAAAAATAAATCTCACACCTAGAGAAAGTGACAATAGAAAAAAATGCATGCTTGTCTGGGATTCAGGTATGAGAATCAGAAGAAATTCTGAGTTACATAGGTCTGAAGGTTAGTTGTAATTTTGTTCATTTGTTTTTGTTGTGTTGAAAACTCACCATTTTTGGCAAGAACAACTGAAAGATACTCCTTGTAGAAGGAGCTCACATACAGCAGTAAGCTTGGAGTCCGCGTTGTCCGAAAGGTAAACATGATCAACTCCCTGGTCAGAGTCATGTCAGCGTAGAAAGAAGAAGCATGAGAACTGGAATTTTTAGCTAAGGTATAATACTCTTGAAAATTGTACACCACTGAGGTGTCAGCTCCAAAATAAGCAGAAATCTCTGAAACAACATGTAATTTAGTTTTGTTAACACCCTGCAACCAAATATAAAGTTTTGCTTTTTTTTTTTTTTTTTTTTTACAGAAAGAATTTTAAAAAATATTCATAGGCATTATGATTAACCTGGAAAAGAAGTATCAGTAGCACTGTTGATCTATATAGTAGATGAGAATATGGGCCAAGGTTACCCTCCCAACAACCGATCCACACATGGAGGCGAACGTCTGCATTCAGACTGCCCCTTCCTTGTAAAACTGTCTGTGTGTTTGACTATTTCTGCTGAACAATCCTGCCTTCCTTCAGACCTTGTGTAGGATGCTCTCTGATTTAGAATTGGGCGTTGGAGGAGGGGGCAGAGTGGATAGGATGGGGGCACAGAATGTCTTCCTTCAATCACTGTAGAAAAGACCTGGTACAGATAACACACACTGGAGTTATCTTCTCTTTTCCACACAGCCCTCCCACCTCGAAGGTATTTCGGAAACTACCATGCTACCTAGGAGCGAAAGCACCTAGTCCATGGTACTTTTTATACAGTCTGGAGATGAAGAAAGCCTATTACAGTAGGTCATCCCATGCTTCCAGCTGTAGCACAGGATTAGTCCCTACATTATATAGGTTAATGTTACCTTGTCTAGTTTAAAACTTCTCAATCAGTGAGGTTTCAAACCCTAAACAGGATAAAGAGACTTATCTTGCAAACATGATTACTGCTGTGCACTTCCATGGACTTTGTGGGACTGGATCTCACATGTCTTTATCATAAGATTTTTTAAATGGCTTTTGCCAAAAAGTTCCTATTTCCTTTTGCAGTGTATTATTTCTCCAGTCTATGAACCGAATAGTTAAGAGCCATATTGGGGGGAGTTATTTTAAAAATTAAATAAATGAAATGTCAGGTGAAATAATGCAATAGGAATTTCTTGGGTTTTCAGGTTTACAAATCTTATTTTCAAGAAATTGATCATGTATTGATAGTTTTATGCATAAGCTGATACTTTCTCAAAAAAGGGGTTCTATGTACTACCTTTGCAGATTGAGTGTATGTGAGTCCTTTACTGTAAGGGGTGTTTGTGAGGATGCATTGACTCCTTAATAACAGAAGTGACAGAGCACATTTAGCTCCATTTCTGCTTCTTTGGCCTGACCCTGAGTGTGATCACTGATAATGCTGGGAGTTGAGGTCACTCAGCACATCGCAGGAGACACTCAGCAATTTGTGGAATCAAGGCCTTCATTTTTACCAGACTAACAAAAATAATGGAAATATTATGTGTATTATATGATTACTGAAAATTTAAATCAGTGATGTACTCATTGACCATTAGTGCAGTATCTCTAGCAAGCTGTTCTGGTGAAATGGTAAACCACAAAGAATGGAAAATGTTAACCGCAGGCCCATCCATATTCTCGAGACCTTCAAGTAATGGAAGCCGTCTAGCTCTTGCCTTCAGGAAAACAGATCTGTCCCCCTCTTCCCCCCCCCATATTTAACCACCCTTTTGAAATTTGGATATGAAGGCAGAAAATAAGGCGTTTGCTTACTGACTTTAAAAATACATTGCTTAACTAGAAACTTATAAAAAGAAAACAAACACTGAAAAATGTGACAGCATCTTTTAACATATAATTTTTCCAGCCTCAAAACCTAGAATAGAATGCCCACATGTCCTAGTTTAATCATTTACCAAGATTAACTGGCTAAACTATGTAGACTTCCTTTTTAAGTTCTTTGGTTCATTATCTGGCAGGTGCAGACAAACAGCTTTCTAAGCCCTCTTTGCATAAGCAAAAGGCATTACTGCAGTTAGCAGTGGTAATTTTTGATCCCAATAGCAGTGCTGCATCAAGCAGGGAAGGTCACTGATCCTCTCAAGTAATGTGAGTATCATCTTTAAACAGTACACACTGAATATAATCCTTTGGAGACCCATTATGGGGTTTAAGTGAACTAGTCGCTGGCTCTACAGAAATACAGCTGAAAGCATATTTTTCTACATTAAATAAAGATGAATTAAAAAGACATTTTTGCAAAGCGAAGTTCTTCAGATAGTGCCACAGTGTTTGCTCCAGACTGTATGAGTTGGAATCCTTTGCAAGGATTATCATTTTCAATAATTCATAATGCCAGAAGAGATCATTCTCTAATCAATACTCAGTAGGTACATGCTGCCACATGTGATAGTTACTATTTATGCTTGCCTTTCTTACAAAATGGCCCAGTGTAAGCAGAGAAAGTGCAGTCACAAGAGAATCCATTGTATTTCTCTCTACATTTTCCTCCATTGTGACACAGGTTACCGTAGCTGCTACAATGTCCAGGACAACCTGGTTCTACTCCTGGGGTTATTTTTGCTCTCTCTTCCAGGTCAAGGGCTACTCCGTTTAACTGCAAAGAACGAATACATCCCAGGAATCCTTTCTGTCTGGATGCTGTACCACCTGAAATAAATTAATATGAGCTTTTAAAATTAAAAAGAATTGATGTGTGAAAAGTCTTTGTGTTTTACATTCCCAAACATTCCATTATGGTCCATGCATCTGCAAATATTTATAAGTAACTCTGAACATGCCTTGGGTTTTTGTTTGTTTTTTGTTTTTGCTTTTGTCAATTAATTAGAACAAAATGGTCAAACTTTTTAATCAAAAGAAAAGTTTTTGCACAATAAAAGATACCAAGCAAAGGTACATTGTATTAATTCTCAGAAGAAAAACATATGAGCATAAGATTAAAAAAAAAAAAAACCTCTATGTGAGGACAGGAGGTATAGTCCAGTGGTTAGGGCACTAGCCTGGGATCTGGTAAACCCAAATTAAATTCCTAACTCTGTTGCAGACTTCCTTTGTGATTCTGGTCAAGTTACCTAGATTCTCAATACGTCAGTTTCCCAACTGTAAAATTAGAGGGGTGGGAATAATTTACTCTTCTCTAGATTATTCTATGCTTGACTTTTCTAAGTTTCATACAGACTTGGGCTTTCCATTATCTTAACAGTGTTACTTCAGTGCAACTAATCTTTTAAAGTGGAATACAACCACTACTTTACTGCCCAATCCCCTATTTTTTTTTTATATCAGTAAATACCATTGACTTTACTGGATTTTCTAGGCAAGGAGCACTATAAGAACTCAGCCATTTGTTTCCATCAATGGATCCATCTAAATATTTAGTTACTGCAAAACTTCACTCAGCAGTCTTTTATGTCAGCATCAATATTTAGCTGTCACTGCTGCTAGAGCCTTAACAAAGCCAGTCTTTAGTGTTCTCAGCTACAGCTGGAAAAAGAGGGGGGAAAAAAAGACTAAAGTGAAACCTGACGACTGTGGTTTTTAGTCCTTTGATCTTACTTACATATCTTCCTTTGTGGTCTCATATTTGATTACCATTGTTTCTGTACAGTATGTCTCCTGACAGCTAACATCTTATTCATTATGGTATTCAGGGAGATGAGACAATCTACAATCCCTGAGAGAACAATACTTGCATATTGTTAATAATTGGTGGTCTAACATGCTTTTGGAATTAGGTTTTTTTAAGTAAAGACAGCAAGTACTATACAATTCAATTCTTATGCATTTCCACATATATTTTTAGCTAGAATCCTATATTCTCAAATGTCTTTTTTATACAATTCTAAGAACATATTTACTTCTTCCTTTGGAGAATTTTGGAGCATCAGTGGAAAACCTTATTTTAAGTGTACATAAATCAACATGGGAGAGCTCTGGGTTTTAGCTGCACAAAAAAGAAATGATTACATTTTTGATGTGCATACATTTTTTACAAAGTTTGTCAACAACACTATTAAATAAAAATACAAACAAACAATGGCCTTAAGTAAGAATTAAAATGTATAGTATCTAGAAAAATCTTCAAATTTCTTGTAAACTGGTTTTATGAATTTCTAAATATTATATATTACAATAATACATCAAAAATTATTGTTATTTATATACCATCCAAAGTGTATGTACTTTACAAACAAAGGACAAAGAGGAAGACCAAGGACAGGGTGGGCCCATTGCTCAGTTAAGAGGGAGAAACAATAACAGAAAACGTGGAAATGGCAGAGTTGCTTAATGAATTCTTTGTTTCGATCTTCACCAAGAAGTCTGATGATGAAGGCATGCCTAACATAGGGAATCCTAGTGGGAATGGGATTGGTTTAGAAGCTAAAATTAAAAAAGAACAAGTTGAAAATTACTTAGAAAAGTTAGATGTCTGCAAGAAATGCATCCTAGAATACTGATAGAGGAGGTATCTGAGCCTTTAGTTATCATCTTTGAAAAGTTATGGAAGTTGGGAGAGATTCCAGAAGACAGGAAAAGGGCAAATATGGTGCCTATCTAAAAAAAAGGAACTAAGAACAACCCAGGAAACTACAGATCAGTCCGTTTAACTACTATGCCAGGAAAGATAATGGAGTAAGTAATTAAGGAATTCATCTGCAAATGTCTGGAAGAAAATAAAGTGATAGGTAACAGCCAGCATGGATCTGTAAAGAACAAATCATGTCAAACCAATCTGATAGCTTTCTTTGATAGGATAACAAGTTTTGTGGATAAGAGAGAAACAGTGGTTGTAGCAAACCTAGACTTTAGATACAGTCTTGCATGATTTTATCAATAAACTAGGCAAATACAACTTTGGTGGGGCTACTATAAAGGTGTCTGGATAACTGTTCTCAGAGAGTAGTTATTAACAATTCACAATCATGCTGGAAGGGAATAACAAGTGGCGCTCCGCAGGGATCTGTTTTGGGATCAGTTCTGTTCAATATCTTCATCAACGATTTAGATATTGGCATAGAGACTATGCTTATTAAGTTTGCAGATGATACCAAGCTGGGAGGAGTTGCAACTGCTTTGGAGGATAGGTTCATAATTCAAAATGACCTGGACAAACTGGAAAAATGTTCTGAGGTAAATAGAATTAAGTTTAATAAAGACTAATGCGAAGTGTTTCACTTAGGAAGGAACAACCTGTGTCACACATACAGAATGGGAAGCAACTGACTAGGAAGGAGTACTGCAGAAACAGATCTAGGGGTCACAGTGGACCACAAGCTAAATATGAGTTAACTGTGTGACACTATTGCAAAAAAAGAAAACATGATTCTGGAATGCATTAACAGGAGTACTGTGAGCAAGACACAAGAAGTTATTCTTCTGCTCTAATCTGCACTGATTAGGCCTCAATTGGAGTATTGTGTTCAGTTCTGGGCACCACATTTCAAGAAAGATGTGGAGAAACTGGAGAAGGTCCAGAGAAGCGCAATAAGAATGATTAAAGGTCTAGAGAACATGAGTTATGAGGGAAGACTGAAAGAATTGGGCTTGTTTAGTTTGGAAAGGAGAAGACTGAGAGAGGACATGATAGCGGGTTTAAAAACATCTAAAAGGGTGTCACAAGGAGGAAGGAGAAAAATTGTTCTTCCTGGCCTCTGAGGATAGGACAAGAAGCAATGGGCTTAAACCACAGGTTTAGGATGGACATGAAGAAAATCTTCCTGTCAGGGTGGTTAAACACTGAAATAAATTGCCTAGGGAGGTTGTGGAATCTCCATCTCTGGAGATATTTAAGAGGTATGGTCTAGATGGTGCTTGGTCCTGCTGTGAGAGGAGGGGACTGGAGTCAAAGACCTCTCGAGGTGCCTTCCAGTTCTAGTATTCTATGATTCTATTATCCTATGAAAGAGTTATATACTCCTTCCCATAACACAAAGATGAAGGGTCTCTAAATGAAATTAATAGGCAGACAATTTAAAAGAAACAAAAGGAAGTATTTTTGCACACAATGCGCAGTCAGCCTGTGGAACTTCTTGCCAGAGGATGTTGTGAAGGCCAAGACTTCAACAGAGTTCAAAAAAGTAGCAGATAAATTCATGGAGGATAAGTCCATTGATGACAATTAGCCAGGATTGGCAGGAATGCCTACCCTGTTTGTCAAAAGCTGGAAATAGGTAACAGGGGATGGATCACTTGGGCTGTGTCTACATTACGAGTTTTTTTGGCAAAAAATATGCTAATGAGGGACTCATTTGCATGAGTCACAATCTCATTTGTATATTTTCTGCCGATCCGGTTTTTCGCTAGGTTTTTTGCACAAAAACTAGCAGTGTGGATGTTTCCTTTTTGCGCAAAACCCCCTTTTTCTGCAAGATCGGTAAACCTCCTTTTTTGGGGCATAAGGATCTTGGGGGAAAAGGAGATTTTGTGCAAAAAGGAAACGTCCACACTGCTTGCTTTTGCGCTAAAATCCTAGCGAAAAACCGGATCAGCAGAAAATAGGCAAATGAGATTGCGACTCATGCAAACGAGTCCCTCATTATCATAGTTTTGCAGAGAAAACTCGTATTGTAGACGTAGCCTTGATGACTACCTGTTCTGTTCATTCCCTCTTCGGCAGCTGGCATTGGCTACTGACAGAAGGCAGAGTACTGGGCTAGATGGACCTTTGTTCTTACCCAGTATGATCATTCTTATGTTCTTAATGAAAAAGATATCTGATGAGTAACTATGGCAGTTACTATGCAAATAAGTTGACACATAAGTGAGGATTGACTTTGCTAATGTCCTTCGTAAGCCCCTGATATTCACTGTTAACTTGATGTTTTCACCGGCTACTAAGACAGTAAAAGTAATGAGAGATTGTACAGTTAACAAAAATAGAGAAATAAACATTTTTATTATTCCTTCAAAAAAAATTGACTTAACAGAAAATAATGAAAAAGTTCAAGTTGCATAAGCGGCTAGTTTTTTAAAACTTACATTATCCTACAGACTGGGTTAGCTGTAAAGCAAAATAAAGTATAGATTCACATTGATCTATGTAATGGAATTTGTTAAAGCCAAAAATGGCATAAAGCAAAACATTCCCTTTATCAGATGTGGAAAAACAATTGGGCAAGTAAAGGTAGATTGGCCAAGCTCTAATAAACGATTTGCATTCCTTCAAACTTTTACTGTCCCATTTGGATATTATAAATTTAAGCAAATGCCACTTTGTATGACTTCTGCTCCAAAGAGTAATTGTAAAAATCTTTAAGAGATTGCAAAATACTGAAGTATAATGGATGATGATTCTATTTGGCTCAGGGACTGAAAAATTCAATGAAAGCAAACAGCAATTTTTTCACAGTGCAATAATAAGTATAATTAAGATATTCTACATTGTAACTAAAACAAGGTTAAATGTGGTTATAAATTACCAAATGTTATACCTTATCCAAAGAAAGCAAGTCAGACTGCTTATTCAGATAAAAAATAAAACCATTTTTGAAATTCTTATTGCAGAATATGAGATGGGTCTAAAGATGAGAAACTGTTTGGCTAAATGAATTACCATTATTTCCACTCAAAGGTCAAGCAGCCCATAAGCGAATTGCTGGACAATGACATTGACTAGCATTGGGAATATAGACATAAACTGGTATTTAAAATAGTGAAAAATATGGTCTCCAAAGTATCATTTTACAGCAGCCTGAGTTATCTAGGGTGTATTATCAATATGTGCCTTTCCCACAGGACAAAATCCATTTCTTACGGGGAAGAGTTTCATTTGCATGCATCAATTAATAAAGAATCCAGAAAAGAAGTTATATTTCTTAAATTGGTTCTCTTCAATTTCAACCAGTATACGTACAGGAGACAAAATATACAAGTAGAACATAAGAACCACCATATTGGGTCAGAACAATGTTCCATCGAGCACAGAATCCTGTTTTCCAACAGTGGTGAGTGCCAGATGCTTCAGAGGGAATGAACAGAATATGGTAAAGATCAAGTGACTTGTCCCTTGTCATCTAATACCAGCTGCTGGCATTCAGAGGTTTAGAGATACCAAGAGCATGAGGATGTGTCTTTTAGCCATCTTGACCAATAGTCACTGACGGACCTATCCTCCTTGAACATTTCTAATTCTATTACAAACAGTTATATTTTTTGCTTTTCACAGCCATCCCAGCAATGAGTTTCACAGATTGACTCTCTTGTGTGAAGAAATACTGAATTACTTTTGCTGTCTACCGACATAATTGGGTGACCTCTAGTTCTTGTTACATGAAGGGGTATATAACACTTCCCTGTTCATTTTCTCCAATCTGTTCCTGATTTACAGATCTTCATAATCCCTGACCCCACTGACTGGGAGAGGAAGCAGCAAAGGCAGCAACTACACAGAGGCCTGGTGATTCAACAGGGCCTAGGACTCCTGGTCACTGCTGCTGCTACTGCAACAGTGGTGGTGACTGGAGCGCCAGGCCCTTTAAATCAATGCTGGAACCCTGCATGGTGTGCTCTGGGCAGCGCTGAGGCCTCCTGGGGTAAGTTTGCCCACCTTTCCCCTTTCTGGGGGTGTAGAGCTGCTCCCCTTTACCCAGGGCCCCCACAAATCTGTCAGTCCCACTGATATTCCCCCTTAGTTATCTCCTTTCTAAGATGAACAATCCCAGTCTTTGTTAAACTCTCCTCCTATGGAAGCTATTCCATTCTCTTGACCATCTTTGTTGCCCTGTTCTGCCTCCTTTCCAATTCCAAAATACCTTTTCTGAGGTGGGGTAACCAATAGTGTAAGCAGTTTTTGAGGTGTGGAATTACAAAGGAATCATATAGCAGAATTATGATATTTTCTGTTTTATTGTCTAAGGGTATGTCTACACTACCACCCTAGTTCGAACTAGGGTGGCTAGTGTAGGCATTCGAAGTTGCAAATGAAGCCCGGGATTTAAATATCCCGGGCTTCATTTGCATCTTCCCGGGCGCCGCCATTTTTAAAAGTCCCCTAGTCCGAACTCCGTGCCCGCGGCTACACGTGGCACGGAGTAGGTAGTTTGAATTAGGTTCTCTAATTCGAACTACCGTTACTCCTCGTGGAACGAGGTGTACCGGTAGTTCGCGCGGCTACACGTGGCACGGAGTAGGTAGTTTGAATTAGGTTCTCTAATTCGAACTACCGTTACTCCTCGTGGAACGAGGTGTACCGGTAGTTCGAATTAGAGAACCTAATTCAAACTACCTACTCCGTGCCACGTGTAGCCGCGGGCACGGAGTTCGGACTAGGGGACTTTTAAAAATGGCGGCGCCCGGGAAGATGCAAATGAAGCCTGGGATATTTAAATCCCGGGCTTCATTTGCAACTTCGAATGCCTACATTAGCCACCCTAGTTCGAACTAGGATGGTAGTGTAGACATACCCTAACTCTTTCAAATGGCTCCTAACATTCCATTAGCTTTTTGACTGCTGTCCGACACTGAGTGGATGTTTTCAGAAAACTATCCATAAAAACTCAATAATTCTACTTTTTCAGTGGTAACAAGAATTTTGGACATCATTTTGTTTGGAGGTTTTTTCACGCTGTGTAGTTCTTTGCACCTATTAATACTGAATTTATTTTGCTATTTTGTCACACATAGATAAGATGGGTGACATAGTATTTTCTTATTTAGAGTATGTCTGTTTGGTGTATCTGCCTCTCATATACCCTCTCTCAACTCCCTCAAAAAACTCCCTTTTTGCAGCTCCTATTCACTAGCTCCTTTAGTTGCTTGGCATATGGCTTTTTAAAACCCTGTTCTCCATTAGTTAGCCACTAGCCTCTTGCAAGCCACTAGGGATCAAAAGTTAGTAGGTTTGAACCTCATTAATAAGCTCTCAACCTAGTCCAGCACAGTCCTGCCATAACATTTACTCCACACCCTCAACAGGTTCCTTCAGGAGTCATCACTATCTCTTATCCACACAGTGACACAAGGAATCAACTTCAACAGACTTCCTTGCACTCCATCATACAGGGCCAGGCTTCCTACGTGCCAGGATGCAATACCATTTCATTCAGGCACCTGGCTATCTAGGCGGAGGGGCAGCTGAGCCAAATTTCAATGGTGTTGTTACACAGGTGGCAATAGTACTTACTGAATTTTGGCCTGCCTGTTTCTATATAAAAAGGGAGATGTGGTTGCAACCACTCAACTGCCCCATCAGCTGCTCCAGACCACTCCAGCAGTAGCCACATTGATTTAGTGTGGGACCATTGCTACAAACTACACAGCCTACAGAACTTTGAGCAATAGCAAAAAAAAAATTGGGGTTGGGGGGCTCACTATTCCCAGTTCCATCTATTAGCACTATTGCCCTTAGGCCACAAAGGAACTTTTGGGGTTGGGGTAGAGGGCAGAAGACCTCTATAGTGCAAAAGCAGTTGGAAGACTCTATATACTGAGGCTGGCAGAGAGGTGTCACCCATAAATACTTATGAAATAGCTAGGTTCCTTCTGTATAAACCTTCAAGAGAATCTGCAGAGATCAGACCATTTGTAACTTTTGTGGACCAAATTCTGGATACAGGTTGAATAATCTAGAACCTGCAGAATTCAAACTGGTCTAATTTCAACTGTTTATGCTACAGGAATTATACTGTGACACCATATGAAATTAGATTATTGTCACTTATTAAACAGCAGTCACACCTTCAATTTCTTCCTTTGAATGCACTTGCCCCTATTTTTAAACACAGGTAAGGATACTCCGCTCTGGCCAGCGTTTCATATCTCCTTTCTTTCTGCATCTTCCTCCCTTTGCCCAAAACATCAGCCTCATCCCCCATTTGTTTCATTATCCCACTGCAATTGGAATGCTTCTATAGACACAAAACAAAATCCCAATCCCTGTGTACGGAGCCCTAGTTCCTCTTCAATAAAATCATTCCATTAAGAATTATATTTTTCACCTGGCCCACAATCCTGATCCTCTCTGGTTTAATTGCTAACTCCTCCCAAGTATGCAACAAACGAACAAAACAAAAACAAAAACTAACTCTCTAGTGCAGACCCCTCAATGCCTCTTGTCTTATAATTATCTTGTCTTCAAGACTACATTTTTAAAGGCATTACACGAGGCTTATGTTATCAACAAATAATACTGTGTATTTTTTGTGGACATTACTAACATTTATATATCACACATCACTTATATCACTTATATCGCATTTCTATGTTCAAAGAGCTTCACAAGCACAAATTTAAATATATTACTGGGAATTCCTCCATATACAGGTTGAACCTCTCTCGTCTGGGACTCCCTGGTCTGGAAAGGACCACAGATGTTGCTAGATCAAAGAGTCCCAGCTGCAAAGGTTGAGAGCAGCTGGGAGTGGAGCCAGTTTGGTTGGTGGCAGCCTGCAGGGGCAGTGACTTGGGGATAGAGAGCCTTGGGAGCATCTGCGTGTGGGGCTGGGGAACCCCAGGAGCAGCTGCAGCCATGTGTGGGGCTGGAGAACCCCCCAGGAGTAGCTGTTGCTGCAGTGTGTGGGGTGGAGGTCCCCCCAGGAACAGGGGCTGGGGAACCCCTGGGAGCAGCTGCTGCCGCTGTGCGTGGGGCAGGGGAACCCCAGGCGCAGCTGCCACCCCACATGGAGCTGGGGGCAGGGAGCAGAGCCCCATGAGCAGGCTGGGGGCAGGAGACTCAGGCAGTTGGGCCAGAGGAGGTCAGGTCTCTGGGTTATCCCAGGGCAGCTGCCAGTAGGGGAGCCTTGGAAGAGCCTGGAAAGCCTGACCTCCCCTGATCTAGCAAATTCCCTTGTTCGGGACCACTCTTGGCTCAAGGATGCCAGACAAGGGAGGTTCGACCTATATTAAGTAGAAGATAGAAAATGCTACAATCCTTCTGTAAAAATCACTTCCCCAAAGTACAGAATCATAGGACTTGAAGGAATCTCAAGAATTCAGTAAGTACAATCCCCTGCACTCTGAGAGGACCAAGGGCCATGTAACAAATGCTCTTAAAAATCTCCAGTGATGGAGATTCCACAACTACCCTAATCAATTTATTCCAGTGGATAACTTCCCTGATGGTTATAAAAAAAAAATTAAGGTCCAACTTAAACCATCCTGCTACAATTCAAGGCCAATGCTTCTTGTCCTATTATGAGAGGTTACAAAAAATAATTTTTCTCCTTCCTCCTTGTAACAAACTTTTAGGTCTGGTCTGCACTGGGGTGGAAGGTTGACCTAAGATATTCAACTCCAGCTATGTTAATTGTATAGCTAGAGTTGACGTATCTTAAATTGCTATCCACGCAGGGGGAGGGTGACGGGAGCAAATGATCCTGTCATCTTCCCTTACTCTTTTGGAGTGCCAGCACCGACTGAGGTGCCTTCTGAGCTTGATTTAGCATGTCTTCACTAGGCCCACTAAATTGAACCCTAGGAGATTGACTGCATCAATCTTCCCCATAGTGTAGACATGCCGTTCGTTACTTTAAATCTGCTATGTCCCTTCTCAATCTTCTTTTTTATAGACTAAACAAACCCAATTCTTTTTTTCTCTCTCTTCTTTGGGCATTTTTTCCCAGAACAGGACACAAAACTCCACTTGAGGCAAATCAGTGCAGAGTAGAGTGGAAGAATGACTTCTTGTGTCTTGCTCATAACACTCCTGCTAATACAGTCAAGAATAATGTTAACTTTTTTTACAATGGTGTCCCACTGTGGAATCATATTCAGCTTGTGGTCCACTATGACCCCCTAAATTCCTTTTTGCAGTACTCCTTCCTAGATAATCACTCCCCATTCTGTATGGGTAAGTCTACAATGCAGAGCTATTTCGGGATACTTCCAATATCATGAAATAGTATTTTCCACATCTTGGCAGTGTGCCTGTTATTTTGAAATGTGATTGTAATCAATATGTTATCAATTGGTAAATATTATTAGAACGACCAAGTCTCATTTTGCTATAAATTGGGCTTAGTAAGAACAATCGATGGGAGGGAATGGGCAGGATTGACCCACACATCCTGCTCGATGTAACTAGAAGTAAATAGGCCCTTCACATTGGCGAACCAGTGCATGGCGTTCCATTGCGTGGGAAGAAAAGGAACCACGACCTCCTGCCTGGTACTGTAGGAAGTATACGGGTGAAGTGTAAGTGAATTAGGCTTTATTATTGTATTATAGTGGATCTTTTAGTAATTGCTTTTGCATTGCTTTGCACTGTATTAATTGCTTTAGAATCTATAGTATTTAAGGTTTAAATTGTATAGTAATTGTGTTTAAGGCTTGTAAAACAAACAACTATATTAACTGCTTAAAACTTGCAATAAATAAGAAAGTAGTTAAGGAGCCCTGGAGTGTCCTGGTTTCCCCTGAATCTAAAACAAATCAAACCACATGACAATCTCATTCCACGAGGATTTAGAGACTTATTGGAATAGCCGTCTATTTCAAAATAAGCTCGAAATAAGGTACACAATTTGCATATAGGTAGAGATGTGTGCAATTGATTGTTCCTTCCTACATGAAGTATTCTGCATTTGTCCTGATTGAATTTCACCCTATTTACCTCAGACCATTTCTGCAGTTTGTCCAGATCATTTTAAATTATGATCCTATCTTCCAAAGTACTTGCAACTCTTCCAAGTTTGGTAACATCCGCAGACTTTATAAGTGTACTCTCTATACCATTACCTAAAGCATTGATGAAATATTGAACAGACCCAGAACCGATCGGCAAGAAATCCCAGTTGTTATGCCCTTCTAGCATGACTGTATGGTCACTGAAATAAATATCTGCCCTACTATGGGTTTTGAAAGAACAAACCACAGCCTCCTTCAGATGATCTGCATATTAATTAACCCCAGCATATTTATTTTATTAAAAGTGCTAGTCCAAAGGCAGGTGACAAGATCCTGCAGTTGTTACTCAGTCAAGAGTTCAATTAAATCGAATGTAAATTTTGCCTGAGGAAGAACTACAGGCTCAAGTCTTGAATTTGCAAGTAGACTGAAAATACCATATTTCTCACACTTTTATTTTAAGGTCTTCATCACACTATATTAACTATATTTAAAAGCCACTGGTTGCTACTAATTCTTCTACCCTCACATGCATGTAATAAGGAAAAAAGGGGACACTCACCTACAAATAGCTGACTGTTCAGCTGCAAACGGATATGCCCATCAGATGGTGCAGTCAGAGCCCTTTGGGGCATCTGATCCACTTGTAGCAATGCTTCTTTGACGTTTCTTTCAGCCTTCACATAATGCCACTGGTTGTCATTTAAGGGAGTGGGTGATTGCACTGTAACTTCAAATGGTCCATTTCCCACATCGAATGAAAATGTCACTGCAGACGGAGCTAGAAGTAATACATGGACATCAGTCTATTTAAGTAAGCTCGCACCCACAAGGAAGTTCAGAATCTTGGGTCATAAAAATAAATTCATTAAATGGTAGAGAGGACTAGTTCCTCAAAACACCTGTCATATAATTTTCTTCTTTTGTTTATGATGGCATGGTAACATGTTTTTGTGGACAAAACTTCCACAGCAATGAGGGTGTTTTAAAGGGGGAGTATTCCAGCTTCACACTATTAGCTGCTGAGAGCAATAATTTGTTTGCAGCTTGAATGCAGGTTATATCATCATAGCAAGTATGAGGGAACGGTGACTGCGCAAACCTCTTTAGTTTTCAGTGTGAATAAAAAAATATTTCCTGCCAACATGCTAATTGGCTGTTGACACCTTGACATTGTAATTATCAGTACCATTGATTATTTTTTTCAAAAACAAGTTAGACATTCAGTAAGCTAACTTCTATTTTCTGATAAGTTTATGCAACTCTCACTGACTTTAAAAGATAGATTTTTGGCTCACAGAGCACATGTACCGGACAATGGAACATACAAATCTGTTATAATAAAAATGAATTCTTTGCCCACTTGATAAAGTGTCCAAAGTTTACTTCTCATCCTTCGGCTATAACACATTATAAATTTCTGCACAGTCTTATTTCAAAAAATAAACAAAAAAGCCCAACCTCAAAAAAGCCCAAGACAGCCCAAGATTCCTGTCTTGAGTACTGTTCCCAAAAGTACTTAACTCATATCAGTGTCCTTCTTGCTTGCTGCATAAGTGGGGGCAGGAAAAAGGCTCATGTGGTCTCTTTTGTACCCTCAATCCTATGTGCTTAGAGAACAAAAGTCCAGGCATGTCTGGTGAGCATTGGAGAGTCCCCAGGAAAGGCTGAGTAATTCACCTAGTGTGGCTTCATGCAGGTGGATATTTGATTTGTAGCTCTCTTGCTGGACAATGGCTGTTGATGGTTGCTTTGACACCTGCCCTGGGTGTCTGTTACTTTCCCTGCTGTTGTCTCTAGGGAGTTAATAACTGGCTGATTCCCCAACTCACAGTATGTTTTAGTGAAAATCATACAGCACAATCTTATAACTTCATGTGCACTAAATATACACATATTTAGATAGAACAGTGGGTTGCAGCAGAATATAACCTTTCTCGCACTACCTCACATGGTATAGTTTTATATGCTATACCACAAATTAGGACTAAAGGGTTACAGAGTGCTCCCCATAAGGCATAGTATGTCACATCCAGGTATATTAGTATATGGCACAATAAGACATGTGTTTCAAGACCAGTTTTACAGTAAAATGATTTTGAAGTTAAATCCCTCCTACAGGGACTTTCTTGGGCACTCAAACCTCCTTTCCCATGGCACGAAAAATCAAATAAAAAACAAAACCAGTAAGGGAACTAAATCACCAGACACACTATCAGATCTGCCATACATACATTCTGATTATTTTTTTTCTTTTTGTGGAAGTGATTTGCCATTCTCGTGGATAATACTGGTGACATGACTGCAAACACAATTTCTGTTTTTCAGTGAACAAAATGTCCTTGTCTGATGGCAAAATAGAATGATGGACCCAGTACGTGGCATGGCTGTGCAATCTTTGAAGGAACAGGAACATACAACACAGATTTGTAAAATATCCCATGAAGGAGTGAATATGTTAAAATATAACTATCTCCTAAAAATAAAATTGAATAGACAGACTACAGAATAGTGTGCTCCCCTATTCTATAAAAAGGTAAGTCAAGTATTCAATCCTATATTTTAAAAGATGGTTTCGGGAACTTCTTCCTTTCCTCGCAGATGGTAACTTTTATGACTTAAAAGAACAGGGTTTTCCAATAAGTTTTATCTAATGAACCTTACTCAGAAAAAAAAAAATTAAGGATAGAACCTTAAATATCTTAAGATCACTTACTTAAAGTCAAATGTAAAGCTGCATCCAAGCAATAAAATACTAAATAATAAAATTGTTCCTGTGTTAGCAACTATGCAGTGCCATATATTACTGTCAAAATGAGTTTTAAATCATGTATAATATATCCCCATATTTTATATACTATCTTAAACTTGACATATTAATTACCATTATTTATTAATAAACAAATCAAGCATAAGACATTGATTTACATGGAACTACTGATACCATGTTAAGAGCAAGTTGGTGACTTAGAGTTAAACATATTAAAAATTAATATACAGTGATAAAACCCAAATGACACCGTGAAATAATGTCCAATACCTGTGTGATATAATATTTAGCACCAGATATTTAGCATTTGTACTAAAAGCGGTTGTTCAATTTGTTCATCTTTCAAAACACATATAAATAGGGGTTAATACATCAAAGCCAAGAATATAGGTGTTACTCAGAAAGTATGTGAAAGCTACTGCTATGTAGTTCATGAAACTTATATGTAATATGATCTCTGTGTGAAGCAACTTCAAAAATATGCCGCTACAATCTGCATTAACTGCTATTCCTAAATGGTTTGAAGAAGCAGCCTATGTCAAATGCTCTGAAGTAATACAACCTCATGGCAAAAGAGATCCACACAGATATGACAAGGCCCTGGCTGGGTTGATTTAGTTGGGATTGGTTCTGCCTTGGGCAGGGGACTGGATTGATGACCTCCTGAGGTCTCTTCCAGCTCTATGATTCTATGATTCTAAGACACAAAGTTCCTTATCAGTATTCTCTCTAAACCTTTCATTCCATTGCTCCTTCTCAAATGCCAGTAAGTTCACTGGAGAACTGCTGATACCTGAACACCCAAGATGCTCAAAGGCACCAAATGTGCCTTAGAAACCAATTATGATTGTATGTTGTATCTCATAGTACAGATATCATTTGTTATCCCTTACATTGTTTTTCACTTCCTGTGAGCATTGTCTGAGTTTTTGTCTGATTTAACTTTCAGTCACCCAACCTTCAGTTGCATCCCAATCTCTGCTACACATCGAATACATTCCTTTCTAGACTAGAGACCGAAAGAGATGAAAAAATATAGCTAAGAATCAACTTATTGAAATATTAAAGCCAATACTCCCTACTACTATTTCTAGTGGTGCTAGAAGAACAACAATATGGGATCCACTCAGAGAATCCTTGGTGCCTATTTGCATTTACCCAGTACTATATTATGAGACCTCTCAAAATGAAAGAGATGCAGCCACTCAATACTTACTGTTAATCAGTCCCTGTTAACAAATATGTCAACACCACTGTCAGTATCAAAGTTTACTGTAATTCAAATCTCAATGTAAGGGACTCCCTTATTTTTCCTTCAAATTCTGTGACCAAAGGAGCAATAAGATCCAAACAATCTTATCTTCAATGCACAAACAGAACTCTGTCACCTCTACAAACAACCCTTATTAACTAGGCTATTTACAAGTGTCTGTATGCAAATGATTATGGCTGAAGTAGAGATTTATTTTTAAATCCTTCACAATAGGGGCATAGTTTTTTTTATTCTTTGTTTTTTAAAGCCACTCAGTGTCAAAACTGGTCCCACTGAGCAATAGGTTTACCACAACTAACTTTCTTCCCTCTGATTTCACTAGTCACAAGTTATCATGTGAATAACATAGACATTGTGTGAAGAAGAGTTATGAGGATTGTAATGGGTGGGAGTAGGCATGAAATAGGTGTTCTGAATACAAGTATTTCTGACAAGAAATAAGGGTCTTATGATCTCCAAGGGTGTGTCTAGACTACAGGGTTTAGTCGACAAAAGTGGACTTTTGCTGATAAAACTATACCTGCGTCTACACTACCGCCGAGTTCTGTCGACATAACGTCAACAAAACTCGGCAGTTTTGTTGTCGTCGGTAAACCTCATTCTACGAGGAACAACGGCTTTTGTCGACAGAGTTCTGTCGACAGAAGGCGTTATTGCATCTACACTGTCCTTTGTGTCTACACTCTCATGTCGACAAAGAGGCTTGCTTTGTCGACAGAACTGGATGCAGTCTAGACGCTCTTTGTCAACAGAAGCTTTGTCGACAGTATCTGTTGACAAAGCTTCTGTTGACAAAGCAGGTAGTCTAGATGTACCCCAACTGAATTGGAAAGATTCTTTGCATGAAGGATGACTGAATTTCTCCTATTTAGTATTCATCCAATGCTTTCCTAATATGGACGGGTGTTTTCCACATCATTATAACATTTGTTTTGAAGTATAAGCATCTTGAGCTTGGAACATCAACATCCTACAAGCATGTCATTATCGCTTTCGAGATTCTGCTCTGAAACACTAAACCAGAGTACATTATTGAAGTTTCTTGTATTTCATGACTCTCTGAGCCTATTATATCAGTATACTTAACACCAATTCACACCATTCTAATTGAAGACAATTAAATGACACTATTGCCTAATATGGAAAATGTGGTGTTCTCTCATTTGAACTTTAGCATTCCAAAGTGCTATTTTTTGTCAATCTAAATGAAAGCTAAAACCAAAACCCCCTTTATTAAATATGACTTACAATGCAGCTCTATCCTTATGAAGTCTTTAATTCCCAGGTTCTCTAAAAACACACCAGAGGAAGCTGTAGTCTTAAAGAAAAAGGACACATCTGCGCTGAGTTCTCCATGGAAAGTAGGGAAATGAAGATATGAGGTCTCAGTATTGAAGGAGGCTGAATTCCAAAAGGTCCCTGGTTACACAAAACAAAACATTAAATGAAACAGCAGTGCCTAATATTGTTTTTCTATGGATTTAACATTTACAACTAATGAAGCAACACACCCACTCTTAGAAGAACATGTAAACACTGATATTATGTGAAGGGTGATCAAAGCCCTGCTATAATATGTTATGTGCATGATCCTTGGTAGAATTGTCCCTTACAATAAAAGAAGAAAAGCTTTCTTTATATACAAAGAGCAAGACCCTGCAGTAGGTGAAGGCAACGGGAGTTCTTCCACTAACTTCAAGGCAGCAGAATAAGTCTCTTGATTTCTCTGGAAGTAGTTAACTAGTATCCACAGTATTTTGCCCTTTAGGGACTCATAGTGCTTTTACACTCTCACAAGTAGTACAAGTGAAGTCAATATGACTAGATGAGTAATAGTTACAAGATCAGCTCCACAGATTCCAATGTTATTATTTTTCCATCAGCAACCATTTAATTATAATTTGTTGAATTTTGCTCTGCACTATTCAAAAGCCTATCTAAATTCTCTAATAGAACTAAATCTAATGGAGGAAGTGTTCTACATTCATGATGCCCTATTAGAAACACCTTGTTATTATTACAGATTTCTTACTATCTTTTTAATAAGCTATATTGCTTTCTAAATCAAATGAGGCATTCAATATCTTATTACATAACTGAACAAGGCCAGTGCATATAGCCCTGCTTATGCTGTGACTTAGTATGAAATACATGAAAAAATATTACTTTAGTTCCAAGGACTCTGAATTTTTGAAAAAATCTCTAATTTCTAAACATTTCTCTTACCTGCAACATAGATGTCTAGAGCACATTGTGCCCATAGAGGCTTCATCTAAACCCATTGAAGTTAGTGGGAATACTCCCTTTGACTTCAATGGGATTTGAATTTGGGATCTGCACTGATCCTCATATAACTCTCCCACTGATTTCAACAGTCTTTGCAGTTTTTCAGTTTGAGTTATTTTTTCAGGGAAATTTAGAGTGGATTGAGATCATTCTGGTTTGGAGGGAATCATTCTGCTCTTATAGAGAAATTCTTTTCTCATGGAGATTAACATGTTAATCTTGTTATCTGGTGTATCCATTGCCTCTTCTGTGCAATAGTGGAGTGACTACATCTCACCTTATATTTTGCTTTCTCTCCTTCGAATATGGATACTGCAGGTCTGGCCATTTGAGAGCTTTGGAGACTTCCCCAGTATACAGTCAACATTCAATCAATAGCCAAACCCAATCTGGGATACAACTATGTGTCTTTTTTGGTTGAAGGTCTCCTACTCCAGCTAAACCTGAACAACTAGAGCTCAGACTTTGTGACAGGGACAGCAGCCAGAAAGTCCAGTTGTCCAGCCTCCTTATCTCTGGGAACTGACAAGGCAGAGAGCCCAGGTGCCCAACCTCTTTGGCCCAAGATGAAGGAGGAGTCTGAAAGCTAGGGAGGCACAGGTTAGGAGTGCACTCAGCCGTAGCAGCCCCCCTTAAAAGCTTTTGTCAGTTTCACTTTCTGACTGTTGGAGTAAAGTGAAATTGACAAGAGCCTTCCAAATGATCATTTGTTATCCTAATGGAAAAATGGATTTTTTCAATAAAAATTGAAGTTTTCTTGTAGAAAATGTTGCAAATATTGCAAAAAGGGCATTTGTGATGGAAAATAACTGCAATGAAAAGATTTGCAACATCTCTACTTAAAAAAATAGTTAATTACTCCCTCTATGTATGAGCACATCAGGTATTCTTCCTGCACAGTTCCTATTTAGTATGTGGCAGTATCTGGAGAAGCACCATTTCCACAATGGCATCAAGATACAATAGTGGCCAGGGATCCTTTGGTAGCATAGCACTGACATGGTGGCACTTTGCCAGTTACTCCCTGTTATTATGGTAGATGCCATGGCTGGGGGGCTTCCCTGAAATCTAGCGTTCCCCAGCTGTCATAACAGATACTTCAGGCATTGCCTGCCAGTATAAGTTAGAACAATAAACAGGCCAGTGTTATTATTTACGCCATTGAACTGGAGCAGTTAAAAGATGGCCCAAAACTGGGGGAGTTAGTGAGTGGCTTTTCACCTGATTCTCTTGAGTTGTGCGCCCCTGACTTCAGTCAAGAATCTGTATAATTCCATGGGAAAAAAACCAAACCAAACCAAACCAAACCAAAAGACCTAACATTCTGAAGGTTATTTTTCCTAGCCTCCATTTTTTCGTGTTACACTGAACTTCGCTACAATTATGATTAGTGCTTGTATTAGCTATTTTGTAAACACTGGGCTAAGCTTTTGCCAGTAATTCAACACAGTTGGAAATTTAATACTAGCAATGTATACAAAATAGGTTAAATATTGCTGGCAATTAGAAGGAAAAAAAACCCCAATTGTCCAGCATAAAAATGATGTGGGTAGCTCCAATGAACCATTTGAATATGCATCTGAGTGGCAATGGGGCCTGTAGCATGGGGGACAGATTAGATAATGGCCACTCATTCATCATTTGCCAAGTGAACTAAAACATTTTAAGGTAAAAGGTAGAAAACTCCCCTTCTCCTTTGATTATGATAGCTCTGATCTCATTTTGAGACCCTCATTTGGAAAGTGCCACTGAAGTCCAAAGTTGAAAGTATAATTCTTCCTATTCCTCCCTTACTCCATCTTTCCTTTTCTTTTTACTGCATTATCCCAACCCTGAAACAGATACATAAAGTATTTATGAATATTAAGATATTAAAGGGATAACCACAAAAAAGAACCCCATGAGAAGTAAGTATACACAGCCAGATACTCAGCTGCTGTAAATTAGTGTGGCAAAAGAAATTGTACAATATTGAAGGATATGGCCCAGAGTCTCTTGTTCAGTAAGCTGAAACTAACACCATGGAACAAATAAATCAACTATATTTAGCATTTTATTTGAGACTGCAAGACTTGAATCCTCACACGACTAAAGAAAAGGCAGAAGAAAGGCAGCTCTGTTTGCTATAAATAAAACACCATCCATATCCATATTGCAAATAATACTTTGTTTTCAAGATTTCAGAGACCCATTAAGAAGAACATTCATTAACAAATCATCTTTTATCTTACCAATTTTAAAAGAAAGTATAAAAAGACAGGAAGAAGAATGAAAATTTGACAGACAAATTAGTAGTTTTGAACACTACAAAGCTAATCAAAAAGGACTCGTTCACAACAATTTCTTACTTGTAAAAAGTCACTGACGCTGTCTAACATTGGTGTCAGAACACATTTTTTAAAAAAAATTTGTAACAGCTCCTCTGTTGATACTTTTAAGTGCTGTATCACACACTCTTATGTGTGAAACACCAGAAAGGATCAAAGTGAAGGGAAAACAGTAAACAAAACCAAATAGCTTCCAGTGGGGAATACTTTACAGTTTTTAGTGTGGATCAATTGGCAAAAAGAATATAGTTTCCTCTAGATGTCTCCTGACGGCGAGTACTGGGGGGAGGGGAAGTCAAAACTCTGCCTGGTATGTCACAAAATTTACCCCTCTCTTACAGATGAGTTTAGCTAAAGCACAGAACTGGTTATCAGGAAATATAGGTTCTGCTCTCAAAAATGCCACAGATTTCCTATTTGATGATGAACAAGATATTTAATCCACATCCCTAGATTTAGAAATGTTAACACATTGGGGCTATGTCTACACTATGGAGTTTTTTCCGGGATACCAGCTGTAACTCTGCCACATCCAGGGAACACATCTTCTCTTCTGACATTTTTTGTGGAAGAGCAAACATTCTCTTTCAGAAGCCCTGTAAACCTCATTTCATGAGGAACAAGGGCTCTTCCAAAAGAGGAATTTTTTTCTGAAATTTGACCCAGTGTAGATGGGCCAAATTTTGGAAAAGCCTCTTCTGAAAAAACAATTGGAAAGATGTATGCAAATTGCGCTTTGCAATTTGCGTACTTTTTCCGAAAAAGAAGTGTAGTGTAGACATAGCCTAAGTTTCATATGTACCCAGAGATTCTTCAATGCTATCACTGTGCAGAAGAGCCAAATGCTGCTCTTAATTAAGTCAGAAGCTTTATGTTTCATCTAAACATGGTAAGGATCTGGCCATAAGTACACATTATTATTATTTTGATCCTGCCAATTCTTATAAGACTAGTCCAACTGACTTCAGTGAAACTACCAACGTGAATACGATGTATAGGATTTAGCCCATTGTCTTTATAAGTGAAGCTGCGCTTTGGTCTAGTCCACTCCATTTTAACTTCTGCCCTACTATTCTGATTTACTTTATTTATATGTACATAAACAGACCAAGGCCTCCCAGTACCTCTCATTCCTTGAGACGGTTTTGTCTAAGTTTCTTTTTTCACAGGGCATGTTCACTACCACTTGTAAAATGGTATCCAAAACAAGGTTCCTCACCTGAGGTTTAATTTATGTCTTGCCAACGTCTGAGGTGGCAGAAACCAACCAGAACACACAACAACAACAAAGTTTAAGGCTGAGCCCAGTCCCTTGTCCCTTTACAGATCATACGTACTTCTGTCCCTGCCTAAAATGAGCATAGCTCCTCCCATTTTCTTGATTTCTTGCCTAGAGTTTGGCATTCTTAGCCTGCTCTACAGACCTGTTATATATGGCCCAGGCAGGGGCTGCAATGCCTCTATAGGCCCCTGAGCAAGGTGAGGAGGGCAGATCTGAACTCTTGGAAGAGGTGGGGCTGAGGCAGCAGGCCTTCAGTGCTGCTTCCCCTGCCCCCATGCTTAGCAATTGCTATAGTCTGGCAGCAATTTAAAGGACTTGGGTTTGGGGCTGCCACCACTGCTACTGCCCCCATAGATCTCCTTCATGCCTTTGCTGGCCCAATCCCAGGCCTAATTGGGTCAAATGCCTTCTATTTATTCCACCTGGGCAAGTAAGCTGACCTTGTCACACATGCCCCAAGGTTCATCTCCCCCTAAGATTCCAAGTCACCTTTTGACAGTGGCCATATTATGGCCTCCTGTGTGAAAGTACATTAGAAAAGTCATTTTCCCCACTTCATCAAAATGCAGGGGGGGGGGCAAAGGGTGAGGAGGATAATGAAATTCTGCAAGTTGCATGGTCTTCTTCAAATCTGTGTCTCTTTTCACATGTATCCAACATTTCTCTTGGTGGTGCCACATGCCCAAAATCACGTTAGCTCAGTAAGCAGAGAAAGGCAGAATTATTGAAAATCTGCAAATTGCTTCTTCTAAATTGATCCTTTTAACATTCCATGATTGCCTTTGATCATTTGTGAGTACAGCTGCCTGTCTGTATCACTGCTTCCAGCTCCCATATAATGTAGCCTTTTATAAGATTTATAGATTATAAAGCCATGAGGAACCATTTTGATAATCTAGACTGACCTTTTATATAACAGACTATGGGACTTCCCTGAATTAATTCTTGTTTGAACTAGAGCATTTCTTTAGGAAAAATATTCAGTATTGATTTAAAATGTTCCAATGATGGAGAATCCATCACAGCCTTTGTTAAGTTGTTCCAATGATTAATTACTCTTGCTGTTAAAAATGTATACCTTATTCTGTATTTTTGTCTAGCTTCATCTTGAAGTCACTAGATTACCCTCTACATTTCTCTGTTAGATTAGCAAACTCTATGTTATCAAATTTCTAATCCACACAAAGGTAATTATAGACTATGATAAAAATCATTCCTTCACCGTCTATGTTTTTATCTAAACAGATCAAGTTTCTTGTACCATAAAACATTTTTTTAAATCCTATAATCATTTTTGTGGCTCTTCTCCAAAGCCTGCGTAATTTAACAATCTTCTTCCTGAGTTGTAGATACCTGGAACTGGACACAGTATTCCAGAAGAGTTGTAGTTGTACTAGTAGCAAATACAGAGGTAAAATAACCTCTCTACTTATACTTGAGATTCTCCTTTTTATGCAACCAAAGACTGCAATAGCTCTTTTGACCACAGCATTGCACAGTGAACTCATGTTCAGCTGATTATCAAGCATAATCCCCAAGCACTTTTCAGTCACTGTTTCCCAGGACAGAGACCCATATCCTGCTTTATTTGGGTAGGGGAGGGTGTACAACTTACATTTGCCCATATGAAAACACAGATTGTTTGATTGGGCCAACCTACCAAAGATCCAGAATGTGACCTTCCTAGGGAGCATGATCAGCATTCATGTCACATACCCCACCAGTACCCAGCTCAAGTAGGGGAAAGCAATGATCCAACCAACAGACCAAATGCAATGACAAATTCCGGACCTGTACCATCTGAGGCATGTTGAACATGAACTAAGAAATGACCTCTCTTCAGTCCCCACTATTTACTACTTCTTCAACGTCATTGATTAAAAATGTTAAATAGAGTAGGGCAAAGAATCAACCTTTGTGGTACTTGATAAAAACCACTTATTCAATTATGATTTTCCATTTACAATTATATTTTTGAGATGTATGCAGTGTTCCCTCTAGTTTTTTCCATCCATTTACACCAAGGCATGTGTGGATGTACAACAGTAGAAATACATGCAGCCAGCTGGGTGCTGTGTGCACTCTGCTAATCTGCTGGGTGGCATCTGAATCTCTCCTAGGTGTTGCCAGTCGAACATGACCCTCCCCCCCTCTACTGGCATCTAGATGACTGGACATATTCCTCTGCTTTCCCCTTTCTCTTACCTCTCTTAGTTACAATTTATGTTAATCTCTATATCATGTCTTTAGTATGTTAACCCATAGTATTTACATTAGGTCCTTTTAGTATGCCAAACAATCCAATTTATGATAGGTTTCTGGTACTCAAGGCCATCATGAGGCCCAACTTTGACTAGAAACCATATTGTTTTGAATATGTATGTAACCTGTGGAATGTGTATGAGGTGTGAATGAGAAATACCCAATCAAAGGCATTTTAGGATCTGTAACCTTTTAAGGCAGTCACAGACCCTGCAAGCATATAAATTAATTGAGAAGCATCCAGAAAAATCTCTCTCTCTCTCTCAGACAAAATGTAACATCAGAGCAGAAACCTGGGACTGGCCCAGAGAAGTGAAGCCTCCTGCAGATCTGAAGAGATCTCCCAAAGGACCTTGTGGCCAAGTCTCAGGGAAGCTGATGCCTGGCCAGCAGCACTCCAGCCACCAGCGAAATCAAAAGTAATCTGCACCGTGCTTGTAGCCTTCCTCCAAACTGTCAGCAAGAATGCAATATGTGTGTCTGTATCACCTTACTCCTAAGAATCTTTACTAATAAACAACCTCAAAAGCCCACCCTTTGTCCAGATTTGTTCCTCGAAGGTCTGAGGAAGTGCAACACTGGGCAGCTGCTGAAGTGCTCAGGGAACACTGCTTGTGAGTTCGCTAGTTTGTAATTCATTTTAATGTGTGTATTGTTAATTTTGTATTATTCTAGTTTCTTCATCAAATGTTCCGTGGAATCAAAAAGCTAAAGGTTTTTTTTTGTTTGTTTTTTTAAAATAAACTCAAGGAATGAAAAGTTGAAAAAATGAATTCTCTTCAGGTCACATTAATTGTATCATTCAACCAGAAATTTGCTTAATTTCTGAGCTTTTAAAAATTTGTAATAAAAATTAAAATAAATTTTTAAAATGAGAAGTAATTTTGAATGGAAAACATACTTTATTTAAAAACAGCAAAACAAAATATATTCACTTTTTTTTAACTAAAACAATTTGGTAAAATTGGCACAAATGTATTACATATTTTAGTTCATCCTAATGTATACTTGAGAGATTGAGCTAAACACACTATTTAAGCCAATTAAGTGCACCATTAACATCTTTTTTATTTTGATATTTGCCATAAACAGTTATTTGTTATATATGTATACTATAGACAGATTACTGGACAATGAGATTTCACAACCTTCCATCTTTTGAATGGAGGCTATACATGGGTCAGGAATGAAAGTAAACATCTTCCCTCACCCCTTTCTGAAGAGTATACCAGTGAGTAATTACAATGCTACAAATTTTTGTCTGTTAAAAAGGGGGTAAAGAATATAAGTAAATAAGAGGATATCCCCTTTGAAGTGAAATCACATAATTTATTGTTTGGTAGTGGTGGATACAAGAAAGAAGCAATAATCTTCTTGGTGAGCACCCAAACAATGTATGTGAGTCCAAGAATATCTATTTTTCCTTGTTCGACAGCACTTCTGAGAAATCAGTATTTGCCATGAGACCTTATTTGTGTTATTCTCCTGCCCAGAGGTAGAACAAATAAATGTTACTTCAATGCTTACAGTTAGAGTGTCTTTGATGTTTGCCATCAAGTATTAGCAAATATCTTACTGGTGTTCTTCATTATTCTTTTTGTTTTAATTAAATAGTAATTCTAATATTTTTCCACTAATCTAAAATGTGTGCTGTTTGTATTTTACAGAAGGTTTTTCATTAATCTGTGTGCCCTTATAGCCTTATTTTGTCATTTTTATCTGATTTCAAATTTAACACACTACAATATATAGAAAATTGTGTTCAAGGATAAGGTGAAACTATGTCCTAGTCTTAGTATGGTCAGTGAAAATAATATTCTTATAGGGCATGTCTGTTCATTATTCCCCAGAAAATCAATTGTTAAAGAGCAACCTTTAGATTCATTCTTTTTAATATCCCGACTGAAAAATTTCACTGACTAGTGATCCAACTCTGATGTAGGACCCTGGTATTACTAGTTTGGGACAGAAAATCCTTAGCACGATTACTCAGTCTCACCCTTATCCATTTGAGATAAGTACTCATAGTATCTAAGGGCATATGTAATATGATATGAAGAGAGCAGATAAAAAGATTGGGGTAAATTAGAGGTCTGCAAGTCCTGAAAAGGGCATATTTCTCCCACAACATTGGAGCACATCTTGAACATTTCTGCATTGTCATGCTTTAACAAAAAAATTGAACAACATAGCGCAAAACCCACGAGTCACAAGGTCTTCATACAAATTATTCAAACTAGATCTGTCATTACCTCTTATCTACTTCCTCATATGTGTAATATCCAATTTTAAATGCATTCTATTTCTTTGAAGATAAAGCTAGGTGGATTTTTTGTCATCCAAAATATTTCTAAAGTGAATAAATGCAGATTTGGCAGCACCAAAACATTCTATAAGTTCAGGCCTATTTCACCAACTTGTTCATACAAAAAAAAAATTAAAGGATTTTAAACATTCAGATCATGCCATTTGCATTAAATATACAATTATTTTATTTATATTTTTCAGAACTGCCAGCAAACTGAACAATCAGTTATTGGCACAGCTCTGCTTGAAGATCCTGTCACTCTCTCCCTCATTTCCTATTAAATTAGCCATTAACAACTGGGTGATTTTTAAATACCTTTTAGACAGCTGAACACATGGTGTGTAAAACTGTAGTGAATTATTTGTACTTTGCATTCTGTTACTTACTGTCACCTCGACAAAGCAAAGGCCCAAGCTTGTAAGCTGCTTCAGAATTTGGTCGGTCTGTATCCGTGATAACAATTTCAGTTACTGGTAGATGGTCTTTATAAGAGAGGAATCCAGTATCATTAGTCCTAAAAAAAAAAAAAAAAATAGAAACAAACACCTCCTAAATGTTTCTGAGTAATAGTCACATAAGAGAAATATATTGTCCTTATAATGGACTCATTGAACTAACCCTCCACCCCTCTAGATTTAGAACTACATTTTCAAAAGTTACAACTCTATTGTTCAGGTAAGCTAGGTGATTGTGTGAATAAATGGGAGCATACTTACAAATACTTCTGTATTGATCTCATGGTCTGAAAGACCATTTAAATCTATTGCAGGCCTACATGAGATCACAGAATCAAGTGGGCAGGCTTAGGGTTGTGATCATCTGCAGAGGCAAGATATTTTAATTTCAACATAATTAGGTATTAAAGCTGCCTTCCTAAACCTCAGATGCACTTTCACGTGTCAGTAATTTTGCCTCCTAGAAAAAGCAGCATATCTAACTTATTCTAGTTTGTCAAAATGATTAAAAACCGTAGTCTCAATATTTAATTTTTTAACCAGAACATTCTCTTCTATTTAATTTTATAAAGTTAAAAAAGCACACCAAAAAGATAAATCTCAGAAAGCAAAACAGAACCAAGCATGCAGAGTACAGAAAAGACCAATATATATTGCTTAAATTCTTCAGAGGGGAGAGAGGCAATCTAGTTGTTTGAGTAAAGGATAGATAATCAGTAGATTTTTTTTTAACATTAGGTAGGTTAATAGCAATATACCTAAGCTATCTGTCAAATAATTTAGATAGGAGCAGGACTAGATCTTTGGGTTTCATAAGGATTCAGTACTGGCCTAACTTTGTTCCCACTGAAATAGATAGGAGCAGTTAGATCAGTGATGATCTCTTCTGAAAATTCAACCCTTTGATCCATTGCTAATTTACTAATAAAATATCCTTTCTGATAAATAGCATAATTCTACTTTCTACCTTAACTGACAGAGAGAGAGAGATCAGAGACAACCACAGTATCCACAGGTAGGACCAATGGGATGCACTGTGAAACATTCTTTGCTATAGATTGGCTGGGAGAACCTGGATGGAAAATGAAGGGATGGCTGTTGGAAGCCCTGGGTAATGATTTGAATAAACACGAATTTGCCTGCATTGTACACTTTATCTACTAGTTAATTCCTGACAATATTTATAAAATAAAGTTGCAGCTTGATTAAAATCTATATCCAGTGTCTTCTGTCTCTCTTTCAGGATACCTAGACAATGACCGCAGTGCACTAAATACAACTTGATACTTAGCTAGAACTTTATGAGCAGTATTCACTTGTGGCATAAATACAATTACCTCTATGTTATGCATGTGGAAATAGATTCAGAGTTTTGACTTGCCCAATGACACACAAAAAGAACATACACTGAAAGCCAGGAGCACTTATTGCTATGGTCAGTAATCTATAGTGCCACAGTGTTCCTCCCCAATGTTGAGATTTTCATACATATCAATTTGGGTGATTGAATTTTGGATGCTTGACAGTTCCCTAGTTCCTGCATAATAGAGTAGAACTATTTCAGGTATAGCCATACCTCTATGTGCCCAAAAGAGGTACTGGGAGAAATTCTGGGTTTTATTTGTTTTTTAATCATTTATTCTTCTGGATCAAGTGAACATGTAAACATTGCACTGTTAAGTAAAAGATGCAGATACATAATGCACATTTTGATATACTGTCAATGAACTATTTTAATATACTTCTGTAAATTATGCTCAGTGGTTAAAATAGACACATGCATGATCCCAGTCTGTATCTATTTTTTCTTGTGTATATCACACAAAGGACAGGGACTTATGAATGTGAGCAGGGGATTAAAGTGAGCCAAAATATATTTCTGATATTAGGGACCACTCAAATTCCAGTCTAAAAAATGTGTTCACTTATTTATATTTACTTGGCAGCTAGAGAACCATAACTTCTCTATATTTTTATACAGTAGAGTAATAGGGAAACACTTAAGTCCTCTATGCATTTGTTTAAGTTTTGTAATAGAGAGAAAACAGGCAGATATTCCTTTGGAGGAATTCACTGAAGATGCACACTCTTTGTGTTTTAAGTACATTTGTAAACCTATAGAACTTGTACACATCTGTGACTCTTTATTGTGTTTTCATTTCTGCATCTGACAACTTTCCTAACCAGCTCCCCCTGTTTGGATGATTAAAATTCCTAAACCAAGTCCACTTGCTGTTCATCTGAAGGAGGGCTGAGTGCCTGTTTTGAGGACAATGGGATCCATGAATCCATATTTTATACAGCAAGGATGGCTACCTTCTCTCTGTATCACATTCTCAATCTCAATGCCATGAGGGACCACACCCATGTTCCCTATACTCCCGGTCGTCTCCCAGTGCACTTTTCCTCATTTGGGGGCAAGATAGGACTTGTACATTCAACGTTTACCATGCCTCATTCATAGCACTCCAGAAAAATGAGACATTTTGAAATTTTCTATAGTATGTTTTCCTTCCTAACATAAACATTTTGGTCGAGATAATTCAGAAGTGACTAGTAATTTTGGTTGCCTTAAATTTTAGCTATTTGCCTTCAGACCATCATCTTCTGGTTTGAATCTCAGGTGGGACTTCTGAAAATCAGGCCTCTATGTTGTTTCAGTCTGGGAATCAAAAAATTGAAGATCTCAAATTCATTAGGAATTTTTGAAAATTCTGTTTTGTTCAACTTTAAAAATGCCATTAAAATAAAAGACCTTAGCAATAATGTGTCCAGGATAAGATCTTCAGAATTGAGTGCCTTAAGTTAGTTCCTAAATTTACATTTAGATATCCAAATAAGAGGCTTCCTTTTAAAATATGCTGGAAAGAAGCAGCTGTTCACTGACTTCAGTAGGTCACTTGGCCATACTGTTGTAAGAATGAAACTTCATGGTCCTTTATAGACTCCCATATGTGTGAAAAGTATGAAGGCTTCAGCAACAATGTATATGTTCACACACTATGGATACAAGCATAATTATAACAAATTTGTGTACAAGCATTGCCTGCTTGGTACATATGTTTTGTACAGATTAAACATACTTAAGAAGTTCCATTAACAGGATTTTTTTTTCCATTTAAAATTTGCCTAACTTCTTTAAACCTCCACCCCCAAATTTTGAAGAAGTCCGAATTTTGGTTCAGATCTAGCTTCATAGTTTCAGCTCATCTCTCATTTGTAAAGTATTTAAACTGGTGGTAAATGATGCAAGATAAATACAGTTTAGATGACGATGTAAGTTTTGCAAATGGGAAATACAAGTAGAGTTCAGCTATAGTCTGTGGAACTAGTCAGAACTCTGAAATCCCTGCTCTTCTGAAGTCAGTGACAAAATTCCCATTGACTTCAATGACACCAGGATTATATCCTTTACATTCATAAAGACTACTACTAACCTCAAAAGCATAGAGAAAAAAAGATAATACAAATGTTCAATATGCAAAATGAATGCTTTGCTCAGTTAATCCATAGTTTAAATCCAGTTAGCTTAAATATTTCAATGACTGGAAAACATAAAATGTAAGTCTTTTACCACTGGCAAAACAAGCCATTTCATGAAAACTAGACAGTCTAAAAATAAAATTATAACATCCCAAAATAGCAACTAAATACAAGAAATTGCAGCAAAATATTTGCCCCTTAATTTAGCTAATTATGGTGAGAAATAATATTTTGAACAGGTGGTAGCAGCATATATTACAGGTTTGTGGAGTTTTCCTAATAGGGCTGGTGGTCCATAACTGCTAAACCCTATATAATTTTTGAGTTTGCTTTTCAACAGCAAAGAATTGAGCACAAGCAAACAGTACAAAAAAATCACCATTCATTTCTGTCGGCATTGCAGTTGCAGTAATGCTGAGAATCAACGCAGGTCCCCTCTAATCCACAAGCACACTTTTGAACATCAGGCAAAGATCCTCCCCAGTAAGTTTGTGTTTCATTGGTTCTTCCAACCCACCAGCTCAATGGCATCCCATCTAAAAGACAAATTAGAGGAAAATTAATACCTGATCCCAGTTCCTGCTCCTCCCAATTTCCCTCGCCCAAACAAATTTCCAAGCATTATTGTAAAAAAACCTCAATTTAAAAATAAATGACCACATTTCTTTACAAATGCTAACCAATTATTCATTTTAATATTTCATTATCAGGGATTAAATGATAGTCACAGCTTTTTGCATGTATGAAAGGAAAAGAGATCTGGTAGTCCCTAGCTCAGTCAGGCATGATATTAGAATCATTTATCTTAAGCAGTCCATTTACGTACTTTTAAAAAAAAATAGCACATGAAAAAAGAGATGCTCTAAAAATCAAGTTAATTTATACTCTGAGGCAAAGATCAATTTGAGATCATGGAAATACCAGTGAAGAAATGAGAAGAGTAAAAAGCATAAATTGACTCATTTTATTACTGAGAATACTAAATACACCTTTGCTGCATATTAAGCACCTAGCTTAGTTCTACTGAGCAGGGAGAATCAGAAATGTCAGCAGTCATGAGCTAGATCATGCACAAAAGCTGCAGAATTTATGCAGTCTGAGACTGCTGAAACCATGTTAAAGTTTGTGCTCCATAACCCCGTTGATGTATCCAGTGACTAACAGCAAAGTTTCTCAGAGCCTACTACATCTGTGAGCAGTTCAGCCATTCAGCATTGATTAGAGTAAAATGATAGAGCGGGATGTGTTCTTAATTCTACAGAACTGCACATTAAGTTTCAAAATGCTGACAAATAATGAGAGCAGTAAAAGCACAAAATATACAGAAAAAAATAATTGCTAAAGGATGTGAAGCATGAAGGTAATCCATCTTAAATGAGAGTGAAGAAAGGTAAAAGATTAAATGAATGCAAAGTCAGGGTATGAAAGGAGTCAAGTGCTTATTGTATGGTGCCTAACTGTATGGTGGCTAAGGGTTTGCCTCCACTTACTGGGAGATCAACATTTTGGGGATAGGTATCCTGGGGTTCAATTTAGTGGGTGTAGTAAAGATCAGTGTTCTCTGTAAGCTGAGCACTTGTGTGGGCATCCTGAAGAGATTCAAATGTCGCCCAAATAGTTAGCAGAGCACCCACAATATCCAGAGCCAGCATGTGTTTCTACTGGTGGTGTACATCTGCACAAGCCTTGGTGCACATAAAATTATTCCACACATGTATGGAAAAGATTAGAGAGAACATTGGTAAGGAACCACTAAATTGACCACCGATCATGTTCTTTTCTATTCCACTTCCTCAGATCAAATTGTGGAAGAAAATTGGCATGACCATATATACCAAAGGGCTACAATAAAAAAAAAAAAGTGAACACATATAAAAAGGACAAATCAAATTTCAGAACAGAGGGGGAATGAGGGAGGGAGGTTAATGTCTGTGAGCTAATGATATTAGAGGTGATAATTAGCTATCTTACCCATTACAAAGATAGCTTCCCCAATTATCACCTCTAATATCATTAGCTCACAGACATTAACCTCCCCCCCCTCATCCCCCCTCTGTTCTGAAATTTGATTTGTCCTTTTTATATGTGTTCACTTTTTTTTTTGATTGTAGCCCTTTGGCATATATGGTCATGCCAATTTTCTTCCACAATTTGATCTGAGGAAGTGGGTCTGGCCCACGAAAGCTCATCACCTAATAAACCATCTTGTTAGTCTTTAAAGTGCTGCATAGTCCTGTCTTTTGTTTCAGCTAGACCAGACTAACACGGCTACATCTCTATTACTTTTCTATTCCGGTACTCCACCAGATTACAAGGAATAAGGCAAGCAGATAGGAGAGTTTTCCCCATTGACACTCTGCAGTGGGGACGCTGAAAATATATGACATAAGTTATGCCGACCCCAGTTACCCTATTCATATAGCTGGACTTGTGTATTTTAGATCATCTTTCTCCCCTAGTGTAGACCAGTGTTCCCTCTAAGCTGCAGGGCAGCACAGCTTCATAGGTGATTAATCAGCCCCGCCTGGTCAGCAGCTCAGGGCTCTGTGCACAGAGCTGACTGAACACTGGTATAGACCTGGCCTTATAGAGGCACTTGGTTTGTTGAAGCTCTGAAGCTTTCAGTAGTGGACCCCTACACTGAGACTGGCACTTAACCCAGCTTCAGCCTCTCTTGCAACAGCCATGGCTTATTATAACTCACTGTAAGAGAATACCTTTGCTATGCTTACAAGCTCTCAGCTTGTAAATATATTGACTGAATTCATTACCACACAGCTGCGAGCCCAGCAGACCTTAAAAACAGTGTGAAAAGTTCCTAGGAAAGTCAGACATGCTCAGTGACAACAATGTCTAGCATCAGTATTTTGTTCACAGCCCATCACGGACAGAAGAAAATCTAGAGAACATTTTATAAATTATTTATGAGACTTCGCTTTAAAAATAAACAAAACAAACATACATAAAACCAGGATATTTCTCCTGTTTCAACAGCTCAGAAACTCTAGTCCTGTAGTTGTGACTGAAAGTTCCTGCTCTTGAACTGACTTGAAAGCAATCCTGACACATCTGTTTATATGCTAGCATGAGAGCAGTATAGTTAGGATCATAGTGATTAGTCAAGGTTGTTACCTCTGTTTTGGCAGTGAATATTGCTAATCAAAATGGGAGGGAAAAAGGGCTTGAGGCAGCTTCTTCAAAATGAACACACAATACTATTAGCATAGCACTTCTTTAATAGAATCATTTATATGCTCTGCATCAGGCAGATTGAGTGAAATGCATTCTTAAGATTTGTTCCAATAAAAATTTCTTTTTATAATGTGTGGCCCAAATTATTTTATATAAAAGTCTCATGACATTGTGCGCTTGTCAGAAGTGCCCAGTGGAGATTATGGACCACAGTATCGGGAGGGGTAAAATTATGTGAACAATTTGATAGTGTATCTATTTGAATTTCAAAGCCTTATATTTTATTGTGTTTTATTAGGACAATGTTAGATGAAGAGCTCAAAACATCATATGCTAGGTGCAAGAAAAATAATTAATTTGAAAAGATATATACTAAAAGTGCAATCGGGTTGATTGAATTTTGCCTGCCTAAAACCCACCCTATATTTTCAGTTTGGTGTAGTATTTTTTCTTCACTTCTCAACATACATTCTAAACACTGGGGAAATGTGAGATCCTCCCACAAGAGTCATTATCCTCGCACTGTTCTGCAGTAGAAATATACTTGACAATAGAGAAGTCCTCTGTAGATAAAAATCCTGAAGAAAAAAGCTAAACAGCAACCAGAGAACCACAGCTCAGACAAGAAGGTTCTCTGCTGACTATAGCTAACAAGAAACTGATGGGAAGTTTCGAAGGGCAGTGGTTAGTCAGAGGACTAGGATGATAACATACCAAAGCAGTGACTGACTTGTGTTCTATCCTGCTACTACTGTCCTTAGGGACCAAACTCTTCAAGAGCTTGTGGCATTCTGACTGTCTTAAATGAGCGAGCTGACATTCAGGTGTCTTGACAATAGCCTCTGGCCCTCATCCCCACTCACCCAGGCATGCTGCCTAGGGAAGGTGGAGGAACTGGAGCTCCCCAAAGTGACCTAAGTCACCCATTCCAGCATGACTCCTGGGCCATACAGACTGTGCTGCTCCCAGTACTGGTCCCCTCGGCTGGGCACTTAATATCACCTGCAAGCAGCCAGCAACATGCACTGCCCAGCTCCTGCATGCAGACTCTGACCTGGTCAGGGGGTGAATCCTCAGGGTAAGAACACAAGCAGGGAACAGGGCTTTGTGGGGTAGGAGCTAAGGCCCACTTCTGCCCTCACCCCACCAAGAAGAGATTGCCCCCACAACATGGTCTCATTTCTAATTCTTTATAGTCACTAATTCTATTTCTTTATCAGAAGTGATGTGCACAACTCAAAAGGTTCAGAGTTTATTTAAGATAAGCATTTAAAAGTTTGTATTCTTCTTTAACCTATCCAAATACTGTGTGTCCATAAACCTGGACTGCAAAAGTCTAGAGACAGATAGTGGGTTAAAAGCCTGTCTGTCTTCTATTAGAGAGTCCATTGTTGGAACACTTTAAATACTGGCACCCTTGAGTTACAGAGAGGGCTTGTGACTTACATTCACCCTCTGCATACTTCTTTGACTCAAACTGAGGCAATCATCAAGATGGGCCCAAGAGAATGGGCTTTCTCACTGTATTTCTGTTACTTTCTGTTTCCCAGGAGATTAGAAATATCTTTAAAACAGCCTTCTCCATGAACACAAAAGTGAGGAGAGGAAAAGTTAACATAACCCTTATAACACAGGGTACATAAACCTAAACAAAAGTAGGGCTTGGATTGGTATGAAGGAAGGGCGAAGTATCATAGAATTATAGCGTTGGAAGAGACCTCAGAGGGTCATCAAGTCCAACCCCCTGCTAAAAGTATAAATTGATTATGGAAGCTGATTGTTCATCCCTAGTGTCGACATCACCAACAACTATGACAACTGGAACTTTTATTAGTAATCTCAGCACAGAAATCAGAGACTAAATAGACTTGGAAGCTGGCCTAACCTCTCACCTGTAAAATGCACTTTCCAGAATAGAGTGAATGTTTATTGTGTAGAAACATGAGAAGCTTTATCTAGTATTGTTCTTGTTAGCACTGTTATAACTGATTTTAAAAAGCCCTAGCAATTCTGCAAAACACTGTCTCAACTAGTTTTACTACTTATTGCATGAAAAGATTTAAAATGAGACAAGGTTTCATATGACCAAATGTTTTCACTGCATTAACTTGCTGATAAAACATATATATGCAACCCTCACCAACCCTGAATACTAATGTTCCAAATCCTAAAGTCTCAGTGGGATTGTTCTTTCTCCCTTCTGTACCTGTCTGACAGTCTTGCAGTTTTGCTCAGCAAATATGTCTAGCAAACACTTTCATCTCTCACAGTCACTTTAAAATTGTCAGTTCTGAAATGACTATTAATCCTACCAAATCCTAAGTGAAATTTAAGAGTCAGACATTTGGGAAATTTAACTGGGTATGATCCTGCATTCAATCCTTCAATATGCTTCATTTCCCCTGATGTCAGTGGTAATTCATTTGTGTGAATGAGGGGCACCTTTTGGGTACTTTGACACCAGGTTAGATATGTTTGGCCATTTGATCAAGAAGAGATTCTAAGTTAAGATAAGCAACTTTGTATTGTACTCCCCAAGGAGTACTGTAGAAGTATTCATGTAAAACACATGCTAAGTCAGATGCCTGTAAATATCAAGGTGCAGGGAGTCTGTAGGTCAGAAAGGGGTTTGGCAGAAAGGGAGGGGCAGAGTCAGAGAAGCAACCCTTTTTGCAGTGGGTTCACCTGTAAGCCTGGTAGATTTCTAAGCAGCAATTCTCCTGAGAATTAATGCTACTCTCAGAAGAAATTCATTGCATTCCATGACCTGTTTGAAGGAAAGGCAGAATGCAGGGAGGAGAGAGCTAATGTGTTTGCTTAGCTCTTGACAGCCATTCTGCTAAGAGAAGTAGAGTTCACAGAGCATGGAAGAATGACCTGTTTTCTGCTGTAGCACCAGTAAACCCTGTTACAGGAGAATGGCAAGTGAAGTCTGTGACACAAGCCTTACAATTTTTAAAAGGACTATTTGCCTCTCAGATTTTCTGACAGAGAAGACAATTGAGACTTGATTTGAAACATCTATATAAGAACAATGAACAATCTCTTTTCAAGTTTTTTTTAACATTTAGAACACATTTTCAAAATTAAAATCAACTGAATGGATTGCATTCTATCTAGTGAGAACTAAAGTAAGACTTGAACATTATATTTTGTTAGGATTACTTCAACTACATCAGAAGAGCTTGTAATTTCCCTCATAACACAATAAAATTTTTGAGATTTTCCCAGCATTTTACTTTAGGTCTCCTCTGTGCTAGTGTATTTTGGACAATGGCATGGTAATGTTCGTGATACTTTACCTCATGCTATTTACAAATTCAACCACTACAGGATGCACAGTATTTGAAAGACTTCAGCTGACATTTGTGGAGTGTATTGGGCTCCTTTTACCAAATGTTTGCCTGATAATTAACCATTTCTGACTAAAATCTAAACATTGACTGGAGGCCAGCCAGCAAAGGCTTTAGTATAATTTCTATTCAATTGTAGAAATAATGAAGACATTGGTTCTGAATGTAGTATATGCTTTGAATAAAACTCACACTGACCTTTATTTTTCTAATTCAAATCCCACTCAACAACATATAGATTGGGGATATATTTGCCAGCTATTTAAGGATTTTACAAAGTATAGTGGCAAAATGCCATAACCTTGGCAGAATTAAATATCTATGGTATCATGCAACATAATAAGATTTGGCTGCTTTACTTACCTCGCTTATTTAAAAGCCTTGATTTTTTGCAGTGGTAAGCAAGCTCCTGTTCACACTGTTCTGCATAGTTAATTGTAGCCTGAAGCTGTTCTAGGGTTGCAGTGTACTTGAAGAACACGGTATGTGGGTTCTCTCGATTAGCACTTTTGACTCTGGTTAGGTCAGTATTGTTGTGCTGTATAATTGTCCAAGTTGTATCTTACAAAACACAGAAGGAACAAGTAATGTGGAATGCTAAATAGCTGCAAAAGTTAGCAATGGAAATAAAACGTGTAGTGAGGTACAGCTGGGATTAAGGTGACTTTTGTTCTTTTTGTAGGATGTGAAAAGGAATACAAAATATTTGACTAAAAAGTTCTGCAACTGAATACATTCAATAAGATATCACTGGTCCCTTTCATAGAACTTCTTTACCATGCATTCAGTCCTGCACAATTACCAGTCAAGGAAAACTAGATGAAAAGAACCAAATATTGATTTTCCAAATACACAAATCTAAGTTAACTGTAATGGAGTAAAATCCACAGGGTCTATTAATAGGGTTTTCCTATTTTTATTTCTCCAAGGTATTCCTTGTTTATAAATAGAGACCAGATTATATCCAGACTTTCATTATCTGTGCAACATTTCACACTATTCATTTGAATTAATTGATTTTGTCTTAGAGAATTTATACCACTGGCCAAAATACTCACCTTTCCATTGCCCTATGCAAACAACAAATTACCAGAACCAACAATGGACAAACTCAATAAATCCAAGTGTTGTATTTATTATGAAGCAGAGAAGAAGACAGGTGTCTCCGGCCACTCCACATTCAAATGGTAACCAGAATTTCTGACATGTGTGACTGCAATTAAAATAGCATCAGACTATAAATACTGGGGCTGTTTTTAAAGCACAAAATGTCTTTCTTTTTTTCTCTCATTTATTGAGAGAAAAAGTGTAGAACAGGAAGGAAGGAAGGAAGAATTAATTATGTTCATTGTGGTGATACTCCCATTGTGAACTAGGACCAAACTGTGCTAAGTTGTGTATGAACACAGAATAAAAAAGAGCCTCTGCCACAAAGAGCTTACAACCTATGTAGCCCTCACAATGGGCTCACCGTGTCCAGCCCGGGGGATGGGAGGAGGGGTGATCGGTGGGGAATGGTGCGGTGACGGGCGAACCCTCCATTGTTTTGCAGGGAGGCGGGGGAAGCCCCATGCAGCCGCCTGCTACAGGCCAGCTGGGGCTGCAAGCGGCGGTGGAGGAGGAGAGGGGGTGAGGCGAGGGGCAGTGCTGCAGGACCAACCCGGCAGCACCCCAGCTGCTCTGACCCGCCGCTTCCCCAAGTCCGCCGCTGCTGCTTGCAGGCAGGCGGCAAACAGTGGCGGCGGATTTGGGGAAGCGGCAGAGCAGAGCAGCTGGGGTGCTGCTGGGTTGGTCCCGCAGCGCTGCTCAGGTGAGGGGTGGCTCTGCGGGAGCAACCCGGCAGCACCCCAGCTGCTCTGCTCCGCTGTTTCCCCAAGTCCGCTGCCGCCGCTTTCAGCCCCAGCTGGCCTGTTGCCAGTGGCTGCGCAGGGCTTCCCCCACTTCCTTGCAAAATGGCGGAGGGCTTGCCCCTCGCTGCACCGTTCCCCGCCGACCACCCTCCGCCCCCCCGCCGGTCGCAGTGCAAGTCCCGGCAGACCTGTCACAGCCCCCCGCCGGAGTACCTCCTGATACTCCAGCATATCTGACAATCCAGCACCCCCTGGGTCCCAAAGGTGCTGGATTATCAGAAGTCTATTGTATCTAGACACTTTCAGTATGAGGGAGTTATTTTCTAATAACTCAAAACTTTCTTAAAGAGAGAGATGGTTAAAGCAAGTGGATGTGGAAGCTACAAGAACAAATTTTGGAAGGTAACAGGTAAATAAATCTGATCATGTTATCTTCAGATAGGCCTTGTACTATACAAACAGTATCTTACCTTGTCTTATGCATTGTTGCACTGTCTACAACAGCTTAAAGGATGCACACCCATTTTTTATTAATGAAAAGTAGTTTTTTTTCTTCAAATGTATTGTGCATATAATAATCAAGTGCTGGTTGGGTATATACTAGTGTCCTGTTGGCCTTAAAAGCAATTTTTTATAGCTAACCATGAATATGAGCAGAGAAGTGTAGACATGGATCCAACCTGAACAGCCCCTAAATACAAGGACGTCTGTATCCAGTTTTCCAGATGAGATCAGTCTTTAGTTCAAATGCTTTCAAGAAAGAATGACTCCTGGAAGTCCCCATGGAGCAAAATGGATCACAACAATAGGCTATGGCCAGATAGAATGATCTAGCACATTTAACTGATTTGGCTTGTAAATTTGATTGTGAGACTTTTAACACAGAGATTGTTTTCCTGTGTGTCTAATACTGCTTAGCACAACATGCAGCCCTGAATTCTAACTTGAAACTTTGGATGCAGCATTAATAAAAAGAACAGTAACAATACAGTGTAAAAGCCATACATAAACTTATATCACTTGGATGATCTGAGGCTATACTTAGTGTAATGATCCCAGATTACAAGATATTTACAGAAGAGATTATAATTAATTGATACAAGAGGAATGCAAATATTACCAAAATATTGTCTGAAAAAATGTAAGATATGCAACTTTTTCCTGAAATATGGGCCCTTTCCCACTTGTGACCCTCTCCTGTACAAAGAAGAGAAACTGGGAGCATCATAAATATTCTTGAAATGTTCCTGCTGATGAATATTTGTAAATCTGATCTTTGGTTTCACTACAGTTGTGGCAGGAAATCAGTTCTATTTGAAATTCTATTGAGACGTGGAAAATGTTGCAGCAAACCAAATTAAATTGCCATAATGTTACATAAATATTATAAAATCTACCAGTGATAACAGAGTCATGCTCTGGTTTGCTTGTGCTTTTGGAACTTATAAAAGACAGTTTTCAGTCACACTAACAAAACCCAAGGTATGCAAAGAATTTGACATGTCATGAATACTGTATAAGTGATAAGAAGAGAAGGCTTTAGATACCCCACACATATGTTAAGGACAATGGCGCTCACTGTGTTTGGGGAGTGCAGACTCCTCTCCTTCATGTTTTCCTAGGGATGGTAAATGCCTTAAATAGGTGTTGAAGGTAAGGCAGTATATATTCCATGCACAGAATGGTGCATTTGGCACATTCCCTTCTGTGAGAGACAGATTGGGATTATGCCCTATTAAGGTCTGCACAATCAAACTAAAAAACCCTAAATGTATTTTTGAGTCTAAAGATGAGTGAACTGGTTACATATTGAATCTGATTTTTATCAGCTGAATCAAATACAGAATCAGCTCTTCAGCATACCATTGGTACTTCATACCCAACATGATTCTAATAATTCACCCTCTGCCCTTGCTGGCTTTGCAACTTCTGTAAGAACTCACTACTGTAAATCTTAACCATTTTGTTTACACTGAACATATTTGTAGGATTAAATTCTCCTGGGGCTTTAATCAATATATTTCCTTCTTACTCTAACAGTTCTGCAGACCTGTGCCCCCTCTGCTTTATTTCTCGAATTTCTTGCAAACTAGGTATGACTTACACTAAAAAGAAATTTAGAATAAGAAAAGAACTATAAAACACCAATAGGATAAGCAGGTAACAACAACAACAAAGTCTTTGGGAAACATCCAGAAGCCTATTAAACAAATATTGAACTTAAATGAATCTACATATGCGGATTTATTACCAATACTTGTAAATGTTTGCCTAGAAAAAAGATACATGCTAATGCTTTTGAGAAGCTAAAAGTGGAGCAAAGTCAGAGCTATTTTTTCTATAGAGTTTATGGCAAATGAGAAGGAATAATAGAAACAAGGCAGCTGTTACATTTACTTTTATACCCCCAGAAGGGGAAAAACCAAAAGAACAATATTTCTGGAAAAAGTTTTGTCATCTTGATTGGCTCTTTGGACCCAAGGTTTATGATTTTGAAATTGACCTCTAGAATGAGACCAGGTAATGGAACCTCCTTCCCAGCTGCTGAACAATAAAGCTATAGCAATAGCAAAGCACCACTGCAAGAAATGTGGCATCTGCCTTCACGGTTTCTGGTGGGAAAAGGGAATACCAGTCATGAGGAAACTAAGACGACTAATATTGTAGATTTGTCCTGTCAGGCTGCTTCTCTAGATGAAGAACTGATCGATGAGATTTTCTTAGTGTGATGAATAAAGAGAGTGATAGAAGCACTTGCAGCTGTTCATGGATACATGACAAGGGTAAACCAGACACTAAGGTGTACCTCAAACTTGGTTTCCTCCTGATACTGGAGTCTTTCTACCATGAGCTTCTTCTTTGGTTTATTCTCATATTAGTTAATCATGTAGCTAGCATTCTATGGAGCTTTCTTTTTAGGGGCCAGATAGTTATAGTGGCAATTTCATTAACTGCTAATCCAAAATATGTTACCGATACCAGTTACACTGCTTTCTCAATTAAAGCAAACACTTTATTTTTTCAGGCAGAGTTAGCAGTTGGGTTTTCCAATGTGATCTAAATCCTGGCCACATGAAGATCCATGGAAGTTTTATATTCACCATTATTTTGATATGTGTGAAGAATCTGAGACTGTTCTGAAAAGCTCAGTGAGCAGATTTGCTTAGAGTAAGGGTGTGGGACCTTTTTGGGATTGGGGGCCATACATAAAAGAAAAAAAAGAACGCCTCCCTCACTGACATGGCCCCCGACTGAGAAGGAGAAAGACATTCCCCATATTCCACTTGCACACCAGAGCTTGGGGGAGGACCAGGCTAGCGGATTTTGTGTGCTCCAGCCCCATGGAAGGATGGCAGGAGCATTCTAGAACTACCACGGGCTCCCCAGTGCTGGGGGAGAGGGATCCCTGAGCCTCAGGGATCAGATCCAGGCAAGCTGGGGGCCACATCCTTTGTTTCCCCACCCCTGGTTTAGATGTAAGTCTCCTACTAATCATTCAAGACAAACATGATTATTACAGGTCCTTTCTATATTCCCTCAATATAAACATATTACATATAAAAAAAATCCAACAATGTTCAATGAATATTATTAGGGTTGAAAAATAAAGCCCTCAAAGTTTCAGAAACACTAAAAATTGTTACCCAGGTAAATGTACTTAAAAATCAATTTTTATAAAACACGAGATCAAAAGAAATATTTCTACTCATTTTTCTAAAAGACGGGTTTTTTAATTACCCTGAAAAGTTTGTAATGCTAACTCTGCAATATTGGGTTTGTGCTAGAAAAACATTGAAGTGAAAATTTCTATAAAAATTACCATAGCCTAAAGAAAAACTAATTAAAACTAAAAGAACACAGCATAAAAATTTAAATATATTAGATTTTGAAATAATTTAGCATCTACAATGTATGGTTAATTGCAGGCACACATAGGAATAGGCACAGTTAAGATCAATTGGATGTCTAAACCTTACTGCTCTGCACATTGGGGGTGCTATGTGGGTCTAATTAGTTAAACCAGGTCTACCCAAAACAATTACAAGTAATACACAATTTAAAAGAGAAGATTTATATCAGTATTCCTGCCACCAAATAAAGGTCAACTCTGAATTATAAGGGGGGAAAATCAATAATTTTCTTCAGAAAATTCTTATATTTCAGTTTCTTAAAATGCATATAAAGTAAGATCTAACTCCATGAAACCAAAACTGTGCAGAAAATGAACTAGTCTGAAATGTTCCACAAATAGGGCACGTGTCCCATTTATGCAGTATACAACAAGAACGGAGCGTTAGCTTCAAACTGTGTCATATTATTCTAATTTCTACAGTTAATTCTTTGCCCAATATTCTGAGTTGAGGAGTCATCTTTATTTTGCTGTACACATGTACATTAAAGTCATGAGCTACAGCACTTCCTATTTGTATGGATATAATGAGCATGCATACAGGTCCAGGTGTGAGTTAAAGAAGTTTATCAACTCACCTGTCATATTGCAGTATACAAGAAATGGTCCCAAGGGGCCACTTCCATCTGAGTCGATATAGTAAAAGCCTGAAGTGTTCCCTGTGTGCTTATAGGCTTCACATGATTGCCCATAGATGGCTGAAAAAGAACATCTTCCATTACAAACCTAATGGCATCATTTTACCTTTTATTTGGGAGATGGAAAAATGTGGGAAGTTGGACAACATAACATGGATTTCAAAGTGAGAAAAACAGGGGAAGTCACACAGTAAAAAAAACAAAACTTGTACTATTATTTGCATCAGTAAATAGAATTTGTTTTCACTGGGGAGAAATCTGAATGGATGTTTCTATGGATTTTCTTTTTGCCTCCTAAATTGGGGGTCTTAGGGAAGGACAAATGGCTATGGAAACTGATTATTCAATGTCAAGATGAATAATATTGAGCAACAGACTTCATTTTCAGATTACAAGGAACTTGTAAACTGAACATTAACCTTTTCAATGTAGTCAGCTCTTCAGACTTATTACATACAATTTGGCAAGGGTATAATATTTCCAGCAGTTCCAACTGAAATACATATTTTCTGACACATTTTGCTCATGCTTTTGGCTGCTCTGCAGATCTTGCTTCTTCCTCTGATTTTTTTTCAGTATCAGGGTAAACTTGTCAAAGATTGCAGTCCAAGAATAAATAAACAGTACAGAGAATATTTTGGCTCCTTATTCTCACATAGATTCTGTACCATTCAAGATGGAGGGATCTGAGAAGGCTTTATAAGACCAATTTTTGGAAACTGGACTTCTGAGTCCAGCTCTATAATTAAATGGCAACAAACTATTAAGAGAATCATATTGCTGAGTAATAATTGTACATCTAAAGTGCATCAATTCAACCTTCTTAAATTATAGTAGAAGTCATGCTAGAGGTCATCTAGTAGTCATGCTAGAGGTCTTTCTTTTAAAATTTACAGCTGGCTTAACACAGTTCTCCAACTGACTGTTTTTTCTAACTTGATTGTACTTTGTTAAGGAAATTTTCTTTCTGACAGAGAAAAGGTGGATGAGGTGATATCTATTATTTAACCAATTTCTGTTAATGAGAGAGACAAGCTTTTACTTTTACTCAGAGCTCTTTAGTTCTGAAGAAGAGCTATGTGTATGTATGCTCGAAAGCTTGTCTTTCGCCATCAGAAATGGATCCAATAAAAGACTCACATTGTCTCCTTAATATTCTGAACCAACATGGCTACAACACTGTATTTTTTAAAAAGATATTTGTAAAAAAATACAGAAAAAATGAATATCATCACACTCTTTTCAATTTTCAGTATAAGTGAAAACACAACACAAAAGGAATTATGAACACTGAAGGAGGGATTTGATCTAAAATACTTTTTCTACTTAAACTCAGTTTATTCAGATTTACAACTGCATATACTATTACACAAAATAAGGTACCATTCTTGAAAAGTGCTGTAATTTACAGCAGTGATAGCTAAAATCTAATGTTAATATACAGAGCAGGTGCAGCAGAGGCAGAAACAACGTGAGAGTCACTGATGTCTGATCCCTGAACTGGCACAGAAAACTGCTTGGCTCAGCTACTTGTCTATTTGGTCTTCACACCTCTTTCAAGTAGGGTTCCACAATGTAAATTGTGACAGTAGTTCTGTGATGTGAAGATCTATTTGGCATGAAAGTCTGAGAGCACTAATTTTAAGGCTGACCAAATCACTTCATGTTGTAAACAACTTTCAGGGCCTGATTCAACTTCCCTTGAAGCCAATGTAAAATCTCCCAAACAAAGAATCTGGAGTATGGTGAGCATCATTTTTTTCCAGTTATTTTGCTGATTCATTACAATATGTTCAGTCTCATTCAATTAGGTCCATAATATCAAATTATAAGTTAAGAAACCAAATGTCCTCAATAACTAAAATTACTGAATAAACCTTTTTTTTTTTGATTGCTGGAATACCCAGTAGACACGGTCAGAGTCAAGTTTTAAATTATGGCTTCCAAGGGTAAGAAGCCTTAAATCAATTCTTAATATAAAATAAAAGGATAAAAGTCTTATAGAGGCAGTATGCAATGACATAGCATCATATCCATTTTGAATGTTATACTAGTAGCAACAGCATGAAAAATTATAATTCCTCTGAAGCAGATTCGGGGAGTATGATCTGATACAATGTTACCATTAATCAAGAACTCATTGCTAAGCTTATTATATCAAGAGTCCCAATGTTCATTCAATAACAAAATGCCCATATTATCTTTTTCTGTAATTGTGCAGAACTGTCATTTAAGTCAATGGGAATTTAGTCCATAGAATATAGAATACAGTCCTTAACTTTCAAATTTTTGACAGAACAGCATCGTAAAACTGTAAAGTTGGAACCATTACTAAGCTACCGTAAACAAATGTAAAAGGACAAAATGATATGCCATTGCAACTACTACGTAATATCCACTTGTATACTTCACAGTGCTTTCTTAATAAAAAGTATTCTACCTATTTTTCAACATTAAAATTGAGCAGGAGGACTGTCATACACCTTATGAACACACCATTGGACTCTTGATGAAAAGTGCTGATCATTAGAAAGTGATGGTGTGTGTGCATTGATATTTTTACACCCTTCATCAGTTGATTAAGTAGATAACTTATTAAAAATTATAATGCTTACTCTTGTCATCCTCTAACAGGAACAAAATGATCTGTGAAAAAGCCTGTGCCATCAATGTTCCTCCCTTCCTATAAAAAATTTACCTTATCCATAAATCTTGCAACGCTACCTACCAGTTCATGCTTCTTAGAGTTTAGATGGCACTGAAACAGTCTTTATCAAGTTTGGCATTCGATGGCAGCAAGCAGTTTCTTCAAATTCTTAATTTGTTTCAGAACAGACCAGAAGTCTATTTTCCACCTGATTCCCAATAGGAGCTTGGAGAGGAAACAACTTAACTAGTTTTGGGAGAGATGGACTAATTTATTAATGCAACTATATGCAACTATATGACCATTTGTTTGTGGCAGTTGCAGGCTTAGCTTAACAGCCCTGGGACACACTTCTGGTTTACGTCCTATGCTCCTAAAGTTCATGCTTCAGGATTTCAGACGGGGAATAATTTTCCTCCAGGTCAGGTTCAGAGAGACTTTGGCAGGGTTTTTCCTTCCTCTGAAAGATATGGGTGTGGGTCACTTGTCAGGATTACCTATGTATATCTCACTTAATTTCTGTGCCACTGCAGAGGCATTGAGCACTGACTCACCTCAGTCTAGAATATTTAGGTCTCCTATGGCTCTATAATACTTTGGTCTAATGTCAGTCATTGGGTTTAGTGTGTGGCTGCTTGATAGAGTTGGTAGCCTGTGCTACCAGGAGATCAGACTAGATGACCTAGCCTTAAACGCTACAAAAGTTGTGGCTATTGTGCTACTGGGATTGTATAAATTGTGTAAGGAGGGGTTTGTTTTAACCACACCATTTTTACATTTTCACTTTAATAATATATAGTCATGTTGGTATTTACCTCATTCTTTTTATAGAGCTCAGAACAAAAGACCAATGGCTGTCCCTTTAAACAGAAATAATCCCCATCCCTAACAGGCTTCATGCTCATTTCACATATACCAGTGTAAATCTAGATCACTTCCTGTGAAATCAGTGGAGTTATATTAAATTAGTGAAAGTAAGGCAAGAATCAGATGCTGGCTGTTAAGCTCATTCAGTTACTTTTATGGCTACACTGATATGTTTTGAAATTCTCCCTTACATAGGCTGATCCTGCAAAGGACTCCATGTGTAAAACTTCTACAGATGAGTGAAAGGTAAGTGATGTGCTTGCTGGATTTGTTTAACACGGCTTCATTCTTTTCTCCCATTTACCCCCGTTAACACTGGCTGCCCCAGGGCTGGACCTGGCTCTCTAATGAGGAAGGCAGGTTAAGGGACACCATGAAGTTAGGAAGGTGGGGTGGGTTCTAGAGTGGCCTAGGGGATAGGGCATTTTTTACCCCACTGTCACTCACTTGAAGTTGCTCCTGATTTTGAAAATTAGTTAAGAGTGTGCTGAAGTTTAAGTATATGCTAAACCCCATTGACTTCAAAGTTAAGCATGTGCTTAGTGCTTTTGCTGAGTAGCAACAGTTTGCTAAATCAGGCCCTTTATACCAGTATGAGAGGAGAATCAGGTCCACATTAAGTAAATCATGAAATCTATGAACTAAGGAAGAAATATTCAGACACAAGTGATTTAGGATGACTAGTCTCATTGAATTGCAATAGGATTTGTGTTTCTTAATCCTTTAGACAATTTAGAAACTCTTTCCTTGAACCTGTTCTTGTAAACTATTTGTGATTATTAAGAATACTGAAATGCTTTTAATAGACATTTGTTTCTTGTAGTAGTACAATAACTCATAACTAAACCAGTAAAAGATCTTCATCTTACAGTAATGGCAAGTAGCTCCCATGTAACCTGTATTAGTGCAGTTGCAGAAGAAGCTGTTCCAGGCCTGTGTGCATTCACCACCATGCTCACAATAATTAGGCAAGCATCTAAAAGGACAAAAAAGAAACAGTCACCTTTGTACATTTACAGTAACCATAGTTATCACAGCATGGTCTTTATGATAAAGACGATAAGAGAGGTGTAAAGATGGGTGTTGTATGCATGGAAGAGAGACCTGCAATAAAAAAAAAGCGACGAGGAGTCCTGTGGCACCTTATAGACTAACAGATTTATTGGAGCATAAGCTTTTGTGGGCAAAGACCCACTTCGTCAGATGCATCTGACGAAGTGGGTCTTTGCCCATGAAAGCTTATGCTCCAATAAATCTGTTAGTCTATAAGGTGCCACAGGACTCCTCGTCGCTTTTGCACATTCAGACTAGCACAGCTACCCCTCTGATCCCTGCAATAAAAATACATAATAATTTTCATTGTGGCTGCTGATAAGTCTCTATTATGAAAATATGGTACTAATTGATACATCAATGATAAATTACCATACATAATTCACTGGCAAATTTCATAACAGCTGCATTTTCTTCCATAATATGTTTCAGAACAATGCAGCACTTCGATGGATTATTGTCCCTATTATATGATTATGAGAAGTATAAAATATTTCTTTTCGGTAAAATATAGGAATAGGTAGCAAAGTGGCAGCGCTGCACGGAGCCCAGGACACCGGCCTCCGTGCTGTGCTGCTGCTTTGAAGTACCCCCGTCTTCTTCCCCTCTTGCTGCCTCTATCTGATAGAGCAAGTGAAGGGGAAGTGGCTAGTCGACTATCCTGTTGACTATCCAATAAGCATTTGCTTATCGTATATCGACTAGTCCTTAACATCCCTAATCTAGACTACTAATTCTGATTTTAGTTGTCTGAGTGAAAATCTGGAGAAACTCAGTGGAATTACTTTTGATTTACAATAGTATAACTAAGAAGAAAATTTAGCCATAACTATTCAATGGTGGAAACTGCAGGGATATTCCTTAGTATAAATTACAAACTACTACATGATTTGGGGGCAAAAGATGAGGACATTAATCCTTGTCCACAATCCTAATTATAAAGATACTGAGTAGGAGACTTCATGCTTCACTTAATTGTTATTCAGAATGTATAAGGAGGCTTTATTGCTAAGAATAACCACAAATAATTATTTTAACAAAAGAGAATGTAAACATTCTTTCACCGTACCTCACTGTTATTTTTCAATACATTTAATAATCTTAGATAAGTATTACTTTAGTGGTGTCAGAAATACTTCAGTGTATTAGTCTATCTGGGAATATTCAGATTCATACTTCCACTACTGTTTATTCTTTAGATATATGGGAAAGATTGGGTTCATAGAGACAAAATAATAGGAGAAAAATTGAGCAATGTAAATAAATCTAATTCCACTGATTTCAGCATAATTATATCCAAGAATACAGTCTAAGAAACTGGCCTTTATCTTTTACCTCATTTACACAATAGGTTTCTGCATCTCAGCTCTGCATGATAAGTTCAGAATCAGCTTCATTATAATTTGAGCTATTCTGACTGGGGGAATAAAAATCTTTATAAACCTGAGACTGAACTATAGTTATACTAAATACTATAGCGGTTATTGAAAGGAATTGTTCTTGCAGAACAAATATGGAGTAGAGGTGGTTTTATGCTGTATAGATGAGACCAGTCACCAGCTCTATTATACACACATATACTAACAGTCAAACTCATAAGTCATTTCTTTAATTGTCATTCAGCAATTTTTCACCATCCTCCTGCAATGTTTTCCCCAATAAATATGTGGTATCCATCTTATTGATAAATATATAACTACCCACAAAACTTAAGCAATTTACCTGATTGCCATTTATATTGACTCCACTTCGGTTTCAATTTATCTTTTTAATACACATGATCAAAAACTGAGGTGAAACTGAAAATGCTTAAACCGGGTTTAATATAACTAGAAACAATGTAAATTATAATTAAAACATTTTAACATTGAATTTTGGCTCTTCCTTCCCTTGCAGGTTTTATAAAACAAAGTATTGCCATAAAAATTATCTAGTTCATTGAAACCCTGACTGAACTTAGATTAACAATAGCCCTCTCTATGAAGAAATATATCTTAGTAAACCCTTTCCATTGATGCAGCTCCAAAACATAGCTAATTTCTAACTAAATTATAATGCTCCATTTATTCGAAAAACACCAGAAAGAGGCATTTGCCATATGGTACTTGGCAGCATACTTCTTAAACACATGACATCTACAGATGATGTGTTACTTGAAAACTAAAGCATTAGACCAAAGATAATTAAAAGCTAATCTTCAAAACACCACACTGAATCAGAACACAAATACATCCTTTTTCAAAGAAAGAGTGTAGAGTTTTACACAGTAGTAATGTATTAAATAATCTATCCAGAACACTCTACTTACTAGGTTTGCAAATTATGTGGAAAGATACAAAAGTGTAATGAACAAGTATAGAAACCTGTATTATTTTAAGTATAATTGTCGGCTCAAGAACGTACATCTCCATTTGAACTTTTGATTCCTGCTGCCAAGTTACGAAGGGTAATAATCCTCTATAGGCCGTCTTACTTTTGTTCATAGGGGCTGATATAACTATGACAGATGTGCCTGACATTCTCTCCTCAGAGACTCGGTGCACTAACTTTGTAAGGCATTTAAACTGACTTATTGTCCTTTAAAGCTATTTTGGGGATGGCTCATGTGTAATTAGCATTTAATAAATACGATAGTAAATTGATATAGCAATAGACAGAAAGGACACGAAGGAGAAATAGTTGAAGAGAAATATTTGTGCACCCAGGGGATTATGAGAGTCACAAAGCAACACAGACATCTGTAATACCATTAAAAGGACACAGTGAAGGAGGAAGTCAAGAGCAGTGAGTGAGAGATGGGCATAACAAGGTAAGCACAAAACAAGGGGTCAGAAAGATTATTGTAAGGTATTAAGAAAATATTAAAAAGAAATAATCATAGTTAATTAAATGAAGATTGAACAAAAACGAGAGACTGAGAGAACATTGCCAATTGCCTGAAGATCAAATAACTGATCAACAGGCCACCCAAGAAATTAGTATGATGAATTATTTGGGGCCTATTCTCCTCCAGATACATGGAAAACCAATATTGAAAAATTGGCCTGCTTCAAGACACCATTTATTTGGAAGAAACTTCCCATATTATACTAGCTGCTGAAATTGTTGAGAGCTGGGTGGGACCCCAGTTGACCCACTTCCAAAAGGAGGTGGCAGCAGACAGGGCTGGATTAATCTCTTGGTAGGCCCTAGACACTCTCATAATTGTAGGCCCTTAGATTGGATAGAACTATATAAGGGAGAAATGCCCTTTCACCTATATCACCCACTTTAATTTTTGCTCTTGAAAGTAGCACATTGTGTGATAAATTCATGGTAATTCATCATATATATAGTAGCCGAATGTCTGTGACTCTGTAACGCTGAAATGCTGCCTGTTCCCTCTGGGCGGTGCTGTTGCTTCCCTGGCTGTTTCCTCTGGGTGGCACTGTTGTCTGAGTCACGTCCTTCGCCTCCCACCGTGGCGCTCGGCTGACTTCTGCACCGCTCAGCCGGCAGCATGTAGAGCACAGAGACCAAATGGCTGTTTGTGCTCCACGGTCCCCCGAGTGAGAGGCAGGAGGGGGAGGAGAAGAGAAAGAGAGAGACAGAGAGAGAGGCAGGAGGCTCAGGAGAGAAGACCAACGTGGAGGAGAGACCTGAAAATCCCGTCTTATGACGGGCTAATTGGCTAGTTCTAAAATAACAGCCATTTTGTTGTCTACTACAATTATACTTAGGATTCACCTGATAGTTAATTGGTTTATAAAGGAGAAAACTAAGGTGATGTTGCTGCCACTATGACTGTAAAATCCACAGAGCAATGCTTTGCACCACAGAGCCAATAACTTGGCCACATTGTGCCTTAGAATCATTCAGTGGCTGATGCTGGCCATACAGAAACAGTGTTAGTAGTAACCTTGGATTTTTTAAACATAACTGTGAAATGCAAACACTGTAGTAAAAAAGCAGTTTTCCCTCTAACATTTTCCATCCATGAGCAGGTTAAACTTTCTTATGTGCATCACCAGTACAAACAAAAAACTTAGATATAAATATATATTTTAAACAGCTCGTGGGTATGGAAGACAAAAAATGTAAAACAAGGGATGATTGACAAGGAGCAATGCTTATGATGTTTATTTAATATCAAATAAAGAGAAAATTTACACTGAGGCTACGTCTAAACTACACCCCTCTTTTGGCAGAGGGATGTAAATTAGATGTTTTGAAAGTGCAAATGAAGCGGGGATTTAAATATCCCGCGCTTCATTTGCATAATCGCATCATGGCGCTGTTTCGAACAAGCACCATTTCGAAACTGAAACCGCGGTTTAGACGTATTTTTTTCAACAATGGGGCGCTTTTTCTAAAGATCCTGTACTCCTCTTTCAAAAAAGCACCCCGTTGCCAAAAAACCCACGTCTAAACTGCGGTTTCAGTTTCAAAATGGCACTTGTTCGAAACAGCGCCATGACGCGATTATGCAAATGAAGCACAGGATATTTAAATCCCGCTTCATCTGCACTTTCAAAATGTCTAATTTACATCCCTCTGCCGACAGAGGGTGTAATTTGGATGTAGCCTGAGAACATAAGAACGGCCATACTGGGTCAGACCAAATGTCAGTCTAGCCCAGTATCTTGTCTGCTGACAGTGGGCAATACCAGATGCCCCAGAGAGAGGGAATACAACAGGTAATCATCACGTGATCCCTCTCCTCTTATACATCTCCAGACAAACAGAGGCTAGGAACACCATTCCTACCTATACTGGCTAATAGCCATTGATAGACTTAACCTCCATAAATCTATCTAGTTTTTTTTTGAACCCTCTGAAAGTCCTAGTCTTCTCAACATCCTCTGGCAGGGAGTTCCACAGGTTGACTGTGCGCTGAGTGAAGAAAAACTTCCTTTTGTTTTTTTAAACCTGCTGCCTATTAATTTAATTTGGTGACCCCTAGTTCTTAAACTGTGGGAATAAGTATATAACCTTTCCTTAAAAAGCGACAAGGAGTCCTGTGGCACCTTATAGACTAACAGATTTATTGGATGCATGTCACATGCATCTGACAAAGTGGGTGTTTGCCCACAAAAGCTTATGCTCCAATAAATGTTCGTCTATCACTTTTACAGATTCAGACTAACACGGCTACCCCTCTGATACTTGATTACCTTTCCTTATTCACTTGTTCCACACCAATCAAGATTTTATAGATGTCTATCTTATTCCCCCTCAGACTTTTCAGCTTAGAAAAGAGAAGACTAAGTCTTTTTAATCTTTCTTCATATGGGACCCACTCCAAACCTCTAATAATTTTTGTTGCTCTTCTCTGAACCTTTTCCAATACCAATCTACGTTTTTTGAGATGAGGTGACCACATCTGTATGCAGCATTCAAGATGTGGGAATACTATAGTTTTATATAGCGGCAATAAGATATTCTCTGTCATATTTTCTATCACTTTTTAAACGGTTCCTAATATTCTATTTGCTTTTTTGACAGTTGCTGCACAGTGAGTGGATGTTTTCAGAGAACTATCCACAATGACTCCAAGATCTCTCTCTTGAGTAGTTGTAGCTACATTAGTCCCCATCATATTGTATGTGATGGGGACTACATGTATATTATCATCCTTTGTAACAACTCAAGCTAGTAAACACACCAAAAATGTGTATTATCCACACATAGCTCAGCTTTAAGATGCTAAAGCAATCTATGAGTCAACTGGAAACAGTCATGCTCTCCTTGCAAATATTAATACAATATTTACTTACACTGCAAAGGAGAGACAAAGGTATGCACTCAGGCTTATATTATTCCTCTGGGATATCAGCTCTTAATTTGATTAATAGTGCACAGACATAGAACAGTACAAATAAGTAATAAAGCAACACAGAAAACAAAGTCACAAATGTGAAAATAGGAAGGGAAGTAAAACATCAGGTGGTTGGTGATGGGTATTTTTGAATGTTCGGGATCACTATGCAAGTGAAACAGAGACCTGTAAACACAGATAAAAGTTATTCATGTTTGAAATTATTGTGTGTTTCATCAACTCAAAGAGCAGAAGCTCCAGAGCAGCACTTTAACACATGGCTTCAGAGTGTGTAGACAGATCCATTTTTTAAAGAGCTTGTGAATAGTCTTCATTCTACAACACACCTAGAATCACACCTAGTATGCCCATTGACTCATGAGAGCCATATACCATATAGAAAAAATGTCATGAGCTAGATTTATCCACATAATCCTTATCTACAAAAGCAACCTACCTGCTTTACAATGAAAAACACCAATATAAGTGAAGTCAGATCCTGTATTAAGATCTGCTAAAGCAGAATCTCTCCACCCTATTTATTTGTCTGCTCTGGATCTGTCTTTCTTCAAACAAACTAATTTTTACCTCAAGCTAACATCTCCAAGCAGATTGCCTCCTGTTAACACACTCAAGTTGGCCAAAAGCAAGTGCTTTATCTTTCTCTCCTGATACTAAGTGAAAAATATTTTGGTCTAGAACTTCTGAGAAATCACTGTTTTGTGTTTACACTACAAGTCTAACAGTGGGTGCTAAAATATTCTTTCCCCCATCATATTTTCCTGGTATCTTTAAGATCTTGTAATTATGTCACCAATCAGTTAATACCAACCCAAGGCAGCCGATGGCTATGGTGCAGGGCCATTGATGATGGGTCAGACAATAGGTGGAGTGAACAGCGGCAAGATGAATGACAGCAGCAGAATGGATGATGGTACAGCAGAGGCAGAGACACAAAGTGATCAGTGGCAACCGTGAGCCATTATTCATTGCTCCTCTGGGTGGGAGGGGAGTTCATATGAAGCACCAATAGGTCTTTGCTCAATTTTTCTCCTATTATTTTGTCACCATGAACCCAATCTTCCCCATATATCTGGCTAGCTCAGTCATTAGAGCATCAGACTCAATCTGAGGGCCCAGGGTTCAAGTCTCTGGTTAGTCAAAGGGGCCTTGTGTTCCTCTCTGCAGCTTCCCCTTGGGGCTCTTCCACAAGAGTCCTCTCTTGCATCCCCTTGACATCAAGAAAGAAAGGTGAGGTGACTTGATATGTTATACAGATGTCAAAAACATTCCTAGACAAGTCCTTGACTGGATACCACTGGATGGAAGGTGAAAAAGAGGACAACAAATGACATATAAAATAAACACACTATGATGGAGTAAGAAAAAGCACTAGACACAGACAGGATAAAGGAGGAGACGTAATGGAAGAAGTAACACTGAGAAGTAAGTCGAGAACAAAAAAAAATGTAGTAGTAAAACAATTTGGGTGGAAATTATACCTTCCCTTGTATTGCATTTCCAACAGGATCCAACAATTTAGAGGGTGAATCCTGACCTCACTGACGTCAGTGAGAGTTTTTCTCTTGACTTTAGTGGAGCCACAGGATTCATGATAAGGGCATCTCTGTGCTACAATAAAAGATCTGCAGCAGTGCAGATATTTGGATTGGAACCTGGGCTTTGAGACCCAGAAGGAGGGTTGTTTTCAGAGGCTGGGCTCCATCCCATTCCTGAATGTCTTCATTACTATTTTTCACCTAAAGCCCACACCCTCTGAGCCCCAATCAGATGACATAGATTCAGACTGAAGGCCACAAGTGCTTTTATTGCAATGTAAACATACCCAAAGTGTCTCTGTCCCTCACTTTAGCTCTGGAAATTTGAGAGGTGGGATTAATGCTCTATATAGAATAAACTTTCAAAGATAGAAATAGATTTTAATAACTATATGTTGTATTTAAAAGACACAAGAACTGTATTTGGAGTATAATAATTAAGTTCCATGGTTACCAGTGCTAACTTAATTGAAGGGATAGAGATTTAAACAAATGGTCTTACATTCCTCCACTTTTGAATTTTTCCTCTCTGTAAGTTTATTTGTAAAATTAGTTAAAGGACTACAAGAATAACACAGTAAACTACCTTCTGATTTTCAAAAGACAGGCATGACCCAGTAGTGACATCCAGAATAGATTAAAACTGACACTTCTTAAAGGATGGGAAGCAGTTTGTAGAAATGTATACACTCGATCAGTTCTGAACCTACCCTGAACAGATTGTCAGCCATAACAAATCATATCTAATGAAGGTTTACAACAAACTACAGTACTCTGTGGAGTAAACTAAATCTACTAATTTCATGTATTAATGTTCTGAAATTTACAATAGTTTTATATGACCTGCATATAATTATCTGTTTACTTAAAATTAGAAGGGGAATATTTTTATTGTTTTTCTTTATTATGCAAACTGAAAGAATCAATCACCATCAGCTTTATACTCCAAATTCACACATTAAGTGAATTCCCTCAGCGTCTAAAAATAATTTTTCACATTTTCACAATTCCCTGCAAGGAACAAGTATAATAGGCCATACATTCATTTCAAAAGAGCACTCCACCACAATTTTCAATGAGGACAATACTAGGAGTTTCAGTTATAGAAAGGAGGTTGTTTCCTATATAAATTTATAAGCCTTTACAATTAGCCAAAAACCACAAGAAATGGTTCTAATCCTGTTTACTATTTTATTTGTAAAGAGTGACTTAATACAACTGCAAAGATCTTCTATTAGTTGTAATGAGTACACTGTAATTGTTTTAGACTGTAGGGAATATGGTGGAAGAGTTATCAAAACGTACTATTTTCTGACAGCTCTGTACTTGAACTCCAGTGAAAAGTGTGAAAACAACCAATTCATAAATAAATAAAAATAAACAGACTTTTCTTACCTGTCTATAATACCACACAAGTCTATCTGAAGATTACTAAAGTTCTCAAGGGAATTTTGCTGTACTGAAATCAGATCTACTGCTTTGCTACCAATGGTAATAAGTCTCATACATCCTTGAAAACCAGCAAATGAATTTTTACATTCAGAGCTGTTGCCATTGTTAGGACACCCTGAAACAGACAGAATAAATAAAACAATTAATATTGGAAAAAGATTCATCTTACAAAAGCACTTTTTATATTTCAGTCCCTACTCAAATATTTTCTGCCTTTGTGAGCTTTGTGGGGAGGGCTTAGCCAAGAGTTCTTCTGAATAATAACACTGAACCTCTTGATCATGTTGTGTAACACTCTAATTGTCTTTATGTTCCTGGGTACTCATGTGATATTTGTAAAAAATAGTATCAAACAATTGGAATAAAAAATAACCCAAACATCAAAATCCAAATTTAAATGGGCTTTATCTTTATGGAATTAAATTGTTCATAATCATCAGGGTTATCAGTCCAAGAAAACGTTAGTTTAAAATGCTCAGAGAATGTGATTTGGAAAATTAACTTGTTTTATAAGTCTTATACAACCCAAGTTGAAATGAAAATGAGTACTGAATGTATTTGCTTATTTTTGTAATTATTATTATTTTGCTTTCATAATTTAAAAAACCCACCATATGCATATATTATCTTTCAAGGCATAACTACAGTGCAAGTAAAATACATAAATGAAGTCCACTGGAACAAACCAGATCAAAAGGAATATTGTGAAAATGTTGTTGCTGGGGAAGAAAAGATATAATGAATAGAGCCTAGTAAATGAACACTGTATGTAAAGCAGTGAGCTATCTGCTTTGGTGTTCAGACTATTTTCCAGGGGGGTCGAGAGGAGGAATTCCATGTAGTACTCATTCACTTAGTTTGATACAGAAAAAACAGTAATACACTACTGAGCAGCTACATGACAAAATATGCCTCCAATTTATAAATTTGTTAACTTTCTTCCAGAGGTCAACATTACTACAAGAATGATGCACAAGGATTCTACTTTAATCTCAAACAATAATAACTCTTAGGTGAGATCAAAGAGTTTCTTGTCTCCTAATGTCTCCATGAAATGACACTTACATATTCCATTGAGCTAATAGATATTGTCTAAATCCTGCATAAAGATGGTGAGATTTATTCTATGGGAAAACAATAACTAAGAAATACATTGAAGTGGGTGAAAAACAGTAAGTTTGGAGAGATTTTCAAAAAGTATAATACAGAACATGAAGGAAAACAAGGGCTTCTACCCGGCAATGCTGACTGCTTTGTACAGGAGTTTTAAGTGCTCAGGACCTCATCAGTACTGGGACTTAAGAACAACAATATTTTAACAATATACTACTTAGTGATACTAAAGATTTCATACCTGGAAAGAATAACTAATTCTGTCCTCATTTATACCCTTTCAAATCAAAGGATTTGCAAGAGTTCAAGGAGAGTGAAATTAAGCCACAAAAACCTTAAAGATCTGTTGTATTATAATAAATAAAATAGTATAGAATATTAAATATGATAAAGTATGCTACAAAAACCTTAAACATCTGTTTTATTATAATAGTTTTTGAAACATAAGGCAAGACAATTACTAATTGAATATTTCCAATTAAGTTAATTGTACATTTTAAAATAAGTAGCTGGTAGATATTAAGTAAAATTTAATTAATTTTGCAATTGCTTTTTCCCCTTATAGCATTCTGAATTTCTACTATCTTGCCCAGAATAAATTAACCCAATCTCATATTCTTTCAAAACCTTTTGTCTTTTTAAAATATATTGTCTTTGCATCATTCTATTAGTAAAAAATGAACATTTTACATTAACATTAATGAAAGTGCTCTTTCAGGCTTGTGGTCAGCATTCTAAATCATGATATATCAAAGTGAAGGAAATAATTCCATAAACAGTGCACCCTAATACTTCATTTTCCCCCCAAAAATGCATATTTTCTGCTGGAACACCTCTTTTCATATTTAAACGGGTATACAGAGACACTCTGCATATTTCAGCAAATTCAGATCTGACGTGACAGAAAGAAAGGGTGTTCCAAATAGCTGCTTTTCATCAGCCAATTCTCAATTCTGGATGACATTGTATAAGCTTCTGACTTGACCATAAAATTGTATTCAGAGAAACTCAGGGGTGGATAGTCAGAGTTTTCAGTGATTTTGGTTTAGTTTGACCTCCAAAAGAGAATATAGAAATGTCCTGTTGTACAGCTTATTTATGTCATTTTCTTATAACTGTCCATGCCCCTCCTGATGTGTACATCTTTTCCATCAGCTCCGCAGTGTTCATGGATGCAAATCACATCATCAGAGATGTGGGAGTCAAGAGTAGTGTAGAAAACACACAAGAAATGAAACAAAGATTTTCCTTTCTTTAAACAAAAAATTAACTAACATTATTAGTTTCTCTCTCTATTTATTTACATGGTGCATCTCAGGCCTTGGTATCGGACAAGTCTCAGGGGGTAGCCATGTTAAGCTGTATCTGTAAAAACAATGAAGAGTCTTGTGGCATTTTGAAGACTAACATATGTGCATTATCGTTCACATGTACAAGAACTGGAATATTTGGCATTTTCTTGATGCTTGTGTGATCTGTGCTACTATTTGATCTGTTAGTCTTAAAGGTGTTTCTTGGTATCCAAGGAAGCCTTCATATTAAACTAAGTCACTTTTGGAAAATGGGAAGTAGGGGCTTCTAAAAATGTTACCCAGGATGATCATAATGGCCTTGTCTGGCCTTAGAATCTATGAAACTTGTATTTATTGCATTTAGTCATTTAAATTGTTAGTGATTTTTGCAACTCCTGGAATCATAGATTATGAAGTCCAAGATAATGTTTTGATCATGCTGTCTAACACAGGCTTTAGGTCTCTCCTGAAATAATTTGAACACGAGTACTCTTTAGAAAAAAAGCAAAGCAAATCCTATTCATTTAAAAACTTCCAAGATGAAGAATCCACAGAGTTCATCATACAGAAAACACTACAAATACCACAAATACTATATATGTGGTAAAAGACAAGGTTTTTTAAAAGGTGCCAATTCTACCTCTATATGAATGTATATAGTCTTCGATAGGGTAGTAAGTAAATGTGAGTTTTAAACTAAAAACTAAATGACAACTTATTGCTGAAGCAAACAGAACTGAAAATAACTAATTGCTTTTTAAAAAGCTTTCAAAATGTTAAGACTCAACATACACTGCAGTAGAGTTATACCCATCGCGACATGAGAGGGCATGGATAAAAGTCATGGCTAGATACCGTAATAATAACTAGAAGCAAAAATTTGTGTTAGTACACCCAGGCTCGATTTTTCCCCCTGTGACAGAGCTCCTCTTCCCATGTAGGTGGGAAGAAGAATATATTTTCCAAAGTGCCTAGGGATTTTGTATTCTTCAATTTTATGGTTCCCAGCCTCATAAAGAGTAAAAAAGTTTCAGAGTGTGATAAGTGCCCAGACTTGAATGTTTCAAGAAAAAGATTCAAGATGAGCATGAGGCAAGCTGAATCATTAGGCATATTTGAAAACATAGGCTAGGAACAAGCAGCACTGAATAATTATAGGCTGTTATCAGTATAAACAACAACAGCATCTTTCACCTCCAAAATAGTAGGTGCCTCCTGAATAGATATGGGTAGGTACAGCAACATGAGTGGATGAGGTTACATCATTGTCCACTGTTAGGCTCATACGACTTCTTTTGGCAGACAAAGAAACTGAATGCCACTGGCCATTATTTAATCCAACACCTAGGAGGAAAAACAAAAATAAGTTGAAACATCTACAGGTACTATTTATTAAAATAGTTGATCTATAGGTTTTTAATGGGAAGCATTCTGTAAACTATCCAGTTTCTTGGATATGCAAAGAAAGAAAAATTAAGAGGGAACATCATTATGTCATTTGAAAACATAGAACATCCTTCCGTTACTTTTCCTTACTTTTGTAAATTAAAATACTTGAAGTGGATGGCAAGTGATGTTCCTAATAATCAGTAATATCCCTCTTTAATGTTAGTGCCTAATGTTGTGTACTGAGTAGGGTTTTGTTGAAAGAATCATTAAGATTATTTATATAATTTCAAATTAAGATTCTACAGACCTGTAACTCATAGAACACAGCAAGCAACTTCTCCAAACATAAGTAACTGAACTCTCTAGCAAAACCCCCAAACCTGTAATGAACTCTCATGACCCAGATGCTATACTTGATGCTCTAACAGAAAAATATGGCATGCATAATGGAATGGATTCTCCATAAACTACACTGCACTGATAAAAAAATGCTCTCTCAGCCTAATAATGTTACAGTTAAGACATTATCATCATGCTGTCTGGTACAGTGCTTTACAGATAGCACACAACATATGCTACTACCATGGCATTATTTAATTTTTCAAAAATCAATTGTAGCCTTGAAACAACAATACCAAACCCCTGTAAATTCTAGGATAACTAATGCTACTGTTGCATCAATGTTGCATCATTTATTTTTGTTTGGTTGTCCATTTTATAGGGACTTCAGGAATGATTTTGAGGCTGTTCACCATGAGTTTACCCTTGTAATACCAATCAATATTAATTAGGACTGTACAGATGAATATAACAGTAAACTTTAGTGAGTGTGCTGGGAAAATTTGCAAGCTCTTAGAACCATGCATTTATGCTAAAAATGGAGAAAGGAAAACAACAAAATGCAAGAAAAGGTTCAAATGGCCAAGTTACCCATAAGCCAGGATTTTTTAAAGTGTTATAAAACAAGCAGATAAGGCCATTTTAACTTGCACAGCAGCATACACTGAGCATATAAATCTTAGTCTCATAGTCCTTGGCAGAATGACAAGGGTTGTATATCCACATAGATAAACTTGTCTGTGAAGTAGTTCTCTAACATATTGTACACTAATGTTGTTTCTCTTCGTTAGACTTACACATCCTTTGTCTATCCCTATTTGTTTTTCCACTTCAACAAGCACATATGTAGCAAACTCTAAAAGACGTTTATTCACTATTAAAATTAGAATTCTACTATACACCTTCTTCAGACAAAAGGTCAGGAAAAATTGTGGCCTATAGATGGTTTTGTCCTACCCTCATGCCTTATTGAAGAGGAATGCTTTCCGAAACCTAGTGCCAGGGAACAAGGAGGACTGTATACTTCCATTCTGCCAAAATGCTGCCAGTTAATCTTTATAGTTGTGATGCTCAGTGGGAAAGGGATATCTGAAGATCTAAAGTGTGCTCCTTCTCTTACTTCCCAAGAAAAAGGAAAAAAATAAACGTAAGTGGCTGATTTGGTGACTCTAGCAGTAGTTAACAGCATGAAAATCTGTAACAGGGTGAAAATCACTTTTCACAAGCCCCATCCAGGTGCATATCTACACATTTCATTCTATGGTAACCCCTGTTGGCGTTTCTCCAGGATTTTCAGCCTTCCTGATTCAGGCCCACCCACTGTTCCAAGTCCCAGTACTAAGACTCAAGTCATGTGTCAGTATGTTCTCTTTAACTCTTCACTATGCTGCTACACTTCCCTGTAGTCCCAGTATAACCAACACTGGGTAGATATGAACCTAGGATCTCTCGAGGTTAATACAGGAGCCTATACAGAGTGAGTTATAACGGCAGCTGGAGCTCAGCTTTGGTTATAGAGCTCCCTTGTTCCGATCTCTCGCTGTAAGTGGTCTAAGTGCCACCACATGGGACAATGAACCACACGAGGTATGTGGGTTACACCAGCACTTTCACAAATATTTCACCCTTTTTTGCAGGTCTGATACCTTACACTGAGTCCCAGCAGCAAGCCATGAGCTCCTGCTTGCTCCTCCAGTCCCTGCCAGCAACTGCTGTGTCTGCAGTCTTGTAGTTCTCTCAGCCAACCAAACACCAGTCTAGCTCCTCACTCCCAATTGCAACTGACTCTTGCCCTGCAACTCCTTCTGTGTAAATGTGCTAAGTGCTGATTGGCTGCTCCTTGAGCCTTACTCAAATTGGCTGCTTCCTGTGCAGGCTCTCTAGGCCACTTGGAGGACTCAGCTTTACTGCTTCTTCCTGGAAGAGGGGGTGGTAGAACCACAAAGCGTCCAACAATGTGCTTCAGGGGCTGGTATACCGTGTCACATGCATAAAAATATAGTCTTGCAGGATAAACTGATTTGTGAATCATCTTTTTCTGGAAAATTTCCTATTAATGAAATTTACAGAATATGGTATTTTTCTCAATGGAAATATTAGAAGCCTTAGCCCAGATTCTCTCTTGTGGTAGACACAAAGCAGGCAAAAAGTCATTATAGCTGATAATAGGAATATCATCCACTGTTGTGGGATCCTTTGGTAATATATAGAATAACATTCTACCATTGACAGTGTAGAAGACATGATTTGAACTCCCCTGTAGCCCAATAATCTGCAGCTGCCAAAGAAACCTCTTGGGGCCACTGGCAGCCAGGGTAAATTATTGGTGCCTCTAAGGGGTTGCCTGGATGTAGGGGTTGTCACAGAATGAAGGTAGTACAAGTGTGCCTTTTAGTCATGTGGGTATTACTGGCATTTTTCCTCTGGCAACTCCAATTAGATATTTTAATATTTTAATATTACATAAAATATTACTTTTATGTAAACAACTGTTCTATAGTGTCATGGAGTTGGAGTTATACTTAAGTATTTATATCTACCAAGTATTTCTTTCCATGTCTTCCATTCTTAATACTAGTGAACAGATAGAACTAATCACAAGTATCAAAGTGTTTTATAAACAAAAACACACAACCAGAAAAAACAGTTTTAAACATTAATCTTTTAAACTGCTCCAGCAAACAAATGAAAAATAATATAAAGTGTTGCTATCAAAGAAGAGCTATATATGCCAAAGCATAGGATTTGGATAACTCAAATGTAGAAGTCAAAGAAGGTAACCCATTTCCCTGGAATGTAATTAGTTCCCTTACATTACCCATTGTAGGGCTGGCCTTCAAGTGACAGAACAGATCATAAATGGCACATATTCTGCAACACTTGTGTCAGTCACACCACATATTTCCATAATGGCAAAACACAAATTTTGAAAACAAAATAATTTTTGCCTATAAGCCTTTTACCCATTCATTAAAGAGCTGCATACAGCCTTACAAGCTTCATATCACAAATGAAAAAAAAATCAGAACAGAAACAATCCTTTGAGGTAGCTCAAGTCCCTTAGGGTATGTCTAGACTACATGGCTCCGTCGACGGAGCCATGTAGATGAGTTTACTAGACATAGGAAAATGAAGCGGCGATTTAAATAATCGCTGCTTCATTTACATCAAAATGGCCGCTGCGCTGTGCCGATCAGCTGTTTGGTGGCACAGCGGGGCAGTCTGGATGTGCCGCGGTTGACAAGGGAAGCCTTTGTTGACCACTCCGGTATGCCTCGTGAAATCGGGTTTACCGGAGCAGTCGACAAAGGCTTCCCTTGTCAACCGCGGCGCGTCCAGACTGCTCCGCTGTGCCACCAAACAGCTGATCGGCACAGCGCGGAGGCCATTTTGATGTAAATGAAGCAGCAATTATTTAAATCGCCGCTTCATTTTCCTATGTCTAGTAAGCTCATCTACATGGCTTCATCGATGGAGCCATGTAGTCTAGACATACCCTTAATGTGTTATAAGCCCCAACAACATGTTGAGTTTTCCTTTTGGAATTGCCTGATGCCATGCTGAGCTGGTTTTGTGTCCCAGGTCTTTTTTCTGACTGAAACAGATTTATAGTTTAACAAATTACATCAGCCTCTAATCCCTGGTGTTGCATGCCGCCTCAATAAACTTTTTCGTCTAATAAGATTTCCTTTTCAAAATATAATAAATGAAAATAACAAGTATTTGAACAATGTGCAAATTACTGAATGCTTTGTCACAAAGAGGCAGCCTGTATGAATGACTAAAGTAGAGGAACTAATTTGGTTAATGGAAAATTCAACATCATCTACTCATATTGGGCTTGTACTTTTTCAAAACCATCTACTCATATTGGGCTTGCTTATTGTAATTTATTGGACATGGAAATATGCAAAGTTGTTTGGAGATATAGCTCATCTCCACTTTGGATAAAATGCCATCCATGGCCCACTTGGCCTACCCAGGAGTAAGGACCTCTACGAAGTCTGTTGGTTATGCCTGGATGCTATAGAATGCCAGTGGTGGAGGTAGAATCAACCAGTCCAGAGAAAGTTCTTCACTGCAGATATGGACCTAACTAGATTAATGAACTGAATATATTTATTTGTGGAGGATGATGCTGAATATCTTCAGAAATATATCTTTGGTGTTTTGACAAGAAACATTTCACAAAACACAGCAAACCTTCTACACACAAAAATGAGGAGAAAAATGATTATTTTAATCACACTATCATCACAACAGTAAAGAGCAATGACCTTTTAAAAAATTCCACATATCCATGTAAGTAGTTTGCTAGGCCACCAAAATGATAGTACGGTATCTGAGTATCTGCAGTTATACTTTGCACAAAATATGATCTAAAGTTCTGTGAGTGGTCAACCAACACAAAAGGTGCATACTGCTCTTCACAAACACATACACAAAAGACAACGTACATCCTATATAATAAGTGCTGAAAGACTTTGAGCGGGTCTAGAAGATAATTTGTAGAGTAAGCTGAAGTACAGCATCTGTATGTAATAGTTTTAAAATGTAATTAAAATACATTTTTAAAAGGCAGTGCACGTTAATAATCTGGGTAGTAATATATCAAATTTTCATCCATATTGTAACTCAATTTGGACTTCATCACTGAACACAAATTAACTTTGTTTCATTTCTTCCTTTTTTCTTTAAACTATGTGGTATTACATTCTGAACATTTGATGACCAACTTGCAGAAGAGGGTACAAAGGGAAAAAAAAGATATTAAACAACCCATCTGTAACAGAAGGATTTAGCTTATTATAACTTAATCACTCATGAATTTAATATGCCTTTCTCCTTCTAATATGGCTCAAGAAATCTTTTAAAAACTCATGGTAATGAATTCTGAGAACTGTGCTCAAACTAATATGCTCTGATTTAATTATCAAATTGTGTATGTGTGAAAGCCAGGTCATAAGTCTTTGCCTGTAGGGGAACAAACCTTTCCAACCATCCATAATTTAATTACTCAATCTCCAAATGCAGACTTGATTTGCTTCAGTGAATGTAGCAACAACAAACACTTCAAAAGCTCAAAAATAAGTTCACTGTGTGGTTTTGTTAGATAACTTTCTGCTTTAGGAGAGAATAGGAGTTGTGGGTTTGTTTGTTTAAGAAATGCATGAGATTTCTGTGTTGACACAGACAAATGTTATTCTATATCTCAGACCATATGGAGGGATTGTTGCATTCATCACATTATAAAGATAAATCACATCTGCATAGCATTTTTCAAGATTTATTTATTATGAGGATTTTCAATCCTTTGGGAATATGTTATGTATTGTTATTGCCATTTTATAGTTTACTAATTTGTCATCCATGCATATCAGTAGCTAGTTAGAAGTCATACTACCTTCCACAGGCCTGTTAAAGTGACATTGCATTGAAGCCATTTCATTAAAATATATCATATAATTGAGCTGCGATTGAAACAGCTCCTGAAGAAGTCTAATATATCACAGTAAACTACACATCATTGACACTCTTACTGTGGAATTAACATTTGCTGATGGTGAGCCTGGGGAAGCGTGATGTTAATTAAAATGGTGCTCTCTGTACATCATTTATTTTAGCTTAAAATACACACAGGGACTGATCCTGCTCCCATTGAAATTAATAACTAACTCCCCATTTATGTTTAATAAAAGCAGGATTGGTGTGTTCAGTGTTGAAACTTCCATGCTTATTACTATTACTTGCATGCAATCTTTTCTGAATTAAAATAATTAATTGATTAACATTTCCTATTTTCATCAGTATAGACATGTGGAGAGAGAATAATCTTTATAGTTATATTTAACATTCCCTCCCATCTCCCCGCCAGGAATTAGTATTCTGTATCAGCTGGCAAAGATAACACAAAAGAGGGATCATATCACAGATAGAGATGGTGGTTCTCGTGGACAGGGTACTGAGATAAGATTAAGGAGACCTTGGTTTCATGCTCATACTCAAATCTGATCCAATGTGAGTCTTTGGGCAAATCTCTGTCTCACTGATTGCCCTTTCATTTGTTGTCTTATCTATTTGAACAGTAAAGTCATCTGGGCAGGAACTATGAGTCCTATTAAGTGTCCACCCAGTATTTAACAACCTAAAGTGGGACCTCGAGGCACTATGGTAATACAAATAATTTTGTATAAAAAGAATCACTTGATCTCTAGTGAGGACACTGCCAAACCCTAGCTTAACAGTAAGGTAGGACAATAAGTTGTTTCCCTTGCCCAGATAGAATAAGATGCTTACATGTTATTATTAAGGGGTTCACATAAGTACTTACACATCACATATACAGACTTGGGGGCTGATTCCACAATCCAAAGTCGTGAAAGTACCATAGTTTGATTCCTGGGAAATTTGTCAATAGTTTGAAATGTGCACATACATGTTACGTCAGAAAAGGAGTTCAAAGACTGCCTTGGAAATCTTTTGGGTAATACAGGAGCAAAGATTACTCACATAAACACGAGTTTTGGGACCAGGCCCTTGGAACAGGTAATTTACCTAAGTATAATTGCTCATGTAACATATTTCTGCATAAAAATCCATTTTCTGTTACCTGCAGTGATGTCACTTTGTGCTTTCCCTGGTTTATAGAAGCTCATTTTAACTTTCCCATCGCTCAGATAAAGGAGGAGACCACCTGAATTCTGGTGTAGTTTACTGGACAACAAAAGTCCCTCCTTGTTCCAGGTGCGAAACTGAAAACTGATGTATACTTCATCTTGCCCAGATGTGTCAGGCAATGCTAGATAGCTACTGGCACTCAGAAAAGTAACAGGAACCATCTGTGGCTCTGAACAAGAAAAGGACATGTTGCCCTGGCAATAAATACAATAAATGCAGCATTAGGAATTTTCTGAAGAACACAGTTCATTCTATATGTAGTTGCATGCAGATATATGTAGATACCACATCATCTAGGGTTCATCATGACAGTGAACAAAGGTTAATAATGTTTCTATTCATTTTGGCTGTTTTAATCCAAAATTCAGTTAACACCACGTATAGAGAAAAATATCAGCCATCACCAAATTCACCAGATTGAACCAGCAATTCACCAAATTGTTCATCTGGACATAGAAACCCATAGAAGTCCCAGGCCAGTACAGGGTAGAGGCCTGTATCAAATAATGTAAGAACCTGGGTTACACACATGACAGAATGACATCCCAGGGAGTACACAGAAGTATTCTCATTTTATTTTGGACCCAGCCTGTAGGACAGGGGTGGGCAATAATTTTTGATGGGAGAGGCACGCCAAGAATTTGGTAAATGGCTAAGGTCCACACTCTTCCATGATATTAATGGAGAAGGTGCAAGGTCTGGGTTGGGGATTGGGTACAGAAGGGAGCTCACAGTAGGAGAATAGAGTGCAGGAGGTAGTGTGGGGTCTGGGAGGGAGTTTGGGTGAAGGAGGGGGCTGTGGACCTAGGGGAGGGGATTGGTGTGCAGGAGAGGATTCTGACCTGGAGGAGAAGTGTATGGGGGGGGAGTGCAGGGTCTGGGAAAGGGTTGTGATCTGGGGTTGTGGTGTAGTGGTATGGGTTGTGACCTCGGGCAGGGGATTTGTGTGCAGAATAGATATGTAAAATCCCATTTAATTGGTTAACTGATTAAACGTAGTGTTTAACCAATTAACCAATTACAGGAAGGTGGGTGAGGGACAGGGGCTGCTCCTGGGTACAAGTTAGTTGACCAGCATCACCCTTAATGGGTGATGCTTACTGGGCAAAGTTAACTGGTTACCCGTTGCATCTGTAGTGCAGGAACAGAGGGGGGGAGGCACAGAGGGTTTGGGTTGGAACCTGGGGCAGGGGTGCAGGAGGGGGAGCAGAGGATTGCAGGGAGGGAGGGGCTGGGGAGCAAGGTGCAGACTCTGGCTAGGAGGTGGTTACCTAGGTGGCTCTCAGCCAACAGCTCAGCAGATCCCTCAGGTAGGCTTCCTGCCTTCTGCACTCCCCACATGCCACTCTAAGTGGCTGCAGAGGTTATGTGCTTCTTTGAGCACCATGAGACCTGGGGGTGAGAGGCTTTGTGTGCTGCCCACTTCTCCCAACACAATCTGACCAATGGGAGATGGTGCTGGGGGAAGAACATGAAGCTTCCCCCCTCTCCTGCCCCGGGGGCTCATGATGCTCAGAGAAGCACATGGCCCCTGAAGTCAGCCACTTTGAGCAGCATGCGGGAGCATGAAGGCAAGAAGCCCACCTGAGGGTTCCCACTGGTCTTTGAGCTGGATCCATTGGTTTAGAAGGCTGGATTTTCAAGAGCTTAGTAGGGCTTCTAGATGCCAGATAACATTCCAATGGTCGCAAAAGCCTGCTACAAGGTGCAAGGGGGATTAAATGCTTTTAGGGAGGAAGGAGCGTTTGCTGGGGGGCTGGTAAGTGATATATGGCATTCCATTTTTAGTTCTTGCAAAAGTTTATTGAACTAAAACCAATCTTTTCAATTCAACCTGATTTAGATTCTGAACACACTCTGGGGGCTATGCAGATATAATTGTAATTCACCCAAATTCAAAGCACACATTTAGTAAAGCAAATTACCACACTGAACATTAAACGGTGGGGCTTTTTGACTGGCTTGTTGAAGAAGGTAAGTAGAGAGCCAGAAATTACCTGCTAGTGGAGGCAGCGCCATACCAGCATTTTTACAGTAACCCACCTCCTCCCTTCCTCCCCCCCGCCAGGTGACCAGAAGAGGACTATTTATGCTCACATCTGTGCAGTAAAAGCTTTTTCTTCAGCTGCACCAGGCTAAGCAACACTCAGCTAAGCAGCACAAATTTAGTAACACAAAAAACCTACGTGCCCAGTTGGCAAACAATAATACACGCAGAATTATAACAAGTGCTACAAAAATATGTGGATCAGAATAGCAACAGCAGATTTCCACAATATGGAGACAGAACTAGTTAGTGAACATTTTATGACTCTTGGTACTCAGACAATATGAACTATATTATTTAAACACTTGCTGTCATCTTTCAAGCTATATATATATAAATCACACAATATGTCTAAAGGTTAACAATTTGTTTTAAGCAATCAAACAACATTTTAAACAAGCAGTCTTTAAATGTTGTAAGGTACATAGAACTATACCTTACTGGTATACCAGGCTGCAACACCTCTTTGAGAAAATATACATCCACAAATCAGTAAAATATGTTTTATTACAAGAAATCCAGAGAGAAACTGGAACACTCATTTGCTTCTGTCCTTGCAAAAATGCATTAATAGTATATCTAGACAGCAACTAGACACCTATGGCTGGTATGTCTATATAGCAAGTAGACAGCCATGCATTGCTCTTATTTGTGAGAGCTAACTTAGGCACATAGGTCTTAGGTTGCAATATGTTTCATTGTTGTATAGACATCTGGACCCAGTGAGATTGGAGAGTCACAGAGCTCAGTGTTTAGCCTGAGATGGAAGTCTACAGATCAGTGAAACAGCTCCACAACCCAGGCCTAAGTCAGCTGGCATGGGTCAGCTGTGGACACTTTTTTCTGTGTAGAAATACCCTAAGTTTCTCTATTCTGTTTTTTACTGTCAGTAAGGGTGCCAGAAGATGCTCTCCATTTATGAATGCAACCACAAAAGGATTAATAATAAACTGAGTTGACCCAGAGTGAAAAGGCAAATCATTAGACTAATAGATCTTCTTAAAAGCTGAAAGTGTTACCATCTGCAAAGCCTCTTTTCACATTATTTGGATAGCTGCCTGATACCATGGCAAACAAGCACACTGTCTATTTAACAGGAGTAGCACAGATACTTTCTTGCCCTTTCACAACTCTAAGGCTATGTCTAGACTACAATGATCTATCGGAAAAAGGTACGCAAAATGCGCTCCACAATTTCCGTACCTTTTTCCAATAGTTTTGTCAGAAGATGCTTTTCCGAAATTTGGCTCATCTACACTGGGCCAAATTTCAGAAAATCCTCCTCTTTTGGAAAAGCCCTTCTTCCTCACGGAAGGAGGAAGACAGGGCTTCCGAAAGAGTGCATCAGCTCTTTCAGAAAAAAAAAAAAAAAAAAAAAAAAGAAGCAGTGGAAGAGCAGATGTGTTCCCTGGATGCGGTGGAGTTTTTCCAGGATACCTCCAGTATCCCAGAAAACACCCTTAGACTAGACGTAGCCTAAGACAATTCCTAAATATTTCTCAACCCGAGCTATACAGCAGTTTATATTGAGAGGAAGCAGATGCAATTTCTGATTTCTTGTACAATTTTTCTGTGACTACATGTTACTAAACAATCTCCCATAAAGAGGCAATAAGAGCAGATATTACCTGCTCATTTGTTTTCTATCACTTTTATTGAACTTCTGGAATGTTTGGATCAGGTTCACACAACATGTAAAACAAATTAAAGCAGAGAAAGGATCAAATATTCCAATTCATGGGAGAGAGAGATGAACTGACCTGATTGTTTACCCACATTTTTGTCTCCACCTCCCCCCCTCATAATAATTTTGAGGTTGGAAAAGTAATTTGTATGTTTATTTTTAGTTGTTATTTTTTTCAGCTCTGCTTCTGACTAACGTTGAAACTACCTCCAATGTCTTGTGATATTATTGCTCAGAGAAGCAGCAGTAATTATAACAACACCTGCAAGGAAGCATGTAGTAGTGAGTTTTCCAAATTTCTGCATGTTTGAGGCTTAGATAGGTCAGATATGTTTTATTGAAATAAAATTCTTAAATGGTTAGTGTTTGTCCATCAGCTCTCTTGGTTGCACCATGACAAATTGATTAAAACATACCAGGCTAAATTATAGCTCTACAGACACAAGGCAGTGTAAGATGGGGGAAAGCATTCAAATGCCAGTGCTGTGGAAGTAGCTCGCATAAGACAAAGTGTTCCTGAGTGCTCTGAGAAATAGTGTATTTCCTATTTGCTTAAAACAAAACAAAACAAATCCTTCTGGCATTTACTCAACCTTGGTGTACTCAGATAACTCCCTCTACAATTCCATATGATAGAAGCAGCAATGTCAGGCCTCGGTACACCTACAGCTATAGTATCCCAATTATGTTTGCTTCTAGGACAAAGGAACTGAGATAGAAAATCCTCAAATTGCTGAAATTCACATGGAAACAGCCATATTGTAGCCTGAATTTCTTGATATAGTAGGAATCTCTTACCATAATGTAGATCTGAGGTTTGTGTCTCTTGGCCAAATCAATAATGTTTACTCCATTGTAATAAAGGTTTTCAAAACACCCGTGAAAGTTCTTGCGTGATAATGTCCCTGATTTTCCAGGCGCTGGGATCCCTCCAAAGCTGAGCTTAGAAAGAGAAGAGAAATCAATAATACTATTAAGTAATTTTCTGAAAATCTGCTTGCACAGCTGATGATAAACTTTAACAAAGGTATAGCAGCAGCAATCAGAAATTGGCCAATAATTATGAATTAATCTATTTTTAGCTCTTTGTTGTCAAATGCGGTAGCTTAAAATACAACTTAACAAAATGCATACCATTCAAAAATATGTACACGTTAAAGTCATGTAACCTTAGAGACTGTTTTCCTTAAAAAACTCTTTAGGAGTTTTAGGTTAAAAAAAAAAGCCAAGAAAAAGTATCTTTTTTTAAAACTCAAAAATCATACTTTTAAATTTTGGAAGTAAATGGCATACATATTATATAACAGCAGTTCTCAAACTTTTTAATAGTGCGAATTATACCTTAATATAGAGGTTATTTTTGGACTGATTTCTCCTCCCATTTTTGATCTTATTACATCCTTGTAAAAGCTACAGCAATCACTCACATGGTAAAGTAATATTAGAAACATGTTTATGCATTTTTAGACAACATAATGAAAAAAAATTTTCCTTTATAAAAAAACAATTACACCATCTGCTACAATTCTTCATTTTGGGCTAGACCCTGCATGGTGCTGACCCCTGGCTTTGATCCAACTAAGACCTTAAGCATGTATAGACTTAACTATAAGCTTGGCCTAGTTGAAGTCAATAGAATATTCTGTGCTTCAATTTAAGTATATGCTTAAGCACCATGCTGGATTCAGGCCAGAGTGCTCAGCACTTTACCGGATCAAAGACCTTTAACTTCCCCATTCATCTGTTTTATTTCTCTCAACTGAAAACAGGAAGGGAGCCAGCACTCTGTAATCAGCCAGCACTCCACAGACCAGAGGCTGGAAATTTCTGCAGTACATTATACACATTCCTTTAGAGCCACCTGTAAATAGCAGAAATGAGAAAGATGTATGGGAGAGATGAGGCTCAGATACTTCTGTATTGTACAATTTCTGGATTTGTAGTAAATGGAATTTTAAACATATCAGAGATGGATCTTGTCAGGTGGAGTTCCTTTGACCACACTTTATGTGATATTCAGGATGATGGAATATAGCTCCTTATATATATTTGCACTGCATTTGGTTGTTACTAAAAACCGCAATAAAAATAATAATAAGCAAAGAGATAATCTATTGACACAGTGTCTGAAATGTTTTGCAGAATTATGGTAAGATGACATTTCTCTGATCCAAATACTAACTTCACCAAAGTTTGAAATACTACAAAATTACCTATACAGTTTGGTTCCCTTCACTGTCCTGAATGCATTTACATAACAGAGGTAAAAAATGTAATAAATGAAAGGTATTTTCAAACCTCATAATCAAGGTCCAAATAATTGAATTCCCCTTTTGCATGAAAATGATGGCTGTGTTTATCCACTGTAAAGTTTACTTGATTCTTAAAGTGTTCAATAAGGACAGAATGCCAGTGCTGATCATCCAAAAGGCTGCCCAGAGTAATATTAATTTGGTCATTAGCAGAATGAATTTTACCATCACCTTGAGATGAGGAAAAACAAACAAACCGTAAGCTTCCCTTTAAAAATCAATAAGGATATTTAAACAGGTTACTAACTTATGACATACTATATCTTAAAATAGGCTTAATAAATGGGAATTCTTGACATATGAGGCAGCAAGACTGTATGTCTCATAGCCATTACCTAAATTAATAAAGAAAGAAAGTTTTCCTTTCACTAATTCCAGTGTAATGTGATCTCCATTCTGTCCTTCTCTGTGCAGTAGAATCCCATAGCTTTGCATTGTTTTAAACTTCAGAGAAATGACATCTTTGAGTGCACTCATGGATTTTTGATTGAATCTGTAGATCAGGCAACTTTTCCCATCAAAATCAGCCACCTCAGACCCTAGTAAAACATTAAAGATAACTTGTAATCATATCTGTAGACAACAAGAGTTTTAATTTGCTTCATAGTGCATGGATGAAGTGTGAAAGCAGCCTTCCCTTCCCCATCCCACTACACACTAATTCAGGACCCCTCAAAATGGAAATCCCTGTTCTCCCACGTGCCAGGACTTCTCCAGCCGTGTACATTGCTAGACTCCATACAGTGAATGGCTCAGAAGGGACATAGCCTCTAAACACTTGTTTTTTAAAAGCATACTCTGAAGCTTGCAATAAAGGTAGCATTGCAGCCTTATAATTGGAAGTTTGGGGCCTAATTCTGATCTCATAGTATTCTGACACTAGTCTGACTATTACATTCAATACAATTGCTCCTGCTCTATACCAGCATGAGAGGAACTTTAAGTTAATTATATCTCACTGAGTGAGGCATAGGACTTTCAAACTACCCCAAGGCAGAATATGGCTTTGAACCACCATTAAAGGTAATCTGTGTCATTTTATATTCATTTAAATTAACATTAGTTCATTTTCTTGTGGAAAAGGAATAAAGTTGATTTTAGAAAACTTATTATCGTATAGTTAGTTGGACTTGGCTCTCTTCTCACTAAATGTAACTCTATTGGCATCAAAAGAAATACTCTTTGGGTATGTCTAGACTACATGCCTCTGGCGACAGAGGCATGTAGATTAGGCTACCCGGCACAGGAAAATGAAGTGGCGATTTAAATAATCGCCGCTTCATTTAAATTTAAATGGCTGCAGCGCTGAGCCTATCAGCTGTTTGTCGGCTCAGCGCGGTAGTCTGGACGCTCGGTGGTCGACATCAAAGGCATTTGTCGACCTCCCAGGTATGCCTCCTGGGATGAGGGTTACCTGGGAGGTCGACAAATGCCTTTGATGTCGACCACGGAGTGTCCAGACTACCCCGCTGAGCCGACAAACAGCTGATCGGCTCAGCACTGCAGCCATTTAAATTTAAATGAAGCGGCGATTATTTAAATCGCCGCTTCATTTTCCTGTGCCGGGTAGCCTAATCTACATGCCTCTGTCGCCAGAGGCATGTAGTCTAGATGTACCCTGAGTTTACCCCAGTGAGATAAGAATCGGGCTATTTAGATTTATAACTGGGAGAATGAGCTTTGCTGTATCCCATTGGTGATCTATTTCTCAGTATGAGAAATATTTTGCTAGAATATCTTACATATATATGAGAGGTCATTAGAAATGCATACTATGATACATGAAAGAATGTAAATGCTCTCTAAACGTAATTGATAAAGAACACAGCAGTATGAAAATTCATGTTTTGGGGGTTTTCAGTTATTGTTTTATGTTTGTAGTTTCAGTGACTTATAATAGATGTACTGTTGCATCTGTGAGACAGCTGCCCCAATGAAGTCTAGTTTCTGTCTTGTGATAGTGTTTGTTCTAGTCTCTTTCAAAGTCACATACTTTCACCTCATCTGAAAATAAAGAAGTGATTTTAGACCAATAAAAAGAATACCTGTCAAAATCAGTTGCACGTTGAACAAGACAGACATGAAGGAACTGATCTCACCAAGAAAAGCTTTTAGAGTATTCACACTTCATAAGTAAAGAAGAAAAAGGTAATTGTCCTTGAAAGATACATTTGTGAAATAAATGAAGATGTAAAGGGCACCCAATAAAATATTACGTTACTTTTCAACTGACTGACTTCTTCCAAGTCAGTGGAAACCCATTATCTATTTACTAACTATTTAATATGACAAAAAATATTGCTTCACATTGTGGCACAGAGATGAACTCAGTTCAAATTATCCATAGTATTTAATGTTAGCCATTTATTTTCACCACTCAAAAATCTTTGTCAATTAAACACAGCTATTTTTGGAGAATGTAGTCAGTTGATTTTCCCCACATCTTGTTAATGTATTTTGTTCTGATGAAGAATTTATTTACCAAGTGCACAATGAATATGTATTACATTCTTCCTAAAAAGCATCTTCATAAGACTATCATCCTTTGAGGCAATGTTGAGGCAACATAAATCCATGGCAAATACAAATGATGTGCATTATGTTTATTAGATTGCAAAAAATAAGTAGGAGTGTCAATAAAACAGGACTTTTAAAAAATGCTTTCATGAATGTAACAATGCAGTTACACAGTCATTGTATATATAGGCCCTGCTTTTACTCTTGGTAATACATATTTTTGTATTAGGTATTGAGCAATTTGAGCATCAGAAGAAGAAGAATGTATACTCATGCTCTCCAAAATCACTTTACTATTTACAATGGGATAAAAGCTGTAGTTCCCACTAGTCCTTATTCAGGAAAAAAAACAACCTTTAATACGAATAAGGTCTGTGAAAAGAATGTAACTATTGATCAGAGACATTATTAGCATTCTTGTGCATCTATCAGTTTTTACCATCACTCCACTCCTCCTAGAGGGGGAGACGGGAAGAGCTAAAGTGTACCAAAATGCTGGTCGTCAGGGTAGAAGTTTATGATTCTAATTAACAAAGAGCATTACATTGTATACTACCTTCCCCGCCTTTGCTGTAACCATTAACTCACATTTTCATGAGTATGTTTCCTCTTATGCTCTTGAAATAAACATTTATAAGAAAAGTCAATGAAAAGGATGATTCAGTTTTTGATCACAAAACTTAATTTTCATTTTTCACAATGTTTTCAGAATTACTTAGTCCAAAACTTAGCTATACTTCTGAAGGTACACAAGTCACAAAATGCAGCAGAGCTGGCATAAATAACACTATGCTGCAGCTCCATGCATACCATAGATTCCAGTTTTTCAATGGTCCTCAACCAAAAAAGTAGAGATGTTTTGGATAAAGCTAGTCAAAATATTAGTTGCAAGCAACAGATTTCAGTTTTGCAGATGTTTTCATTGTTTGCAGTTCAATTCAAACAATGTTTGCAGTTCACCACAAAAACAAATGGCAAACTCCGTTGACAGTGTGTATTAACTAGTCCTTATTCATTATCACTTGTATTGTTCCTGGTAGGATATCTGTCACTATTAAATAGCAGGAAATGAGATCAAGTCATCAGGCCTCCATATTTTTTAGGGAAAGAAGATGGGAACAGTTTAGAGAGTTACAAGGAGCTAAGTTTGCCACTTGAATCGGGCTTTGCATAAAACAAAACTACTATAGAAACTAGGTAACCATAAAAATCATACATAATGGGCCACATTTAAAAATATATTTTTGTCATCACATTTGCACAGAGTTCATGTGTCTGAGCTACACAGATTGTGGACAGACCTTTGTCCATCTTACTTCATCAGTCTATGGATTTTGTGTAGCCCAAGTATAAAGTAGGTTGTCACAAAGCCTTTTTCCAATCACCTAACAGTAGTAGTGCCAGGACTCTGGCCTGGAGGTTTTGGGATGAGAATCCCCCAAATGCTATGTTGTTGTTAAGCAATGCTTCCCATCTTAATTAACGGGTCTACCAAGAACACTCCTAGAATTTTCAATTAAAAAAAACTGGCTTTATAGAGCACAGCCGTCATCACAACACATTAGAAATTGTGACAAAAGTATATGTGTCTGGTCTCATTTAGGAAAGAGATGGTTGGATACCTGTAATGGCCTCTAAGTCAGGGAAACATTTCAACACATCTGTCCTTCACTTGTATGAAATATGAGTTGTTTGTAGCTGTATTTACCAATCATCAGAAGATGGACCAAGCAAGAGAGGTGGTAGTTGAGGAAAAAAGGAGTCTGCCAAAGAGACATATTTAGGCTTCATGCAGCTGCCAGGAAACAATTAACACTGACACTGACTGCATAGTTTCACCCCCATAATCTGACATTTTAGCTAGTGACAAAACACAGGGAACTGCTGCAGAAATGGATCCATCTAATGTGCACACTTTGAATAGGAGGAACAAGCAGCCAGGGGCTGAAAGTCATTATTTATTGTAAATATAGAGGTGTTTTGCCCAAAATCACAGGATGATGCAGATGAGGTCAATATATCTGAGGAAGAGTCATTTGCAAATGGCAAATATGTTTTTTCTTCTTCTAAGAAAGAAAAAAAAGTGAATTATGCTTAAGGAGCATGAAATGAAAGACCTTGATAAATGCAGCAGGAAAAAAAAACAACAGAACACGGGAGAGGACAATATTATGGAGCGACTCTTTTAGTATAAATAATATATAATTTCCTAACATATTATTGCTATGTGCATTGCAGCAATATGTTAGTGGCCAAGCAGATCAGGAACCAATTACTATAGAGAAAATGACAGTCCCTGTCCAAAAGAACTTATACTCTGAAACACGCTCTGTGTGGAAAATTTACAACTGTCACCTTACTTATATGGATATCTTTTCTGGGAATCATTTACTTCAGTTAGATGATAAGCTGAAAGCACCAGAGATGAGAAATTGATGATACTAGGTATCTGTTCTTGGGAGCTGGCACTTGGCAGACAGATAATACACCAGGCAATTTAGAATTAGTGCTAGCCATGATGCAATGTATATTTCCTCTCAAATAGCTTTGCTGTGGCATATGATTAGAGGGAAGATGTATTTACGGGCCTCTGGCCTTCTCTAAAACTCAGTGTAGAAATTGTACAAAGGAGAATCAGTTGAGCCACAGGAAGGTTTTTAAGCAAAAGTAATCTTACATGCAAAAATGCATGTAAGCTAGTGGCTTTTGATGTCATGTACTTGGAACAACATTATACTGCATGGAAGAGAAAGGTGAAATACCTTAGAAAAGGAACTACTACCTCCACTTCCCCACACATAACCACAGACCTAGAAACAGGTGTGTTGATATGTAATAAATATAATAAATTTGAAAGTTTATTTACATAAAGTGTGTGCAGAGGTGGGTGGGATGGAGGAAGGAAAGGGATACCCTCTCTGCTTGGATGCCTGCACCCTTTGCCTGAGCAACTGAGTGCTACAGAAAGAGTTCTCAACACTATCCCCCAGTCAACTACCAAGCCATTCTCACAGGAGGACAGGTCCCTGGCTTTAGGATGGTGGCTTCCCTCTCTACCTATAAGCAATAGCATAAATCAACCTTGCTCTTCCCCTGTTGCTCCAAGCCAAAGGAAGGGAGTGAAATGCCCAAAGAACAGTTTGGGATGCAAAAGTGCAGCGAATAAGAATCATTACAGATTGGGATGCAGTAACAGACAGAGACCCCAGTATATGGTCACATGAAGAGGCCAGAAAGTTATTGAAGTATTAACAAAGAACCTCTAACTACTCAGCAGGGTTGATCCAGCATGGAATTTGATTGGGCACTAATGGCTCCAAGTCCTCCAGACCTGAGAATGGGTGTGATGGCAATGCCTCTCCTACACTCTTAGGAAGTCAGAGTTCTAATCCATGTCCCTCATCCATGTCAGAAATAGAAGAGATGAGATGAGGGGAGTCCCATGCTATGGAAAGGTCCTTTCATGGATCAAAAATTGGTTAAAAGACAGAAAACAAAGGGTGGGAATAAATGGTAAATTTTCACAATGGAGGAGGGTAACTAGTGGTGTTCCCCAGGGGTCAGTACTGGGACCAATCCTGTTCAACTTGTTCATCAATGATCTAGAAAATGAGGTAAGCAGTGAGGTGGCCAAGTTTGCAGATGACACAAAGTTGTTCAGGACAGTCAAAAGCAAAAGGGATTGTGAAGAACTACAAAAAGATCTCAGCAAACTGAGTGATTGGGCAGCAAAATGGCAAATGAAATTTAATGTGGGTAAGTGTAAGGTAATGCATGTTGGAAAAAATAACCCAAATTACACGTACTACATGATGGGGTCAAATTTAGCTACGACAGATCAGGAAAGGGATCTTGGAGTTATAGTGGATAGTTCTATGAAGACATCCACGCAATGTGCAGCGGCAGTTAGTAAGGCAAATAGGATGTTAGGAATTATTAAAAAAGGGATAGATAATAAGACAAAAGATATCATACTTCCCCTATATGAAACTATAGTACGCCCACATCTCGAGTACTGCGTGCAGATGTGGTCTCCTCACCTCAAAAAAGATATATTGGCATTAGAAAAGGTTCAGAAAAGGGCGACTAAGATGATTAGGGGCTTGGAAAGGGTCCCATATGGGGAGAGGCTAGAGAGACTGGAACTTTTCAGTTTGGAAAAAAGGCGATTGAGGGGCGATATGATAGAGGTATATAAAATCATGAATGGTGTGGAGAAAGTGATTATAGAAAAATTATTTACCTTTTCCCATAATACAAGAACTAGGGGACACCAAATGAAATTGATGGGTAGTAGGTTCAAAACTAATAAAAGGAAATTTTTCTTCACACAGCGCACAGTCAACCTGTGGAACTCCTTGCCCGAGGAGGCTGTGAAGGCCAGGACTCTATTAGGGTTTAAAAAAGAGCTTGATAAATTTTTGCAGGTTAGGTCCATAAATGGCTATTAGCCAGGGATAAAGTATGGTGCCCTAGCCTTCATAACAAGGGCAGGAGATGGATGGCAGGAGATAAATCACTTGATCATTGTCTTCTGTTCTCCTTCTCTGGGGCACCTGGCATTGGCCACCGTCGGCAGATGGGATGCTGGGCTCGATGGACCTTTGGTCTGACCCAGTATGGCCATTCTTATGTTCTTATGTTCTTAATACAAAATCATGCCTGAGCCTGTGCCCAAGCAGCTCATCAGGTTATAGGACCTCACACTGGAGCCTTTCCTACCCACTACACTGGAACCTACTTCAGGAGATGACAGTAAGATGTCTTAGGTGTCATCGCTCCTAAGCAAGGAGGTTTAGATGTCATCCCCACTTTTCCACGCAACTAGAAAAGAATTTACTTATTTCATGAGGTCTTCCAAGATAATATCTGACTCCCTGATGCACACCTATACAGTGTGCTTTCCAACCAGTTCTGAGGGATAGTTAATTCTTGAATGGGAAATCACTGCACCTACTAAAATGGTAATATATTCACTGATTTCCCATTGTTCTGTCTTCCCTGCCTGATCAATCTTTGCTGACCTCACCAAATGTGTCTTAGTATAATCTCTGACCAGACAAAGATAGCAATGGGGGAAAGAGCCAAAATCAGGCCAAGATTACTCTTTATCCTAATAAACAGATTAAGCCTTTTTTATGCCTAAATTTGTTTTCTCATAAGTGAATAATCATCAGTTGCAAAGAATGAGAACAGTCTACGCTATAGAGGATTTTGGGTGGGGTGGGAAGAGAGCCAATCCCACAGCAAGTCCCTTCTGTCCTTGCTTGTCAGGTACCCTTTTTGTGGATTTATCATTGAAATATCAAAACCACACTTACAAACACACTTACAGGAGAGCCAAACAAATGAAGTGTCAAAGATGGTGTAGGTGGCAAAACAGAGAGGATGAAGCTTAACATGAAAAAAAACAAGAGTGGATAAGTAGGGAAAAGTTGGTATAAGCAGGAGCTTAAACTTAATGGAGTAGAGGAAGGGGAACCAATGGACGAAGCAAGATGGAAAAAGCAAGAAGGGGAGACAAAGTCAAACCATTGTGAAAAGAAGAGCTTAACGATTATGTTTTCTGTGAGCTAAAGGGAAGTGATGAGGGTGTCAGGTCATAAGGGAAAAGAAAGGGAGATTATTGTAACCGAAACAGATGACAGGGGTCTTGGGCAAGAGTTCTAGTAGGGAAAAAATGCTATAAATCTTGTAAAAGAAGAATATGGATATAGTTTACACATGTAAGGCCAGGAACAGGGAGGAGGCATAGCTGACCTCTGCATCATTGGACTCAGTGACATAAAATCTGGTAGTAGTATCAATGATTGGCAGCATAGCAAGTCTAGAAAAGATAAGGAGTGAGATTCTGTCCAGTGCCTCTAAGAGACACAACATAGAACTCAGAACCTGAGGAAGACAGTGGGGGTGGCAAAGATGGCTTTAAGTCTTGGGATGCTGTGGGGGGAGGTGGTTCTAAAAGGCCCTTGGTGTACAACTATGGAGTCCTGCATAAGTTAGAGCAGACTCTCTAGACTTCCCTGTAGGACACAATCTCTGCAGTGCTGTGGCCTTGCCCAGACACACCCTTTTTTACCTACATCCCTGCCTCTAGTATTACCTCTTGCTAGGACTCGGGAGGTGGTCTTTAGGAGGCAATTTTAGGATTGTCTTCTTCAGTTTCTGTGCTGTGAGAATACTCCTGGCTTTCTGGCTTGCTGTATGCTTCTCTTATATGCAATGTAAAGAGGCTAGAGTGAGGATGAAGGTCTCAACCAAGGAGTTTACTTTTAGCCATGTTATATTTGACCTAACAGAGAAGAGGGAGAAACTGGAAAAGATTCTGTATTGGATGAATGGGAACAATCCAGGAGGGACAGGTAGGTTGTGGTAATTAAAATCTTGTGAATAAAGAAATGGAACTTAAAGTGAGAAAAGGGAGCTGGCAGGGATAGTCCTATGGGTTTGCTCATGAACAGTGAGAGACAGAAAAAAAAAGGACAACCTGTCACAAGATTAATGGAAGAAAAGGCAAGAGACAAAGAAGGAGAACCAATAGAGAAAAGTAACACACACGCACACACGCTCAAAGGCAAAGCCAAGGAAGAACTACGTGTCCAACAGGTGGCTTATGACCAACTAAAACACATACTACTGATATCCACAACATGCTTGCAACATCTATTACTCACATAATAATGTTGCACAAACTATTTATAAATGTACTCTTAATATAAGTAATAACATTGAAGTAGTATTGATTTATGAGGAGACCAACATTTCAGCAGAGTAAATGCTTGCTGTGGCTCCAAGATCAATAATCTTCCAGGGGCCTTATGAGTCCAAAGTGGTGGATATTTTCCCTTCTGAACAGCTACTTTTATACATGAAGTGTGTAACAATAGCAATAAGATTTGGGGTGAACTAGAATTATTGGATTGCATCCATATGCTTGATACTATTGAGCTTAAGATGTAAAGAGCTGGATAATAAGGAAAACATTGCTAGACAATGCAGAAACAGGTAACATCTCTGCATGAAATATTAAAATGAATAATAATCAAATAATGAAGCTGACAAATCTACTTCCATTTACAGATTAGGTAAAAAAAAAAGTTATTTCATTCAGATGATTCAGCAAAGACTTACTATATGTACAGCCGTAAACCTCTATACGCATTCCAATTCTACCATTGGGATTCCAGTCCAAAGGGACAAAACGGAGAAATCTTGCTTTGATGGAATGTTGAAGTTTATAGTACACAACGCTGTCTGCATTTGTATTTCCTGAAAAAGCCTAGAAGAAAACAAAAAAGTATCAACAATATTCATATTGCATATGCAAGTAAACAGATGCATTACTGACCTACTTTTTTTTATTTTAAGGCTTTACCCTATAAAACACTTACGGATGTAAATTTACTCACGTGGGTAGCCCCTTGAATTCCATGGAACTACTGACATGATCAAACTTACTCAAATGCTTACGTGTTTTCAGGATAAAAAAACTTAGTAACGTATCTATCCATCCAATTATTTATATTGTTCTCATTTGAGTGCCTTCAATCTTTTACAATAAAAGTAAAAGTGAAGCTATTGTTTGTTTTTAAAAAGTCCCCTAAGAACTCTATGTTGTGATATCCTTCGGTGTCAGGGTACTATGCCATCTAAAATTACTTGTATATGTTATGGAGAGGTTATTATTCTACTCTTCTCTAGTACAAAGGGAATTTAAAATCCAATACCCTGTTGCCCTTGTGTGTGAACTATAGTAAAACCCAAGAATTGCTGTTTTTGGAGAGAATGTTTATCTTGCAAACACGACTGTAGATTTCCAGCCACTGGAGACAACTTTTTATATTAAGAATTTAATACAACAATTTTAGAAAAAAAATCTTCATGTGTATTTTATTTTATAGGTAAAGGGAAAAATAGGGTTGTTTTTTTTAAATCTGTATTGGCAATAATAATAAAAAATGAAATTATTTCTTGCAAGCGATGCTTTAATTAATGGAAGAACATAAGTGACACATATCCTCTACTAAATATTACAAATTTAGCTGTTTTTTTTAGTCTGTTTTTGGTAGGGGATGCTTAGTTTCATTTTCTCATCTCTGAGGACTGTGATATCATAAAATCTGGCAGCAAATTATTCAAAATAATTAAATTTGTGGTGTCTATATTTGACAATTTAGACAGATGGCTATTCCTGAAATGTGTTGGGTAATTGTAGCATGGGAACACCTTACATTTGGAGATTATCAGTACATCTCCATTTCCATTATGTTTTGATTGCCTAGGGGATATTGCTATCACCTTATACCCTGGATTTGTTGTGACTGCAGAAGGAGATTTCACAAAGGAACATTCTGGTTTACTTTTCTCATCCCATCTTTACTTTGAAGTGGAAGCAATTCAACATGAGTCTTCCTACATAAAGATAAAACTTCTCACTTTCCCTCCCTCATCCTAGTGGAATTTCAAATTAATTGTTGGCTTAGAACATTGAGTATGAAGAAACAGCTAGTGAACAGGCTCATTAGCACTAACCTATTAAGTCAGTAATAAGTAATGAGAGTCAACAACTTTAAATATCTACACCATTTGCAGCTTCATGCTTTATAAGCTCGCTCTCGCAGCAAGAGAAGGCAGAAACAAACACAGGAGAACTACAACTATGTTCAGTATGAGACCCTTCCGAAATTCTTGTCCCTTAGAATCCTATTTGTAGTCACTAACAGATGTAACAGCTATTGAATGTGCCAATTAGTTTGTTGACTGAACCAGAACTCAAGCCCCAGAAGTGTAACTACAATGCACAAATCAAGTATTCCATTATAATTTCAATTTTTTCCAAGATCATTTCTGGAAGGCATGCACCTAGCAAAAATGAGTTGTAAAGTTTTGAATAAAGTCTGCAAATTGCTTGATTTTTTTTTTTTACTTCAGGGGATACTTGAGCCATGTGGTCTTAATTTAAAATTAGGTTTCTGACAAAAATAACTTAAAAGTGAATCATATTCTTCCTTGAACCACTCTAAGTAGCCAGTTTCAAAAAGTTTTTCCAGCTTTTTTACAATGCTTTTAGCTGGAAAAAACAAATTCTAAAGTATATCAGTTGAGTCAAGAATTACATGTATCTCTAGTGCTTGATGTTAAACAGTTAAAAGATGATTAAAGATAACTCTGGCCTGTTGTGAGCACTTTTCAGTTTGAAGAGAGAAAAGAAATTAACTTTAGCACTTACAGACCAATAAAGAGAAACAGGATGAATGAAGAAGACCTGTTCTGAAGTCTGTGGAAGTATATCAGATTATTTTTAAGGAAGTCATCATGCTCAACATGACAAAAACATTCTTGATTCAGTGAAGGGATACAATTTTTGCTTTATAATCCAGCCTTCCAAATATTTAAGCGAGTAACTTTACTCATTTGTTTAACTGATTATATAAAAACATACAAATGGTCCTTCTAATCTCATATCCTGTCCCTGAAAATAGCCAGTACTAGATGCTTCAAAGGGAATTCAAAGAACAGGGCAATTTTGCATTGTCCATCTGTCGTCCAGTTCCAGCTTCTAACAGTGTATGTGTTAGGGCCACCTGATTTTTGAGGTCGTGTCCCTGACCGTCTCGCTCCATCAAATTCCATTGATGTAACTATGCCCCAGAAACTTACCTGATTTTGTTGTTGTTGCTGTTGAATTCATTTATACTTTTGTCCATAAAAACATTCCATGGCAATAAGTTCCACAAGTTGACTGCATTATTTGAAGAAGTATTTTCTTATGTTTCTTTTAGACCTGCTCCCTGTTAATTAAATTGGGGACCTCTGGTTATGTAAAGAAATAAACTACACCTTGGGTGTGTCTACACTGCAGTGTTTTTCCAGAAAAACGTCCATTTTTCCAGAAAAACAATACTTGCGTCCACACTGCCATTGAGTTCTTTCAACAGAAAGTTGAAAGAGCAAAAGTTTTTTTCCGATGGTGGTAAACCTCTTTCTACGAGGAAGAAACCTTTTTCTGAAAAAGCTTTTTCAGAAAAAAGCGTGTGTGGATGGGGAAGAGGGAGTTCTTTTGAAAGAAGAGGCCTCCAGGAAATAACATAGGTGCCCTGGTGGCCACTCCATCCATACTAATCACAACTTAAATGCGAGATAGCGTCCAATCAATGTGCACATGGCTTTTTCATTGTGCTTTTGCTGTGTGGGCGCGGTTTTTTGAAATAAGGTTTTCCAGAAGATCTCTTCCCGAAAAGCTTCTTCCGAAAGAAGCGTGCACTGTAGACGTGGCCTTCCTTATTTACTGTTGACACACCATCCATGATTTTATAGATTCTCCCCTTTATCATTTTTCTTCTAAATTGAAAAGTCGTAGTCTTTTTAATCACTTCATATGGAAGCTGTTACATATCCCTAATCCATTTGTTGTTCATTTTCTGCACATTTTCCAGTTCCAATATAAGAATTCCATGGGATTTATATATCAGCATTATGTTATTTTTATTTTCTTATTTATCCCTTTCTGAATGGTTCCCAACATGTTTTTTTTAAAACTGCTGCAGTACATTGAGCAGATGTTTCAGAAAACTATCCACGATGACTCCAAGCTCAGAATGGTAACAGTTGATTTAGACTCCATCATTTTGTGTATATAGTTGGGATTATTTTCTTCCAACGTACATTACTTTGCAGTTATCTACATTGTATTTCATTTGCCATTTTTTTGCCCTGTCCCCTTGTTTAGTTAGATCCCATTTTTATTCTCTATAATCAGCTTTGGATTTAACTACATCGAGTTATTTTGCAAATTTAGCCCACTTCTTGTTTACTCCCTTTTCCAGACCATTAATGAATATGTTGAAAGGCATAGATCCCACCACAAATTCTTGGGGAACCCCATCATTTGCCACTCTCCATTCTGAAAACTGAATATTTATTGCTACCCTTTGATGGATGTTGAAAAACTGGATAAATACAATATTTACTTCTTCCTATAACACAAGAAGTAGGAGTCACCAAATGAAATTAATATATAGCAGGTTTTAAACAAACAAAAGCAAGTACTTCTTCATATAACACCGAGTTAACCTGTGTAACTCCTTGCTAAAGGATTTTGTGAAGTCCAAAACTATAATAGGGTTCAAAAAAGAGCTAGATAAATTTATGGAAGATAGGCCCATCGATAGCTATTAGCCAGCATGGGCAGGAATGTGTCCCTAGCTTCTGTTTGTCAGAAGCTGGGAATGAGTGACAGGGATGGATCACTTTATCACCTGTTCTGTTCATTCCCTCTGAGGCACCTGGCATTGGCTATTGTCAGAAGACAAAACACTGGGCTAATTGGACCTTTGGTCTGACCTGATATGATTGTTCTGATGTGTTTATGTTCACTGTTCAATTACACTGCTTTTCATGGTATTCTAATTTCCATTGTTCACCTGCACATTGCTTGTTGACAGAGGTGACCATTAGAAAGTCACCAATTGCATATACATTTATTGTATTAAATCTACATATCATTTACAATTTTAGCCAACCAGAGGATTTACAACTCTGCAGCAGTATGAAAAAGTAGGGTGTTGTGTGCATCACTTCGTTAAATATAGACCTGCCAGAAAATAACACACTGTAGTCATAATACTTAGCTCTCATATAACACTTCTGAGCCCTAGATTTTAAAACATTTTAAAAGGATGATGTGTATCTTTATTTCACAGATGGCAAAAGCGAAGTACAGCTGGTTAAATGAGTTGCCAAGGGTAACACAGTAAGTCAAGGAGACACCCAGGATTTGACTCTCACAGTTAAAATATTGTGCAATGTTCTTTTTTCAAAAGAATAATACAAAGGAATTTGCAAAGAAATGATGACACTCAGGAATCCTGGACTCCATTCCAGGCGCTAGAGGGGAGTGTGCTTTAATTGTCACAGACTCTTTTGCCCATTCTTTCCAAGTGCGACTTCTTATGTCCAGTCTCTTTCTACCTGTCCCAGTATTGTCTCTTTCCATCTTGGTCCCACATCAAAGTTCCATTCTCCTGACAACCAATCCTAGCCTCCATTCAATCAAGCTTCTCATTCTAGTCCCAGTCTCCTTGCCCAGCTAGTTCCTGCCTCCTCCTACCCCAACTTCCAGTCCTAATTTTCCTCTTCTCCAGTCAGCCTTCCACCCTGTCTCCCTCAATATGTTTCTTGTCCCATTCTAGTCTTCTCCCAACCCCTGGCAGGCTCTCTTTTTAAAACAGGTAATTTCCTCTGCCACTGGAGACAGAGAGAGGTGCTTCCTGCTGTCAGTTTTAGTGCCTGGATCCCACAGCAGCCCAGTGCCAAATTAAGTGAAATTTCACATGAACAGCAAAAATCATAACACCTCTGCCACATTTCATGTTCCAAAATTTAGGGTCACTAGAACTTTTGCCCATGATCTGACAACCTTTTATTTAAAAACAACATTTTTCCTAGTTTCTCAGAAATGACTGAACATTTTCAGCCGAAATGTCAAATTAAAATCAGCCCAACCCAAAATTTAAACCCAAATAGTTAACATTTAGCAAAATTATGGACACCTGAAAGCAGGTTCTTATAATGAAAAGCATTGAACAAACTTAATGAGAAATGTGTATTATCAACCCCATTGATAAATAGGTTACTCCGTACATGTAATCATGCTGTGATTTTGATTGCTGAAATGTCAGTATCTTAGGTGAATTAATCATAATAAAAATTACTAAATATGTCATTTATCTTCCTTAAGCAAAATCCAATACAAACCAAAGTGCCCTTAAAATGTATTTAAAATGTACGTTGTTGAAAGAGACACTACCAAGTTTAATAGTAAAACTATTTAGCCATTATATATATGGGAATTGCATACAATTCTTTCATATGTATTGTATGTATATTATAACAATGCTTAATTGAGATAACCTATTTTAAACTAAATTTTTTTTAGAAAAGCAAAAACGAAAAAAAGAATAATTTGCTGAAGATAACAATCCTCACATGATCGAGCTGAAACTTACTAAATGTTAGATTCAGCAACAATTTCTAAAGCCTTTTGAAACATGCAACCATTGGAAAGTAACAGCTGCTTATTCTATGATGGATCAACAAAAGCTTGGTTCACTGGAGAATGCAATTAAAACCTTCAGCTCCACAGTGAGGCATTATACTGCTGCCTGGATGTCCCAGAGCTCATGTCAAAATGTTCCCACATTCCTGGAAACTCTACAATTCTTGATTCTTGGAGCAGTCCATCTTGTGATCCAGCAGTCCCTACATTCCTAAAGTATCTTCTCTTGTATGATGCCCAAAGGGGAAACAATAAATCAGACCCAGGGTTTGATCTGGGTACAACAGGTATTTTAGAATTCACTGGGAGGAAGGACCCTCTGGCTGTGGCTACACTTCACAGTTATTCTGGGATAAGCTATTCTGGAAACGTTATTCTGAAATAGTTTATTTTGAAATTGAACATCTATACTGCAGGGAAGCCTCCAAATAAATCTGAGGCAGACTTCCCTAATGTAGACATGCTATCTCGATTTTGAGACCCAGGAGGAATAACTTAGAATGGCCCTGGTGAGGAGCTATTTTGAAATAGCAGAAGTGGAGCGTTTATACATGCCTTATTTTGAAATAGCTATTCCGGAATAGGCGTTATTCTTCTTAGAATGAAGTTTACAGAAGTTGGAATAAGCTGTCCGTTATTTCAAAATCATTTTGAAATAACGGAAATGTTGTGTAGACTTTCACATAGTTACTTCAGAATAATGGCTGTGAAATAATTTTGCTGTGTAGACACACCCTCTGTCTCCACTTAGAGAAGACGACCTCACACAGCTGGAAACCTGTTTGAAAGATTCCCTCCTGAACTTTTTTAGAAAGTTGTACACTTATCTCTGGGCTGCACAACTCTCTTCTCAATCTTTTCAGTTGAGTTCTACATTGGTGCTATCAGAATGTGGGAATCCAATACCTTCGGGCTGGAGACCCTTTAAACTTAAATCCTGAATGTTTATGGAAGAACCAATAAGAATAAGGACATTGAGCAACTCATACATCACTGTCAGTGGGCCCCCACAAGGGGAACCTCTCTCAGTACATTGAGACACTGCTGTTAACTTAGAGGGAGCTGCAGTTTGGAATGAAAAGCTATATCAGAGACAGCATAAAACCTGAGAGGCTTATATACCTTCCACTGGCCAGTAACTGCTAAAGTTCTTTTTCAGTTGAATAGGGGCCAAACAGAATTGATTTGAAATTAATAGTTTGGTCTAAAATTAAAAGTTTGATATTGTAAACAATATACCTTAAAAGGGTAACAAATGCTGCAGCTCAGCTTAAAGTAAGTGAATTCCAGCTACGTATGTTATGTAGCTGAAATTGCACACCTTAACCTGACTTCCCAGGTCTAAAGTAGACCTGGCCTTAGCTCCTTCAAGACCTTTCTGATCTGAAGGTAGGATTTCCTAGAAAAATTGTATGTCACAGAGCTCACTCTTGTTGCTTACATACAATGTATCTTTTTGCAGACATCCAGTGACAACTCCCAGTTGTATTTAGGCAGCCGTGAGTCACAAAGTAAGTAAAATAATTTGCCCCCCATTAGAAGGACCCCATGTAGCAGCACAAACATTATTTTACACTACTTGTTACATCTCCAAAACACAATAATTCTAACCAGACTTCATTAATTTCTGGAGTGACAGGAGTGAAAATACTATGCACTTGCTTATTCACTTCATGTAAGAAACGTGTATTTCTCTCTGTAAATATATGCACACTCAAAAAACTTGTAAAGTTCTAAGATGAACTGAAATTTTGTACTTATACTCTCAATACAAGATTCTTTAATTACATTTGTTTCCAAACAAGATCTTGAAGGATTAGCTGTCTCCAACTGTTACAAATATAGTAATCAAAAATGAAGACAACTGTAATGACCTTTGAGCATACCAATCAAACAAATATGATGATTATTTGAATTAAGCCAATCTAAATATATCAATTGTGACCAACCTATCCTCTATATAGAGCAGACCTTCTAGAGAGCTGCAAGGCTTCTATCCATTCTGTTTTCAAATTGCTTCTGAAATCCAACTTTTCCCACAGTGCTTTGTAAAAGAAGCAGCAAGGGTTGAGATATTTTATAATATATGAATTAATACCTCCCCCCCATTTTATTACACATTTTATGAAAAGCGCTGTACCTGTTTATTGTACCAATTTCCAGTACTCTTCATCTGTATTTGTTTTCTCTTTTTTGCCCTCCAGATTGTGAGGTCTTTAGGGCAGGGACCTGACTTTTATAACTATATAGGGCCTAGCATATTATAGGTATTGCTAGAGTGATATAATAAATAAGAATAGATTCCAATGAAGAAAATAAAATATTAAAATACTTTTGGTGCAGCATAGCCCTATGGCATTCACAACACTAAGAGCTACCAATTTATGGATAGGAATATAAAAACTCTGCAAATTAAAATACTTTATTCACCTTGCATACAGTTTCACACTTTGCTCTGAAAATGAAATTAAATGACCAGAAAGAACGAACCTCATTACCTATGCAACACAGAAATTGCGGAAGAAATGCTCTGTAGCTCTTATGTCCAGAGGGTCATAAATTATATAATGGTGCAGTAAAAAGGGTTCCTATTCAATTTAATTTTGTGGCCTATTATTTTCCTAGATGAAGTCTTATAGTTATTGGCTTTCAAAAGAAATGCCAGTGTACAATCATTCTGAAGATATTAGGATTGGTCTACACTTAAAATTTATGTTGACATACTTAGGTTCCTGGATGATGTAGCTATGCTAACCTAACCTTCAGCATAAGCATTTAGGTTGAAAGAAGAAGGCTTACCATTGACATAGCCTGGGAGGACATGAAATAAGCCAAGAGACCAGGCATGGAGGATCCAGCAACATCCATGGCTAGGGAAGAATTAAGACTTGAAATTACAGATATGTAAGTAGAACAGGAAATATTTAGTCAGATGTGGTCAAGTTATTTTCTTTATTTTGGGGCTTGTTGGATTTCTGTGCAATGCAAGCACAAATGAGAAAGATTCAAAGAGTAACCATGAAAGAAAAAAAAAGCTCCACTTATGAATGGAGATCATTGGATGGAAGAGTATCATCATGTTGTAAAATGAAAATAGAGTGCAGGTTAGTCTCCAGAATCAAAGACGGGCAGCTGCAGTGATCCACAGAGCTGTCACTACCCATAAGAAATCCTCAACAAGTGCTGACAGTGATAACAGCATGAAATTTTTTTGTAGTGATTCTATTTGGAATCCAGATGGAAATGCAGAAGTACTGAACAAAGTAGGAATTTGAATTATACAAAGCAAGAAAAGGATATTTGAAAGAAAGTAGGGTATACCTGTGGAACAAAGTGATTTAAAACCCCAGCAAAAGGTCACTTGGCCTCCCAGGAACGACTCCACAGCAGCCTATGATACCGTTAGCTACCAGAAAAGAGCCAAAGAATTTACTTAATTCTTTAAGGGAAAAAGTCACTTTTTAAAAGCTGACATTTTAAGTCATTTAGAAAGACAGATTAAGAAAGTCTTTTGATAAGACTTAATAGATTCACTGTGTGCTCATATTTCACTTTAAGAACAATGCAGTCTAGGCCTAATTTTGTCTAGTGCTGCATATCTAAATTTCCTTTTTTCTGTATTAAAAAAGTAGAAGGAATGTAAAATCTTTGGGTTAGATTGAATAAGCATGAAGGAGAAGGGATTATTTTTCTCCTTTTTTATTTTCTATTATTTCTACACACCAGTCACTGGAATAAGGGCTCTGATCCCTATAAAAAAGGCTTAATGGGGTGAAGATTTTCATTTAGCCTAGCATCCTGTGGGATTTGGCTACAGCTTTCTCCTCATTTTAACAACTCATTCTAATACCTGAGAGACCCTGACTGTGACACACATGGAATGAGACACAGGACAACAATTTGTGGCTTGTAAACTATTCAAAGTGATGCTACCCAATTCCTACATACATTTCAGAAGGGGTGTCAACAGCCAGCAAACACTTTTCCAATATCAGTTGCAATATCAGATGACACAATAATTGTGGGTAATAGGCAAAAGACATTAACATTCCTGGTATCTCCAGCAGTATGCTAAAGCATTTGAAAACAAGCTACAAACTGATCTGGTGGGACAGCATTCCTCCTGTCATGCCTGCTAGCCTAGGAGAATCACCAAGAACCCACCACAGTGGGGGGCAGGAGGAAGAGAGAGAACAAAGCTGATCAGCTACTCAAGGGTGAAGAGAGGCCCCAAGTGCATATTTCTTCAAACCCACAAGGAAGTCAAAAAGAGAAAGAAATTCTGGAACAGGGACCATGCCTAAGAAGAGAGCACTTCAGCGAGAAGAATATGCCTCATTTGCACTGCTTTGTATCTAGAGGAGTGGGTATTATTAATGATTACTTCTCTTTATAAAATGGACAGGACAAATTCTCCTTGTTCTGTGGAGATTAATCACATCCAGTTTACAAAATATATTGCCCAGGTGCTGTGACTCTGAGATAGGTTGCTTATAAGAAACAATAGATGCTTAAATAGCACAAACAACTAGTAATATTTTATTGGCATAAATTTGAATTATATATGTTGAAATGTTAGATAATTAGATGATGCTTATGAGTGCAAATCACACTAAATCTGATTAGCTTAAAGGCATACCCTTGTCAAAATAGTTTGATAAAATAATGTATTCTAATCCAACTCACTTTCTTTAGCATTACTGCAAATTTGACTTAAAAATCCACACTACTTCCTTAATGTTTGTAGCTAGTCAAGAATAGAGACTACAAAGATGTACAGTCAAATCCTTGTTATGGCTATAAACTGCACATAACAATAAAATGACGGTGTTTTCAAGGCCGGCCCCAACATCTGAGACCAGGATCCAGACTTTCTTGGTGTAAACTGGAAAGCCATTGACTTAAATGGATACACATTGATTTAATAGGAGTTGAGACTCTGTTCCCATGTGATTAAGGTTTGGGAATTGTAGAGACAGCTTGTAATTCTGAGCTCCTTGGTGACATAATCATGCCAGGCATTAACTTGCATCTCTGTGTGCACAGCAGTCTGTGAGGGTGAAAGCTAATGCACAAACCAATTAAAAACAGTCCTGAATGGTGGGGCGTGCTTCTAGGTTGCAGATGTCCATGTTATCAAGAGCTTTACTCATCTCTACAGTCAAACATTTTCCTTCAATAACAAACTACTCCCCCGATTAAATGTCACAAAAGAGAGTTGATCAGTCTGAAGCACAGTTCTTTTTATTAAAAATGATCTACCTTAAATGAAAGCACTGACAACTTCTTTTTTCACTTACTCAGCATGTTGCCCCTGAAGGGATGCTTTCAAACTAGCAACATGTTTATGAGACAAAAATCAAAGCCATGCAGCTCTGAGGCAGTACAAGTGTTGCAGCTTCTATTATAATAATGTTCAGCATATTTAATATCTTTTATATCTAACAATTATCGCATAGCTTGAAGGATGACATGCAGTCAAAGACGCTTAAGTTGTGCTACAAAACTGGAAATTGTGGTTAAGTGGTTGGAGATAGATGAGTGCCCGGATCTCACCAGCTAAAATCATACCTCCTTACAAATCATTAAGAGTTCAAGACTGGTTATGACACTAATTTAGAAAACACCAGAGCAGATGTACTATCAAAAGCACTTGGGAGTTATTCTGTCTAGAAGGATTAGCATCTTTCCAGAAATCATTTCCCAACCTATTCCTAAACAAAGTCAGTAGTTGAAGGCAGAGAGGAGAGTATAGAGTGTGGCACATTAATACTGAGAGAAATTTGAAACAGGCTATCCTTTCTCTCCCCCACCCCTGCCGTGCAACCATTTCCCGCAGTGTGTAGTAAATCATGTTGCCCTTTATCCTATGGAAATTTTGCCTGAGTAAAGACAACAGGATTTGGCCCATATATTTTATGGTGTTCCAATTCAAACCAATTTTTATTGTAATGCTGGGAGGTATTCAGGTATATATTCCCTTACAGAATTGTGTACACAAATCAAACTCATTGCATTAGGACAGGGGTAGGGAACCTTTTTTGATGAGGGGCCTCTGACTCTCAGAAAAAAACCATTTGGGGGCCGCAGAGGGGGAAAGCAGAGGGGTGGGGGCTGGAACACAAGTGTGGGCTCCTCAATGCTGGGGAGGGAGTCCTGAGTCTCAGGGGCCAGATCCAGGCAAGCTGGGGGCCACATCCAGCCCCCTGAGCCTTAGGTTCCCCATCCCTGCATCAGGAAATCTGATCCTTTACTACCTTACCCTCGATGCAATGATTTACTCCTAACACACCAGATATTCATTCACACAAATGCCATTTTATATTGCTCTTGCAGTGAAATGGTACCCTGGAGTGGGTGAAAGAATAAACTGGTGTGAGAAATTCTAATTTTAATAATAGATATTAAATTTGGGAGGACTATTTAGCACAATCTGACAAGTAGAAATTAAGGAGGAGAGTTAGTGTCATGTACCCATCTAGTTGTCCATGATTTACCAGTCAGTGGCCTATAGAAACCTGCTTGAAAACCTTTATTGGTGCATTGAAGAACAGGTAAACAATTTGCCTTCGTATATTTAATTCTTTTTGCAACTCTTTTTATTTGCTCCAGGAGGTAGCCGAGTTAGTCTGTAACAGGAAAAACTTAAAAAACAACAAATAGTCTAGTAGCACTTTAAAGACTAATAAAACATGTAGATGGGATAATGAGCTTTCGTGGGCATAGCCCACTTCTTCAGAACTTCAGGAGGAAGGGAGAAAAAGAGGCAGTGGGTAGATACATACTGGCTCGGCTTTCCCTTTGAAATGTAACAGGAAAAACTGAAAATCAATAAATAGTCTATCAACACCTAAAGACTAGATAGTTAAACGAGGCAGATAAGAACCATTAGTTTGCACTGTAAAGGAAGAGTATTAACACTAGATTCTACACAGACATAAAGAACCATCGGCACCTTCATTGGTTGGTTGGTTGAGAATGTCCCAGCCATCCAATATTGTGATTTAAACCATTTGCATGAGACGTTAAACTTGTGAATAAAGTGGAGTTCCAAACCTTCTCTGTGTATTTGGCTTGTGGAATTGGTCTTACCAAAACAGCAACTTGGAGATCCCTTAATGAGTGTCCAGGGAGGATAAAGTGTTCATCAACAGGTTTCTGTATGTTCCCTTTTCGGATATCTGATTTATGTCCATTAATTCTTTCCCGTAGGGACTGTCTAGTTTGTCCAATGTATATTGCAGTGGAGCATTGCTGGCATTTGATGGCATAGATCACATTACTGAATGTGCAGTTAAATGAGCCTCTGATTTGGTGGCTGATGTGGTTGGGTCCAGTGATGAATTCTCTTGTATATGTGGGCTGGGTTGGCACCGGGGCTGGTTGCAGGATTGGGATCCTTGATGCTGATGATGTAGCTGTGTAGCATGGTTACCGGAAATAACTTCTTTCAGGTTGGCAGCCATGTTAGTCTGTTTCAGCAAAACAATACCGGTGACACCGGACTCCTTATATTTAAATAAACCAGTAAAGGAAAGCTGCAACAATAGCCTAGTACACACAGTCAGAAAACTATTTCTCCATATCACTCCAAAATAGAACTGACTCATATTATAGACACTGTATATGGAACAAAAATAGCAAAGGATATACAAGAACTCAGTTTTACCACGAATTATTACATTCAAGCAGTCTCATCTCTCACAGTTAATGAGAGAGATCACTTCAACTTCAAACCATTCAAAAGAGTCCACAGAAGTCAATTCAGTCATTATCAAGCCTTGAGTTTCTCATATTTGACATCTTATTCAATTAAAAGTTTATGACTTCATCCTTCATTCTAACTCCTGATTCACTTGAAAATGTTTTTACATTATTCTTGTTACCGATGATCATTAAGCATTTGATTAAACCAGAGATGCTATTTAATGTGTTCAATAAAACCAGAGAGGCTGGTATTTGTGATAGGAAGGTTGCTGCTAAAATAATAAATTGTTTGGTCCCCAACTGCATTGTCATCACTACATGAATCACAGAAGAGGAAAAAGCTGATTATAAAAGAAGAAAGCATCTGCCTTCAAGGGCATGTCTACACTACCACGTTTTTCAGGTTCCCTGGCAGTGTAGCTGTGTTTCCTCCCCCATGGTAGAGCACACTCCCATACCATTCTGCATTCAGTGGTTTAGGGACCAAAACAGCACATCACTAGGCTGCATATGGAGTTGGGTGATTTTTTATGCCCCTATATACACCCCTCATCTTCCTCCCACCCCACAGTGATCCACAAACACCTAAAACAGCACCAAGAAGTATCCCTTCCTGCTCATGTACTCTGTGGCAAGGTGGAGTGGAGCTACAATTGGAATATGTGCACCATCGATTGCCTCACAAGAGTTAGGAAAGCCCATCTCTGCAAAGCCAGCCACTATGTCATGCACATTTCCCAGAGTCACAGTCCTTTGCAGCAGAATGTGATTACTGCCCTGCACACTTGCAGTAGTGCAGCCCAACAGTAGACTTCTCCACTCCAAACTGATTTGCAACAGATCAGTAGCATTTGAGAGTCACCAGCTTCCACTGAGAAATTGCCAATACTTCTCTACTGAGAGGGCAGCTGTCATTTTGGGCATCTTTGCACTTGATTTCAGGAGCCAGCTCAGCACATTACACATGCTAAAGTTCTGTAGCCACTGGCCTTCATCCGACACCAGCATAACAATGAGATCCCGCCGCTCAATACTGGTTTCCCTAGCCCCAAAGTGACTACCCTATACAGGTGTTCTGTGACAGCCAAATTCAATGACAGGTTACTGCTGTCCATCTCAACACAGAGTGTGATCTGCATGTGATTCTTTTTCCTCTGTCAGTAACTTCAACAATAACTCTGCTGTGATGCATGATGTCCTCAAGGAACTGAACATAGCTGTAATGGGATTGACTCACCAGCATGGCGCCTTCAGCTGGTTGCCTCGGGGAATTAGCTCGGTGTTTCATTGTGCGCCTTCCTCCAGCTGGTATCTCCCTGTGCTGTTCTTTAACCACACCGTCATCTTCAGGGCACTGCCTTCTCTCTGTGCCCCCTTCCGGGGGGGAGGTGTTGTTTACTCCACTGCACTCCAGGGTCCTCCCTTCTCCCAGGGAACACCCAGTTCCTTTGCACCCACCTTGACTCAGTGACCCACTGCCAGTCTTCATCTAGCCCCTGCCTCCGTGGCAGACTGCAGTCTGTAACGGCCACTCATCACTGGCAAAGGGGTGTGGACCTGCTGCCCTTTGCCTAACGTGGCTGCCTCTCGCAGTCCGGCCTACCGTGGCTGCCTCTCGCAGCCCTAGTAGCTTCAGGCCTTGCAGCCTGGGGGCTTACTTGGCTAGAGCCTCTCTAGCCCTGCCTTCCTTCCCCAGCACTGCTCTACCTCCAGGAAGCCCCCTGCTTCCCTGGCAGTCAGGTCCCTACTGCTCTCCAGCCAGAGCAGCAGTCAGTTCTCCCTTTCCCTCCAGGAGTCCCTCTTTCTATAGCCCCCAGTTGGGCCCTTATTAGAAGAGCTGCTACAGCTGGGGCTTCACTCTCAGCCCTCACTCAGGGCTGGGGGTTTTTTTCACTTAAAGGGCCAGTGCAGGGCAAACACTCTGTCACAATAGCATAGGAGAGAAGTGTGGGATTCGTGCTTTCTCCCTGCAGATGCAGGAGTGAATAGCAAAGAATGGCAGTTGTACAAATGGTGCAAAAGGAAGCTGGAAGCCCCTGAGGGGCTAGAAAACAAAGCAGTGTCTGATGGGATGTTTCACACACTCCCAAGATGAGCTGCACTCTGTTCTGTGTTCCCCCAGTGCCTAGCGAAAGAAGGTGTGACCAGGCATTGTGGGATGCATACCCACAGTGCACTGCTCATTCTGTACATGAAGGAGCTAGAAATATGGCCACTGTCTGTTGACAGAGGGAGCCAGTGTAGACACACTTTAATCATAGAATCATAGAACACAGGAACTGAAAGGGACCTTGAGAGTCCAGTCCCCTACCCTCATGGCAGGACCAAGCACCATCTAGACCATCCCTGACAGGTGTCTGTCTAACCTGCTCTTAAATATCTCCAGTGATGGAGATTCCACAACCTCCCTATGCTACTTTGGTGCCTTTTGTTTTTTTGGAGACTTCTACATGTCAACCTTATTTTCATTGCCGAAACTTTGTAGTATAGACATACCCTAAACAGGCTTTTTGGCAATGAGCAATATTGTTAAAATAAATACAGAAACAGTATCATGATGTCTTAATAGGGTATCCATTGAATATATTATTTTAGATCTGCCAAAATATGAAAACGCTGTTCGACTATCAAACAGTATTTCAGATAATTTTTATTGTATTTTCCCCCAAGATAATACAGAATGACTAAGAGACTTCTGCTACTTTATCTACTGAAATGTCATTCATGTTGTTGTGCTTAAAATATTCATAAATGTGACACTTTGTAAATTCATTTACCTCATGCAGGCAGTTAAAAAAACAATAACAAGTTAACTATGAACAGTATCTTGTAGTTTGGGACTTTTATTTTAACAGACTTTTAATTGTTGCAATGTTAATTTGGAATAACTACATGAGGAAAAAAATAAGACTAATAAGGATTTTTAGAAAATACAGAATGGATCTGAATTAGTTGTATGAATGTTTTTAATTTTCTGGAGATTCTTGACTACTTCCTGTGATTTGTAAAGCTGACCAATCAGCTTTATTGTAATTAGGATTTTATTTTAAGATACAATATGTAAAGATTTTAAAATGGGATGTATGTGTAGAGTAATTTGGAGAAAATAACTGCAACATGTTTATGCATGTCTATTGAAATATTACAGTAACTGAGAAATCAGGCTAGAATGTCTAGTTATATATAATTATGGCTTTTTAAAACTCCTAATTTTCTTCAAGGAAATTTCTTTATTATTACTGGGGCACCAAGAGCAAGCATAATAGGCTTTTTTAGAGTATGTATGAAGTAAATAAATATTGAGATACAATCTGCCCTGCATCACTGTAGTAGCAACATGACTGACATCACATAGATCTTCTTGGCAGAAATATTACATTTAAATTAAATTAAAAATCAAAATATCTGCAATGGAACTTTGATAGCTATTCTGCTAATTATGCGCAAACCATAACAGACCCGGCCAACTCTTAAAGCCATATTGGCTTTCAGTGCCAACAGGAATAAACAGCACGAAAAAAACCCTTGCAGATTAAACTCAGCAACTGTGACATGGAACACATTAGCACTAGTTAGATGCTTACCCAGTGAGCTACAATTATTTACATTTACCTGGTGTTGCTTGGGTCCCAAGGAGGGGCTTAGGGTGCAGGACTGAGTGTGTCGGGATTGCAGGATGTGCAAGTTGGGGTAAGAAGGGGTTCAGGGAAGGGGGCTCAACGTATGTAGGGGTGCAGGGTTTGCAGCTGAGGAGGGGCTCAGGGCAGTAGGCTGGGGATATAGGGAGTACAGAAGTCAGGGTTGGAGGATGGGGACAGGCTCAGGGAAGGGAGCTGAGGGCATGGGGGAGTGTAGGAGTTAGGGTTGAGGGTGAGGAGGGACTCAGGGCAGGGGATCGGTGTGTGTGGGATGCAGGAGCTGGGAGGGGCCACACTTTCTGGGCAGTGGATACCTGGAGCTGGCTATGGCAGGGACCTCACTGCCTGGGTGAGCTGGCTGTGGTGGGGGCTGGTTGTGGTGGGGGCTGTGCTGACCGGGCAATGGGTAGGAACCTTACTTTCAGCCCTGCTTCCCCCATGGGGTTATAGCTGCCCAGGTCCCCATCTCCGGCCCCTTGCTGCTCTCATGATCATTGTACAGCATAATTGTCCCTGGTAGCAGCCCCCTCTCTTTCCGTGTTATGAAAACATTCTAGGCACATCCCATTGTCCTGGCACAACCAAACGCTTATCTTGTGCTAAGTTACAATAAGAGGAAGCTGCATACCGAATTTGGTGGTCCTAGCTCTTTCTATTTAGCAGAAGATCTTGTACAAACAAACAGATGAATAGACAGACAGACCCATTCGCTCACTCACTCATAGACAGATAAACTCTCTCAGATATATTGTAGACATATATGCCAATGTGTACTTGCAAGCCAAGAGCAGATATGTAAGAAATAAAAAAAATACTACCAAAAATCCTCTTAAAAATATATCTATTTCTGTGTGGCTTTCTGGAAACTATGCTGGTTTACTTGATCCAGTTATGGTAGCAAAATTGTTTCTTACAAAAATATAAAACAATTTTTCAGTCTCGTCTTTCTTGTAGTTGTTCCTTCTTATCTTTAGTTTTCCCAGATATTTTTCACTATTTTGGTTTCTCCTCTTTTGACTTGATCTCTTCTATTGTTGGATTGATTTTTAAACATCTGCACATTTTCCAGTGAACAACAATGAAAAAGGGATACAATACATTTTAAATGAGTTTGCATTTGCAGTGGAAGCATTGTAGAGCAAAGCTTTACTTAACTAGTTCAGAAAAAAAAAGGCTTTTGAATAGGCTATTTATGATGTAAATAAGTATACTTATCCTTGAAAGCATGAACTTGGCAAAACTGAAGCTAAAGAAAATCCCATATGAAAAGGGTATGGTTTAGATCATCTTCTGCTGATTTTGGATAGAGTCTCTCTTTGAGCTGGCTAACTTTTCAGTCAGAAAGCTGAAGATTATCCTTATTTCTCACATAGCTCAAGTCATAACTGACAACTGTCCTCTTATTCAAATCACTCTAGCGAGCATTGTATTAACAAGTTTCTGTAGCACTACTAGACTTTCTCTGAATATTATTTCAAAGTATAGTTATGTTGTATATGGTGATTAATTTCTCAGTAACCAAATAAATACATTTTCAAATGGTAATTATGCAATAGATCCCTCATTTTGTACCAGAATGGCATTCCAAAAGTCAACCACCTGAACATGATTTAAAATATATTAAAGACATTGACATAAATGGGAACTGAGTGTTCATACCACTTTACAAGACTGGATACTGACACTGGACTAGTACTCTGGAAGATGATTTCTTTTCTCCCAGCCCTTGTTTGCGTGTATGGATGGGGTAGCTCAGACAGATGAGACACAAATTAGTTGGAGTGCAATACGTGAGAGTTTGCCCACTTTCAGTTCACATGAAGTGCATCTCATGAGGGCTTGTTTATATGCTAAGCTTATGGCAATCTGGAGTGTCATTGTGGAATGTACATCAGAAGCCAGTGGAATTCTAAGATGTGGGACTAGATAAAAGAGTCTTGTTATTCTCCTCTCTTGGCCCCATGTTTCCTCTCTTTCTGAGTTGGCCAACACTATTTTCAAATTGCTATTAGCCAGCACAGACTCTATAATGCTCTGTTCTGTGCCGAGAACTGAAAATAATCAGAGACTCTTTGGGTTTAGTGTGAACTCTTGGACTTTGCTCAATGTGCCACTGAGCAAATGATGTGATTGCAGCAACACGTTCCTTCTCCAGCAGCATCAGTGGAAGGTGTACCAGGATGAGACCAAGCAACTGCTACTATAGGAGTTGTTTCTGGAGCAGTTTCACACACAGAATCACCATTTCTGGGGTTGACTGGAGAGAAAATATCATTCTGCAGCCTGGGATAACCCATAGTGGTGAGAGAATTTCAGGATGTCAAAGCAAACCTTTTCTAAGCTAAGTGGTGAACGAGTCCCGGAGTGGCAGTTTACCAATATGCAGTGTACCATACCTGTGGAAATGCTGGTTTGTCATGGTCACCTCAAAGCTAGCCACTCCTGAACATTGGTGGTCTGTAGTCAACCAACCAATCTGGCATGGAGAGATTTCCTGTTGAGGCCACTGTCATGCAGGTGTGTGATGCTATGCATAAGATACTGTTGTGCTGAATAATAAAACTTGGTAATGTTCAGGAAATAATAAATAGCTTGCATAAATGGAGTTCCCAAACTATAATAGGATAATTGATGACACCCACATGCCTATCATTTGCCCCACCCCTACCTCCCTACCAGGGCTTAGAGTTTAAAATATGAAGGGGTTATTTTTCCAAGATGCTTCAAGGCTGGTTGACCATTATGGCAGGTTCACAACATAAGTGCAAGATGGACTTGAAAGGATTATGATGCTAACTGTGTGTGTGTGTTTTTTTGTTTTGTTTTGTTTTGTTTTGGTGAACTCAGCCCTGTTTAATGGAGAAAGGACTGCTTGTCCACAGCATCATTTTAGACATTAGGAGTGTGTCTAGACTACATGGCTTTGCTGACAGAGCCATGTAAAGTAGTTTACTCGACATAGTCAATGAAGTGGGGATTAAATAATCCCCGCTTCATTAAAATAAAAATGGCCACCGCGCTGTGCTGACAATCAGCTTATCTGGCACAGCGCGGCAGTCTAGACACGGCGTGGTCGACAACAGAAGCCTTTGTCGACTGCTCCTGTAAGCCATGTGAAACGAGGTTTACAGGAGCGGTCGACAAAGGCTTCCCTTGTCTACCGCGCCACGTCTAGACTGCCGCGCTGTGCCAGATCAGCTGATTGTCGGCACAGCGCAGCGACCATTTTTATTTTAATGAAGCGGGGATTATTTAAATCCCCACTTCATTGACTATGTTGAGTAAACTACTTTACATGGCTCTTTTGATGGAGCCATGTAGTCTAGACACACCCTAACAGTGTGGAGATTGCTCTGGTTATCCTGGGAGATCAGGATTATCTTCTGTTTACCTGGCTAATTAAGAGATTGAAGGAATTGTTTAACTCTGGCCTCGGTAGTTACTGAATAACCATGGAATATGCTTCTGGGAAGCAGAAAGGATGGTGGCACTCAGTGGGTTAAGTTGGAAGCCGCAGAAAAAAAGTTTACCTAAAATTACAGCTGTAAGTTATATTTTGCACAATATTTCTGAAAGTAAGGAAGACTCCATGATTTGTGGGAGGTTGAGGTGCCAACACCTGCTTAGGGGGTCGAGCAGCATGCAAGGCATCCTTTAGAAAATGGAAAGCATCAGGGACAACTATTACTCATATTAAGACCTGAAAATGTACAGCTATATATTCAGCTGTTATCCCAGGATGGCGATGGGGACTGTAAGCATTGTAGTGTCATTTATGGATGGTAGAAGTAACACATTTTTTCACCCTCATTTTATCCTATATGAGTGCCTTTTACTTTTGTAGTAAGCTAATGATTATGCAAAATTGATGGGGGTTTTCTCCATCATTCATTAAAAGATATCATCAGGAGCATGACTGTGGAATATAGCATGGAACATGATGGTGTTCCCAGACCCCTGTATTGTAGAATATGGCTGGGTCCTGGTTGTAGGTAGTGAATTGTCTGGAGGCCTACTAAAAGCATGTACTACATCAGATTATTCTGCTTCTATATTTTCTCTTCATGTCACTGCCTTTCTCTGCAGTGTCATTTGCCATGGCTATGCTCTCTTTAACCACCACACTTCTGTCTCTGAATAGCTCCCTGTTTTTCCCCTCTCTAACCTCAAATATAACCTCTAATTCCCCATTGTTTTCCACTTGTATAGGCAGGGAGGAAATATGCAATGTCATTTATGAACACTTCATCTTGAGTTCTTCATTTCTTCCCCCTCAAGTTAGCCAGCTGCTCAGCCATTGATAAAGGCCTTTTTCTTGAGAAGCTGACAGCCACAGGTGCTGTGGTTCTGGGACAGGAGGAGAGAAAAGGAGTTATGGTTTGTATTCCAGAGCAGCTACAATAGCATTTTTTAAAAACCCTCAGAGATGGGAAATGAAATGTATATTGGGACTGGACAGGGATTTTGGATGTTCAGTATATGTGGTTTGTGTTTGCAGTTGTGCCTTTGAGTTGCGAGGAGCTTGCTAATCTGACTTTGTAGATTTGTTGTGCTTTGGAGTTGCTTATATGGTGTTGGAAGAATTAGCAGGAGGAATATGGGGGTAAGTAGGACAGTAATCCCTTCAGCATCCTCTTTAGAGTGCCCAGACTCTTAGGCTATGTCTATACTGCCCCCACTTGTGCAAAAAATATGCAAATGAGGTGAAGCATGGAATATCGCCATGCCTCATTTGCATAATTAATGAGGCTCCATTTTTCTGCAAGAGGCTTTTGTGCAAGAGCCGTTCTTCCTCTTTTTTTTTTTTTAGGAAGAACGGCTCTTGTGCAAAAGCTTCTTGCGCAAAAACGGAGCCTCATTAATTATGCAAATGAGGCACAGCGATATTCCATGCTTCACCTCATTTGCATATTTGTTTGCACAAGAGGGGACAGTGTAGGCATATTAAAGTGTGTAGCTAGGAGGCAGAGAATGGCCTTAATCAAAAAGGCAAAGATCAGTCTCCAGTGAGATGTGCTATGAAGTTATTCATAAAGATGGTCCTGGTAGATGTGCTGCAGGAATGGAAGTGAATTGGGATTTCTGCTAGGGGCAATGACTGTACACGTATCCTGCAGAGCCATTTTTCACTCGTGGATTCTGCTTCATCTCTCCTGCAGATATGCTGAAAGTGCAGAGACAAACAGATTGAAGCCTTAGCTGCTCCAAGTCTTTTTTTATGTGTAAGTCTGCATAAAGCCATTCAGAGCTTTAAAGCTATGCCATCCCTAAGGGAAATGTCTTTTCCTGTATGAATGTCTCATGAGACATGGCAGTCTCATAATTAAACTAGTGAAATGTGGTCTAGATGAAATTACTATAAGATGGTGCATAACTTGTTGAAAAATGTATTCAAATTACAGCTATCAGTGTTTGCTGTCAAAACTGAGGGGGCATATCATTAAGTCCCTCAGGGATCTGACACTAATCAATATTTTCATTAATGACTCGAATAATGGTGTGGATTATAAAAGTTGCCCAAGACACCAGTAGAGAGGAGTTTTGAGCATTTTGTATGACAGGATGAGAATCTTAAACAATCTTGACAAATTGGAGAGCTGGACTGAAATCAACAAGATGAAATTCAATAAAGACAAGTGCAAAGCACTATGCATAAGGAGGAAAAGTCAAATGTGCAACTGGCTAAACAGCAGTGCTGCAGAAAAGAAACAGCAAATTATGGTGGATTACAAATTGAATATGTGCTAACAATGATAAGGTCTTGTCGATACGGGAGAAGTGGTGGACATGGTATTCCTAGACTTTAGTAAGGCATTTGATATGGTCTCGCATGATCTTCTTACCAATAAACTAGGCAAATACAACTTATATGGGGCTACTATAAGGTGTGTGCATAACTGTCTATATAACCATTCTCAGAGAGTAGTTATTAACAGTTCACAATCCTGCTGAAAGGGCATAACAAGTGGAGTTCTGCAGGGGTCTGTTTTGGGATTGGTTATGTTCAATATCTTAATCAACTACTTAGATATTGGCATAGAGAGTATGCTTATTAAGTTTGCAGATGATACAAAGCTGGGAGGGGTTGCAACTGCTTTGGAGGATAGGGTCATAATTCAAAAAGATCTGGACAAACTGGAGAAATGGTCTGAGGTAAACAGGATGAAGTTTAATAAGGACAAATGCAAAGTACTCCACTTAGGAAGGAACACTCTGTTTCACACATACAGAATGGGAAGCGACTGTCTTGGAAGGAGTACTGCAGAAAGGGATCTAGGTGTCATAGTGGACCACAAGCTAAATATGAATCAACAATGTGACGCTGTTGCAAAAAAAGCAAACACGATTCTGGGATGCATTAACAGGAGTGTTGTGAGCAAGACACGAGAAGTCATTCTTCTGCTCTACTCTGCTCTGATTAGGCCTCAGTTGGAGTAGTGTGTCCAGTTCTGGGCACCACATTTCAAGAAAGACGTGAAGAAATTGGAGAAGGTCCAGAGAAGAGCAACAAGAATGATTAAAAGTCTAGAGAACATGACCCATGAAGGAAGACTGAAAGAATTGGGATTGTTTAGTTTGAAAAGGAGGAGACTAAGAGGGGACATGATAGTGGATTTCAGGTATCTAAAAGGGTGTCACAAGGAGGAGGGAGAAAAATTGTTCTCCTTGGCCTCTGAGAATAGGATAAACAGCAATGAGCTTAAACTGCAGTAAGGGAGGTTTAGGCTGGACATTAGGAAAAGACTTTCTAGCTGTCAGGGTGGTTAAACACTAGAATAAGTTGCCTAGGGAGATTGTGGAATCTCCATCTGTAGAGATATTGAAGAGCAGGTTAGATAGATATCTATCAGGGATGGTCTAAATGATACTGGGTCCTGCCATGAGGGCAGGGGGCTGGAATCAATGACCTCTTGAGGTCTGTTCCAGTTCTAGTGTTCTTTGATTCTATGATATAGTTGCAAAAAAGAGCAATATTTGGGGGTGTCCTTTGTAAGTCACTCACTCGAATTGGCATTGGTATGTCCTCAGCTAGAGTATTCCATCCAGTTTTGGACATCACACATTAGGAAACATGTGAACAAACTGGAAAGAGTCCCATGGAGAACTAAAAGTGATAAAAGATTTAGAAAACCTGACCTCTGAGGAAAGGTTAAAAAACTGGGTATGTTTAGTCATAAGAAAATATTCCTGAGCGGACCTGTCAACACTCTTCAAATATCGTAAGGATTTCTATAGAGAGGATTGTGGTTGATCATTGTCCATGTTCCCTGAAAATTGCATAAGAAATATTCAGCTTAATATGCAGCCAGGGAGAATTAGGAAGTTTTCTTACTTTCTAACCTAACTATGAGGATTGTTAAGAACTAAAATGGACCGTCAAGGGATGTTGTGGAATCTCCATTGTTAGAAGTTTTTCAAAACATGTTAGACAAACACCTGTCAGGGATGATCTAGCTATAATTGGTCCTATCTCAGCACAGGAGGCTGTATTAGTTCCTTTTCAATCCTACATTTCTATGACATACCTCAAAAGGAAGGTGAATGTTTAATACCTTTACAGGCATGCAATTCCCATGTCCACCTCATGTAAATTGACAATACTAACCCCACTTCTCACCCCCCTTGCCACCATTATTCAAGAAGGAGTTGCATTTCACATAACTGATTTTTTTCATTATTCATATGTGCTATGGAGGACACAGAGAAGGAAGTTAGAATATGTATTTTGGTTGCACTACTTTGCTTGCAACCATTTTGAACAGTCAATCAATGTTTGGGTAGCTGGGAGTTCATTGGATAGGACAGATGCAAAGAAGGGAAAGGAAAATAGGTAGATGGTTATGTTTCCTTATGGCATGGGTGTTAACAGTCTATCATCAGTGTTTTAGCATGAGATAGAAGCAGATTGCCTAGCCAGTCCTAACAAACAAAGGGGACTCGAAAAGGGGAGAGGTGAAAGCTCAAAGGCTCCTAGCTGACATCCACCAACAATGGCTGCATTCTGAAGGCATCCAGAACAGAAGTTAACACAACAGTTTCAGATAAGTATTTGTAAAGATAGATACTTAGTGTTGAATTTCCCCCCTTACAGTCTGCCTCCTGATCTCTCAGCTCGGTTTCTAACTGAGGACTGGGCTCACTTCCTACCTTCAGTTGGGCTGCCCTCAGGGTTCAGGGTCCCAAAGATATCCTGGGTCAGCTCTTCACTGTTTTCTTCCTGTGATCCTTGCTAATTTTCCTTGACCATGGGATGAGTCTACAATCTCCTTAGATAGGGTAGTGGTGCAATTATGTATGATATCATCCAGTTCTTCTTAAAATTGACTGGTTATCTTGGCATTCCTGGTTTTAATATACATTTTTTTAGATGTTTGCTTTTATGTGGAACTGGCTGTCTTCCTGGTTGTGACCCTTGGCAGATACCTGGTTAGCAATATCCACAAACACAGGCTGGCCCTAAGAGCTTTCTCCACCAATACTTCTCCATATAGGAGATCTAGGTTCTTAGCAAGGTTCCAGGTAACTGCTTGAGGCACATAATAAAGGCTGCTGGAATAATATACTGGAATCCAGAAGCAAAGGAGCTAATCCTGATGCCATGCCAGTTTTCAAACATCCGGTCATCTTGACTCCCAAAACAATGAAGGACACACAGATAAACAGAGAGGTCAGTAACAGATGCCCCCAAAAAGCAATGTTGGATATCAGCTGGAGGACTAGCAAAATAATGCATAGTAGCATTGCATGAATGCATATGAACAATAGACTGTACAAATTCAGTTCACATTAAATTCAGTCCCACTTTGAAGGAGAACTCTATAGTTTGCAATAAATGAGTAGTCAGAGGGCTCAAAGGAATTACATCATGCAACTTGGGCATTTTCATACCAGATCATTTGAGTTTGTGCAGACTAACCCCCCTGCTCCTGCAGGCAACCCCTAAAATCTCTTGAGATAAGAAGGCAATAACTATATGGGTTTACTATCTAACTGACATACATCTCTACTTTTTAAAAATGCACTGTCTGCAAGTCTTACTTGATCCGTGTTGCTGCCACTTTCCCTCTGTTTAAATCATTTTTTGGTTTATGAAAATATCCATTTTATTTGATTTTACTCCAAATTGACTAAAAAATATTACAAGCTATTTACATTGTAGTATGGCAACCAACATCCCGGGGGAAATGTTGTATTGCTGATATGTCAAGATAAAACATTAGTAGAAATTTCAAAAAGATAATTTTCTATTTGTTTTAAAATGTTGGAATTAAAATTTGAGAATTAAATGTCACACATTTCTATTGTTTAATTGGGTTAAAAACAGTAGTGGCATGAAGATTGCCCCAGATACCTTGCACACAGCAAACCTCTATTGCACTATTGGCTTTATTAGATAAAATTGTATGTTCCAACTAGAGATGGGTCTAAATCTGAATTCTAAATATCCTCAATTTTTTGAAAAATTCAAATCCTCATCTACACTTTCTAGTTTAGGCTTAATACCAGTTCTAACTGCACACAACATTGCTGTTTCCAAAACTGTAATGCCAGTATTTTGCAAGATCTAATCCAATACCATGCAATGTTTGCAGGAGTCTACATGACTATTTTATTCCTTATTTTCTTTTGTTACAATATTTTGTTACAATTATTATTTAAAACATATTTCTAGAGTGTCATGACTTTATGTAGAGCTGTGTGAATGGCTCACCTATTGTATTCATCAACAGTCAAAACACAGGTTTCAGGATTCTGCTCCAGAATATTCAGGTGGTCCCACTGAAATGTTATGAAAAAGGAAAGATTCTTTCACAATCTTGTGATGATCACAATTTTCTGATTCCACCTGATTTCTGAAGAAAGTTGGTTCCAAAGCTATAGATCCTTTTCTGAGACAGCTTCTTCAAAGTATGCCATGGACATTGCCAACTTCATCATCTCTGATGATTGCTATCACAGAGAGAGGGATGTGGATCCTAAGGCCACCATCTTCAGAAGTTTACACTCATACTTAACTTTAATCATAGGACTACTCACAGATTTAAAGTTAAAGATACACTTAAATCGTTAGTTTTTATTGTGTGCTCTGTATATGAGAACCAGGACTTAAATGAAAAGTATTATTATGGCAATAACAGAATTAAGGTTCTTTCTTTCTATTTTAAATCTATGTAATTTGGCCACAAAATTTGTTGAGAATTAAAATCTGGTGATATTTCTAGATGTAGGATGCACTTTCTGGAGTCATTTCATAAAGATTTCACTATGAATACTTAATCTCGCCATGTTAACTGTCATATAATTCCAGGAAAGCTAAGTGAACACATCTAGAGAAAGTTAGCAATGATATGAGAAAAGCAGATGGGGCTAATTAGAGACATTTTTTTCAGGTTATGACTGTTTATTAAGGCTTTTTGAGCACCCTTATCTTGCACTAAAGTCTTTTGCAGGAGGCCCACAGCATTTTGGAAGAATGTGCTCAATTTGTTTTATGGACCAGATGAGACATGAATACTATGACCTTGCTTCTACACACTACTTCAATTACATTGATTCTGAAGATGAATCATACAATGAAGCACTTATACTGAATGACCTTAGCCAGCATTTTTAAAAGCATCATATGATCCAGTAAAAAAGCTGGACGAGCCTTAAGATTTGCAGACAAGTTACATGCTGACATCTGTTTTGTTTCAATGGGACAGTATCAAGGTTGGTAGATTTAAAACTGATTTCAGCAAAACATCTGACTCTAGAAGGCTAGGCTGCTGTGAACCCAGTGCAACCCACAGATTAGGGGCTACAAGGGAGCTTGGAAGCCTTAGAACCATATTCTGCTTTGCATACTAGACAGCAGTCACCACACACTGGCTATGTATAGTACATGCAGATCTCAAATATCCTTCGTTGTACAAGAAAGCTTATTGTTATGATAGAGGTATTAATGTTCTTTACTATAAAGAAAACCACTGACCTTGTTAAAGCTAAGAATATTTTTTCAGGGTAAATAAAAGGAGCAATCCAATGCACCTTTACAAAGTGATAGCTGGAAATAGGAAGCCACCACCTCAGGCAATGGGATGCATGCTGAGGACAATCAAAAGATAAGCTATGAGGGGAAAGAGCTTTCCCTGAGACTCACTGAAATCATATGGGTACTGGGATTTCAAGAGTGTATGAATGAGGGTATGTCTACACTAGCTCGTTAGTTCGAGCTAGGTAGGCAAATGAGGGCAACCGGAGTTGCAAATGAAGCCCAGGATTTAAATATCCCGGGCTTCATTTGCATGTTCCCGGGCGCCGCCATTTTTAAATCCCCCTTAGTCCGAACTAACTGCCCGCGGCTAGACGCGGCAGTTAAACGTTAATTTGAACTAACTCCTTAGTTCGAATTAACTGTTACTCCTCGTGGAATGAGGTATTGGGCACCTAACTCTGTTGGGAGAATTTCAAAAACTCTCACCTTACAACCTTTGCTATAACTACTTTCTGTAGAAGGAAAAATAGATATTCTCTATAGGCTATTCTACAGCATGTTTAATGAGTTTGTTCAGTAACCATCACAATCTTATCCATGAGTTTGTGTCTCTGTGATTTTGTTTATTGCCCTTTCTGTTATACTACTCAAGGACATCTTTTTTAGTCTTGAGGCTTTTAGTGAATTTTCTATTCTATTAAAAAAATCCCATGGTATTGGCTCCGTTTTTTCCCTCCCATTCATGCTATTTAGACTGGTCTTTGATCCATTTAATTATATAATTAAAAATACTGACAAGATTGGATGGAGTATAATTTGAGCTAGTTTTTCTTTTAAAAATATTTACATATGCCATGTAATTTTGTATGTATTTGTTACTTCAAAGCAAATGCTTCAACAACATTTATTTATATTTGTAAGGACTCCAAAGACACAGATATTAATTGCTTTAGCAATCCCTAAATGCTTTAGAAATAGTTTTCATTAAAAAAAATCTGTTATTAAATCATTTCCATACAGGGTGCTATATTCCAAGATGTTACATGGATGTATAAAGGAGCAAAGCAAGCTCATTGGTCCCCAGATCTACATAGGGGAAGAAGGATGGAAGATGTTCCCTTTCAGGAATTACCAATGAAAAGGGGAGTGTGGAAGGGCACCAAACCCCCCATTCTAAAACAGGAAAGGGAGAAGTTCTGTGTTTTCTGGTGGAAAAAGGGATCCTGAACTGAGCAGGCTCAAATAAAAGCTAAATTTAGGCAAAATATGGAAAAAAAATAAAGCTTAATCCCCAAATTTCCTTTTCATCAACAGGAATTTTGTAGCTTAATGAACCTTTAGGAATTTGACCTTCAAATCAAAGCCTGATATGTGATTTCAGATTTTGTTGAAAAAAGTTTGTATGGCTCTAGCTGAGAGATAAATCCATCATCAGAAAGTGAAAAGTATGTATGTATATACTTTTTCCTTCAAAACAAATGTGAGCAAAATAAATATATTGACAGAGACCTTCACCCAATGTTAATGTAGTCCTTGGGGAACTCTGCTGATAAGATGAAGATGTGAAGACAGATACACATAAAGAGTCTGCTTGGTTTCTATGGAATTTAGTATAGCACAACCCTATCAGGGTTTCATGGCCAGTAAAATGTCAATTTTTTTTTTGATTGCGTGTGTGTCAGAGAGTGGGGGGAAGTTGTGGATGAAAAGAATTTAGGGGAAAATGAAGCAGAAAATAAGAGAAAGAAAAGGACACCTACACTATAACAGAGGAGCTGCTACAGCAATGGAAACAAATGGGAAAATCCAAGACTATTCTTTTAAATAGCTTAACTCTCAAAACATATGAACTTGTGCTAAACATTCACTTCTAAGATTTTATTCTGTAAATAAAAGGTTTAAGTAAAAGTTCATAAACTCTCATGTCCTCCTTCTAAATAACCTATGAGTGTTGTAAGCAGACATAGCTGCATTTGTGAAAAAGGGGATAGCTTTTGCCAACATTATTCTAGTTTCCCATGGTTTTCAGGGGATTACCATATAGCTTTTCAAATGGCATGGCTGCCCTTTGAAAGAACAGTAACAGCACAGTATACCATTCCAATAACCTCATGCCTGAACTGGCTTGAGACAAGTTAACTCCTCAGCTTGAGAGGTTATATGAGTATTCATACTTACTGAATCTTTGACTTTTGATGTAGACACCCAAGTGTCGGGAATAAGACTGAGATTAATCACTCTCTAAATACAGGCCTTTTGTCTTCCAACCAAATGGAACCAACCAATGGAACTAGGCCACCACTGATCTAGTATAATAAGTGTGAGGTGAAAAGTGACCAATCCCTTTAAAAGGAGTAAGTTTCCAGTATTGGGGTGCATACAAAATAGTATGCTGAAAACAGGACACAATCTAAACATGAGGAAGTAGACATCTATGTAATAAATTATCAAGGAAAACAACTAAGTGAACACTAAATGAGAATTTAAGTAACACTATAATTTGTTTTTAAAGAAAGGAGTTTCAGGGTATGACAAAAATGAAGCAAACACTACTACTCATGATTCAGATAAATTTTAGATAGATAGCTACATTAAGATAGAAAGCCTTTTTTTCTTTATGAAATACCTTTCTAGAGAGACAGAAATGCATTTGTATGTGTTTATTAAGAAAGTTAAAGTCAAAACTAGCCATAAAATAGATATGAGAAAAGTCACAGACTTCCTGAGAGACTCTGAGGCCTGAACCTTGCAGGAGAGGTCAGACACAGTAAGCCTGATCTCAGACATTGTTTAAACAAAGCAGACTAAGGTAAAGCATGGCAAGCTATTTAGCATTATCTTATAACTTTTATGAAGGAAATAATTATTTGCTCTTGCACTAACGAAGTAGAACAAATAAATGTATTTTTCCCCACAAGGTTCACTTCTTGTATTCCAGAGTAGCTGCTCCAAAGCTGAGACTCATTATGGTCCATGGAGCATGACAGTTACTATAGTTTAATTTCATTAACCCTTGAGCACATTTCTCAGTAGGAAACAAGACTCTACTGCACTAAGGTAAAACCAAACCCTTGTACTTAAATACTCTCCATGGATGATGCTTCATGTACCTCAGTCACAGAAATATTCCAAGACAAAAGCCTGGATGGCTCAGGGTACTGATAAGACATGAAATATTGCACCTTAAGGACACCCATTCTAATGTATATCAGGGATCTTGCTCCAGCTTCTACTCTCAGTGAAAACACTTTACTACCCTTCAGTCACTGCAGGGTAGTAATCAGAAACATAGTGCTTGAAAGATATACTTCTTTGGTCTCTGAATTCCAGCTGTCTCTGAGTTACATAACACAAGCTTGTTTGCAATGTTGTTATGGCCATATTTGTCCCAGGACATGATACACCAAAAGGTGAGGTGAGCTCCTTTTATTGGACAAACTTCTGGTGGTGGAGGTATGTATTTTCAAGCACACTTCAGGTGTGCTTCCTTCCCCAGCCTCCAATGAGCTTCTAAGTTAGATAACATGAACTTCCTAAAAGCATAGTTTCCCTACAGTAGAGAAGGACAGTAAACTTCTGATGAATGTGCACTGGCTTAAGTGAGTCAATACAATCCTCTCAGCTTAGTTACTAGAGGCAGAGCTGGATTGAGACATTATAAGACTGTGCCTACAACCTGAGCCCCTGGACTCAGGTGATTACATCACAATCTTCTAGCCCACATGATTGGGAAGAAAAGCTTGAAAATATCATCCATGTAACTGATACAGTAACTTGCCAGAGTCTGCAGAAGCACCTGGGCGATGCGAGTTGTCCCATCTATGTTAACTCCAGGACCAACTGCTGTATGGGCCTCTTCTAACACTATTCCAGCAGTAGTATCTGTGTGTGGCTGAAGATACATGCCATGTTCCCAGCTCCCTGCTCATCTAAACAATTATATAACCTGATACCTCTTCCTCTCCAGGGAGGAAGAAAGACAACCACTGCTGCCCACCCTGATAGTCCTACACTCAGGGGAGCTCCTTACTGTAATGCCTGCGTGATGGAGAACTCTTGAGGAGGTGGAGGGTTCACCTGTTATTAACACTCCAGGTGGAGGTTGGGGCCAGGACACTGGGAGGAGGGCACATAAAGCAGTTATTTAGGGCCTCAGTCTTCAATCTAGTCTTGCCTAACAAACAGCATGTCAAACAAAAACCCAGGGTAGTTACAATTGTGTAAGCTGTTTCAACAAAGAGTAGAACAGGAATCAATTGTCAAGTAAACTGAGAATTTCTTTCCTAGAGGTTACCCTTCTTCCAAGCACCTTAGCATTGAGATACAGTGAAGATTTCCTTTGGAGCAATTTACACTGACGCAGCCTATACTCTATCTTTTCTGTAAATAAATGGAGGAAATTGGGTTTCAAGCACTTTCACGCTGGCACTATTCATAAGCACAAAGTTCTCTTTTATTTGAAAAAGTAATGGAAAGAAAGGAAGTTCCTGGCAATTTGGATCATAAATCACAAGCTTTGGCTATTTCAAATTATGGAAATAGAGTATCAGAGAAGAATATTTTCCTGTTAAATACTATGTCTTTAATTTGCAAGGGGAGAGGTCATGTACTGCCAGCACAGGAAAGAAAGTCTTCAGCCTCCCACTTGGGATCCCACTATGTCGTCTGGTAGTGTAAAGAAGCAATTTCAGAGAAAGTCCTGCTCAGTGTCTGAATCCTTGGGTTGTAACATATTCCATGCAGATGGAATTTTCAAAGAATTTTATGCCAAACTGACAAATCTCTGAGCATTTGCAAATTGGGATTTTTCAGAGGCTTAAAACTTGAGCAGTTTTCCCCCCCCATGGGAATCAGAAAAGTGACATCCATGATATCAGGGTGACTCTCCTCTACCTTCCCCTCCTAAAATTGCCGGCCAAAGCTTGGAAAACATCAAACTTTTTTATTTTGACAAAAGGCTTGTTAAAAAATGTAGCATGGGCAAAACAACATATTTATTCCTTTATTTCATTCTAAGAAATGGTGGAGTGGTTTTAGGTAAAGTTTGTGCCCAAGCAGACACCTGGCATAGAAAATGTGAGGCCAAATAGCTAAAGTTTAGCAAAAAATTACTAAAAATGATACAGGGTCTTGTATTGAGAAATGTCAAGGCAACCTTAATTATAGAAGGCACTATCAGATATACCAACCGTATAGGGAGGAGATGAAAGCATCAGATATTTAAAATCTGTACCCACTAAGTGTAGTATGTGATCTGAGAAAACAAGAGCTACCATAGGTCTCCCAACAGAATTCCAGTGACAAATTGAACCCATGATATATGGTGGAAGCAAAATCAAAAAGCAGACTGCAGAATGAAAGTGGAACATAAAATACAGGGCAGAATGGTTTCCATCTTGACAAACTGAAGAATAGCTTTTGTTTCACAATATATCACTTTTATCACAGAACTTTCTAAGCTTCCAGCACATCTCTCAGGAAAATCTTGAGCCAAGTGCTCAAGTAAATCAACAAAAATAAGCTATAACTTGGTAAAAGTGCCTTTTACAGCTTTACAATTATTTTCATAACATTTAAGTCATTCTTGGTGCAAGTTGTGTCTGTCAGGAGTCCAATTAATCCATGTATTGAACACATCACTCTTCAATACACCTGATCCAGGACTGAAATGTTAAAAATCCAGATGTCTTGAGGTACTTAGGAGAATAGTAACAGGAAATGGAGCTTTTCACTTCTGTATCACCAGTTTGAATGCAACCCAAGTAAAGTAGTGAGTGAAAATCATTATCTGAAGGCTGCTTTATGACACATGGAATGAATTGTTGATCTCAGTCCACTTACTAGTGGATAGGCATGCATGTTATGAAAGCCACAAACCTCTGTGGCATTAATTCCCACTTTGACTGGGCTTTGAGACTGAACTACAGCATCTTCCACAGAGGTGATGTATGCTGGCAACGCAGGACATGAAAACCAATATCTCCTCTACCTATTTTAGCGTGTATTTTAAAGCAATATTGGGAAATTCAGTGACTAATCAGATCTTTATTTGCATCTTTCAGAAATATAGAAATATACTTTAAAAGAACATTCAATTTTTAGAAATCTGTCCAATAATATCAATTAAGATGTCAGTCATCAATGAGGAAGACTGATCTAGTGGTTAAGGCATTAGACTGGGACTCTGGATACATGTTCAATGCCCACTTTTGTGATGGTGGTCAATTGGTCTCTGTGCCTCAGTTCTCCAACCATAAAATGAAATGAAATAATGCTTCCTTTTTTCCACCATCTATCTAAACTTATTAAGGCTGGTTCTTTGAGTGAGGGGCTCTCTCATGCATGTGTTTTTACAACATCTACAATAGCGTGTCTGGGCACTACTGATTACATTAATGTAAAATGAGCAACAATTACCACTGGAACACAAAACAAGAACTCTTGGATCCAGAACCAGCAAGTTTACCAATTAGTCAAAAGAGGTTCTCCATAGCTGCCATTAGTTAATTTTGTCTACTACTTTGACATGTGGCAAGCATAATGTGAATTGCTGTTAACAACAAGACCTCTGTCCTACGGGCATATTAAATCTCAATTATGCAACAAGAACATGAGAATTACATGACACACAGACTGATGAGTTGAGCTAATAAGGTTCCCCACTCTGAAGAATGTGTTAGCAACTATATGTGTTTTATCTACATTTGCAAAGGACTTAGATGTCTGTACAATATGTATGATGTCTAGCCTCTTCTGTGCTTCTTCTGTGTTTTTATTCCTCTTCTGCATTTGAGATATAGAATAAAGTAGCCTTAATCTTTGGCATATCACTGTGTCTTGCAGTACTTTTACCATATTCTAATTATATGTCAAAAAACACACAGAAGCACATTGTCAAAAAATTAGGTCTAATTAAACATAAATAGCATTGCTGCAGAATAATAAGATGGTGGGTGTGGAGTGAGGGTTTGTGACTATAATGGTCAACTGGAGTTTAATTTTGACTTGCTATTGGTATAACAGCTTTAACAAAGTGTCTTCATCACTCTATTTCTAATACATATTTTTCATTCTTTTTTGCAGATTTGTTTCCCTTTGTTTCAGAGTTTGGTAAAATTGATCTTGGTTTATAAAATAGAAGAGGTGTAAAAATATGATACCCTATGGTGTCAGTTATTCAGTGCTGTGACAAAAAGTAATACATACAGCTTAAATACTAACCTGATCAAAGGAAATTTAAGTGGTTCATAAAGCTTTTGAAAAGTGAAATGTTGCTTATGGCAAAATGTTCCATATGCCCACCTCATATATAATGCCTTCCTCTTACAATGAATGTCTTCTGAGAATTAGAAAGGTTTCACTAGAAAAGTTTTACTGCAGTTCTTTTTAAATAGCACTCTGTAGGGTGGTGTATTTATGCAATAATTCAGTACTCTTGATAATTTATTACAAGGAATTAAGTCAAATAATTTACATCACCTTCCAAGTGCATAACTGTACTATAATGGTAATTTTCCGACCACACTGTATTATGAGGCTCTAAATCTGCTAAAGAGACAGTGAACTGATTTTCAGAAAATATTCAGTAGAGTCAGTAGAGTGTTTCTATGGGTATATAGGTGCATGTGGGGAGTGGAAATCAAAGGGAGAGAAGACACATGTTTTCTAATGGGACATATTTCAATCTTAACACTTAGCCTTTTGAATTCAAGGACAAAAGTAAAAACTCTCTGTGTAAAATAAAACGGAAACAGCACCTTTCTACTGATTAAATTACAGACTTACAAAGTGTGGAATTTATCAAAACACTTGGGTATGCAGTTTGTTCACAAGTAAAGAGAATCTCAGGAAATCATACTTTGAAAACCTAAAACTTCTTCTCACTATTAGGCATGACTGCTCATGGTGGACTGTGGCTTTCACAGGCTATGTCTACACTACAGATTTTTTTTTTGGAAAAAAGGCATGTGGCTGAGGAACTTCTTTCAAAAGAAGAGGAAAGAGGAAAAAGCACAGGTGCCCTGGTGGACACTCCATTCATAGGAATCACAGCTTAAATGCGAGATAGCGTCCATTCAGTGTGGACGCTATCTTTTGAAAAAGCAGATGGCTTTTTCGATGCACTTTGGCAGTGTGGACGTTCTCTTTCGAAAGAAGTTTTTTCAGAAGATCTCTTCTGGAAAAGCTTCTTCCGAAAGAAGCCTGCAGTCTAGACGTAGCCACAACGATTAAGAATAGATATAATGAATATCCATAGTACTACAACTTAGTTAAAATTTACCCAGTCAAGTGATGCTGGCTATGAAAGAAACAACAGTCTAGTTCTCCACTGATTTTCATCTTATGTAGTCATTTACACATGTGCAAACCATGTACAATTGCTACTAACTCAGAAAGCTAGCAGTTTACTCCCATTCTGAACTAATTTGCAGTGGGATGATTAACTATACATGCTGCATGGCAGCAGCAAATCAGGCCACACAGCATATCTTGACTTAATTTTCTAAAATCTGGAGTAAATATTAGGTCTAGTTACACTGCGAAATTAGTCTCTCACTACTGAAAATCTTTGTCTTCTATGCTAAAAAGATGTGATTTTAGTGCAAGATAACCAATACATGTTAGACATCCTGCTGTAAAACCCACCTTTCTTGCAGAGACAATAACTGTACTTTGTTTTTCTATATCTAACTAAAATGAATTTAGCCCATGGAGTCTATTAACCATTGACATTCTTGGTTTTTTAAATTTAGGTAGCATTTAGCTAACTAAAATAACTCAATATATTCCATCAGAGATATTAGACATTTCATTGAGAAAACAGGACAATTAAAATTTGAGGCTTTTCTATGGAATTGTTTTTAATTGACAAGGTCAAGATATAATAAGATAACAATTACAACCTCTGATATGTAGACTATCGGTGATCTCAGAAAAGGAAATGGTCACAGAGTTCTGTTATCTTCTGTCACATAATTTTATTTTTCCTACTACTAATAAAATTATCAGTTAAACTTAGCAATGGTCCTGACATTTATCTGTGGGATTATCTCTCTCTGGCATGTTAATTAGGTTTATCTTTTGCTGCTCTAAAATAGGCTTTCTCCTTAATTTGTATAAGTCTTAGGAGAGAAAGGTCACTTTTTCCATAGAGTTACTTTTTTAAATAAGCGATACAGTATTTCTAAACAACATTAATTTTAAATGTTACATTGTAGTCACATTACACTACCTGTCTCTAAACCCCAATCAAAATAGGCTGTGGAGAAGGAAAAAACTCCTCTCCAAGATAGAAAGAATACATATAAGTGAGAAGAGAAATGCACTTGAAGGCAGTTTAACGGTTTGGCTACGGCTATACTACAAACTTTTTCTGGAAGAGGAAATGCAAATGGAGTGCTCATTTGCATATTGTGCACTCTCGTTTGCATATTCTCTTCCGATCCTTTTTGTGGACAAGGTTTTTGTGCAAAAAAGCACTATGTAGATGGCACCTTTTTGCGCAAAAAAACCCTTTAGCTCAAGAACCCTTATTCCTCAAAAAATACCAAAGGAGAACAGGAATCATATATATAGTAGCCCAATGTCTGAGACTCTGTAATGCTGAAATGCTGGCTGTTCCCTCTGGGCGGTGCTGTTGCCTGAAATGCTGGCTGTTCCCACTGGGCGACACTGTTGCTGAAATGCTGGCTGTTCCCTCTGGATGGCGTTGTTGCTGAAATGCTGGCTGTTCCCTCTGGGCGGCCCATGCTGCATGGGGAGTGCGGGGCCCAAACGGCCGCTTGCTCTGTTTGCTCCCCTGCAGCGGCCCGACTGAGCGGCGCAGAAGTCAGCTGAGCGCCACAGCGGGAGGGGAAGGGGGGCAGGGCAGTGACGTGCAGTGTGACAGCGGCTCCAGGCCCCGCCCCTGGCCGTGAACATCACCACCCCGCCCCTCTTCGCCTCCCGCCGTGGCACTCGGCTGACTTCTGCACCGCTCAGCCAGGCCGCTGCGTGGGAGCAAGTGACGCAAGCGACCATTTGGGCTCCACGCTCCCCACGCAGCACGGAGAGTGCGGAGCCTAAACGGAGGGGGGAGGAGAAGAGGCAGGAGGGGGAGGAGGCAGGAGGGGGAGGAGAAGAGAAAGAGAGAGACAGAGAGAGAGGCGGGAGGTGGAGGAGAGCTGAGAGAGAGAAAGTGGGGGGCGGCAGTGGGAGGAGGAGGGGAGAGAGAGAGAGACGGAGCGAGAGACCAAAGGCTCAGGAGAGAAGACTGACGTGGAGGAGAGACCTGAAAATCCCATCTTATGACGGGCTAATTGGCGAGTTACAACATAATGATTATACCATAGAAAAATGATGAAAGAGCTCCTATTTCCACACTAGCTTTGGGACAGAATTATAGATTAGATCAACCATTCTACAAGTCCCTTATCATACTGGAAAACAAATGTGTACTGAAGCATGAACTGTAGTTTGACTACAGACTTGGAGCCCATATGTTCCAAGCTGAGGGGTCCTCACAGGGAGAACAACCATGCAGCTGCAATCTCTTTCATTGTCCCTAGCTTCCACTGATCTCAACCACATACATGACACAGGAAGTGAGGGAGTCTTTAGAATCAGTAGTATATTTGTTCTAGGGTATGAGTGTTTCAGATTTAAATGATCTGTAATTAACCATTTCCCTGGTCTTTTTTTATTTTAAAGGACAGCTCTAGCCTAAAGAATTACTAATGGTAACACAAACTATCTTGGTTCTGAAGTTTCAGAGGGTAGCCATATTAGTCTGTGACTGAATAAACTTAAAAAACAACATATAGTCTTGCAGCACCTTAGAGAGTAACAGAAAAATGTAGATGCTATCATGAGTTTTTGTGGGCACAACCCCAGTTCCGTTACAGTTAATAGCAACCTTGTACTGATTTCACAGGGAACAGTGTTTGCTCTGGTGTTTCTTATGATTATTTCCTTGTTTGTTTCCTTAGCATACATGCTCCTATTTTGTAATTTTCTAAATAACTCTTGCATCACCATTTCAGGCTGAAGCTCCATTCCATGCCTATGGTATCATAGCAGGATCCTTCGGGAGTTGCAGCAGGACAACAATGGCAACAATATTCTTATGGCTGTTACTGCCAAGTTGTCCTACAGCAACTCCAACTCTCATCACAGTACCCAGTCCACTGGAGTACTGGATCTATAAGTCAAGCTCTGCATTGATCATCAGGGAGCTGAAGCCTCTTTTTAAAATATAAGGCTACGTGATGCTTGAATTTCAGTACAATCCAGACTTCTAAGTGCCTCCAGAAAGGGTCCCTTGTAACCATAGAATTGTATAGCTGCAAGGAACCTTGAGAAGTCATCAAGGCTAGTCCCTGACATTCATGGAGAAACCAAGCACCATGTAGACCATTCCTGACAGGTGTTTGTCTAACCAGCTCTTAAAAATCTCCAGTGACAGAGATTCAACAATTTTCTATGTAATTTATTTCAGTAGTTAACCACCCTGATAATTAAGAAGTTTTTCCTAATGTCTAACCCAAAGATCCCTTGCTGAAATTTAAGTTCATTGCTTCTTGTCCTATTATCAAAGGTTAACGAGAATAGTTTTTCTCCCTTCTCCTTTTAACAACCTTTTTAAGTACTTGAAAGCTGTTATCGTGTTCCTTCTAAGTCTTCTGTTTTCCAGACTAAACAAACCCAGTTCTTTCAGTCTTCCCTCACAGGTCATGTTTTCAAGACCATTAACTGTTTTCCTTGCTCTTCTCTGGACTTTTTCCAATTTGTCCACATCTTTCCTAAAACAGAGCAACCAGATCTGGTAGTTAATGTGTTAACTATGAATGCTAAATAATCTGTTCCACCTTGTGTTTTAGTTGTGATATGCTGAGTATCTTTCCAAGACCTGAAGAAGTTCTCTGTAGCTCAAAAGCTTGCCTCTTCACAAGCCAAAGTGGGTCCAACCAAAGATAGTACCTCACTCATGTTGGCACTCTAGAAAGGGGAAGAAGTTGCTTTTTATTAAACCCATGCCTCTAAACATACCACAAATAACTTTCCACCCCAATTAGGTCCTAATAACACAAGTTTGGGAAAAGGTAATCTGTGTGTTGAAGCAGCACGCGGGCAGAAAAAATCCTGTGAACTCCTTTGGGAAACAACAAAAAAGTCAGATTTTGCCATTCCCTGGGCTGATGCTGCTCAAAGCAAACAAAAAATAGTCCTCTGCAGTATCACAGGGAACACAACAAATAAATTATAAAATGCAACCACTGCCCCATGGTAACAAACAGACATTTTTACAAGAACTATGATTCACCTGATACCCTATGTATGCCTCTTATGCATACATATAAAACAATATGGTGAGTTAGACTTCTGTGTAATGTATTGATTGATGCAAAGTCAAGTAATTTAAGCTGAATACCTTCCCCCTACCCATGCACTAAAATATTTATAATTTGTGAAGAGGATTTTCTACACTCAAAAACTCAGTTGAAAAAACACTACTGTCCTTGCATGCTATAATGACTGCACACTTTACACTGAACATTTCGGGAGGGGTAGAAGAGAAGAAGTTGGGAGAAGGGGCTGGAAATGGGCAGGCTGGTGAGCAGACAATGCCACAGGAGACAGGAAAATAGATGAACAGATGTGTGGAGAGATGAAATGCCAGCTGGAGAGTTGGGCCTGCCAGTGAAGAAGAGCTGGAGCTGAATGTTGCAGCTGGTTGGCTGGCTGGCAGGGGAGACAAGCAAAAGCAAGCATGCAGAGAGGAGCTACAGAATCATACAGCTGTGTTGCATGTTGCATCAGGATGGGAGCACGAAATCTTCTGTTTAGGCAACACTAGAGGGGTATCAAATGGAAGATCTGAAGGGAGGGAGGTCAAACATGAGGAAAACTAATGAACTACTTAACATAAGGATATTCATATTATATTTATTAAAGACAAAAATAACTATTTAGTAAGTTTCAGACACATGCAAAAATGGACATCTAGTAATGTGTTAATCATGTGCCACCAATGCCCCTCTGTCACGTACATTGGCCAAACCAGACTGTCTCTATACAAAATAATAAAACGACACAATTAAGAGATCAAGAATGGTAACATTCAAAAATCAGAAGCAGTGCACTGCGATCTCCTCAGACACTCAATAATAGATGTGAAAGTTGCCATACTTTACCAAAAAAAAAAATCTTCAAAAACAGACCAGCATGAAAGTGCAGCTGTGGAATTCATATGCAAACTTGACACTATCAGACTGTCCCGAGTAGAGACTGTGGGTGGCTAGCTCACTACAAAAAACGTGACTCCCTTTTTTGGTAGGCACACCTTCTCAGAAACTGTTGGGAATGGGCTACATCCACCCTGACTGATCTGACCTCATTAACACTCATTAGTTCTTCCTCATAATAATAAATCACACCCATCTTTACATGTGTCTATATACCTGCCAAACTTAAGTTTCCACTTTATGCATCTGATGAAGTGAGATCTAGCCCATGAAAACTTATGCCCAGACAAATTTGTTAGTCTTCAAAGTGCCACGGGGCTCCTTGTTATTTATAGCTGTATAATCCCGCCATTGGTTTAATGTTCCCTCCAAAATAATCACATAACCATCTGACACTCCTGAGTGCTACCTTTTACATTTGAATCTCTCATTCAGCTGACAGACATAGGAAATGAATGAGAGATTCTGTCTGGGGAGATTTGTGCTTTATTTATTCTAACAAATGCCATAAACAGAATATAATATGTCTATTAAATATATTTCTGTTACATCACAGTCAAACAGAAGTTTGACCACAGTGCATTAAGCAGATGTCCTAAAAGGTATTAAGTGTCAGCATTATGCTTGTGGAGAAGTTTCTAGCTCCACAAGCATATTTTTTTAGTATAAATTTAAAAAACAACAAATGGTCTGGTAGCACTTTATAGACTAACAAAACATGTAGACAGTATCATGAGCTTTTGTAGGCACAGCCTACTTCTTCAGATGACCGGAGTTTTGAGTTTAGGATGTGCAGACCCAAAATAAATAGGGGAGAAGGGAGATGGGGTTCTTCATAGGCACCTTGAGAACTAAATGCTAGTCTGTAAACAAAGTAAGGTTTCCCACACCACTTCAAACAAAATATACATACATTTTCGGTAGTGCAAACTAATTTCTTTCTGGGATTTGCCTTCACAACCACATTCACCTTATTCCTCCTAATTTTCTTTTCTGAGAGAGATGCTCCAATCCCTCTTGTATCCTGTGCTAGGAAAAAAATATAGGATCTACCTGCCAGTTTAACTCAGCAGAAATCACTCTGATTCTTTAGGTGTTTTAGGAACTGATATTAGGGTGACACAAGAGATAAGCCCTCCACTTCCTACCCTGTTTGATAAGGATTAAAAACCTGTTCTATACCCTTCATCTTTCTGCAAAGTTCCTTTTGATGTCCCTGGGCTTTGAGAGCCAAAAGCAGGCAAAATGTGGCTGTTAAATTCACTTAACATTTTATTTTTAAATTAGAATATTTTTACTAGAGCTGTATGCAGTATAAATCTAAAACGAATCAAATCAGGATCTCAGGTATTTGTGTACTAATGTGAGAAGTATGGGGAATAACCAAGGAGAACTTGACATACTAGTTAATAAACACAACATAGTCTTGATGAGATAACAGGCATCAGTGGAATATTGGTATAGAATGGTAAAGCTTCCTTAGGAAGGACAGGCAGGGGAGAAAGGGGAGAGGAGGAGGAAGTGTTGCCTTGCATATTCAAAATGTATACACTTGAGCTGGAAATAGGATAGATTTGTTGAAAATGTTTGGGTAAGGATAAAAGGGGTAAAAAAAAAAAAGAAGCAAAGACACATGTTATGGGTCTACTAAAGACCACCTAATCAGGAAGAAATGGTGGATGAGAATTTTTTCAAACAGCTAACAAATTCTTCCAAAGCACAGGATGATTATAGGGAATGTCAACTACCCAGATATCTGCTGGGAAAAAACAAAATAGGGCACAGACTATCCAAACATTTTGGAACATACTGGAGATTTTTTAAAATTTCAGATAACAGAGAAAGCTCTCTGTCAGTGTAGGAGGCTATTCTAGATTTAATTTTGACAAACAGGAGGTTAGCTGGTTGAGAATTAGAAAATGGAAGGCAACTTAGGTGAAATAAAATAAAATAGTGGATTTAAGATTCTAAGCAATAGAAAATAGGTTTGGTTTCATTAAATATCTTCATCAAGTATTTAGATAATGGTATAGAAAGTATAGTGAGAGTTTGTGGACAATACCAAGTTTGGAGGGCTTGCAACTGCATGCAAGATATGATTAAAGTTCAAAATGAGATGGACAAACTGGAGAAATGGTCTTATGTAAATAGGATGAACTTAAATGAAGACAAATGCAAAGTACTCCATGTAGGAAGGAACAATCATTTGCACACATTTAAGGGTATGTCTACACTAGGCCCCAGATAGATCTAGGGAGGCTAATGAGGGTGACCGAAATTGCAAATGAAGCGCGGGATTTAAATATCCCACGCTTGATTTGCATGTTCCCGGCCGGTCGCCATTTTAGAAATTGACTAGCCCGAAGTAACTGCCCGCGTCTATACGCGGCAGTGAAACGGGATTCCGAAATAAAGCCCTAAATCGAATTAGCTGGTATTCCTCCTGCAATGAGGTTTACCAGCTAATTCGATTTAGGGCTTTATTTCGGAATCCCGTTTCACTGCCACGTGTAGACACGGGCAGTTACTTCGGGCTAGTCAATTTCTAAAATGGCAACCGGCCAGGAACATGCAAATCAAGTGCGGGATATTTAAATCCCGCGCTTCATTTGCAATTTCGGTTGCCCTCATTAGCTTCCCTAGATAGATCTAGGGGGCTAGTGTAGACATATCCTAAAGTAGGAAATAATGCCTAGGAGGGAGAACAGTAGAAAGGGATCAGGGGGTTCTAGTGAATCACAAGCTAAATATGAGTGAACAGTAGAACACTGTTGAAAGAAAAAGTAAACATGATTCTGGGATGTATTAGCAAGAGTATTGTAATCAAGACACAAAAAGTAATCCTTCCACTTTATTCCATGCTGATTAGGCCTCAACTGGAGAATTGTGTCCCATTTTGAATGCTACATTTCAGGCACTGGAGACACTGGAAAAAGTCCAGAGAAAAGCAATTAAAATAATTAAAGGCTTACAAAACATGACCTGTGAGGGAAGATTGAAAAAAACTAGGTTTGTTTAGCCTGGAGAAGAGAAGACTGAGTAGAGATATGATAACAGTTGTCATGTACATAAAAGGACAAATGAGAAAAAATATTCTCCTTAAGCTCTGAGCATGGGACAAGAAGCAAAGGTCTTAAATTGCAACAAGGGCAGTTTAGGTTAAACATTAGGAAAAATGTCCCAACTATCAGAGTGGTTAAGCACTGGAGTAAATTGCCTGGAGAAGTTGGGGAATCTCCATCATTGTCTAACCCGCTCTTAAAAAATCTCCAAACACCTGTCAGGGATAGTGTAGATCAGCGTTTCTCAAACTGTGCTCCGCGGAACCCCAGGGCTCTGCAAGACATCTCCAGGGGCTCCGCGAGATTGACAAACTGGAAAGCCTTCAAAAGCATAATTGAGAATCGCCTCAAACTAACGCAATTAACACACACTGCTGGGGCTCCGCATAAATTTTTACACATGTAAAGGGCTCCGGAGCCCAAAAAGTTTGAGAACTGCTGGTCTAAATGATGTTTGTCCTGCTATGAGTTCAGGAGGCTGAATTTGATGACCTGTTAAAGTCCCTTTCCCATCCTATGATTCTAACTGCAGTTCGTTGGTGGTGAAATTATGCCCTATCCACATGCTCACATTCTGCAATTGTGTCTACATGGACAATTTTTAATTCTGTCAAATGTTTTGACAACTACCAAAAGGTGCTATATAAATCAATACATAAACCACAATACCAAGAGAAATAGCCAAACCATTACAAATGTGATATATATATATTAAAGTTAAATCACATCAGAATGGAGAAATTACATATCAAGTCCCATTTGAAAGCAAACTATTATAGCCAAATTATAAAATGAACACAACTCAGAGGTTTCTGGAAACAGTGACAAATCCTTAACTCTGTTAGAGCAGTATCTATAAATAAGTGTATCTGGGTAAAGGACTTAAAATAAATTATTGGATCTAGTGTGTTGTTTTCTAGTAAAGCTATCTTCAGGGAAAAAAATAGATATCTCCAGAGACTCCATCCCTCACAGGACTGATAAAAAGTCCTATAGCCAGAAGCACCGTAGTGCCATAAGCAAGGGACCAATTTCACGTTAGTCAATATAACTGTTATACCAAGTTCCCAAGAATTTCAGACATTGTTGTCTCAGAAAAGACCAATGGGCCTGGTATCCGATTAAAAAAGTGACTAATGAATGCCTCAGAGAAGGCTTAAACCCTCCCTCATACCTAAATGTGTAACATTATGCCATGGAGAAAGATTTTTTCCTGACAGCAACTTATGATCAATTCTACCCTGAAGAATGAAGGTTATTCAACCCTTCTAATTTTACTCTAGCAAGATGTCACTGAAAATGCTCTATTTCTTCCTAGAAATATCCCTTCAAGGAAATTTCAAAACACGTATCTATTCTACAGATCCTGATCCTATATATTATCAATACAATTACAATTTGTGTGTTAACTGCACTAAATTATTGAAGAAAAGTTCAAATATCTATTTGGCTCATTTATCTTTTAAAATATGATTTTACTCCAGTTGTCTTGCGGTGTATTCAGCCTAAGTTACATTTATTATATGGTAATCAGGAAGCACTATTATAAAGATCACATGACTCTCACAAAGTTGTGCTTTTTTTCATTACTAATTGTTATGAGCCTCAGTCCAAATTTTGTGAAAGTAACCTCAAAATGGGAAGTGAAAAAAAGAAAGAAGGAAAGAAAGATTTGCAGGGCTAAGGAAATCTCTTTTAACTAAGAAAGAATCCATGTAAAACATCTGTGTTAAAACTGAACATAGCAATTAAAGTATCATATAAAATCTCTTCTGGGGAGTCTCTACACCTCAAGAAAACTGTATTTTTAATCCTTGCTAGTGCAAATGTAGAATTATTTTCAAAAAAAGGGATCAAACTGAAAGAAAAAAATTATGTTTTTGATCCAATTCAATGATTCAAATATGCACAGCATGAAACAGGTGGATCCCAATGTGTTTGCTTAACATTAAATTAATCATAGGAAACAAATGGATGTCATCAGACCACAGAAATTAAAGGATGGAGAGATCTGAGGGTCAGGGAAGGAGCAGGTTTACAAGACAGTGCTATACAGAATGAAGAGAACAACCTAACTCTGCAATAGTAATCAATCTTTTTTGTGGCACATAAATCTATTAGCTCTTGTTTGTAGCAGTCACAGCAGCAACACCTATGAACTCCAATCAATGATCATAGCCTCACAATGCTAGGTTCCATAAATACATGTGCCAAAATAAACAAAAAAAAAGACAATCTTGGACATGGACATGATGGTGGGTGGAGGAGCACAGAAGATGCAGAAAAGCAAATGAGGGATGATCTTAATTTAAATGACAGTCATTAAGGTGATTGCTGTCAATGTCCCAGGTAATGAAGTATGCTCAAACTCTCTAATCAATGAGTCCCCCGATACAAAAGTAAAAATGACATAATTAGAGCCATTTAAAAAAAATGTTCAAATGATTCAAGACAAAGTAGCATGTGGGCTTGTGTCAGCAGAAGATTAACCAGAATCCTGACTGGCGCCTCTACTTCGGACAACATCGAGCACAAAAAAATTTGACAGATGCTTAATATTCAGAACTTACATAAGAGGAGAGTGTTCTAGTTTATCTGATGCCACTCAGATGTATCAAGTTTTAAAAATGAAACTGAAAAAAATACTAAAGGGATAAAAATTGGAGACTAATCCTGAACTGATATGGAAAGAGATCAAATTCCTTCTCTCATGTCAGGAGTTTTGCCATTTACTTAGTAGGAGCAGGATCAGCCCCTAGATGATGTTATTATCTTCCTTCTGTTAGTTCCATGACTGACTGACAGCGGCAGTTCTCTTAATATGGAATAGGTCTGTGGAGTACAGAATGTATAATGCACAAAATATTTCGTAAATACAAAATAAAACACGTATTAGTGTAAGTGTAAATAGTAAAATACTTTTATCTTTACACCCATTTGTGGAGTTTTTTTGCATTCATGTTCAATCTACATTTTTATAGAATGCCATTTTACCTTTTATTTTTTAAATGATTGGCACCATTCTCTGTTTTCGGTGGGGAAAAAAGTACATTACATCTGGTAATATTTTCTTTAATAATGCCACCACAGTAAATTCTCTTTTATTCTTATCTTGGCAGTAATTCTGAATTTAAATATAGCAAGAAGTTCTGATAGCAGTCTCCAAAGCTAGAGTAATTGTGCCCAATGACACTAAGGCACAAGACAGATTGAGATAGGAATAACATGAAGGCAAAAAAAAAAAATAGAAAAAGGTCCAAGTGAGGATCTACAGCAAGAAGTGACACATGACTGCCTCAGCTTAACTTCACTATTGAGAAGTTTAAGTGGTATCTAGCCAAGTAGCTATGTCAGATTGATTCTTTAAAAGTCAGCATTAATTCTCTAGTGAGCTTTCTTATCGTTGGCTTTTTTGTTTTTTTACTTGCTATATGTTTGGTCCTAGTGAGGAATAGCTATTGTTGAGTATCTCAGTATAGTACCTTTGGGACCCTTTGCTACATTTTCTTAAAATAAATATGATCTTTTTTCCTGCATCTGATTTTTGTCTCTCTTGGAATTGGAACAGATAAAACTATTGAAAAGTGTAGCACAGTAGTACCCTGGAAATCCCATTCCATTGCTCCAGCAATGTTCTCAGTTTTTAAAAAATAAAAAAGAAATTTATTACAGCCAAAAGCATTTTGGTACGTAACAGAAAACCAACCAAAAAATCTGTTCAACTGACTAATAGATAAATTAACTAAAATAGAAGAAAGGAAAAAAAAGAGGCCATAGTAAAATCAAAGCACAAGACAATAAAACAATTAAATTCCATTGAGTTGTCTATTTGTACTGTACATACTGCTGCATGAACCAAATAGTACACTTGTTCAATCATCCTCCAGAAGACTCTTATATTAGCACTCTGAGGACCTGCTCCCATTATATCATAGCCGGGGGGGGGGTGAAGTCTACACTACAGAGCTTTTTTTGAAAAACAGTTGTTTTTCCAAAAAGCCTTCAATTACGTCCACACTGCAATCGTGTTCTTCCGAAAGAAAATCAAAAGAACAGAGGGGTTTTTTCCGGCATTGGTAATCCTCTTTCTATGAGGAAAAAGCCTTTTTCCAAAAGAGCTCTTTCAGAAAAAGGCGTGTGTGGATGGGGAAGAGGGAGTTCTTTCAAAAGAAGAGGAAAGAGGAAAAAGCACAGGTGCCCTAGTGGACACTCCATCCATAGTAATCCCAGTTTAAATGCGAGATAGCGTCCATTCAGTGTGGATGCTATCTTTCGAAAAAGCAGATTGCTTTTTCGATGCACTTTGGCAGTGTGGACGCGCTCTTTCGGAAGAAGTTTTTTCAGAAGTTCTCTTCCAGTAAACCTTGTTCCGAAAGAAGCCTGCAGTCTAGACGTAGCCTGGGAGTTTTGTCATTTTTCCAGATGAGCAGGTTCAGTCTCTAAATTACTCATGACCAGGGCTTGACAAACGGCAGCTAAATCTACTCACCAGCCCCGCACTGCACATGCGCAAGACCCGCATTGCGCATGCGCGCGCCACCAGCGAACAGGCGATCGGCTGAAATCTACTCGCCACGGGCGAGTAGAAACAGCGATTTGTCGAGCCCTGCTCATGACTACGCCTGACACCCATTGACTTCAATGGAATAGAGATGGGTATGTTTAAGAGAAATGAGTTTTACTACATCATACCTATCGTAACTGTTTTAATAGTGTAGTAAATATCAGTAAACTATCCAAGTGCTAAACAATCAATAGGTAAACAACTAGAGGCAAATAAAGTGAGAATAACAGGATAATTTAATAATTTTAATAATATATTCTATTTTCAATTGTGCTAAACAATTTATTTTTGGAAGAATAATTTAATGATTAAGGAAACATGGTAGACCATGGGAGAAATTTTCAAACTGAAGGGCAAAATTCAAACATTTATACATTATATTTATATGTGCATTTATAAATTGTGTGACTTGTAGAACAATTGGAATTAGATTCCCACCAGTTGCTGAAATATGAAACAGATTTAAAATCGTGTCCCATCAATAACACGAATCTGTAACTTTCACCTTCAAAAATTTCAGAAATGCACAATTAACAGGTAGGGAAGAAGAGTTCCAAAAAGAAATAGGCAGAGGTTTCCATCAAACTCCCCCACCCCAAAATCATGCTTACAGAAATGAGAAAGAAGGATCCTTACCTGTTATAAAATTGATCCTAGAGCAAGATACTATTTTCTAGAGATATCCCTTCTAACCTCCTGATACAGGGACGGTAAAAAATAATCCTGACTGTCCTCAAATAATACATCCCAGGCCCTACACTGAGTGCACTGCATGCCAAGACAAGACTTGGGAGACTAAAGTCAGTTTGGGGCAGGGACTGTTAAGTACTCTACATAAGCATACTAACATAATGGGGCTTTGAAGTTTGTTACACTCTTTAGCTGATACCATAAAACAAATTATGTTAACAGCAGAAGAACTGTGTGAATACTTATCAAGTGCTGGCAAAAAAATATATCATTTTTAGGAACCTCAACATTGAGCTTGATTTTAAAAGAATTCCCAGTAATTCATGACAAAATACTGTAATACCAATATCAATCAATGCCTGTAGTGTATTTTGTCAACTTCCCATTGTATTAGTTGTATGGAATACACTTTTTTAACATTTGTATATTGAACACAGAGAAGATCATGGGTTCTATAAGTTGCATTTCAGGAAAGACAGATTCCTAAGGATCCAATTTTCAGGCAGGACTTCAAAGATGACCTAAAAAAATCAAGATCTATCCTTAATTATGTTAATTCACTTCATTACCTGCAATCAGATTAAAAACAAGCTTGGTAAAGAAGCAAAATCTATTCAGGATGATTTTTATACATTTTCAATTCTATCTTGCCTTACCATGTAGTATATAATCCTCCCTGCCTTCCTGACAGTTGAAGACACATTTACAATTTTTTCCACTCACCATAGTTTCCTATTTTAATCCCTCATCCAATTATTTACTTAAAGTGACACAAATGTATGCTAAAATCTTTACTTCTGTCTCCATAGGCAATGTTGTTTTGCCCCCACATGCTGCTGACAGAAGCAGCTTCCTAATCAATCAATAAAATGATAGCAGAAATCCTTAGTGACATGTAGTATTTCCATCTAATTGATTACACTGTGTAAACTACTATGCCACTAGAGCATGCTGTACTAGCTTCAATTACATGCAAGTCAACACCAGGACAGAATTCAAAAATGTAAAGATAATAGATGTTCCAAACTAACATGCTTTGCCAATCCGTTGCATCTACTAATTTGCTGTGTGCACAGAATGGTGGGAGAGAATGGTGTCGGTAAAGAAAGAAACACTGTATTGTTTGACAAAATCCCAGCTCACTCAATTTATGCCCTATGTTACACAGGAGGTCAGACTAGATGATTACTTCTGGCCTAAATCTATTCTAATATACCATACTATGAAGCATGGGTGTCTGGTCTGTAAGGCAAAGAGAGGCACAGCCTACCCAAAACTGGAGCTGTGCTGGCCCTACCCCACCCGGCCTTCAAAGTAGGGTTGCTGTGAAATGTTTAGTGTGGTTCAGACAGGTTCCAGGGCAGCTAGGAAGGCAGAGTAGCAGGGAGCCTCCTCAGCCTGAATCTGCATGGCACATACACAAGGCTCGAATTACAGTCACATAGGCTCTCCACCTGCAGATCAATCCAGAGACCCAGCCCTGCTCTGCAAACACTTCACCCAGATTGCTGTGTTGCTGCTGCTGCTTGCTGGTTTCTTCCCCTCCTCAGACCTCTCTGTGCTCGGCCCATCACCCTATCCAGCCCCACCCCCCACCCGCACCTTGGCCCAGAGTGGGCAAAGTGGATTTCTTCCTTGCTCCCCTCCCCCCTTGTCCTTTGCACTCTCCCTGCTCAGTTGCCCCCCCCACCCTTTGCTAGTGTGTGAAGTGGTGGTGGTGGTGGTGGTGGTGGGGTTGCCTAGCCTAACAAGCTCTGCAGAGATAACTGGCTGGTCCACTCCCCTTCTTGTCCTCTCCCCACTTGCTTTCTGTTTTCTGTGCCCTGCAGTGGAATTGGGTCGGGGGGTGGGGGTGAGGAGGTGGGGGGAAGAGGCAGTGGGAAAGGAATGGGGAGTGAGGGGAATGAGGAGAGGGGGTTAGACAAGAAAAGGGGATGAGGAATCCGAGAGGAGGGGGAAGCAGGAGTCTAGCGTGCAGTGTCCTTTCAGCAGCAGCTGGGGCTCCCTGGTTAAGCAGGCACATCTAACCCTCACCATGACAAGCCCTGCTCCCCTAAACCTGAACTCAAACAACAAGCCCCCCACACCCAGGCCCCCAATCCACTGAGTTTTTCCACTAATTAAAAAAAAACCCAGCAGATAAGGAACTTAATTACTCCATGTCTCAGTTTTTCCATCCAAAAAAGGGATAATACTTGCCTGCCTCACAGGAGTTTGTGTAAAGTCATTGGTATTAGTTAGGTGTTTTGATGCCAACTAATGGAAAGTGCTGAGAAGTGCAATTTTGCAAAGTTTTGTTTACAATTTCAAAATCTTTCTGCATTATTCATGAAGTAGCCACTGCTCTTGGATTTCAGGGGAATTTCCATTTGGGACTTTATGGGATGACTTCTCCTTCCATTGCATGATGCTGGAGCAATTTGCCAGAAGTGGCAGGGGTAGTGAGAGCAGGGCTCCACCTGGCCTCCCCCATCATCATTTTTCAAAGGGCTGGTCACAGATACAGGTAGGCCAACCAGCCTTATGCTGTGTGTGTGCTGTATAAGGGCAGTGATCTTGAACAGTGGGAGCCTGAGGAGAAAGGGGTGTGAAGGGATGAACGGGGAGGCAGAGGGAGGAGGGACATGGTGGCAAGGAAGAGAAAAGTTATTGGTAGGATAGGTCTCAACTCTTTTCAGTCTCAACTCTTTTCAGTGGTCGGAATATTATGTTTGCCTGTGAGAACAGGGCTGTGGATTTGGTTCCTTCACCACTGGGGATATTGGGTATGATACATAAAGCTGTCACCATAATGTTGCCTCAATGGGACATTTTATCTTCTTGGTTCTGAGAGCTGAATCAGTGTTGTTTTTAAAGCAGCAGCCAACCTGTATTTTACTGTCATGTCCTTTGGCAATTCTTATTCATTGTTTGCTATGCTTACTGCACAATCAACATAGGAAGCCCTCAACTTGTTTGTGTGAAGAAGTGAAAATGAGGCGGTAACTTTTGCAGTCTGATTCTAGTAATTTTCTTCCTGTCTGGGGGCAAGGGAGGAGTGCCTTGGCTGGGAAGGGGGTGGGGGCCTAGGCTTGGAAGCTACTGCCTCCCCAGGTGGAAGCTTCACCAACTGTCCATGCTATGAAGTCATCTTTCACACATGTTGGTGGTCTGGTTTTGTAAGCATCCAGATACTTATGCAGTCTAACTGAAGGTATGTCTACACTACAGAGTTTTTTCGGAAAAAAACTTCAGTTACGTCCACACTGCAATCGCATTCTTTCAGTAAAAAACTCAAAAGAACTGAGGGGTTTCACCGACATTGACATTCTTTCTAAGAGGAAGAAGCCTTTTTCCGAAAGAGCTCTTTTGGAAAAAGGTATGTGTGGACGGGGAAGAGGGAGTTCTTTTGAAAGAAGAGGAAAGAGGAAAAAGTACAGGTGCCCTGGTGGCTGCTCCATCCATAGTAATCGCAGCTTAAATGCGAGATAGCGTCCATACTGAATGGATGCTATCTTTTGAAAAAGCAGATCATTTTTTTGATGTGCTTTGGAAGTATGGACGCTCTCTTTCAGAAGAAGTTTTTTCAGAAGATCTCTTCCAGAAAAGCTTGTTCCAAAAGAAGACTGCAGTGTAAACATAGCCTGATTTTTTGTATCTAAAGAGGTCTCCTAACACACAGAGCCTTCTGACTCAACATGGACCACTCTCCACCATCTCCCATCATCCCTACCATAGACTGTTTAATGTCTACACCCATACCTATCTGCTCAGCAGCTGCCATTGAGAGCCTACAGATGACCAAAGCAAATTCCTCTAATTCTAACTCACTTCATGTTTTATTCTGATATTCTTATGATTTTCAACGAAAGTTCAGGTGATGGGAGTGTGACTGTCTGGCCCAGATCCAGCAAGTCCCACTGATGCCAATACAAATGGTCACATGATTACTGAACTGAGCATATGATTATTGTTCTACTTGGTCAGGGTCTCTGTCATGCAGAGTACTGTTTACATGAAAACCCAGTCAGACCCCTTGTTAAGTATTTATAAAACTAGCAATTGTAAGTCACCCAAATGGTGAACCATTCCACCTTTGGACAAAGAACCATAATCAGAATCTCATTTTACCATGGAAGAAGAGCAATCCCTATGGGGGTGCAAGCATGACACTGGGACAGAAAGAAGGGCATCTTGTACCTCCTCTATGCAGGAGTTGCAAGCGCACCTGAGGATTGATTTAAATTGTGTCCAGCTTCCCTAGCCATGCCTCTTCCTACCTACTCCTGTCCCACTGCAAAATGCCTCCTGCACCCTTACCTCTACAGCATAGCCTTGGAAGGGCTGGCTATGCATCATCTGTGGGGGTACTCTGTACTAGGGGTATATTCTGGGAGTGTGTGTGTGTGTAGGGAGGAAGGGGGAGCTAGTACCAAATTGGTCATAGCACAACCATGTTGTGCAAATGGATATTATGATTCAATGCCAAAATACATTATATTAGATGCTTTCTTTGGGAGGCAGAAACATTGAAGTGACTCGTGAGAATTTAAAGAGTAGTGTGATTGTAGTGCTAATAGAATCTGAAATGTCATTTTTACCAAAGAAAACTGCAAATGGCTGTAAGGAAAAAGGGGGAATTTAGTCATACACTATAGTACTGAAAACTATAGACAAGAAAGATATTTTGAACCATGAGCTTGTTTTGCCTTTGTTGTTTTGTTTTTCCCTGACTAAACCTTGGCTTTATATATGTAGCAGGGTCAGTAGTTTGACTATAAATTCTACCATGACAAAATTTACTAGTACAAGAGCAAAAGTCTTGCTTTTTCCAGTATTGGATAAGGCAGCAACTTAATATATTAGGACACTAAAAAAAATAATTTATACTATTAAAATATGCAATGGCATCTACTGATGAAGGTATTCATCATGTAGGAGTCACACAGATTTTTTTTGTCATAACTCTAGCTAGCATATTTTTCTATTCCATGTAATATTTTAACAATAATCTCCTATTTTGTCTAGCAATAACTTTTGTCTTTTAAGTTCATAGCATTCAATATGTTATCTGCAGCATCAGTAAAATAATGAAAGGGAACTAACATCCAAATAAATTAAAGTTGCATTTACATATAGATTAAAAACAATTTAGTCTTTTCAAAATATGTAAAACATCTATTTATTCACAGCTAAATGTATTATTTGTGCAGACAATTCAGCAAGACTGCAAACTTAAATAGTGACCTGTAAGGTATTTCAGGAACTTTATTTTCCTGATCATTATAAACTATTTCTGAAAGCCATTAAATTCCTGAACTAAGCAAAGTCATTATTTCACCACCTTTGCAAACAATAAAATGTAACAGCTTGTGAAAACTGGAATAAAGAGTTTCAAGCTTGTTATCTTTAGCTTTTATTGCCTGTCACGTTATATTCATGAGGTTTACAATATATACTTGTTCTGAGGTATTAGAGGTACAATAATTTGTTTTAGGTTTGTACAGTGTAATTAATTTAAAAGTATATACTTTATAAGAGCAAAATACATTAGACACCCTCTTTAAGATGAATTCTCTTAAAATATGTGGCCTAAGTGAATCTGACACGTTATCTCCCCCACATCAGTATCTAAACACATCTTATGGTTTTTCTCCAAAATGTGATGAGTATGGTGAAAAGGCAATTAGGAATAATTAAAATTTCTCAGAATAAGCTATTCTATAAGCTAGAGTTATTTATTTTGCATAAAGTTGTATTTGTATTGATAATCTTTATATCTTAAAGACAAGCAAACTCATTTGCCAGAAATGTCAGACTGCTTAATATGAAATATATAGAGAAGTGATTCCAGCACACAGATTAAATGAAAAGATAACAGATACTGATAACTGGTGCTGAAGATTTATACAGCAGTGTTTTATCTGTTGCTGCACCATTTTTAGGACCCAACCATGCAAACACATGAGTATGTACACTGCATAATTTTGCTCATGTGATCAGTCCTGTTGATTTCAATAGACTTAATCATATGAATAACATTGTGTACATGCTTAGGTGCTTTGCAAGATCATAGCAGTAATCTGTTGGAGGAGGGAGGACTCAGTATATATTGTATATTTACAGTATATTGAGAAAACCCTGTAATATCAGAAAAATGACACAGGCATGGACTTAGACAAATACATAATACAACTCATATTCTAGCTGATCCATTTGAATTCTTTAAATGAGGTATAACTGATGATCCACATTTGCTCTTCAAAATGGGAACCAGTCAATGGGCAAACTATCAAAAAGGAATGAAAGAAGTCTTAGATTTCCATATCACTTCTCGGTTACTCTAATGTCTTATGCTATCCAGATGTTTTGGCTTTACTGACTGGCAAGTGAGGACCCTCTCTTTGGTGTAACAAAAACTTATAAGCAAATGAGTACCTTGTTAATGCTATTTTAAGTTCCTAAGGGAGACTGCTGTGAAACCAGAAAAAGAGTACAGCTTGAATTAAGAGTCTGTCTACACTACAAAATTGATCAGAATTCCTATTGCTGAGTAAACTACTCTGCAAGTCCTCCCTGTGTAGATAGCCTTTATTACCAATAAGTGTATCTACAAGGACAGTTATGCAAAAATAGCTATAATACTTTAAGTTCACATTGTACCTTATTCCAGAATTAGTAACAAGGATTTATATACACACATTATTTCCTTGTCTCAAAGAGACAGGAAAAAAAACAAAGACACAGTTTAATTAGAAGGCAATTTTATTAACTTACCCGAGAACCATTAATAGTGCAGGTCATGATTCCTTCCTTAATTGTTTCCACCTGGGAATAGGCTGCTGTCACCTGGTCCTCACTGTGCTCCCCTCATTTGAACATTAAGTGATTGAAAGAGAAAGCTGTCTCCTCACTGCACTAGATACCAGGAGTTCCAATGTGCTCCTCAGATTCTTCCAGGGATCCCTACTCTTAAATCCAGACCAAAGACTCCTTACCCACCTTTAAGGTATGGGGTTTACATTCTATCTAGGTGACAAAGAGGTTATGCTAAGTTAAATATTTTTCATTTAGCAACCAAATTACAAACAAGCCTGTAAATGTAAATATTTTGTGTTTGTGTTTCACAAATTTAAGATAAACTTTTAACATTATTTCCGAAGTCAATAGCTTATTAAGAATGCTGATACTGGAAAATTGTTCCATTTGTTCAGAATAGCACTACTTCTATATACAGTAAAAAACAAAGAGCTGAAAGAAAGCACCCAGGCTTAGAGAAGTTACAGTCCAGTGAATTTTCAGATACATTATTTGTTATGTCAATGGGAAATGATAGCTTCTTAGACATGAGACAGAAGTTTGATATATTGAGGTGCATTATTAACTAATGAGTTTACTAGTTTCAATATTCGCTTTGAGTAACTTAAAATCTTACAGTAATGATTCATTTTGCAGGTTACCTGTGATTACAATTAACTGAAAGAAACTAAAACTAGCTTTGAATCATCGATTGAGAAATTCATCCCTTTGCAGAAGAAAAACAAACTGAATCAGGCAGAGAAAACATTTGACTCCACATTCCTTTGTTAAAGGAAGTTGTTCTCTCTCTCTCTCTCTCTTTCTGGCCCAATCAATATTTAAGTACTTATACAAAATGAAACAACTTTAACAGGAGAACTGGGAAGTACCTCACTCCAGAATAGGCTATAACGTCGTGTTTAGTACACTCACCTTTAAGGAAAGAGCTGACTTTCACGTCTCTGCTCCAGAGTGGGCATTTAAACCCAACTCTGCCAAATTCCAAGAACTTTCCCTAGCCAATGGGGTTAAGGTCTTAAAGGTAGGAATGATCCCCAATTTTCTAAAGATGGCCTCAGGATGTATTTTTGACAGGTTACGGACATTTCTGGAACCCAGCCAAAATTTTTTTTCTGATTTTTTTTTTCATTTGCTGTCCAAGCTGAAAGAAGAATTATCCAGCTCTAGCAATGTCTCCCACCTGCCACCATTTGGGACACCACAAGGAGCCATCACTCACAATAAACCGTACACATCTATGACACACAGCCCCTTACATGAGAAATGAAATAGTTAACACAAACCATCATTATCTGGCACATGAACTAGTACCTCAGATATGAATGGGACAGTTCACACCTCTCAGAGTTATTGTTATAGGCTCTCTGCTGACTCAAAGCGATATATGAATTGAATTATGTCTAGTTCACACTTTTTAGATTTTTTTTTTCAAAATAACAGCCAGTGTCTTACCATTCATTTAAAAAAAGCTGAGTTTCTGGAGATCAAGATAGTTGCTTTAGATTGGTGACTGACGGTATGAGTAATGGGTGTGTGCACGGGCTGTTTCTGATCTGTATAGTCTCCAAAACTCTTAATTATCATAGTAAACTTGGCCACTGTGATTGATAAGCTTCAATTGGGTTTTCGGTTAGGGCCCTTATGATTACTACAGAGAATGGTTCTTATACTAGTGAGAATGTTCAGTTTTTAGGTCTAGTTTTCCATGATCTTTTAACCTTGTGTTGTCTTTTCAATATGTATAAAGTAGAGGTAAAATCATGACAGTTTAGTTCTTTGAACTGATGAAAATGAATACAAAAGGAGCATGTCAGTGTATATCAGATTCTACATATTCCAGAATAAAATCTTGTTTTCTACTACTGATTTTGCAATATATAAGAAGAAATACAAATGAATAGATACAAAGAAAAAATTTGCTCTCATGTCCTTAGAATACACAGTGCCTAATTGATAGAAAGTAAAGATCAGAAGCATTGCAATTAACAATGGGATAAATCAACACAGTATGCCTACACAACAATAATGTAATTGTCTGCATGCTAAAATGCCTGGCTCCCAATTTCAAGGTGAGATCATGAAGTTACAATCACTCCTGTTTTTACAGTGATATCCATTAGTTTCTTATGATTTGGGTGAAATACAGATCTTGTGCTGAAATAGGATCCAGTAAATGCCACAAAATCCCGAGTTTGCTTTCTGTGGTAATCATAGAATACGAGGACTGGAAGGGACCTCGAGAGGTCATCGAGTCCAGTCCCCTGCCCTCATGGCAGGACCCAGTACTGTCTAGAACATCCCTGACAGACATTTATCTAACCTACTCTTAAATATCTCCAGAGATGTAGATTCCACAACCTCCCTAGGCAATTTATTCCAGTATTTAACCTCCCTGACAGTTAGGAAATTTTTCCTAATGTCCAACCTAAAACTCCCTTGCTGCAGTTTAAGCCCACTGTGGTAAAGACAGTTACAGTGCTCAAGGACTTGGTTTATGTAGAAACTGAATAATTTCTCACTCTTTGGAAGAGTACAGTTCTTTAGAGATTATGTCAGTCTCTGAAAGGCCATGAAAAGGATTAAGTACCTTCTCTTAACAACAAGATGGAAGTCTTCTAGAGCAAGGCATTTGAACTATGGATTGTCTGATTTTAGAATGATATGGAAAGCCTCGATAACTATAAAGTACAATAACATAAAGACAACAAGTAGATATATCAGTCTTAAAGGCCTGGGCAACAGAAGGTCTGGATCTAACTTTACTCTGGTGTAAATCATAAATATCCATGCTGAACACAATTAAATTGTGGAACAGCATTAAAAATATTAAAATCAGGCCCATAGTTTCCTTAATACTCCTCCCCTCCCAATGCACCATCATAAAAAATGATAAGACAAAAATAGTGGGGTCTTTAAAGCCTTACTTTGTCTCTTGAAGAAGCTTGAGATCCTGGAGGATGAATTAGAAATGTGGATGTGCACAATATAATTTAGATATTCATGAGAAACTTCACATAAGAAATCTAATTTGTTTGTAAAGGTAACAGCTGTATTTCCTCCTTTTTCTCTCCCAAAACTCTGAGAAATGGTTTTCCATTTTCTTAACTCCAGTTTTCCACCAGACACACTTTTTTGAAGTCTTTGGAATGGACATCCAGAAACATTGTCTTCCAGGGCAAAGAGTTCTTTTAACCTGTAGCGGTTAAACATGATTTTGGATATGCTGGGGTTACCAACCATATATAAATTATGTATTACTGAGTTTTGATGAAACACACTGTTGAAAACAAGAAAGATAATTAACTCAAAAAAAATTTCTTCCAGGAGACTCTCATAAAATAGGAATTGCTGTAACAAATTAGACAAGTGATCTATTTAATTCACTACACCATCTGACAGTGACCTTCACACCAGCTCTAAATTATGGCAGAGTCTCACAAACCCCAAGGAGCCACTCCATCAGGTTTGGGAAGCTTGCACTCAAGGTGCTGTAGCCATGCTCCTTATTCCCTGGCCATAATGTTATGACAAGAAAGAGCCTACTGAAGATGCTGCTATGATAGTCCTATGCTACCCAGGCAGCGAGATCTGCCAATTTTATAGCTTCCTTGCTCCAATGGACTGGAGCAAAGTCGTCACGACAGGTGCCAAGATCCAGCTTACTATCTAGAATTGCACAACTCAATTTTAATTAATTTAATAATGAGCATTATTAAGTTGAACTCCTGAACAGGGCATGTGTGGATGACACAAAATTAACTACTAGTTCAGACTAGCCAAACCAGAGAATATTTAGTATGCTTTGTCCAAGAATTAAAGGAATAAAAAAAAACCAACAACAACGCCCCACAGTATCCAAATCCCTCATTCCAAAAATTTTCAAGAACTAGAAATTGAGACACATTAAGAAAGACAGGGAAACAGCTGTTTAGGTAAAAAACGGCAAGGCTGAGTGAAATATTATCATAGTCTATAATAGGAGTGGCCAAACTTATGGACCCTCCAAGCCATGTACAATATTCTGCAGAAGTTCAAGAGGCACAAGACACGCACAACCTTCCTGTTGGGGAGAGGTGCTGAAGCTCTCATCCAGTAGGCAGAGAATGTGGGGTTGCACAGGGAGGGGGCTCTATGAGCCATACTTTATCAGTAAAAGAGCTACATGTGAGCCTATAAATAATTTCAGTGAAACAATATAAATGAAGGAAGGGAATTATTCAGGGCCTCAGAAGATAGTCAGACAAGGCTGAAGGGCCTACATGAGACTTCAATAGAAGTATCTGTGGAACATAAAAAAGATGCATAGACTACAGTTTAAACCCACAAACATAAATTAGGAATTCCTGAATACTACTTATGAGTAACAATGATTCCTTTTGTAACCTGGGACAAGCGGACTATTTTCTCTGGGTGGGATTTTCAAAAGTACCTCACTGATTGAGGAGCATAGATCCCACTGAAAGTCAGTGAGACTTATGCTCCTAAATTATTTAGTCCTCTGAAAGTTTTGCCACTTATATACACATTACCTTTGCAGATATTTTTACTCCAGCATAATAGTGGCTTTGGAGAGAGGGTATGGAGAGGAGTAGTTTAAACCTTTTAACATACAACAGAAGTTAAACCAAAAAGGAAACTCTTGTACTGCAGTAAGAGTATCCCCATGCAGTTATACCAGTATAAAAACATTATTTACATTCATAAATTATAACTTTCTTGTGCAGATATTAGTGTTGAAAATCCCACACTCTTCCCTGGTTTTCCCATCTTTAAAATAGCAATACTGCTGCTCACAGGTTTAAGAATACCCACAGCACAGAGCTGCTATTTTGGGGGTTATTTAAACAATGATTGAAAGTACTTGACACACAAGAAGCACCATACAAATTCTAAGTATTGTATTATTAGCTAAGATAACTTTAGTGAGAATGATACAATAAATACTACGACACAGGGGAAGCCTGGATGACCCAGACAACAATCTCTCAGTTCAGTCCTGTTTGTGTAAAGTGCCATCTTGTTCAATATTATATTATATTTGGTCAGCTAACAATTAATTTTTTGGCCAATAATACCAAATAATTTAAGGTTAAATTTTGCAGTCCTCAGTCAGAAAAATCTACCTTTCTATTGGATAGAAGTTTTGCTTTAGAAAGGACTGACAGATCTGGCTTTATGTAATAGGTACAAATGTAATGGGCACAATTCTTTTACCTGGAGAAATAAAACAATACTGCATATGCCACATTTACAACAAAAGATACATTTTAACAATGCTATTGGAGAAATCAGACAATCAGAAATTGCTTCATCTACAACAAAGATAAAATTCTAACAATGCTAATGTAAGGTCAGGTCTTTTCTATCTTTTCTTACTCAGAAGAGTTTATGGATCTCCTTGTTGCACCTTTATCAAGTACTAGTAGTAATGAAACTGAGGATTCAAGGACAAATATAAAAACATTCAAATGTTTTAATTGTCCTCTTTTCTTGTTTTCATTTCAGGATTGTACATTGCTGTCCAAATTTTTTGAGTCTGGCATTTTGCATAAAAATGAAAAGCAAAATATAAACCTTTTAAAATATACATTTATTTAATGGAATTTTAATCTTGCTTCTGCATAGAGGCTGATAAGCAAATTTGTTTTTGTTCTCAGGCACTTTTGAATAATCTTTCAATTTCAGCATATTTTTTAAAAAAAATAATATTGAAGCAATGTTCTTAATATTAAAGATATGGAAGTTTCTTTTACTATGGGTAAATCCCAAAGCAAACTGCTGAACATGTCTGAAGCAATGACAGCTCTTCTAGCTACTTTAAAAATGCCTCACACATCTGTTTCTCTGTTAATATGCTTATCTCCTAGTTACATGCAATCAGTTTTATGGCCCAATCACCAGCTTTTTTTTTTTTAAAGTTGTCTATGTGAATACACTCATGATTTTTTTCCTCCCCTATTTGAGGTTTTGCACATTTTAATCAGCATTCCCAAACAAAACATGACTTGATCAACACACTATCACAGTGGAGAGAGCAAAGCCATGTGGATTTCTGTAGCAGACAGAACCTTCTGATCATCAGAGCTCAGTATAGGAATTGTCATGTGTCTCAGCAGTTTGAAGACTTCCTATTCATCACAGATATCAATTTTATTTCCTCTTTGCTGGTGAAAATGTCATTCCAATGCAGAGGACCTAAACAAACTCCTATTAGTCAAGGATTTTCATACGTGAACTGCATGGGATGGCACATAGGCCACTTATTACTGATATAATCATATTAGTTATTAGTGAAAAAAAAAGTACAGATTGAACCTCTCTAGTCCAGCACCATTGGGACTTGACTGATACCAAACCAAAGAATTTGCCAAACCATGGGAGGTCAGTATTGTCTAGCAGCATTACCAACACTTCCACTGCTTGCTGGGCTCTTCGGGTAAATTAGAGCTACATAACAGCATAGAACACTGAGAGCCAGGACTGGTGGCTGCAAACAAACTTTATGGAACTGTGGGAAACTTGGCCACACCCATGGTAAGTGGACATCTGGCTAACTAAAATCATGCCGGACCATGGATGCGGACAGACCAGAGAAGTTCAACTTGTCATTCTTGCTGCAAGCCTCAGGTAATTTCCAGAGCACAGATGGCCCCTGTTCTGCCTGATAGTTTATAGACCCCAAAATCCTTAATTGCCTACTTCCAGATAGTGTTCCATACCAACTGACAAGACATAGTACATAAGGCAGCCAATTTCCTGTCTTGATAATGAGAGCTACCCCCCAAGCCAACCCTTTTGTATTCTCTGCCAGTAATTTTACTGTCCTGAAGCACTGGAATTCCAGGTGCTAAATGGGAAGTTATCACCTCCCACTAAAATTTAAAAGCCAAATATCTTGCACATTTCTCCTTTAGCAGCTCTCTTGGTGACTCAAAGTTGATAACCTGATAAGCAACAGGATTCTTTTAGTAACTTAACCCTAATATCAAATTGATGCAAAAGAATATATTCAATGAATTACTGAACAACTGTTCTAGTTTATGCTACCTGCCATCTGTCCCCAAGGGGCTGTTTTATTCAACTGGGAAGCACTGCACTTCAGAGATGTCCCAACCACATTTCTGAAGCCAGAGTTCCAGAGGATGATCTAGCAGCCATTACTATGGCTCTATGCCATCTGAGGAGTCCCCTATGTAAGATTGGATGTCAGATGGTGGTATCCAGTGGAATTATGGCTGCTCTGGAGTGTCTGACTAAATTTGTCCCAATACAGGACATATTTGTTATACCACTGTAACATCTGAGTTAAGATCTCTAGAGCGCTGCACAAATACAACATTTGTATCTGCATCTGTATCCGCAAAAATGAGCCATGTATATCCACATCCACAGATGCGGTACCCATGGATATAAAACAGATAACTGCAGATTGGCAGGGCTCTAAAGATCCTCCCTACTGACCTTTTTCCAATGCTGCAAAACAAATAAAAGCATATATCTATAGCCAATATGGCAAGCCCAGATAGGAAATAGAAAGGAAGTTTCTTGGTTCCTGCTGCTTAGTTTTCTCTCTTTGAACATCAACTCTCACCATTCCTTGCTGTTTGAGATGATCCAAAAATTGAAAGAGAAAGGAAGGAGTCCATTTTGCTCCTCTTCCCCCATCTTATATTATTTCTGATTTCATCTCAGTTCAAAATGCCATGAAAATTATAAAGCCCAATGAATGCTACATATTCCCTTTGTTGATTTGTACATTAACTGACCAAGATGACACACAACCCACTTATTTCTGACATAAGCAAATTATTTACTAGTGAGGATAGAAAAGTAGTTCTTGCTGCAAGGGATAGCTCTCTAGAATATACATGGCCCCATGTTCTGTTTGACGGTCTGGAAATCCTAAGATTCTTGAGGGCTTGCTTTCAGGTAGTATTCCATGCAAACTAACAATCATAGTACATAAGCCAGCCAATTTCCTATCTTTATTTTGAGAGCCATAATAACTTGGGATGGTTAATAATAACCATCTTTATAAGATAAGAACCTTGATAACTTGGGATGATTCTCAGCACCCAGGACTGAAGGTCACCTTCCTAAGTCCTGCCTCCAGACAGAGTGAGTCTTTCTTGTGCTGTCTGGGTGTCAGCCACCATACTGCCAGCCCTTCAACCACTCTTCTCTGGATTGAATGCCATCCCTTCTTCACCCTGCAGCTTAACAATAGTTGCTCTCTAATCCCTGAACACTCTGACTTTTTCCCCTGTGATTTTACTGATACTGGGTAGTCACAGAATGTCCAGAGTCTCTGCATCAAAGATGCAGCATGAATCAGCTTTACTGTAAACCATCAGTTCAGTAAACCACACAGAACTTATGAGCACACATTTAAAAAAGGTTTATTTAAGGAAGAATAAATGTTTAACTGCAATCAAGAGAGAGTGGTGGAAACAAGTTGTTAAAATTTAAAAAAAAAATCCTAAAAGGCAAATACTGGTCTACTTTATCAGTAGTTAACCCAGTAAAGGAAATTTGACATCAGAGTTCAGCCCAGTCATCTGGTTTTTCAAGAACCAGGATCTAAACATTCATCATCAGCTAGGGGGCTCTCTCAGTGAATGTACCCAGAGTTCCTTTCCTAATACTTTGTTATAGTGAAAAACATACTTATTTCTATTCACAGCAGAGTGAATTGGTAGAGTTTTCTACCTTCAGACATTGTCTACATTGCACTTTTATCATTAAAACTTTTGTCACTCTGGGAGATTACATATATATATATATGTTTAAGAATGAGTATATTGGCATCTCATTGTGATGGTTTTATTTTGTTGCTAGCTGAGTTCTCTCCTAGTGACAAAAAACAGCTACACTACTAACCTTACAACAGCATGGCTGAAGTGGCAAAGCTGCACTGTTGCAAGGTGTGCACTGTAGACCTATCCTCAATGTGGTTTTGATTGTCTTTGGCTCCAATGGTTTTCCATTGACTGTTCTGGGATTTGCAAGGGGAGACAACAAAACCTGACATTACTACCCAGGCTAATTAGGAAGGGGTAACAAGTACAAGATGAGTGGGTCATCAAGACACATTACCTGCTGGTGACTAATTTCCACCTCAAGTCCACAAAGTGTTTTTTTAAATATAGATATATTATTGCTTAAATACTATCTGTGCATTCATACACAATGATTATGAGTCTTGAAACGTTATGACCTTTTTGTCAATACATTACATGTTACATTTTATGAGTTAAATGTCCCGTAAATCCTTTGCTTGGTGTAGTGAGTTTGTAAGGACTGAGGTAATTGCTGTTTGCAAAGAGCAGTGAACCCAAAGGTCTTTCTATCACACTTGTCAAAATCATGTTATATTGGCAAGCATTTTGGCTCTGTGGAGAATTGCACTGAGTTTAAATAATTAATTCTGTCTCATTATTAGCTAACACCTCATCTTTGTTCATTTTTCAGCTTTGGAAGGAGCAGTGGAAAGAAGATGCAAGGAAAAAAAAACGATCCTCTTTTCTCTTCCTTGCTCATCCCCCAGGCTATATTTCAATGTAAATTTTGGGGGTGGGGTGAAGGGAAGGTTCCAGAACAGTTAGTTCCTTATCTCAGAAGGCTCCAGAGGCTCTTTGTGCCCTGCTAGTCTTACCAACATCCCCCCGCTGATTTATGGAGCCACTTTTACAGCTGTGAGATGTATTAATATTGTCATCTGAGATCACACTGGCATATGTTTTTTAATTAGAGCTGACTGGAGGATAATTCCACGCTGCAGTAACTTTTGAGGTTTGTTTTCATTCCAATTGAAACAAAACCAGAAATTTTTCATATACTTTTGCAAAACCAGAATTATATTGAAATGTTCATGTTCAAATTGAAAACCTGAAGTTTTCAATTCTGGAAGCAGTACTGAAATGAGGTGCAGTGATAGGCTACCTAGGTTCATGTGCCTGGGAAATGAACACATTTGAAGAGTACATAGCCATTTATTACACCATTGTTAACCTTGTACATTTGAAACAAATGTATTCCATTGATCCAATAAACTGGCTCACCGAGCTACTATAGCTTGTAGCTTCAGTAGTATTCACAAGCATTTTTTAATATAGTCAACTGTCAGATACTATCTGAGGGATAGCTGTGTGAGTGTTTCAGAAAAAAAAATGAGGAGTCCTGTTGCACATTAAAGGCTAACAAATGTATTTGGGCATAAGCTTTTGTGGGCTCAGACTCAGAACTGTACAGGGGAAATGCCTCTTTCTGTGTGGGCACTAAGACATATAATGCATTTTCATTCCACTCACTTTATTCATTCTTTGAGAAAGAAGCCAAAAAGGAAGAGCCAGACAGACAAAGAAACTTCTAAAATAGGTGCATAATCATCGTAAGCAGTAACTGATAAACAATGCAATGAACATTTCCACATATCTCTACTTTATGCTTATTGGCTGTTTGCTCCAACCCCTTCTTAGCCACTGTCTCATAGTCTCTTCACCTTAGTCTCTACTCCACCTGTGCCCCTCCTACTTTCCTTCCCTCCTTGACTTTATTGCCTCACCCTGCTCTTTGAATCAAAGGGGTTATCTACTCCAAAGTTGGCATTTGCCATAGCTTAAGCAATCAGCTTGTAATACTTCAAAAATATGGAAAATTGACCAAATGACAGCCTTGAACATTTCCTAAGAAGAAAAGGATGTTTCTGTTTACGAGGTGGTAATTCTCTGGGCCTGACAGCCTTTGATGAAGACAAGGAAAGTTTAACATTTTATGTCAAATATTTCTTTTGTATAATACTGAGACTCAAAGATTTGTATGCATTTCCTTTAACAGAAGGTAGGTATAGTACAGAGAAAGCACATGATATTCTCAGCGGTTTTGTCTTAATTGGACCGGTTCTTTCTTCCCCATGTATCCTAGAGAAGACGAATAAGATTTGGACTTAACAAGTGGAGTGCATTTCTTGTATTTTATAGAAAAAAAGAGCTGAGCATGAGTTTGAAGACAAGACCCAGTTAGAAAAAAGTAACATGTCCTGTGCAATACTGGAAACCCAGATCTGCAGCTTCCAAAGAAAGCAGTCATGCTAAAAGAGCAATCTCCTTAGCTCAAGTCAACTGAATCTATTACAAATTATGCAGACTGAAGTCCACTCTCTAGACTCTGAAGCCAAAAGTTTATTTTCAAGCTTTTCACAGACAAGGGAATAAGCTGAAATAGCCTAGTTTGGTTACTACTGGAATAGTGTCAGTTACATCCCTTGGTATCAGAATTTCCCCCCATAATTACAATGTTTTGGAAAGCAATACATATCAAACTAATGTTAGATAAATCACCTATATTATTAACGTGAAAGCAAATGCAAAAATCTGTGCTAATGCAATGTTAAGGTGAACCACTGCAGTCAAATTTTCAGGCAATGCAACTGCTGAGGACCCTTCCTACAGTAATATAAAATCAACTTGGGTGCACATTCTGTATATTTTATGACAAGCCAAAATACAGAAAATACTATAATGATGCTATATCTTTGCAATGGACCTTAGAAGGTTTAACTTTTACAGTCTTGACTTTGTCATTTTATCAATTCAAGCTTAACATCCCAGAGGGGGTTTTCAGCTCATGCAAATGAGTGTAACCCCACTGCCTTGTGCAGAACAAAGCATTATTATGTGCAAAATGGAGACATTAAAATTACTATTGAGGCCTTAATTTTAGCTTCTTCCGGCATGTTTGGTGAAATTCACCCTTTAATGAGTCACCCTTTTGTGCAGGACTTTGCACTGTGCAATTTCAAAGGAGCCTTGACACACTTTGTCTGCCAAGTGGGTAGTCCAGGGATGGGTAAGGACAGGCAGGAGTCAATGGATCGGTACATATGCTACAGGTGGCTTTGGACAGGGCTGTCTGGTCAATCTTTAGACTAAGAGCTCAGATGGGGGCTTGGGTGCCAGAACTTCCCCTCCACTTCAGTACCAATCCTTAGAAGTTGAAAAACTTCACTGACTACATGAAATTACCCAGTACAACTGTAGCATTTTAGAAGATTTATTTCAATACAGAAAATGGTAGTAAAACAAAATTAAAGGTTTTCCATGATGTATCTCAGCTTGTTACTTTGCAAAGGCCAGTGATCTAAGGTCCCCTTAGCTTGGTTATTGGAGGGTGGGAGAGAGAGGAGCATTGTAGCTTTAGAAAGTAAGTGTCTTTTCTTGGACTGACAGGCTCCCTTTGCTTTGTCCAGAGCTCTCCCTTTGTCCTCCTGGAATTTTTTAAGTCCCTCAACCTTGTAGAGCACACTGGTAAAAAGAGTTTATTCTTCTAGAAGGTTTCACACATAGTTTTTTTAAAAGTACATAGACACAGTAAAAGGTAAGCATCTGCATTCGATATCCTCCTGGACACAAACCATGTTAAATTGCTGACCTTCCAATATATACCTACATGAATCAGGTACAGTATTTCACAGATAATTATCCAGGCCTCCTAAATATGTATATTGGATTTTTCAGTCTACACATTCCTCTAACTTATCTTCATTTCTTATGAAATATAAACCTGTCACAGACCCCAGATCATCTCTCTCATCATTCCTATATCTTATCTTTCCCAGTCTTCTCATCTTGGAACATGAGAAGATGCAGTGAGAAAATATCATGCAAGAATACATGTAAATCCTGAGCCTGATGTTCAGACGTAATGAGAACCCAGTGCTTTCAATGACTTCACACAGAGTACTTGGTGTCTGGTCCCAAACTTATCTATTGAAAGTCAGGCCCCAATCTTGTCCCATTGCCAGTGTGAAGATATTCATGACATCTTCCACCAGACAATCTATTCAGTAAAAGGAAGCTTATGAGAACAATTAATCATAACTCCAGGAAGTCAGAAAACATGTTAAGCTATTCTATCTTCTCATTGATTTAGTGTGGTTTTTTCCCTCTTGGTTTGCAGGATTTTTCTTCTTGATTATTCACCCAGCATTTCACTGCAGAATATTATCTCCCTTAATTGTTCTCCATCTTTGAGGATCAATTGCTTTGCCATATATTTTGCTTTTGGAAGGATTTTTATTTATTACATTTAATAAATTGAGTTTATTATTTTAAGCAAACTGGGTTCCTAGATATACATATTTTGTATTCCAGTGCAGACTGTTGATGGCCTACTCACATTCATTTAATGTTGTTAAAGTATTATGCAGCATAATAGTTTGCTTTATTCTTAAAACAAGCCTTTATTCTCAAGCTGCCCTGAATACCTTACATTGTTTACTCACAGTGTTTGCACAGCAAACAAGGAAAGTAGGGCTAGCTATTATTCTTCCTCATCCCCACTTGCATTTAATTAAACCCAGGGGAACTCAGGGACTAATCCCAGCTCTTGCTTTATAGTTATGAAGAGTCAAATGGCTTAAACAGGAAAAGGAGAAGAGTGGGGCTTGTACCAGGTCCATGGTACAGATAGTAGAGTGGGCACTGGAAAATCAGGGCAGTGGCAGGTACCCTCGTTTTGCTTCTTTCTTAGACTATTTTTAAAATAATTAATTAACTAACTTTCAATAATCTTATTAATATTTTGAGGCACTCCAGCATCTATTATTATTGTTCATCTGTGTGGTAGTGAGGGGAGATGACTTATCCATGGTCCAATAGTGAGTCTGTTGGGGAAAAAGGTGTGACTCTAGTTCTTCCTGACTCTAGTTCTGTGCTCATTTATCTACACCATCTCAATTCCTATTTTTTCCTTAAAAAATTATATTACACTTATTATGGCATAAATTTTGTCATCACAATATAAAAGATGTGCAATGTGACTGCTAAATTTGCCTTTGAAATCTCACTCATTCATTTACATTTCTGGACATCAACTGAGCAACCTTCATTTTGAGTTGTGTACTTTACTTACAGTACTACTACCATTGCTACAATCATTATTTCTAATCTAATACAAACAGATTTGAAAAGTGGAGCCAGAGGCAGTGGGTCTGGGACTGGCATCCAGCTGCCCAGCTGGCTAGGGCTAGAGGTAGGGGGGAATGGTACCTGGCAGCCTAGCCAGGGTCAGCAGCCCATCTGAGCTGGAGGCAGGGGATACGTCCAGGGAAGAAGTGGAGCCAATGGCAGGGAGAGGTGGCGGGCTGTGGGGCTGGTGGAGGGGGACCTCTCCTGGTCCCACAAATTCCCTCATTCAGGACCAGTCATGTCCCAAGGGTGCTGGACCAGGGAGCTCCAACCTGTATTTACATAATTTTAAATGCTGAATTATTCATTTAAATAAATGGCTACCTCAGACATTGACTTCTCAGTGTGCTTAAATTATAAAACTCAGGATTATTTTTATGTAAAAATTTGATACAATTTATGAATGACTTTGTTTTACTGATCAGCATAATATGTGAAAGATGCATTTCCCATCAGATCTCAGTATTCAAATGTTGACAAGTAGATATTTGTCATGATAAATCACAAAGCTATCTAACATGTATCTATCTTCTCTTAGAAACATGCGCATAAACTTCTGTATTTTTAAGGGTTATTCTGTGCATGTATCAGAGCACAAAATTTGTCCCATAATATTAAGTACATTGTTATAAGTGTCTTTGAGAAGAAATCAATGCTCTAATGGATTCATTATAGCACAGATAATTGCACGTGAGTATTGTAGATATTTAAGAAAAAAATCTATTTCCAGTTTACAATGGTAGGCTCCTTCAGAGTTAACAGTGATCAGCTTTAAAATTCAACCATTTTCCCAGTCTAGGCAAGCCACATATGCTTACTAAAAAATGTGGCCATTTCAGTTTTTGACCATTCATTACCTTCTCCAACTACTTATCTCCCCAGATCTTTAATATAATTTCATTTTAAAAGATTACTATTAGTGAGAGAAGGAGTAGGAAGGGCAAATTAACTAAAGATGACAAAAATTTTGAAAAAAAAAAGAAAATAATTGAAATGAGAAATTTGAAAAATTATTTTCTTTTTTACAAGAGACAGAGAGACTCAATTGAAAATGTTTTTTGGCCAGCTTTAAGACAAAGAGAGCCAAAGTTAGCAAATATACCTGGGTGGGAAGCTGAAGGCATACAGAGGTCTTTGCTGTGGGCATACAGAGGTCGATTACTGAGGTAAGTAGCCAATCACACCAGATGGGTTTTATAGTTAGAGCACACAATCAAGCAGAGGGAGAGTAAGATTCATTTCAGCATGAAAAAAAAAACCAGATTGTGCTTCTTAACCCAGGATATTGATATTTATGAGTTCACCAGAAGCAGAGATGGTCCGGGAGACACATCTATTACTGAGATAATAGAAAACACCTTCAAGTTGTAATCAAAATATATAAGCTGGGGCAGGGTGCAAGAGGAATGAAGAAATGCTACCAACCAAGCAAAAACCTTAATTTCCCTATTCTTTGGTTTGCCAGAACTTTGATATTATTTTAACTAAGTTGATCTTATCGAATAAACAGTACAGGGTGCTATTATATTGACTGATAGCCAAATATTCTAAATGAGTCATCAACTGCAAAATAAATAGGACTTAACTTTTAGCAATAGCATGTCATTGACTTTATGGGCTTTATTTGCATTCTAAAGAATGTTTTATTAACAAGAGTTGTAATAATGCATGCAACTCTATATGTAAATATGTGTCTAATATTCAGTAGCTATTGTTTCAAAGGCTATTATTTTTTTAGTCTTCTGGATCAATCATGCTTGATGCAACAGTTTCATTTCAAAAGAAATTGCCTCATTTGATATCTGCAGTTTATTGTTGTTAGTTTTCTACTTTTCCCATTCTTGGATTCCATGCTCTGGTACATAAGATATTGGAAGCAGGAGCTCAAGATTGACAGATACTATAATAATCTTGCTTCATGTGCTCCCCAGATGTACCCCCATTATACTTGCCTTACCTGAGGGTATGCTGAGCTCTAGGAAGCTTCTAGGTTAATTGGTCTTGGGGAAAACAAGGGTATACACTTTAGAAAGTGTCAGTTATGAACTAATCAGCACTGACCAGTGCTGTACTGTCTCTCTGCAAAATAACATTCCCAGACATAAAGTGTCAAATTTAAGCATGAATGACAATTCTGAAGCTTCACGTTGAAGTCTCTTTGAAGCAGTATGAATGTTTTAAGGTCATTGAGGGAATGATCAGTCTGGCTGAAATGGCAAGCAACAGCTTTCTCTCTGTGAGAGAGTCTTATGTCTGTTTTGTGTGCATTGATTCTTTGGCAAAGTGTCTGAGACGTTTGTCCAATGTACATGGCAGACGGACACTTTAGGCACATGATGGCATAAATTATATTTCTGGATTAACAGGAATATGTGTTCTTGATCTTGTAACTGGCATGGTTAGGTCCAACAATGGTGTCAGCAGAGTAAATATGTGGACAAAGCTGGCACCGGGGTTTGTTGCAAGGGAAAGTTCCAGGGTTGGTATTAGTGTGGTATGTCCTGTGGTTGTTGGTAAGAATCATCCTGAGGTTAGGTGGTTGTCTATAGGAGACTATGGGTCTGTCTCCCAGAGCCTCTCGGAGAGTAGCATCCTGTTCCAGTATAGGTTGTAGTTTATTGATAATGCGTTGGACAGGTTGAAGTTGGGGGCTATAGGTGATGACAAGGGGTGTTCTATTGTTGGTTTTCCTGGGTCTGTCTTGAAGTAGATGGTTTCTGGGTATTCTTCTGGCTCTTTCAATTTACTTTTTTATTTCTCCGGGTGGGTAATTGAGGTTTAAAAATGCTTGGTAGAGATCCTGAAGTTTCTGGTCTCTGTCAGTGGGATTAGAGCAGATGCGGTTGTATCTGAGGGCTTGGCTATAGACGATGGATCGTATGGTGTGTCCTGGATGGGAGCTGGAGGCATGTAGGTAACTGTAGGAGTCAGTGGGTTTTCTGTAGAGAGTGGTGTCTAATTTACCATTGTTGATTTGTACTGTGGTGTCCAGGAAATGGATCTCTCGTGTAGAATGGTCCAGGCTGAGATTGATGGTGGGATGTAGGTTGTTAAAGTCTCTGTGGAATGTCTCCAGTGTTTCTTGGCCATGCGTCCAGATCATAAAGATGTCATCGATGTAGCGTAAGTAGAGAAGGGGTAAAAGGGGACGGGATCTGAGGAAACGTTGTTCTAAGTCAGCCATAAAGATGTTAGCGTACTGTGGGGCCATGCGGGTACCCATGGCTGTGCCACTGATCTGGAGGTATAAGTTGTCACCAAATCGGAAATAATTGTGGGTGAGAACAAAGTTACACAGGTCTGCTACCAGATTGGCAGTGGTATCCTCTGGGATAGTGTTTCTAATGGCTTGTAATCCGTCTTCATGTGGGATGTTGGTGTAGAGAGCTTCTACATCCATGGTAGCAGGGATGGCGTTATAAGGGAGGTTATCGATGCCTCCGGCTCCCATCCAGGACACACCATACGATCCATCACTCTGTTCTAAAATTTGATTTGTCAATTTCACATGCGTTCATTTTTTTGATTATATCACATTGGTATATATGGTTGTGCCGATTTTCTTCCACATACTGATCTGAGGAAGTGGGTCTGGCCCACGAAAGCTCATCACCTATAAACCATCTTGTTAGTCTTTAAAGTGCTACATAGTTCTGTCTTTTGTTTCAGCTACACCAGACTAACACGGCTGCATCTCTATCACTATTCCAAGACATACATACTTCTTCAGGATAATATAATTCACTATGGAATATCATAATGAGAGATAAAATGTGTATTATGAATTCAGGTGGCTCATATCTGCACAACTGTTGATGCCTCTGAGATTGCATAACCAATTTGAAAGATCAAGGGGGATCAAAATGTTGACCTGCTAACGTAGACACAGACTCTTCACTGAAACACGAGATTGTTCACAGCACGGCCAGAGAGCAAACTGGTAAAACAAACTGGATAAAACAATTTGATTTTCTTAAAAGGTCAGCAAGGTGTAGTCAAACTGTCAATATTTTGTTCCTGAATTCATAACTTTGACAATAGTGTGCTAATACTGGCAGCTGCCTCTCAGCACTGTTTGTTTACTTTACTCACTTTAAAAAACATTTGACTCAATGTTTATGTTCTTTCTTTGTTTTAATTCAGTAACTGTTTTCTTCTATTACATATTTTCAGTGTCCTCTGGGTTTTAAGCTACCATATATATGTCATTCTTGATTCAGTTAATTGATTGCATTCAGCAAATAATTCAGTCTGTAATAAAATGTTAAATATGTGTACAGTCATAGTCCTGTGATGAATGATATTTACATGCCTCTGACATTTTATGCTCCACTTTTCCCTCTAAGCTGTTACTAACATTGCTAATGTCTGACTGTGAAGCCTAAAGCAACTGCCTTTATTTAAAAACCATAAGCCTGCTAGAGAAATGTTTCCTTATTTCTCCCCAACTGTGGCATTCCTATACACATTATAGATATCCCTTAAGATCTGGTCTAAGTCTCTAGAACTAGGAATTACAGATTGGTCTTTTCCCAGAACTTCTATATACCACATCTTTGTGGACTCAAAGGAAAATTTAATCTATGTGAGAAAAATAGTCAAATGAAGACACCTGAGTCCTTTCACCTTAGAAGAAGCCTGGCAGACAAGTGGAGGAAGTAGTTACAGAAAAGTTCCTGAAAGCAAGCTTCATTTGAGAGAGACCAGGAAGTGTGAGACCCTCAATATTGCTACGTGTGTCAGTACCAGAGGCACTAGGTGCTTCAGCACTTGGCGACTTGAAGTAATTTCCATCAAATACACAGAATTTACCATTTATTTTTAATGGCTCTCAGCACTCCCACTATACATACTGTTCCAGCAACCTAAAAATGGGGAGCTGCAATAGAACCTAGTAACATCAGGAAGGGGACTGCAAACTGCTAGAAAAGGTCATTCAGATATTTCAAGAATAATCCCTTGGAAGAGGCACATTTTCTTTATAAGAAACTGTCATGAGGCTATTGACTAGTAATGTTACAGACTTGCAAAGTAAGACTGTCATGTGATTATAAACATACATGAAGTCATACATACAGCCAATGCAAATATTAACAGATGGACTGATTAGAGTCAGAATTATTTGTGATGTAAATGACAACCACAGAAAAACAAATGAAATTAAGCAGAGACTTCCTCAAAGAAGAAACAAAAACAATTCTACGTATTCCAAACATGCAGATTTTTTTAAATGCAGTTAAGATTCAAACTTCAATCTTCATTCTGCCACTTGTGTTTCTAAAATATACTTTCTCTTTATATCATTAGAATGTCTCTATTAAATAATATAATGTATGATACAAATGGAAACTTTTGAGAGAATTTTACACTTGGAAAGGTAAATGGCATATTGACTTTTGTAGACCTTCTTGAGAAACAAGCCAAGACAAGCAAGGTATTTTGGTTCCAATTTTATGAAGTAATACATTTATGCTATAGTAATAATGTGCTGATTAAGCTGCAGTAATTGTCATTTAGTATTACTAAGTTATACCAATTTCCCAGGAGATGCTCCAAAAGAACAACTAATTCTAATCCAGCTTGTCCCAATTAAGTGAATTATAATATTTTACCTTTAAATAGCACCCGTCATCCTGAATATCATATACAAACAGCATCAGTGAACTGAAATGGGCTCTGGGGAAGAGTATCAGCAGTCAATCAATATACAATAGGCTGCACTACAGTGAAGTGAGGAAACACTTTGTATATAGCCAGCGGGATAAGCCTGTCTTCCAAGCCATCTCTTTAAAAAAATATCTTGAGTGCTTCCATGACATTAGTTTTGAAGATCTTATCTGAAAAATTCACACATAAACTGCATGGCACATCATAAATTTACCTGGGAGAGAAAAAAGAACTGAGCCAGCTTTATATAGATTTGAAACACTGGGGAAATACTCCAATCTTTCTGTTTCATCTTCAGTCTGAACCTTCTTCACCAGTGGAGCCTAACATCATCAGCACCAGTTTGTGTCACTGGTTACACTCACCGCTACAGCACCTTCTCCTGGCTGCTCAGGAGATTAGTTCCTTCTACATGCAATGCCTCATTCTGTGTCTCATTCACAGGCTCTCTGGCCTCCTTCCATGATTCAGGGTTCTCTTTCTGCTCTTCAGACAGGTTGTCATAGCCTTTTCTCTCCAGAGAATCAGGCTATGTCTACACTACAGAGGTTTTTTTCCGGAAAAACGTCTGTTTTTCTGAAAAAACTTCACTTATGTACACACTGCAATCACGTTCTTTCAAAAAAAATTTGAAAGAAAAGAGCTTTTTGGAAAAAGGCGTGTGTGGACGGGGAAGAGGGAGTTCTTTCAAAAGAAGAGGAAAGAGGAAAAAGCACAGGTGCCCTGGTGGCCACTCTGTCCATAGTAATCCCAGCTTAAATGAGAGATAGTATCCATTCAGTGTGGACACTATTTTTTGAAAAATCAGATCGCTTTTTTGATGTGCTTTGGCAGTGTGGATGCGCTCTTTTGGAAGAAGTTTTTTCAGAAGATCTCTTCTGGAAAAGCTTCTTTCGAATGAAGCCTGCAGTCTAGACATAGCATCTAGTCTCTCCATCCAAAATGACAGTCTTCCCTTCACTGCCCAGACTGTGCTACCTCCCCAGTGGCTGCTAGGGTAACCCAGACCCACCTTTTACTCCAGGTTCTAGTCCCAGGACCTGATGTATAACATGGCATGCTGTAGCCAGACATGAACCCCATCTTGTTTTCCCCCCGCCCAGAGAGCAAGAGAAAGGCAGTCAGCCTTTGATGCCCTGGGAACGCAGGTGTGCTGCCTGTCCCTGACTCTACCATAAACAGAAACCAGACAGTAAATGGGCTAGCTGACGACTCGGGGGCCTCCCGTCGCCCTGATGGCTAGTACCAGTAATTGACACGCTTGCACTGTCCCAGGAGAGGAATCTTCGCCCATCACATACCAGAGGTGCCCATTGTCTGCATTTTCCCAGGTGTGAATTATGCTTTGCACCCTTCGTGGGAAACTTGGCATTCAAAGCCATTTTTCCTAATTGGCCACTTGAGACCAGGAAGAAGCCTACGTGACCCAAGGGGTATAAAGAGGGGTTTAGTAGCCCACCCCATTTGAGCTCCAATCATCTACACCTGCTGGCAGGTATTGGTTGTCTCCTGAGGTCTGTGGGACGCCCAACCTCGCCCTACTTCTTCCCGAGGGATTGAGAGAAAGACGCTGGCCACGCCAAGTCTGGAACGCAGGGGTGAGAATATATACCTGCTAGGTGTCTATTTTGCATGCATTTAATAAGAGCTCAGAGAACCAAAAGGGTTTCATGGTACCTGTAAGTGACTTATTAGTGTAATTTCTGTCCTGTCCTTTGTAGTGGCTGTGTTATCTGTAACACAGTAGTAGCATTTAACAGCTAAGTTTACCCTGTAACAATAAAATAGTAACTGTTTAAGCTGTGACCTGACTCCTTCAGTTGCTGTAACAGAACCAAGCACAATTTTAAAAAGAACTCCAGCCGGTCATAAGGGACAGATATAGGGAGAGCTTGAGTGTTGGATCGTGTCGCTTCCAGGGGACAGATCCGTTGGGGCATCTCTCAGCCTCCCCAGGCTGCCCGCTGCGAAGGGATCATGTATCCTAGCAGTCAAAATCTGAGGTGTAATAAGCTCTCCCTGTAAACTCTGGGGAGTCTATCGGCCTGCTGGCTGCCCGCCGTGAAAGGATCCCGATCCTAGCGGTAAGGACACGGATGTTAAACTCCTCGGGGCGCCCGTCAGTCTCACCTAGACTGCCCACTGCGACGGGGCCTTGTGTCTCAACAGTTGAAGACTCGGGTGTAACATACGTACATGCACTGCCCTGACCATCGGCTGACACATGCTTCCTCCCAGACCCTGTTGCTATTCTCTAGACTCCTTCCTATTTCTTGGCTCAAACTTCTGGCTCTCCCATCTCTGCGTTTCCCAACTCTAATGCCCATCTTCCCAGAGAGTAACTGTAGACTACTTGCCTCATAGCCCCAAACAACCCTTCTCCCAGGTAGCGACTGCCAAGTACCTTTCCAGCCACACCTTTCTGCCAGCCCCACCTGTTCCTTTTCAGCTGAGCTCCATCGCTCATCCTTTCAATCCCTGGCTCTCCCATAGCTACAGTCTCTTGGGTTAGTTAACTTCAATTTAACTTATTCTGCCTTGTGTGAGTTGGACAGCCTATCACAGCCTGTGTATCCTTTCCTGTTCTTTCCTTTTTATGTTTATGTGCCTCATTTGCCACAAAATATGCTACTACAAAACATTCCTCTGTGCTACCAACCTCACCCAATCTTTCCCACTCTATTTACATACACAAACGTCATCTCAGCTATCCAGGAGTTGTGAAAGTCAGTGAATCCTGTACACAGCAGCACTGTTCTCCCTTCCTCCAAGAAGCAAACATCTAATAAATTGTTGTTGTTATTAAATAGCACTTTACATTTTCAAACAATACTTTTTTAATTCTTATAGCCCAATGATGAATAACTGTGATATATTATCTCCATGCTAAAGATTGGGAAAAGCACATAGGGGATAAGTGACTAATTCAAAATTAGCTGGTCATTATACACACCATGATTTGAATCCATCTCCTCACTCCTCCCCACATGCTTATTCCACTAGATCTAAGTGTGCCCTCCCACTCAGGACTTTATTCTCTTTTTTGTTTGTTTGTTTTTTTGTTAGTAAATAAACAAGATTGCATCAAAGAAAATACCAGACTCCATCCATGTTTACTTCCAACTAGAACATCTAAAGGGCCCCAATCTTTGACTAGCTGCTTGAGTCCAAAAGAGGCAATGGTCCCCATATTACTACAGATGAGAAGCTCTACTGGGAAGTTTCGAACAATAATCTGAAAATGAATAGCACAGCATATTACTACTTCGAGAGAGGCAAGTGACATGAAGTGTTTTCTGAAAAAAGTTTCGGCAACAGTTATTATTGTAAGAAGAAAAATGACTATTTTCTATTCAGAATCATCCAATAAATAAATAAATTTCCAAAATCAATATTATTGTAAATTATTTACAGCAGAATGTTTCCTCAAGGCAAAATTCAGGTCTAAAATGATAAACATTCCTTATAAAGAAGGATAACTGAGATGTTTAAGTCAATCTAAAAAAACCCTCCTTTTCTATAATATTGGGTTTTTTTAAATATGTACTTTAAATAGCCACTTGTCCATACTAAGTGTATTCTTCAAAACAGAAAACAGAGTTATTGACTGAATATAAGGAAAGAAAACAGACCTGCCAGTTTCTGTCACTATCACATGACACAAAAGGAAATTGAATTGACATTGACCTAGAAATAAATTAAAACAAAAACAAAAACCCTACAAGAAGCTTGGCTGACCAGAAATATTTTGGATTTGTGGCAGAGAAATAACTCAGATCAGGAGTAACCCCAATTCTCAGTTCCTTTTTTTTTATTACACTTTAAATCAATATACTTCTCAGTCTGCAGCCTCTAAACATGTCTGGAACACAGCCAACATTCTCAGTCAAAATACTGACATAACTGTTATAAGAAATTGAGATTTGAACCCCAGTGCTTCTGATCATTTGGAGAGTTTTGAAACTGTGCCAGGCAAGTATACATTGACTAAGGCTGACCTATGAATTTTAATTCCACTAAACTATCTACCTCTATAAATTGATCAACAAAGTATATTTTGAATGTACACTATATTGTCTTTGTTATTTGACTCTGGTTCCACTGATTGTCTAACACATACAAGTTGTCCTGAATATCTATTATCAGAACTCTACAGTATATCTATATCTAATGTGTTTTGCATCTGTCTTTTTTAGTCCATTACCACTCACCTACTCTGAGTTTTCAATGAAAACTAAATAACTAAGGCTATATAAACCATATGTTTTCATTTGAATTAAGCTTTTTTTTAAAAAAAAATTACAAACCATATTAGTGCAGTGGCAGGTTAAATGTGATGTGTGCATTCATATTTTTCACCTATGCCAATCATTGTGACTGACAAATCAGCCTAATTAGATGTCTGTTAAATGTTATAAAAGTAGCAATTGATAGAATTCATTTCAATTGGCAGTGGATTCACACGCCCAATTATAGAAAATCAGGCATTTTAGATAAATATTATAATATTCCGATTTTCCTATTGACAAAATGTACATTATATATTTATACAAGTTTCTCCACCAAGTCCTTCACTTCCATATTTCTAATCCTGGGGTTTCATCCTGCATCCTATCTCTGGCTTTGCATTTTACATTACCTCCCTTTCAAGCCCTCTCCTTTCTTAGGTTCTCCTACATTTAGTGCTCTCCGTGGCTCACTATCGCCCCAAAACCTCTCCCCCCAAACTACCTACAGCCACTGAGATCGGTCAAAGCCATACCCTATGCCACACTGTCCACTTCATGTTAACCATTTCCTTCTAGTCATGGGCAAGATGGGCTATACTTTAGGAAACATCTCTAAGTTTGGAGTCCTATTATAGTGAGATCTCGGGAATGGACTATATATAACATTTTCAAGACCACTTAAAGTTATTTGAGAAATATTAACGTCAATGGAGGTTCATGCTCCTAAATCTCTTAGGCATCTCAGTAAAATTTATCCATTAACTAAAGAGATGTGGCCTATATCACCTTCCCTCTCCTACCCAATACTTTGTCTTCTTCAGTTGCTCAGGAGCCAAAGCAACCTGTAATCAGGAGTCTCTTGGCCAATCAAAGAGATTTAATAGGTGTAAATATGCATCATGTTATCTTCCTCTGGAGCAAATTGGATGCTACAAAAATGCTTCCCACTTGTATTCATCCAGGTTTTAAAAATAATTTGAGTTTTGTCATGTCTAATGTTTTTGTTCTCTTCCCAGGAACACTTTTATGAACAAGGTTACTGTCTGAAATATTTGCCAAATATTCAAGACTGTCACAGGTTGCGCAGCTCAGATCAAGGCACGCCTCTCTGTTGTCATATCTGGGAATTGACTCCAGTCAGGTACGACATCCTCTTCTGACACCCTCACTGAATGCTATGCCATTTGTCTCTTGCTCCCAGCAAGTCAGGATACTCTTTCTTCATGACCCTCTGCCCAGGTCACTACATTCTTCCTCTTCCATGGCACAAATTCTTTCTGTACGAACAGTCTCAAGCAGTCTTGGTCATGCACTGCCCTAATTGTATCTCCTCCACAGTGGTTGGTAGGAGATTCCAAGCCTGACTACTACTCTGGGTTCCAGTCCAAGGACGCTATTGTTGGGCAACTGAGCTCTGTTTCTCCTCACACCCTGTTGCTCTTTCCCTGGACTCCTTCCTACAGCCTCTTGCTTCTCCCCCTGTCTGGGTGTCAGAATATAAACTCCCTCCTCCCAGAATGCAACTGCAGACTGCTGAATTTGTATGCTCAGACACACCTCCCCATTCCCAGGCAATGATTATAGACAACTTCTCTGCAGCCACTTTCTGTTGCCAGCTTCTTGGTTTTAACCTAGCCCTGACTGTTCCTTTAAGATGGACCCTGCCATCATTCATGGAATTAGTTAGGTACCTTAATTCCCCCAGCTGTAGCCTACTGGGTAATTGGCACCTTCACAGGGGACTCATTAACCCCCAGTCCTGCCCCTTCTGGCCTTGGCCCCCGCAGCTTCTGGGAGCATGGAGCCAACTCCCCTGCCCACCTTGCCAAGGAGCCCACAGAAGCTGTCAGCTCTGCTGACTGTAAGCATTATCACAAACATAAATTAGGGAAAAACCATTGAAATCTATACATCCAATCAAAATAGCTCAGATATCGAATACTTGCAACAAAGTGTTTATGAGCAGAGAGCTAGATGTATTTGCAAAAAGTATTATGCAAATGCTTTTAAAATGAGGGATTCACTTGCATCAATCAATCTGCTCACAGACAATTCATAAATGGAAAACAATGAAAAAATTCATTTAATAAATTATTGGTAATGAATTATTCACCTGGCTTTGCTCTCCTCATCATTTCAAGTTAAATAAGAGACTAAACACATACTAAAGCTAAAGTACAAACTTCATTAGCCAACACTTCTTCACTGGTCATTTGTATCTGTTGAGATTTTATTGTTTTGCGTGGTCTTACCTTGGACTGTTTTAAACAGAAGGTGAGGATACCCTCTTCTACCAGTCATTCTGAATCAGCAAAGGAAAGAATATATGCTATCTTCAGGGCAGAAAAAGATCCTATATATTTATTATATATAAAATGTTGAGATCATTTGTCTCTCCTTTAATACAACTTGTGACAATGACTGAATGAAGAGGCCATATTTCAATATTTCAATAAACTACAAATGAAGAATAAAACTGAAATGCAAAGCAGTTATGAAATCTCCATCCAGTATTTTTACTTTTTAGAGAAAAGTTTATTTCTAAATTAATCAATAAGATAATACAATGGAGACAAAAGCTTTCAGACACAAACCCTTATTAATGTATAACCTTCAGGTTTTATTTCATTTCCCATTAGCCATCTGTTGTCCTTAAGGGTATGTCTAGACTACGTGCCTCTGGCAACAGAGGCATGTAGATTAGGCTACCCGGCGTAGGAAAATGAAGCGGCGATTTAAATAATTGCCGCTTCATTTAAATGAAAATGGCTGCCGCGCTGAGCCGATCAGCTGTTTGTTGGCTCAGCGCGCTAGTCTGGACGTTCCGCGACCGACATCAAAGGCATTTGTCGACCGCCCCGGTATGCCTCGTGGGATGAGGTTTACCGGGGAGGTCGACAAATGCCTTTGATGTCGACCGCGGAGCGTCCAGACTAGCGTGCTGAGCCGACAAACAGCTGATCGGCTCAGCGCGGCAGCCATTTTAATTTAAATGAAGCGGCAATTATTTAAATCGCCGCTTCATTTTCCTGTGCCGGGTAGCCTAATCTACATGCCTCTGTCGCCAGAGGCACGTAGTCTAGACATACCCTAAGAAACCACTTTTTGCAGTTTTCAGTGTGGCCATATAATGCATGTTTCAGGACACATTAAAGCATCTTGGGCCTGATCCTGCTTTTGCCTAATTCAATTTTAAAAGTCTCAATGACTGAAGCAGGAACAGGAGCATTTATAATCTATTTATATATCTTTTGGTTTTACACTGCCATTTGTCACCATTGTACCAACCTTTCCTTGGTTGGTTGAATTGTATGTTTGCTACAGGGGTTTTCTTCTTTTGTTGTTGTTGTTTTTGCAGGGGGAGAATAGATGATGGTGTCGGTATTGCAACAGCTATTGTTGCTATGGAAGACAGGCTTTATCAACGAAGAACTAAAAATATGAGCTCATTAAATGAAAAACGGTCTATTGGCAACATTTACTAGATTTGTGACAAAGTGCATCTATTTACGGGGTAGTTATTTGTTAAAAATTCCTGCTCTATGCAAGATGTTGTAGGGGCTTTTTTTATTTTATTTTTTTTACTTAAGATAGTAATATCCTTTCTATGACAGACGCTAAGCTCAATATAGCTTATACTAGTAATTTATATGCTAAATTAGAACATATTAGACCTATTTCCTTGCCTTTCATGCTTTTATCTTTAAATTAAAATGCAGGTGTTTTAAACCATAAGATTTCATTTTGTAGAATTTGAAACATACTCTCCAAACTTACTTAAAGAATAATTATAAAGATTACTGCCAACACAGGTACATTTTATATTTTATGCATGAAACATACAAACTGACAGAGTCTGAATAGGTTTTCTTTTTGAGAATGCTATGGAGAGACTGAGGTTGGTTGCAATTTAATTATTGTGCATAAATGAATTATGCAAAGTTAATATAGATCAGGCTGTTTCTGGTACCTTGAAAAACAAGCAGAATATTGCCCTAACACCTGATGTGCAAGATATTGCAAATGTAGACTGACAATGCAAAAAAGAGATATTAAAAATTCACAATGGCAGGCTGTCCTGCTGAGCCACATGAAAGGGAACTCTCCCTTTCCAAAATGTAGGAAGGAGGAAATTGCCATTTCTGCAGACTCTCCACTCTGTGCATTGGATCCACAAAGCCTGGAAATCTTTACAGAAGGTGACCCAATGGTGGTTGGGGCTGCAGGAATATCTATGCCACATGCATTAAATCCCCATCACCAGCCTGACAGAAAATCTACTGAAAAGTTATTACAGCTGGAGGCTGGCAGCAGAGGCCAAGGAACTAGAGGTTAGATTGATAGTTAGAAGTGTCAGTAACTAGAGCCTAAAACTACAAAGATGCAAGCAAGCTGGAGAATGTCTTAAAAGACATGCAGTTTCCACTGCTTAAATGTATTAACTTTGTAAAGTAATATAAAGGAACATCTAAGATTAATTTGAACTGTTAACATCTTCCACGGATTAAACAAACCTTTTTTTAAATGTCAAAAGTTATCAAAATATGATTTTATTATTAATAAGATCTGTTTCATTAGAGAATTAGAGGCTAGTCAGAATTGTACCAAGTTTCAGAGAAGATGTTAAGCCTAATCCTAGACATTGTGGTGGTACGCAAATCTTGCTTGGATACCAAGTAAAACAGATGAGAAAATAAAAGAGCGTAACAGAGAAAATGAGCCCTGGTTCCACAAAGGGAAATTGTGACTGACCTATCAGAATGCCTTGAAAGAATTAATAAAAAAGAAGAGATCAGAAGATTCAGCTATAATCTCTTTAGTCTTTCAACAATAAAAAATTAATAAAGGATCTTTAAGGATAACTAATATCCAAACATGACAGGTAAAGCCTTTTCATGGACCAAGAGACAGTAAATGGAGAATATGTTTAAATTGTCAGTTGACAGTTTGGAAGAGATTAAGAACCAGACTGTCCCCAAGCCTGTATGGGTGGGCAAAAAGGAAGAGGGCAGAGGATATGTAATCCACACACCTTATGAGTATGGTGTATTGTCCCATGCAGTGGCACTTAGATCACTTACAGAGAGAAATAATTAAGTCTCCTCAAGCAGTTGCGACTCATGCACTATGTTAGAGAATCATAGAATCATGAGGTTGGAACAGTCCTCATGAGGTCATCGAGTCCAACTCCCTGCCCAAAGCAGGACTAATCCTAACTAAATCATCCCAGCTAGGGCTTTGTCAAACTGAGAGTTAAAAACCTTTGGGGATGGAGATTCCACCACCTCCCTAGATAAACCCATTCCAGTGCTCCACCACTCTTCTACTAAAATAATTTTTCCTAATATCCAACTTAGAACTGCAACTTGAGACCATTGCTCCTCATTCTGTTATCTATCACTACTGAGAACAGCCTCTCTCCATCCTCTTTGGCACCCCCCCCCTTCAGGTAGTTAAATACTGCTATCAAATCCCTCCTCACTCTTCTCTTCTGCAGACTAAATAAGACCAAATCCCTCAGTCCCTCCCCATAGGTCACATGCTCCAGCACCTAATCATTTTGGTTGCCCTCCACTGGACTTTCTCCAATGCGTCCACATCCTTTCTGTAGTGGAGGACCCAGAATTGGATGCAACACTCGAGATGTAACCTCACCAGTGCTATATAAAGGGGAATAATTACTTCTCTAGATCTGCTGGCAATGCAGAGGTACCAGGTTCCGTTCTGCGTGTTGGCATTACAGGTATACACAACCACAAGTAAATCAGTAGTAGTGCTGAGAGCACAATCCTAGTTCCTGTGCTCAATAATCACAACTCCACATGTCTTGCTCCTTAGTGGTGATAGTGTCCTCAAATGGATGGAGAGAAGGGGAGGGGTCACAAACCTAATTTCCCTCAGCAGATCAGGCCCTGAGGTGGAGAGGACAACACTGTACCCTTTCAAAGGGTGTTGTCAAGGCTGTACTCCCTTTGCAGTCTCCTGCAATTATTGTGCATGTTTAAAGCACCACAGCCCTGGGACTGGTCATCAGATTGGTGAGCCTCCACCCTAGCCCCAATATCAGTTGCTTTACAGTCCAATTTAGACTTAATAGCAGGGTAACAGAGGCTATTCAATATCAATAAATAACCCTTCAAAGGGACCATTACATTCTACTGAAGGAAAACACATATTTGTTATTAAAGATTACAGATATTTTTTCAGAATTCCCACACAGCCTCAACAAACATAGGACAACTGAACAACTTAATGGGAGCTATAATGAGGCAAAATTAGGGTAATACAATAGAATGGATGGTGCACTGCAAACTGTTTGCACACAGTGATGAGTTCTGATTTACTTATAAGCTCTTGAGGGAGCGGGTGTGGGAAACAAAGCAAAAGTTCTAAAATCACTGTGAAAATATCAATGAAGCTGTTTGCCCAGTGCACAGCACAGTCCAAAGGAAATAATGAATCATGCAACTTGTTCTCCTTTCTCAGATGAGATGGTATATCTCCTCTCTCAGGGTATGTCTACACTAAAGAGTTATTTTGAAATATCTAATTTTGAAATAGTTATTTCGAAATATCTTATTTCAAAATAACACGTCTACACACAAAATGCATTTCAAAATAGCTTTTTGCTATTTCAAAATAGCACATCCACACTGATTGGATGCTGATTCACATTTAAGGCCACCCGGAACTGGTTCCAGCCGGGCATCAGGTCAGAAGTTACCTTGTGGCCAGGGCGGCCAGCAGGGCACCCGGGGAAGGGCTGGAGGCCCCCTATTTCGAAATAAGCGTCTACACAGCACTTATTTCAAAATAGCAATTTCGAAATTGGTGCTATTCCTTGTGGAATGAGGTTTACCAATTTCAAAATAAGCCCTCCACTATTTCGAATTAATTTCGAAATAGCAGTTGGCTTGTGTAGATGCTAGGAAAGTTATTTCTAAATAACAACTGTTATTTCGAAATAACTTTGCTGTGTAGACATACCCTCAGATGAGATGGAAAGGGGATCAATTGTTTACCTGTTTACAGAAAACATAACGAAACTATAAATCGATGGGATGAGCTCAACTTGAATTCTGCATTTAAGGCTGGTCCTTTCATCTGAGAAAAGTCATAATAGAACTCTTGAAATGACAAAACAAGAATTCTACAATAATTCAAGGCATGAGAGCTTCCATACAAAGACAAGAAGGGTTGTCTTAGTATGGAAGGGTAACTAAGGGTTACTTAGTTTGGAAGGGTACATCTACACTGTATGCTTATTTCGGAATAAGCTATTCCAGAAGAATTACTTTGAATGGCCTAGGGAGCATCCGCACAACTTCTATTCCTAAATAGCAATTTTGGAAGATGCATCATTCCTCGTGGAATGAGGTTTACAGAATCCAGAATAAGCCACCTGTCATTTCAAAATTATTTCGGAATACCGTCTGCGTTCCAAAATAATGCTGCTGTGTAGACACATCTGAGAAGAGCAAAATAAAAATAAAAGGAGTTCAGCTAGAAATAAAGCATATACACAAAGAAGAGTATGTCCTTCCCCCTGCCAAAAAAAAGTGTGAGTTTTGTGTGTCATAAACCAAAATACCGTATCATTACTCCCTTAGAACCTTCCCTCCAACCTCTGGTCCAGCACATTGTAACCAGTAATGTCTCTTGTGATTAAGTTTGAGGAATGGAAATTGATGTCTTCCTTCTCCACTGCACCAACCATTAATAATTAGTTAACTTCATAGCATCCCAGTTCCTGTATCTGCAACTATGTTTAACAAGCATGGAAAAGAATGTGATGTTTCTATTATAATGATCACCAATACAGTAGTTGCCATCACTGACATTTTAAGTACCCCATCAGGTTCTAGAATCAACACCTCATTGTTCCTGGCCAGTTTACACTTCTCAAATGTATAGTTTCAGTTTGTCCACAGACTCCAGAAGATAATATTGTAGCAGATTATGTTCATTTACCATTTAGATTTCCCTTTGCAACCACACAGACAAGAACATATTTTTCTTTGTTTTGAACACACACGCTGGAGCCCAAGTATGTAGCAAATTCAAAAAGAAGGATAATTATGCAACAACTTATGCCACTGCATAATCACATTATACCATTCACAAGGCTTTGGCAATAACAGAATGAAAAGAGCACTTAAAATCAAAAGTCAACAAAAATTAAAATGCATTTCATTTTATACATTTTAACACAATGTTTAATTAACCTTTGACACCCACTGCAGCAAGAAATTACTGAAGCAAAATGCTTTGGAAATTAAAAAATGAATCAAACATGTACATGTATAAGAAGAGTGCAGGCATTTCACTAGGCAGGATACAATTGCAGTACAAAAAGTATGTTCTCTTGCTTCATCGCACAAATTGAGAACCACTGAAGATCAAAAAATGTTCACCCATTATCTAGTATTGCAAAAACGTGTGTTAAACACTGATTCGAGACATCTCTTGTAGGATAGGTTGCAAATAGTTTTGAGTAGGGGCTCAAAATATCAGAAACCAGATTCAATAGCTATGACCATGACAGGCTATTGTGCTTGCATTCTGTTTTTTAAAAATCATGGTTTCCATTTGTTTTTGTTTTTTAATCTAAGACCCTATGACCCAAAGAAATGAGAACAGAAGAAATATGTTAACTAGTTTACCACAGTAAAAGTGATAAAAAAGGAAAACCACATCTCCAAGGTACATAGCAACACAAAAAAGATGGTGCTTTAACTTTTCATTCCTCAGACCACACCTGAAAGATTCTTAATGGAATTATGTGAAGCTTTTTAAAAAAATTTGTCTTGTAGAAAGTAATACTAAGATATATCTTTATCTATTTATTTGGATACCGCTTTCAAAGTAATTCTTCAAATTTCATTCCTGCTTGAGCTGGTAGGCTTGCAGCCGCATATACTGCGCATGCTGCAACGTATCTGCTGAAATTCAGTGCCTATCATTAAACAAACATACCCAAATGATTTCTTCTTGGTGATACTGTTTCCAGTTCCTTCCACTGTCACTGAACATCAGGAGGTAGCTGGTAACCCAGTCCGAACTCCCATATCCACCTTGGGTAGCAACCGCAGTGATCTCAGTTCTCTCACCGAGATCAATCTGGAGCCACTGATATTTGTTGGACACAAGAGGAGACCAACCTCCAGCTCCTTTGAGAGTAGAGGGAGAAAAAAAAGAAAAACAGAAAAGAATAAAAGTTGTAGAAAGACAGAAATTATTAATGCATAGTAAACTTATGTATTATAAAAAGCCTAACTAAACTCACTCTACAGATGAGCTCAAAATGATATATTAATTATTACCTATGAGTGCCATTTAAAAAAATCCCTGTAACAGTTCAAATAGAGGAATCTGAGCAAAAATATATTAAGACTCATTGTGATTTTACTTTACTGCTTTTCTTTTCCTCATCTTATCCCGTAGTCTTCTTTTGCGATGGACTTTTCAGTGTATGGAATATATTTGTTAATTATGGTAATTCTCTTCACTTAGACAATGACTTCATGCCGAGGTCTCGTAACTACACACCATAATTAGTTGTCTGTTGCATATTCCCATGAAGTAAATATTTTTATATTTATGTTGGGTAAAGTGAGGTAAGTGTACAGATGGAGTTTATATGATTTTCCAAAGCCACTAAGAAGTCAGTAGCATATCCAAGAATACAAACTACGGTCCTGAAACTGCAAAGACTTATTCACATGCTTAAATAAGTAGGGCTGTGGACTGGACAAAAGTTAAATGTGCAGGATCAGGGCCTACATTCCGTACTCTATCAAGCAATGAGTACCAGGATAGCAGGTGTGTACAAAATGTGGTGGTATCCCAAAAGCCCAGAGCCCATACCCTTCTCTCATCCCAACTGCCTCCTTCCCACCTGCCTAAGTCTCTGAAAGGAAGTTTGGGTGGGGGAGAGTGTTGGCTCTGGGAGGGAGTTTGGGTGCTTGGTGCAGGCTCTTAGCTAGGGCAGGGGATTGGGATGCAGGAGGGTGTGCAGGGTGCAGGTTCTGGAAGGGAGTTTGTGCACAGGAGAGGATGGGGGGGGGGGAGAGAATGTGCGGTGCTTACCTGTGGTACCACCCTCTGGCAGGGCAGCTCCCATCTGTGCCCTGCTCTCCCACAGGAACCTCCCATTGGCTGCAGGGGTGCTTAGGGTAGGGGCAGTACTTGGAGACATATCCCTGTCCCTTGGTCCACAGGGATGTGCCAGCAGCTGTGTGAAATGAGTGACCAGAAGCTGCTAGTCCCACTGCACTGCTGGTGTTGTAAATCACCCAGGGGAAGCAGGTGGTTGGGGGAATGCATGAGGGGGAGTGAGTAGGGGCTGCAGGTGGGGCTGGGGTAGAGACTTAGCCCTGAACATTGCTGGAGCCAGCCCTGGGCCAGGAATATTCCTGGTGCCTGGGCACCGTGGACCCACATAACTTGCAATCCATGACTAGTACTCTTTGGGCACCATATAAATAATAGTGGTCACAGTTGTAATTCACAGGAAAAATGGAACTTTATAATCTTCTATGAAGGTATCAGGACCCACTATTTTATTTTTTCACATAATAGGATACAAAGTTATGATGTAGTGTGCAGTATTACTGGAGTGCAGTAACAATAAATGAGGAAAGGTTATATTTTATTTAATACAGACAGATAAAACTAGCCACTTTTCCCAAACACTAGCCATTCTTAACAAATGTTTAAAGAACACACTGAATGGCACCATATTCAGCAGCAAGCAATATAATAGTGGAGAATAAATGATGTATTAGTCCATTTCCATATATTTTTGCATTTGGGGGTAGTTTAATGTGCATTCTGTTTTGTAATAAAAAGCATAATATTGGGTTTTAAGGTTTGCAGAATTGTGACTTAGTCTCAATATTATTTCTTTTTCAAGTAATTTTTTTTAGGATTTTCTTCATTTTTTTGAATGAGCCTTGTATATATGCTCTGCAAGAAGAAAGCTCTTCTCTGGCTGATCATGGAGGGCATATCCATAATGTTATAATCCCTATATGCAATGGATTTATGTACTAATTCAATATAAAAGCTTCCCCTGTTAAACCCCTATAACAACATTTAAAAAGCTAGTGGCCTAATATTAGTCTACTGAAGAGATGTATCTTTTCTAGGCATCTAAATTAGGATTAGATATATAAATTTAGATAATGCCAAAATGTTCCAACTTGGGGGTGATATGACAATACCTGTAAGAAATTTAAGTGTGGGGTAGAATGTATGGAGTTATAGGCAGGGGGCTGGGAAGTGCTGAGGTGTGGGGCACTCAGGGCAGGGGGTGGTGATGTGGGGGGCTCAGGGCAGGAGGCTAGGCATTTGGGGTGCAGGAATCAGGGTTGGGAGTAACGTGGGGTGCGGGCAGAGACTTGTGGTGTGTGATGAAGAACGAGAATTAGGGTTGGGGTGTGAAGAATGACTCACGGTAGAGGGGCTGGGAGTGTTGGGGATCCAGGAGATAGGGCAGAGGACTGGGGATGTAGGGGTGCAGGAATCACAACAGGGGGTGTGGGTTGCTCAGATCAAGGGGTTGGAGTGTAGGACTACTAAAGAGAAATGACCATGATCACACCTGCAGATGTATCCATAGTACTTAGGATATGCAAGAAAGAAACTTAAAAAACAATGAGTGGTCCTGTAGCACCTTAGAGACTAACAAAAAAAATTATATACTATAGGTTGGAACTCCTTAGTCCGGCACCCTCAGGACCTGACCTGTCCCAGATGAGGGATTTTGCCAGACCAAGGAAGGTCATTTCTGCCCCCGCCCCCAGCCATGGCCTTGCTGCCAGCCTCTCAGATGGCTCCCCACTGCCGCTGGCCCCTTCACACGCAGGGCTCCTGGCCCCACCTTGGCAGCCCCACCGTGGCATGCACAGCCCTACTGCTGGGCTCCTGTTTTGCTGCTACAGGGCAACCCTCCTACTGGGCTCTAGCCCCACTGCAGGGCCCTAGCCCCACCACCCCTCCAATGGAACTCTCTGGTCTGGGATGTTGCTGGATCAGAAAGTCCCGGTTAAGAAATGTTCAATCTGTATCATGAGCTTTCATGGACATAACCCTTTTCTTCAGATGAGTGTAGAAAAAGGCATTAAGAGGTACAGAAACCCCCAAATTTAAAGCAGAAAAAGAGGGGAGCGGAGGAGGAGAAAGAAAAAACCTGTCAATTATAGTGACAAGGAGTCCTGTGGTACCTTATAGACTAACAGATGTATTGGAGCATAAGCTTTCGTGAGCAAAGACCCACTTCATCAGACGTATCTGATGAAGTGGGTCTTTGCCCATGAAAGCTTATGCTCCAATACATCTGTTAGTCTATAAGGTACCACAGGACTCACTGTTGCTTTTGCAGATCCAGACTAACACGGCTACCCCTCTGACACCTGTCAATTATAGTGTCTCTGCTAAATGAAGCTATAGTTTTGCCATTTATCACAATTTTTCCTTAAGCAGATACCTTTCAATTACATCAAAGTGAAGCATTATATAATACCCAGTAAAGGGATAGTCAGTGACCAGCAAGCTAACAAGGGAACATTTATATAGTCCTTGGAAATGGAATTGCAACAAAGGATCTGTAAGATAGTTTAAAAGAGCAGATGCAATTGCGTAATTTTAGTCTCATTGTTCCAATGGGATTAAAAATGTCACTCTGTACAGTGCGTGTAAGCGTTCTAGAGACTCGGAGCTCTCCTGGTGAAGTCACAGAGATCCTTAGAAAGTTTATAGATACATATTATGCTGAGTGAATCATTTTGTTATTAATTGAAGACCAAAATATTTCATTAAACCAAAATCAGCTATTTTCTAATTCAACTAAGGCCAAGTATTACTCACATCTGTGTCAGTTTATTGTAACAGAAAAGCCATTACGTTGACAGAAACATCTGTTTTGTTTGAAAATAAATGTTTTGGGTTTTGTTCATTGTTTATTTTGAATTTCCTGTGCAATAACAGGTTGTTATTCTTTGAGAATAATCTATCCATCTAGTATTTCAAATTGCTGGCCAAAGGTTTTGTAGATCAAAATCACTGTACCACTAAAATTCAGTTAAGGAAATCAGAGTCTTCCTTCATTTAGCCCACTTGGATACTACTTCATGTTTTCAGGATTCTTGAAGAACTGGCCACGTAGGATTAAAAATGTAAGTTATGGTAAACAGTCAGTCTATCATCTGTAAGTCTCTAGTTTGAACCCTGGCATATCAGCAATAACTGAATTTGGAGCTAAATTATGTCCTTTAGAGAAAACACCAAATGACAACTAAGGAACTGTATGTAATTCAAATTATGGGGTTTCCTATGAGGTAAGCAGTGTTGAAGAGTTGTCACCCCTAACCCACCCATGGATATGTCTAAACCCTGAGATCCCCGTACTACTATTGTCTTCTCAGCAGCTGTAACCCTCTTATTTCTAGTTCAAATATCCTCTGTTCTACTTCATTAGCAAAACACAGAAAAATGAATGTGTATTGGTAGCCCATTAGCATCTCAAGAGACAGATCAAAGACTGGAATGATCCCCTTAAGACAGGAATGAGGTGTATTTTTAGTGGAATACTATGCTGGCATTTACATTATCTTAGCTCCAGTATCTTAGCATGAAGCAAATCCTTTGAAAATGTGTTCCTTAGTGGTACACAGGAAGCAAATAAGGAGCCACAAAGTTATGGAAGAGAAGTAAAGAGTATACAACAGTATGAACATGGAATTCCATAGTGCCAATAAAGGAACATTTAAAATTTCAATAATTTGCACAGTAATCTGTGTTATGTGCTCTGGCCCAACAACCTCAATTCTGGCATTTCCTATGTTTTGAATTGTTTAATTTGCAACCTTATTAATATTCTAACATAGCTTTTTTGTTTTGCATATTTATATGACATGTTTTGTTTAAATAATGTATCTTTTTTTTGTATGTGCCAAAGGCTCTCTTTTGGGCATGGGGAGAAGGCTTTCCCCTGCTCCGAACAAACTCCCCTAGAAAATTCAGACAACTGATAAGAATTGTTCTGACTTAAGAGCCCCAGGCAGTTTGGTATTGTTTCCAATTGCCTCCTGAACATTTTGTCAGAAGATATGTTTAATACAATCTTCTTTATTGCCCATTGTCCCTTGCTGCTATTGTCTCCATTGGGATTATCTACACAGAGAGTGCCTGAAGGATCTCCAGTCAGGTTTCAAAAGCAAACATGACACGAGTATGCTTTATAGGCAACATGTCTGACATAAGTGGTGCAAATACCTTAAAAAAAAATCCTGAATGGATACCTAACTTGTAGGATTAATTACAACTATGAAAAATCCCCTTAATATTTATTGTATGCTGAAAACTGGGATTCTCACTAAATTGTGCAGTTTTAGCCCAGCACACAAAGCTACCATTCCTGTCACTTGTTAAACCCTAAATTCTTTCCTTTATAAATCTGTATTTTCCCATTTTGCTGGAGCAGCACCTTGTCTTTTGGAGCCACCTGACTGGCTAATGTCCATCAGACAGCTGTTGGTACTTTTGTGATCAGACACCCATGCATCACTTACATATACACCTACTAATTAAGATATAGGATATAAACACTTTAAAATAACTCCTTTTTTATTTTTTTGGAGAAGTCTAAGCTTTTTTAGAATAACTCTGACAAAGAAATAGCTGAAATGAGACAGTTAAATATGGAGACTCGTTTGTATATGATTATATAATCTAAGACATGGACGATTTTCAACAGTCACACCATTTCTGTCAATTTCTGCAACGTTGGTCATCTAATATTGTTTGTAAAGTTAATTTGATGTAAAACGTGTTTTGCGTTGAACTTCATAGCATGCTATATATTTTCCATTATTTTTGAATAGAGAATGAACTGTATTTTTTCAGGATAAGCCATTTTAGGGAAGCTTACAGAAAGTCTTCCTCATTAAAAGAACCAACATACAGCTCAGTCAGTTATTTGAGCAAGCACTTCAGTTGCTGAGCTATAAGCAATGGGTTCTCCTGCAGCTTGCCTCTAGACTTTGGAGAAGTTCACAGAAGAGGAGTTGCTCTTTTTAAAGCTTGCAGAAGAGCCCCCTTCCTTTGCATCTCCCATAGCATGAAGAATGTGAACTTTTCAACTATCCAGCCAGTAGCTCCCTTAGCCCTTGCCTTCAGCCCCAACCATTCCATCATTTAGCTTACTACTGCCCCCATACCACTGCTCTATGCAGGTTTTGACTTCTAAACAGATAGACTTTTAGATGCATATTTTACTTAGAAATTTGCATCTGCCTGTCCATCCATTTGTCTGGAAGTCTGTCTGTTCAAGAACTTCTCCTAAATGGTAAGAGCTAGGACTACCAAATTTGACATGCAGCTTCCTCTTATAACTTAAAGCAAGGTAAGGTTTTGGTTGTTCCAGGACAATGTGATGCACCTGGAATTCGATTGTGTCACATAAAATGGAAAGGAAGGGGTCTGGTAGGAGGGACATTTACACTGTAGAATGACCAAAAGGGAGCACAAAGGGACAGAAATGGGGACCAGTACAGCTATAACCCCATTAGGCTAGCATGGGGCAGGAGTGGAGAAAGAGAAAGCTATCTGCTACATATTTCACAGAGTTTATCTGTTTGTATGTCTGTCTGTCTGTCCCCAGGCGGAGAACATATACCCCTTCCCCAGCTGTGCCCCCTGCTGCTGCAGCACCCATGGACAGGTGCTTCTCACCTAGCCCCAACATACTTCAGTGAGAGAGGGCTGGGGTTGCCCTCTCTCCCCAGGGCAGCCTGCATTCTGAATCTTTCATCCCCAGCCCCACTGCAGAACAATGATTTAAATGAAGTGAAAAAAAACCCACCTTATTCGAGTTAAGGACCCAAGCAACGCTGGGTAAAATCATCTTGTATTTTATATGAATAATTTAGCATGTATAACAATTGTACATTTAAATAGAGCATTGTAAGTACACACACATAAGGGAAGAGAAGAAAACTGGAAGGGCCTGAGAAGAAGAGCTGCACAGTAGGAGGCCGAAGGCGCCTACTTAGATTTAAAGCAGATGACTAAAAGTAGCTGAAGTTCTTAAAAATGGAGCTGCCCAGGGAATTAGTGAAACAGTTATATTCACTGTCTTTAAAACTTTACATTCCCAGCAAAGAAAGTATGAAATGATGATCAAGCTTTCTCACTCGGCCTCACAGCTTGTCAGGCACTCAGGCTCCCGCTGCTTTATATGAAAAGCTTTTAGATGCCCAAAGAACAGAAACTGGAGCAGTGGTTAAAGATCTCTCCATCACATATGTGCTACCCCATTATTTTGATTACACTACTTCCTTTTGATTCCTTGGTATGCAAATTAAACCACTGTATAGCGATGTATCCATACTCAGACTAGTTTATCAGTGCATAACTTAAATTGCCATTTATGTTACCTCTTAATGCTATGGCAAGTTAAACTTTTAATAAACACATAGCATATTCATCTTTTTTCTGGTTAACAAAGTAACATATCTCCAATATGGAAATATCCAGTGAAGATGATTTTACATGGAATTCAATAGTTAAACTGGGAATGAATTCAGCTTCACACACTACAGCAGATTTTCTTGACAAAAAACAGTAGTGACTGTGATTTAGTGTGCTTAGAAAAGTTAATTTCATGAGTTAAATGAAATGAAGCAGCTTACAATGTCAGTGGAGATAAAATAATGCCAAAATACTTGGAGAAGTAAATACCTTGTTTTGCTTTTCTTCAAGTTAAATGACAAAATCATACTTTAAATAAATTAAATGTTTATACAACTGCCACCATGCTCTTATGCAAACTAGCTAAGCAAGTTGTCTTACTGAACAGCAAAAGCCTGGATGCTTGCATTAATATAATATATCAATTTTAAGACTTGGAAATCCCTTTATTGAGCAAATATTAACTCTGCTTAAAGATATGATAATAAGCGCAACAGGAAATTGCAGCAATTCCAAAAACAATAAAATGACACTGAACAGTGACAGTAAGCTTTTTAAAAGCTATATCTAAGGATATATCTAATTGCCATTTGAACAACCTTAGCTTTTTTTGCTGCTTCAGTCGTATCCTATTGTTATGTTGAGGATAGGTAAAAAATTAGCTGGAGCTGGTGTGCATAACAGCTGCCTTCCATTCAGGCTAAATGAACGAACAATTATATACACTTCTGGTTAGTTCAAGATTCTGAATTATGTAGGTAGAGAGATTTCACAGTAAGCTGAATGTAATGCAGGGATGGGAGATTGATTTTGATTATAGCTATGTATCTGTATGTGTGGCTGGGGAACATCATAGAACCAGACAGAAAAGGAGAAAAGAAGCTCCAAATTCATCAAGAGAACCATTCATAATGCAACCACAAGGGGGAAAAAAATCCTAGATAGTTTGTTTTTGGGACAAATGCTGCCTGAAAGAGGTTCAGAACCGTGCACAGAGAAACTATATCCTATTTGATTCCTCCCATGGTCAGGGAAACAGGACCTTATGTGCATTTTCTGTAATTAAACAGAATTGCATCAAAGAAATTCTTCTTTTTCATTTCCTAATGGAAAGAACCTGCATAATACCCAACTATGGCTATCAGCTCAGGTCAAAAGAGGAAGTGCTATATGATCCATTGAAAATGTGTATTTTGTTAACAGAAAAAAAATATTTCCCTGTTGCATTGCAAATTAATTTCCAGCCTACATATTCCTGATCACATCTGTACATCAAAAGAACATTTGCTTACTATAATAACTGTAGTTTTCTAAAATGATTGTCAGTCAGAGTTCCCATTTTCAGATTAGTATGCCTGGGTAATAGTTCAGTATCTTCTACAAAGAAGTGTTCATTGAGGCCCCTTCTTCCCACCATCTCCTCCTCCATATAGATTCCAAAATTGAATTTCCAGAAACATCTTTCAAAATTTTCCACTAATCCATGAATCCTATTATAGGCATCTTTGAAGAAGTGGGGATATATAGACAAATCATCATGGAAAGCCACTTACCCCAGTATTTTGCCTTTGAGAATATGGATCCCCCAATACTTGGAGATTAACAAGCCATGGCCCACTCTAAAGGGAGTATGAGGGATAGTAATTAAAAAGGACTGCAAGATTGCTCTCCTGCATTGTGAATCATAGGTGAAAAACTGGTTAAACTGAAATCAGAGGCAAAACTTCCATTGCCTTCAGTGGGCACAGAGTTTTAACCCATATCTAGAGGCTAACTTGAAAGAAGGCACAAGGGCATACGATTCGCCAAGTACCAATTTAGCATACTTCAGTGATGGAATTAGTGTGAAGGCATGCCTCAGACCTACATGAATGTGAACAAGTATCTCAAGTGCTTGAACTCCTGTTATAACAGTTACATTTATATATTCCATTTGGACAGCCTTTGAGCAGAGTCTAATTTTATCCTTATATTCTACAAAAAATCTTGGGAACTTGCAGATAAGTGTGATCTTATCAATGTAATTAATTTAAGAGGCTTCTTGGACATGAAAAGTATTCAGCATCCTGAACAAGGAACCAACAAGGAACTTCTCTTCTGGGAAGAAAGATTCACAGCTGTCGAGTTCATCAAGACTATTAGAAATATTATTTGTGCTCTGGTGAAAATGGATTTTGATTTGTTTATGTGAAGCCACATGAACTGGAACACTACTCATGCTTTCCTGAGAGATGGATCAACACACCTCACGGTGGATGTGCTCTGTTTGACTAACCATCTAGGAACAGGAAGATTTATGGGAAAAAGCCTGGCTTCCTAGAAGCTGAGAAAAATTTTACATCTGGTAACATCTGGGAGTGAACATTCTCATTCCTTCTTTCAAGAGCTGATCAAAATGAATCATAGTTTGCCAGCACTACTTTATAGTTGGCAACACTCAAATATAGTGTGGATGAGGAAAAAGCCAGACACTGCCAGAGCCCTCTTGACTACAGAGCGTCCTTATAGATACTCATAACCAAAGAGCTCAAAGGACACACTAACAATTCAGAGCACAGTGATACCCCAACCATGCACTTTTCCTCCAGACACATCCATGGCCATAAAAGGATCTGAAAATCACCACCAGAGGATTCCTGCACTAGTGAAAACAACCACAACCCCGGCCACTTTGTATCTGTGAACCAATGCAAAACAAATGCAGCATGACTGGGTTGACCCATGGATTTTAGTCTGAGTAGAAAAATTAGACATTTTTATTTCACTTCACCTTTTGGCTTGTCAGACTCATGCTCAGCATGTCAAGAATTCAAATTTCTAAAATGTGGCAATATTAGACTTACTGGAAGAAAAGTGAAAGTTACTTGTTATACATGTTTATTAGCATAATTTATTATGCCAAATCTCTGTTAAGATGTTTCAGAATCATTTTCAATCTAACTCAGATGACAGCACGGCACTGGGAAATGATAATTGTAATCACAGGGCCAATTCAGGTTTCACCTACCCTTTGAAGTCAGTTGCATGAATGTAATTTGGCCCCTATCTTCTGTGTTGACAGTTATTCAGATGTGACCTATTTTGCTCTCCATCTTCTGAAGCCTTTGAAGACATTTCTTACTCATCCATCATTATTTAAATATATTCCAGTGTGTTATTTCATAACACAGCAGCTGACATGATGCACAAAAGGAGAGCTATTTGGCAACAATTCAGAGTTATCAAAGCCACTATTCTTTTTTCAGCTTTTCTATCTGCATTGTACTGTAAAGAGGTATGGACCAACTACTGACACCAGATGGTTCCTTTTACATTATACTAGAATATACTATGCCATAGTTACACATTTTGATGCCAGTAATAACAAATACTGTACTTTACAAGTAGATTACAAAAAAAAGTAGATATGCCTAACAAAAACCTCACAGTTTTAAGATTGTTTTATAAATGTAGTTTCTGAGTACAGTACTATGATATTGATTCCCCTTTGCTAACCTACTATGCCTCATATCCAGAGAGGCAAGTGTTTGCTCCAACATCCTCCTTAGGAAATTCTGCCAGGGAGAACCCACTTCAACCTCATCCATTTTTCCTTGGGGTTCAGCTGGAAGACAATATTTTGGTGGGTAATCAGCTGAAAGATCTCCGAGAGTGAAACTGAGGCCAAAATACACACATAAACAGGGGAATTTCAAGTAGGGCTATATTTGGCACTGAGAGACCACTGCTGGGATATTGAGTGTAGTTCTGATGTCCACAACTGAAGAAGGATATTAAAAAATTGGAAAGAGTTGGAGAAGTCCCAGGAAAATGATTTCAGGATTGGAAAACAAACCTTATCATGACAGACTTAAGGAGCTCAATTTATTTAGCAATGTAAATTGAAGGCTAAGAGGTGACTTTATTAGAGTATATAAATGAGGATCAAATATTTAATAAAGAGAATAATGAGCTTTTCAGTCAAGTAGAGAAATGTATAGCACTATCCAGTGACTAAAAACTGAAGCTAAAAAATTTCACACTGAAATATGGCATAATTTTTTAACTTTGAAAATAATTAACCATTAGAACAACTTATCTGGGATCAAGTTCTATTCTCCATCACTGATTATTGTAAAACATTTTTGGTAAAAGCAATGCTAAAGGATTTACTTTGGAGAAGTACTATGGACTGTGTTCTCAGGAAGGATAACTGAGTATCTGCTAGGTGATCCTAATGGTCCCTTCTGGCCTTGAAATGTAAGACTCTATAAACATTGTATCACAAAATAAACTAGAAGTTTCAATAGGTTCTCCACAGATAGTAATAAGAAAACCTCCCCATAAAAGCTTCTCTTTTTTATATCTCTAAGGCTTTGTCTACACTATGAGTTTTGCCAAAAGAGGCAATGCAAATGAAGTGCAGATTAGCATTTTCTCACGCTTCATTTGCATAATCTCTTTGGGTCCATTTTTGTGCAAGGGGTTTTTGAGCAAAAACAAGCAGTTTGGCTGTGTCCATTTTGTGCAAAACCCCCTTATGCCTCCTGGGGAGAGGACCAAAAGAGATTATGCAAATGAAGCATGAGAAAATGTGAATCCATGCTTCATTTCCATTTCCTCTTTTGGCCAAACTCATAGTGTAGCCGTAGCCTTACTGAGTTATTGAGTTAAGTCTGCCACACACCAGGCTTCTGAGTTGGTTGCTCTGAGTAGTATCTCATTTCTGGAACTCCATGCATTGTTGTGGTGGTAAACAAGCAACAGAACCAACCAACATTCAAAATGGATCTAGATATTTATTATAACAATATGTATTCTAACAAAACAAAAGACATAATTAACTCAAAGACAAAGACATAATTAACTCAAATACACAATGCAGTAGGCTCTAGTACTGATAAACTTAAACTCAGACAAAGAGCTGTCCCTCACAAAGATAGGAATGTTGGTTGCTTTATCCTTCTTTAGAAGTATTATAACATGTCTTACTTGCTGCTGGCCCTTGAAGTTAGATGAGAAAACTTCCCAAAATCTGGCTGCTACAGATTTCAACTACCTCTCATAGCATGTAAAAATTCAGGTCCTTTTATGGTGTCTTTGGTTTCTTTTTTCCTCATCCCTCAGGATATGAACATACTCACAAAAACAAAAATTACCCAAGCTAAATTTCATCCTTTTTTCAACCTAGCATTGGCCTCAAGGAAGGCTGCTGTAGCATTATTTCTCAGAGTACAGGTAAATAGTACAAAAAAGTCATTTGTCTTCTGTGTATATTATACAGAGAAGGAAGAACCATGTAGATTATAAATACTCACTAAATGGTATTCTAAAATATTTTCCACCTGGGACGCTGCCTTTGAAATTAACTCAAGCTTCTTAGCTCATGATGTATGCTACCACTTATGACTAGTAAGATTTACATTGATAATCTAAAAGGCTTAGTATATAGATCAAAATTCACTCTTACAATGCATGCACTCCGTTATGACTTTCATTCTACATATGCGCTTGCATATGGATCTTCCATCCGCATCTACAGCTTAGTCAATGGGAAATCTATGCAAGGATATTGTAACAGTCAGTCTCCTAAGCAGATCTGAAGGAGATTTTTGCTTTTATGTTTTGCTCTAAGAGCCCTTATTTTATTCATGGATTTTCCCCATGTGAAATCACTCTGGGGAATTTTCAAATAATAAAATAATTATGATACCAGAAAGGATTATATCAATTTAAACCTCTTAAAAGATTTTGGATTGCATCAGTTTTCCTATAAAGCTACAAAAAATGCATCAAACTTTGTATTAGTCTTTAAAAGGCAAGATGTGTGTACTACAATACTCTATTACTTACTGTATCTGCTCATGATTCCTCTAGGTATATGAGTAAGTGTATATTTCTGCCACTTCCAACACCATACTGTAGCATAAGTCCTGTGTGAATCACTTTCTGATGATTGCACTCTAGAAATGGCATTTAAATGCTGGAAAGGCTGATTCACTAATTTTGGCATGTTTCATAGCACAGATAGTATGGTGCAATCAGCCAGCAGGCAAATAAATAAATGCTGGCACCTGTAGTTGCCAGGCAAAAATACTCCTACCTCTTATATTTAAAACAAAAATGCTCTATTTTGTTTCCATTATTATAGATATAAATTGCTACAACTAACAGCTGGGAACATTGGCCAACTCCATCTGGTTACTGGCCTGCACACAGCTTTGACATACACAAAGGGATCATGATTTTGTAAGAAGGGAAATGTCACCTTTATGGTGTTTAAATCCTATTTTTGTATGTGTGTATTTTTAACATTTCGCTATACGCTCACATTTCTATGAATCAACTCTACAAATATTTCATTTGTTCTCAGTATTTACTCTCTAGCAATGATTGTCTCTCCCTTGAACTACTATGATATTTGTGTGTGTAATTCTATATTTCAAACATTCTGCAGGACCCATATGTATGATTGTCTTTGTTCAGACATTATTTCTGTAGTGTAGCACTCCAGAGTTATACCTATAGTTCTTAGTACTCTATGTACTTATCTGATTATATCCACTAGAAAAGTTATTTTCAAATATGCTTGCATTAATAATCAGAGGTGCCTCTCAAAAATATTGCATATCAGTCTGTCAGCATTTTGTATTATCCCAGGATATGGAGGTCCACTTATGAGGCTCTATAAACATAGTATGCTAGATCATCTCCTGTTGTACATTGGCACAGCTTTATTGAAGTCTCTAAAATTGTATTTAGTTTTCGTGCTAATCATCTTCATCAGATTGAAATCAAACAGGCCAACATTTAAGTCACAAACAGCACTAGGCATGCAAGAAATTATAGTTTAATCTAATTCACGAGTTTACTTACATTCTATGATTTTGCAATGACTATTTAAAAAAATCACATTTTTAGAGAGCTAGATTCTGATGCAAGTTATCTCATTTCTCCTCTAACCAATGAGAATGTCAGCCACACTAGATACTTTGCATATCAGAGTTCTTGGATTTTGATTGATATTACATGACCATGGAATTCATAAAGTAACCCTTCTTGCTGAGAATAAGCAGAAGAGTGACCACTCTAGAGCTGAGAAAGAGGACAAAAAGTGCGTACTTTTGATTAGCCAATTTTATATTGTTGCTGGTAATATGAATCTCAACAGCAGCTCTATATGGTTATATCACACTAAAAGAGGAGAAGATGTAAACTGTGTGGGGTTGGAAAACAGGATTATAGAGCATGTTAGACTGAGGAAAGTTCACTGTTAGCAAATATAACCATATCTGGTTGCCAGAACCAACTGATTGCCATAACTAATAAGGCTGTGTCTTTTGATTAGTTTTTTAGAACGTATAAAATATATAATATATAGATACAGATCACCAAGGTAAACTATTATTATTATATGTGACTTTGAAGGACATGTTTTTAATACCTAACTACAAGTGAAGGAAAACAGGAGTTCAATTCAGTTCCCAGTTTCCACTTTGGAACACAACTTCATTGTGCAGGAAGCTGGATTTTCCGTAACAGTTATAATAGTCTTCATTTATGATTTTAGGAAATATCATTATGTTTGTGAAACTAAACCAGCCATCTTCAGTAGCCAAATGAGAATCTCCGATGGCTTTATGTTAGCATTATGTAGCAACAATTTTACTTCAGCTGGTTTATACTAATGGCCAAATAGGTTATATTATTTATAAAACTACGTTTAACTTATACAACTATTTCACATATGAGAATTGAATAATTATGCATATTTTAAGCTTATCTTTCCAGAATAGCATAGTCTCTGACACTTACTTAATGACATATCACTATGGATAGAATGCAGCCCTACTGAAATTGTGCTATGTACTGAAAGTAAAACAAAAACAAAATAAAACCACACACAGAAAAAACATTATTAGTTACCACATATGAAAGCCAGTGGAGTTGGTCATGGTAGACTCTTGGAATGCTCCATCCTAAAATGTGTTTGTTGTATTATTTAAAATTGCCATTAGATTTAAAAGGTACATAAATGGCCAAAATTTCACCAGTCTGCATATAACTTAATAATCATCATATAGCCCTTTCTGATTATTAGGAACTAACTGAGGTATCTTGCAACAATATGGCATTTGTTTTGCATCAGTTTGGCAATTGAGAAGTTAACCTAAGATCAAGATGACAGGAGATTGGCAATGGTCTGTTAGAAAAAAATATGTCTTGGAATAATCCCATCTAAACTGCAGATTATTCTCAACCTTTTTTAATGCATGGACAACTAAAATGGTAATATGCAAAACACAAACTCAGACAAAATGAAAGGCAAGTGGTAAACATAAAAGTAAATAGTTAGACTGATCAGATTATATTTGTGCTTTGATTACATCTTTCTTTATATGTAATTACTGATAACATATATCAGGGCTAATGTTTTGGACGTATAGTGCTTTCTGATTGGTTGTTTTTAAAGGACCTTAGTGAAATGTCTGTCCATGCACAAATGTATGATACAAGCGCCTTTTTGAAGTACAGATTATATGGTCAGAACCATTGCCTTTCATTACAGCCAAGAGCACTGTAAATTCTAACAGTAGTTGAACAGTTAACACCAGATTAAGCACCAAAGAGGTTTCATCCATCAATGCATAATCTCAAAAAGTCACAGCTTCCACAGTTACATCAGAAAATATGCTGTGCCAATTTATAAGTGGCCTCATTCCTCAGTGGATTCAGCAGATGATCAACTGCTTTGATTTGAAAACCCGGCCCTGTGCATTTTGAAGATTTGGGAAAGATGTAGTGATGTGAGATGTGTGTGTGTCTCTGTCTGCCCCTCAGGCCTATCTGTGTAACTTGGTATGAATTCTGCATAGTTTCAACACTGTTTGTATTATCAGTTGCATTTACACATGTAAAGTGTTTAGTATAGTTTTCTGGATAAGATATATAAATATCTTTTGGAAGTATTTATGAGAGCAAAACTGTATTTATTATTTGTATTTTCATAGTGTCCTTTTGCACTATGCTTTGTATAAGCCCAGAAGCACAACCTGTGCCTGCTGACGGTGGGGGGAGAGGAGAGCAAAGCAAGATCAGCCAGCTTCAGCTTTGTTACTGAGCATGCTCAGTACAAGTCAAGCAGCAAACTGTTGGGGAGGGAAGGGCCAGGCATGCAACAACACATGCCCCCATTCCTCCTATGCGTCATCTCTTGGTCCCTGCCTGGAAGAACCATTGTACATTTAAGCCCTTAAACTCACACTGATAGTATTATTTGCCTGTTTGAGACTGTTGTAGCCTCTATTTTGCATCATCAAGTTCTCCTAGTGGACTTTGCTACTGAAGTTTATGGTCTTATAGGAAGTGTGAGTGAAAGTGGGTGAGTGTGTATTGTGCTTTGAGATTTTGTGTTGATTTGGAGATGGATGGCAAATGAAGAGTGTGTGCTGCAGTGAAGGCCTGTTTAACTTTTAGATTATTGTAGGTGGGCCAGCCTCATTGTTACTGGTCCCCAGAAAGGTCTTTGCCCATATTTGATTTGGTAAGAAGCAGGTGCTCTTTAGTGGACATCATTGTCCACAGGAATCAGATTTCGCTGTTGGGCAGTCAACCACAGATACTGTCTTATCCCTCTGGCTTCTGTCTAAACTGCACCAAATATTTAAATGGTTCATTTGGCATCATCAACATCAAAGCAGCTTTTAGTCTGGTTGACAGGTAAATTTTTAACTTTCACTGAAAGGAGATAGGTTGCTAAATTTGCTGTATGGAGCAAAAATGTATATTGGTTCATTATTTTTCCTACATTTCTACATGACCACAGGTGTGTGACAGCAAAGTATTCTTGTCCTGTCTCTACTCTGTCAAGCCATTGACTTAATATTTGGACTCGCCCCTCCACATATCAGAATCAAGGCTAGTCAAAAAGTGTTCACTGACTCTTTAAGACTATGCCAGCAAAATTACCTTACTTTAGGAGAGGTTGAAGAATTTCAGCCCAGCTCTTCAGGGTGCAGCCTAAACTATGGGGTTGATTGTCCAATGATGGAAGGCCAATATAGAGAACCCATAGTGCAGAGGAGGTTAAGTTCCCTGAACAGTGCTGATGAGTTCATCTACCTAAGCTACAAGCAGAGTTCAAATGGTACCAGCAAATCAGATGTTCTTCAATGAATAATCTTGCTGTCTCATGCATGAAGTTCATGTCTCTCTTATGGATGCAGAAATACAGTTAAGCACAGACAAAATTTGGGATTTATCAAAACTTTTGCATTACCTTGATTGCTACGCAGGTAAAAAACCTGGACCTTGTTACAAGCAGAGTTGGAGCACCCAAAGGCTTTCCATATGAACTGTAAATGCCAAATCCTTAGCATAAAGTAGTTTGGCTTTGTGGGAAATGTCAGTTTAGCAGAGATTTGACCATCCTTCAAATCACTTATTACATCCAAAACGGCACTGTGTGCTCTTTGGTCATTTTACCAGGATGACAAAAATACACTACTACACCACACTCTCAAACTTTGCATCACTGCGCAAAGAGAATCATTCCCTGAACCTTTTTGGATGTTGCCTGGAGGACCACTCCAGAAATTTGTAACTTTGAAGGACTGAGTCAGATCGAAGAACTTCACTACATGGTGTCTGTTGTGATGGTATCAATCATGGTGATTCTTGCTGGTGTAATGTACTCAGTAGACTATGCATGTGTGATTGATGGGTTGGTTATTGTTAAAGATAGGATTCTATCATAGAAACCCTGACTTTACAGGACCTCTGGAATTTCTTCTGAGGCAGGGCTAGAGCAGTTGTTAGCTCAGGGACTGCCTGAGCAGTGGCTGCTGAAATAGCTGACCACCAGCCAGCTTGAGCTGCCAAACAGCTGACCGCCAGTCAGCCCCGGGGCTGCAGAGCAGCAGCTGCCAGAACAGCTGGGTCATGGACCAGACCAGGGGATGCCAGAACAGCTGCCATCCCCAGTAGCAAGGCCCTCAGAAGAGCTAAGCCAGTGGCCAGCCCTGAGGCTGCCAGAGCAATGACTGGGGTTGGCTCAGCCCTGCCCCCTCCCCCTGGGGGCTATAGCAACAGCAGCTAGCCCCTATCACAGGAGCAGCGGTAGAACTAGAGCAGCTGCAAGTGCTGGCAGTGCTCTGTCTTCTTGCACTCCTGTAGTTTTAGTAAAATCAGGGATAAGTTGTGAGCTTCTGTCAATTTTTGTTTATTGCTCAAGACTTGTTCCTGACTTTTACTAAAAATATCGATGACAGATTCTTAGCCTTCTATTATGTCTACCAGTTGTGTTGATTTGTGTCTGGGAATTTTGAGGATCTCTGTTGATCTGTGGCAAATTAGGCCTGTGTGCGGCCCTGAGGCTTTGGGACAGATAATATAGTGTTGGAAAGACTATGGAACTACATTCTTTTCTTTCATTAGATAATGACTGGATGTCACAGTGAGTGAGAGTGGGCAGGTGTTTTCTAACTGGTGTGAGTTTAAACACTTGCTAGCATATTACTGTTGCAGCTGTGCAAAGCTAGTCAGTTTCAATTTTCAAGAATTCTGGCATAATTTTCTAGTAGAGTCAATTTGGAAAAAAAAAAGTGTCCCACTTACAATCTCAGACGCACTGCTATATATTCATAAGAACCACCAAAATCTTAGTCTGAAACTTAGCTAAAACCATATGGATCCATCCCAAAATTAATGGTGGTGTTAAAAATGAGACCAGCAAGTCCAGAGGAGTGCAGATGAAGCCCACAAAATCCCGAAAGGATGATCAACAGGTTCCAACTGCTGGTAATTAAATGTAGCTAAAATACCTGGTAGGCAGGGAGGATATTTTCACACTCTAATGCTCTCTATTGTACAGGTACCATGAACCTAACCTGTTCTCTCTTACTGCAGCAGTGAGATACTAAAGCACTCCAGCAGATAGTGTCCACCCTCCCCTGATAACCTGGTCTATGGGAGAAACTGCAAGACTACAGATGACTTTAGGTCCCAGTGTATCCTGTGGTTCATGTTGTGTGCATTCACAATCCCCATTGTAAATCTAAGTCTCATTCTGCTCCCTTGTAGAGGACAATTCTAATTTACCCATTTCACAGATAATGTTTGTGAGAGCTTGCGCTTGGAATTGGAAATATTCATGTCTCTAATATAACAGTTTCCAGTTTCATATACTTTCCCACAGTCTTTAAGAGGGAACATTCCAAATTAGTGTCAGAGGGGTAGCCAAGTTAGTCTGTAATCAGAAAAACTTAAAAAACAATGAATAGTCTAGCAGCACCTTAAAGATGAACAAAACATGTAGATGGTATCATGGGCTTTCATGGGCACAACCCACTTCTTTAAATGAATGGGGTATTAAAAGTTCAGATCCAAGAATAAATAAGGGAAGGGTGAGACAAAAAAGAGGAAAAAAATAGTGAATTAGATTGTTCAAGTTACAAGAGGCTGATAAGAACAATCCTCTATAAGTACCCATTGTTGGGGTTGGTTAAGTCAATTGTTCTAATGTCTGTTAGCTAGAATAGCTTTGGCCAGTACAGAGCCACTGGAATGATCATTGTTTTGACTCTTATGATTTTGGAAGCCACCCTGGAGTTCAAGGGAATGAATGGGAAAAGCATACATGGGAACTTAGGACCATTGTGCAAGGAAGGTGTCTGGTAATGATCCTATACGCTCATCCTCTCTGGAACAAGAATTCTGGCATTTGGTGGTGCCAACAATGACAGACAGTTCTATCACTGTAGACTCCAGCACTTGAATATAGACTCCGATGGACCTCCACCACTCATGAGTGGTGACAGATTGTCTTGTCAGAAAATCTGACATTCAGGAGGGGTCCGTCTATACTTGCTCCCTAGTTCGAGCTAGGGATAAAAATGTAGGTGACCAAAATTGCTAATGAAGTGGGAATTTAAATATCCCACACTTCATTAGCATGATCTTGCCAGCGCATTACTCCGCTCAACAGCTGATTCAAACCAGGAAGTGCGCGCAGGGACATGTTAGTTCGAACCAAACCCCTTGGTTCGAACTAATGTTACTCCTCAAAAAATGGCTAACAAAAAATGAGGAGTAACGTTAGTTCAAACCAAGGGGTTTGGTTCGAACTAACACGTTCCAGTGTGCACTTCCTAGTTCAAATCAGCTGTTGAGCAGAGTAACGTGCTGGCGAGATCATGCTAATGAAATGAGGGATATTTAAATCCCCACTTTATGAGCAATTTTGGTCGCCTACATTTGCATCCCTAGCTCGAACTAGGGAGCAAGTGTAGACGTACCCGTACTATCAGGGTTATTCAGTATTGTTAGTACAATATCCAGCACTTGACAGCTTCCCTGAAGTGAGCTCATACCACCCTGCTCGTATGGTGCATCATGGAAATATTGTTTTTGGATACCTGCACTGTGGAGTTTTGAAAGCAGGTATGAGGCTAATCTTATGGTTTTGAGTTCCAGGTCATTGTTGAACTCTGTTTTCTACAGACCAGTCTTTTGCATTTGTAGATGCACCAAGTGGTCGCCCCAATCTGCACTTGCTGCATCTATGATTAAAGTCTTTGTCAGGTAGGGGATAGAAAATGGTACCTCAATAAACATTTCTGGTATCCCGCCATCAGCTCAGTTTTGTGACGGATTGAAATGTGACTGTCTTGTCTTTTACTGGGGAATAGACCAATCTGAATCAGAACAGTAGTAATTGCAGGTCAGGTCTAGCAAATCATACAAATACATACCATCAGTCCAGTCCGACATGCTCCTGTACACTAGTAATTGCATAGAAGAAAACTGTTTAGAGAAGAACTTAAAAAACAACAAAAAGTCTAGTCTAGTAGCACCTTAAAGACTAACAAAACATGTAGATGGTATCATGAGCTTTCGTGGGTTTTCGTGCCCACTGGGTTTTGCCTACGAAAGCTCATGATACCGTCTACATGTTTTGTTAGTCTTTAAGGTGCTACTAGACTATTTGTTATTATTTAAGTGTTTCCTGTTACAGACTAACTCGGCTACCCCTCTGAAGTGTTTAGAGAAGGCTCACTCTTTCTGACTAGGACTCTTATGAATGCTATCATCTGTAATTTGATAATAAATTATTGTTTATAGTTCACTGAGAGGCTTAGCTGAAAAAACAGGGAGAGGACATATTTTATGGCCATCATTACCAATTCCCATCATGGGATTTATGCTCCTAAGTACCTAAAGCACTTTTGAAAATGAGATTTAGGCTTCTAAGTCAGTTAGCCTTTGCAACACTGGATGCAGTAACACCTAAATATCTTTATCAATTTAGGCCCGTGTCCTTCATGGACTTCCATTTTTCTTGTACTGTGGAGATGGCCAAGTACCCTGGATTTGAATGGAAATAAAAAATGCCTCAAACCTTTTGAGGCTCCTGATCCTTTTAATGAGGAAAACCACAGCCATTGGATGTTTCCAGGATCCCTTCATTGATAAGTGATTCTGGCTGAGAACATTATGCTCAGAATGTTGAAGAACTCAAAAGACTTTTCTCATAGGAACACAGTGTCAGTGTCCAGGGTTTCCACAATTTGGGACAGGAGGTCCTGGAAGACCTTAAGGACACCTGTGTTTGGAACAATTGCTGATCTGGTCATGAGGAGGATTATTGTCTGTCTTTGTCTCCTGTATCTGTAAGCTCACCTCTGGGTTTCGTGTGGTTTTCAGTCTGATAACCCATTGAGGAGCATGAATTCCTCCTTTCCCTAGAAATGGAGGAAGGTGATTCATGTGGATGGATACTCTCCAGTACGGCCAATGTGGCCACAGTGGCAATGCCATATGTGTATTGTCCTGTTTCAAAAGCGGTTAGGCCAAAAGTGTCAATCTGAGTATCCCACTGAAAGGAGGCTCCCCCATAGCTTCCCTTTAAGTTGTTCTCTGGTGGCAAAGGTGAGGGTTCCCTGCTCAATGGTGTCAGGACAGCATATGTTGGCAGCAGTGAGCAGAAGTGCATCTTTTACTCAAAAAAGCATTGCCATTGAAGTGATATGGAACCAGTTCTGAGTCCAGTGCCAATTATCTATATGATACCAGGAATGTATTCCAGGGAGATACAGAAATCTTTACAACATATTTCAGGTGCATCATGGACTTTGGCACCAGGATCAGCGCTGGCTGCCTTGTTCTGTCTGACTGTTTAGGGGGGCTTTGTCCTTGTAGGACAGAGGCCCTGTGTCCTCCTTCTGACACCTCCTGCCAGTGTTGGAGCTATGTTTAAGCTCAGTCCAACTGACCACTGGCATCCCATTTAAGAGCAAGCATATGTTGGGATTTCCTGCCTGGTGTTTGGTATGGAGGCAGCTGCACAGGAGTTGAAATCATTAGTGCTGGTGCCTTCACAATGTCGAGATGATCAATGTCAGTGTTGTCAGGGCTGATTCCACCAGAATTTTCTTTGCTTTTCTTCTTTCTGCTGCCCTACCATGGATCATTAATTTATCTTTTTCCCCCATTTTAAATAGGAACTATGCCTGATTTGAAAGTGTGCAAGTCAGATTTCTTCACCAAACAGATTAGGAATTGGTTTAAGGTCCCTGAAGACAACAGCAGGCTAGACACTAACTGGGTTCCATTCTGATGCTATGGCTGATAAAGGGGAATAGAGGGATGGCTGTTGTTCTCCTGCCATTTGTGCCCTTGTACAGAAGCATAAGGGGTAACAAGGGGCATGAATGACCCAGAGGTACATGGCTATTCAAAATAAATCAAATCTCATGTACATGAGGCACATCCACACTCAGTGGGATCCACATTGTGAATTATGCAAACAACTAAAGGTTCCAACCCTGCTGATGTCCCATGTGGATGTCAATATGATGCCACATAATGGCATTCCTCTTTCCTTCATCCCACAAAATCCCAATTCATTCCCAGAGAGATCCATTCTGTGCACTGAATGAAGTGGAAGTCCTATGGAAAAATAGTATGTGATCATATCATTAAAGACTTATCATAAAGACTGGGGTGTGTGTGTGTGAGTGTGAGAGAGAGAGAGAAAACGAACATGCAGGGGGTGGGGAATTAAAACTTCACAGGAAATGGAGGGCTGAGACCAGAGCTACCTATTTAAGAAACTGAAATACCAAGATTCCGTCTCGTATATTTCCAAATATGCTTCCACAAGTGATGAGTTAATTTAAAAATCCTTATATATTACTAGTCACTATATCTTTGGAGAGTTTAAATAGTGAAAATATTTCAATATCTTTGCAAAACCTTTTTCAGTCTTTTATTTAAAAAATGGAGTCAAAACCATCTCTACTTCCCCAATGGGTGAAACATTCATTTTAGGAAGTGCAGTAAATAGTTCAGTGAGTAGTGAAATATATGAGTGTAATGGACCATTTCATTTCTGGGTTCTTGCTGAGTTCTCTTACATGACTATTATTTTAAGTCTACTAATTTCAAAGTCAGGTTTATATCAAACAAGTAGCTGGCCATGTGAATGGCAAAAACTAGTCATATGAGCCTAAGTAGAAAATGCACCTTAGAGCTTGTGAAATTGCTCTCACACAATAGATTTTAAATTATTGTTATTTAAGAATCAAGAGAGAATATACAAGCTTATAATTCAGTTTGTATGGGAAGATTGTCATTTTGAAAGAGGATTTCAACAAGAATAGTGTTAGAATGCTGGCAGGCAAGTACATACACCACTACCATATAAAAAGCAAAAATCTTGAACCACCTCAACTGAAAATACAACAGCTGGCCCCTTGTTTATCTCACACAAGAGGGGCAAATTTATTTGGACCTCAAAGTTCTTCATTTTGATCTTTGCTAATTGTGTACAGCTTACCAAAACTGTACTTATATGAACATGGCCAAGGATTTGTTACACTTTGTAAGCACAGGCAGAAGAGGTAGCCAGAGTACTTAGATTTTAGTCATTCAGTGTAGTTATCCTACGACAATTGCAATTTGAAGAATGGCAGCCTTGTTTGCTAGCCATCAAGGTTTAATGAGATGGAAGATTCATTCCTGTATCACTATTTCCTTAACAGCAATTACTTTTCTAAACTATCAGGAAGACTTGACTCTGTCAATCAATGGCTACTTTGAAACAAAAGTACAGTACTACTTTTAGAATGAATGTGTTTGAAGCTCTCTCTTTCTGAGCATTTTTTTATGACTCTCCTATTACAAGGAAGGAAAAACCTATATGGTTACAGAACAAAATCTAACCTATTTTTTGTTTTATTATTTTATACAGACCAAATCTCTTGTTTGTTCAGCTTTTTAACTAGGGCTCTAGAGAGTTAATTAAATATAAAACTAAGATCAAAGATGTGTTTCCTATATTTATTAGTCAAATCCAAAGAGCTATTTTGCAGCTAACAAGGGAAGATGATCATTTGTGAAAATACGGCGATGCAAAGGACTTAAGACAATATTTTAATGAAGAATTAAGCAAAAATAACAGGACACATATTGCCCAAGAGCTTTATGAGTAATGAAGCCAAAATGTGTACAGTATTAAAACTCTCAATGGCTCATTAACTAATGCAAGTCTTAGGCTACATCTAGACTGCATTGCTTTTTTGGGGATACCAGAGGTATCCCAAAAAAGCAATGCTGCATCCAAGGAACGCATCCACTTTTTCAAAAGAATAAATGCATTCTTTTGCCATCCCTGTAAACATTGTTCTACAAGGAATAAGGGATGGCTCGAAAGAGCACTTTCTTTCACCATTTGGCACCGTGTAGACACACCAAATTTTGTAAGACCCTCTTTCGAAGTAAATTCAAAAAAGATACTGCAAATTGCATATCGTGTTCTGATTTAACCATGCAGTCTAGATGTAGCCTTAGAGCTGTCATGTTGCTTTTGGATGTAAAATGTTGCACAGGCATTTAAAGAAGGTGTATGAATGCTTCATTGAATATGTTATGAAAAATAGTTGATGGTAAAAGATGAGAGGAAACCCCCAATAACTATTTCCTACTGTTAGGAGAAACATTTTTTCCCAATATTATCTTAACTTCCGGTCTTCTGATCTCCGGTCTTGTTTTTTAGTTTTATTTTATTCAAAAACAGTTCTCTATTGTTGCTCAGGGGTATCTAGGGGTTTTTATTTTTTTGGACTTTACAATTTCTCAACTCCTGTTACTCTGTTGCAGCAGAGAATTCACCAGCTTACAGTAGTGACAGTCACAAATACATAAATATTTAAATAGTAATAGTAAATCTACCTCAGCATATTCTGAGAGACAGTAACACACAGAGGACATGGCAGCTGTGCCCCAAACAAGTCATCCCATAAAAAAGGTGAATGGTGTTTGTTCTGCCACTGTCTCTTGAGCATCCTATCAAAAGGGCTTTATATTGTTGTCAGTGTGCTATCAGAGCGCTGCTCAGAGAGGCAGCCGCCAAAGGATATGCTAAAGTAATGAATCAAAATACCAGCTTAGTATTTCCCTTCTCCATCCAGCACTGTTCCCTTCTGAGACTGCACTGGCCAGCTGCAATACCCCACACCATAGCGAGAGGCTGCAAAAATTATACACTGAAGTCTGCTCTATTAGGGAACCAGATTTATAGCAGCAGAACACAGCATAACTGCCATGCTAAAATGAGCCCAGAATGAACTACTTTATAAAATGGCAATTATCAGAAAACTGAATGATCAACAGAGTCCTGCTAACCTGCCAGTCTTCGTTTTTGGTTTTATTTTATTCAAAAACACTTCTCCACTGTTGCTCAGGAGTATCCAGTTGTTGGTTGTTTTTTTTGGCCTTTACAATTTCTCAACCTCCTGTTACTCTGTTGCAGCAGAGATCATTCAGAACACTGAATGATCAACAGAGTCCTGCTAATCTCCAGTTTGCATCTTCCCTCATGGCCCTGACCCCATATTCTCCTCTCCCCCGATCCTGTCTGTACGAGAACCAGTTTGGGTCTGTGGTTTTACACAGTTTTATTACCGTCTGCCCTCACCACTATCGCCCTGTTGCAGGCGAGTTGGCACCGCTGCCTCCCGACTAGGCCAACCCATTTCCGTCACCACCCCTTCCCCGCACTCGGCCCCGTCCGTGCTGCCAGAATCAGATTGATTAAGGTCAGATAACACCAGCGAGAGGAGACTGGCTGAGGATGGCGGGGTAGGGGGACCCGGGCCCTCCCTCTCTCCCGGGTCCCGGCCCAGGGCCCTAAGGCGGAGAGAACTTCTCCCTAGCCTGGCTGATGGGGGAGTTGCCCCTAAATGCGTCAGCCCGCAGGCTTCATGACCCCACCCTGGGCCATTTCCTACCCGCCTCCTTTGGCTCCCGCATATCTCTCCGAACCTCTCTGTCCTCCTCCCCCTTCCTCGGGTATCTGGCGCCCTTTTAAATCTCTCGCCGTCCACTTCTGCCAGTCACCGGCTCCAGCGCTGCACCAATGATGTCCCCGCCATACCACCAGGTGATGTCATTGCCCCGCGCCTGAGTCTCCGGCCTGTCCTGTGTCTACTGCACCTGCGCCGGCTTCCCCCTCAGCCCTGGACCGCCTCTCACCCGGGGGCTGAGCAGTTCTCCCTGCCGCCTTCTCGGGGTGAGTCACGCTGTCTCACCCCACCTTCCTTGGCTCCCAGAGCGCCTGTCCGGTGTGGGGTTGCTTCACCCCTTCACCTTAGGGGGTCCCAGTAGTGCAGAGTGGCTTCACACTGTCACTTGCTGATCTCCCAGTATCAGCAGCCCCAAGGGACTTGCAAACCCCAGGTCCAGCAGGCTGCCTTGGAGTGCAGGTCAGAAGAGTGCGGCAGCTGTACAGGAGCAGCCAGGAAGACTTGCTGACAAGCCTAGATGCCACCTTGCTGCATGGCACGCCCTCCCCATATACACCTCCCTCTGCATTTCATGCACAGAAGCTCCCATCCCCACTTGCTTGAGCCTTCTCTGCCTCAGAGGTGTCTGAGACCATGGCTGGGGGAAATGCTGGCAGGTGGGGCAGCTTGTGTTCCTTCCATCCCTAGGAAATGTTCCATACCCTCTGGGAGCCCATTACCCAGTCCACCATGGGACACTGCACTCTGTCCACTGCTACAGCCCTACAGACCTTGCTTCTCAAAGGGATCACTGACTTCAGGGCTAGGAGACAGGCTACTAGTCCAGCTCCACCCTACCCAGTAACTGGACTTTGAGTGTCCAGTCAATACATCTGACAGGACATTTCCAGGTTCCCTTTTTGACTCTGAAGTCCAACTGAAAACCAGAGAACTGGCAATCCTACTCCTCACATCTCAGCAAAGATTTAATATCAAAGGCTGGTATGAATTAATCTATACTTAGTTTTACAAAATATACCAGAGAATCTTTACTAATTGATTACAAAGCATAATCAACTGAATTTTAATTGTGAAAATAATTGAACAACATACCTTTTTGTATATTTGGTAATGTATTTTTCTTGTATTGTTGTATTCATTCACTCAAGTGCTCATTTGAAAAATTTAGATATTTACAATGAGTCTCATATTATTAATGAGATTGTACTCGAATGAAAAAGTTTACCATGGTCCTCTCATTTTTTTCTGTGTTCAGTATGATTTGTAACCTTCAAAAATCAGCTGTCACAAGAGAATTGTTCCTTAAGGCTTCAAACCATAGCCAATTGAAGTAAATGAAAATATTTTCATTGACTTTTAACAGGCTCTGGATTGTCTCTTCACTACTCATCCCAATTTTGTCACTTTCTATTCTTGAAATAGGCAACATTCCAATTATGTGTGCGTGTGCTTGCACATGATTTAATACTGGATATAGATCCCAATCTAGTGAATGGGACTATGCTGTACTTAAAGGGTTATGCATAACAGAATCCTAGAATACTAGAAATGGAAGGGACCTCAAGAGATCATAAAATCCAGTCCCCTGCCCTCACGACAGGACCAAGCACCATCTAGATCATCCCCATAGGCATCCGGTGGACTAGGCGGGAGAGGCTCTGCCTTCCCAAAAAGCCAGCCTGGCCTGACCCAGAGTCCACCTCCAGAACACCTACTATAGGCATTCTGGGGGCCGAGTGTTGCTGCCCTCCCTGTGCTCCTGGCCAGGGAGTCTGGAACCACATGACCACCTCTCCTCCATGGTGCTCTGGGAGCTGCACTGGGTGCATACTCCCCTTGCCTCTCTGCCCCTCCACAGTGCTCTGGGAGGCTGGGCAGTGCTCAGCATACTGCCCCTACTTCTCTTCCCTTTCCTGGTGCTCCGGGAAGACCGGGGAGCATTCGGCGTGCTGCATTGCTTCTCTGCCCCACCCTAGTGCTCCAGGGAGGATGGGACATGCTTGGCATGTTGCCTGTCTCCTCCGGTTGGGGGGGGCATGCTCAGCACTCTGCCCTGCCTTCTTCCCTCCCCATGTGGGCAGAACCTCAGCAGAGGGGGCAGGATTGTAGGTGGGGCTGGGGGCCTGCCTCCCTCAGCCACAGCTGCACCAACCACCCATGATTATCCCTGATAAATGTCTATCCAAACTGCTCTTAAATATTTCCAGTGATGGAGATTCCACAACCTTCCTAGGTAATTTATTCCAGTGTTTAACCACCCTGACAGTTAGGAAGTTTTTCCTAATGTCGAACCTAAATCTCCCTTGCTGCAATTTAAGCCCATTGCTTCTTGTCCTATCATCAGAGGACAAGGAGAACAATTTTTCTCCCTCCTCCTTGTAACATCCTTTTAGATACTTGAAAACCGCTATCATGCACCCTCTCAGTCTTTTCCTTTCTAAACTAAACATGTTTAAGTTTTTTTGCTGAAAACTCCTACCGATAGAACTAAAATTATTTCTACTGCTCATCAAGACATCGCCATTCACCAACATCTCAGTCTGTCTAGGAAAAGTCTTTACTGACATTTCACTTGTTCAGTATTTGAATCTCCCCACACTTAATACTACTAATTCTACTTAAGCAACACTGAGGATTTCAGATGTCAGGGCCAGTTACTAGAGTAGTTGCATCTGTGCAAACCACTTATGCAAGCAAGCCAAACCGCTATAATCTGCCGTTCACATTGGTGCAGCTTACCCTGGTTTCAGTCAGAAATGAGCTCTAATGCACACAAACAGCTCCTTTGCTTTTTACATTTGAAGACAACATCAGTGCAGCTACACTGGTGACTTGTCACCAATAACTGTAAATGGAGCTAATCTACAATATAAACTAGCATCTCTCAATGTTTCCAGACTACTGTATCTATTTCAAGAGTTTGATTTGTTTATCTCCAGTTTTCATCTCATTTAAAATCTATTGCTTACAAAATCAGACAAAATATGTCACAGCACACTATTACCAAAAAATTGCTGCTCCCTCATTTTAATTATGAAAAAAGCAATTGAAATATAAATACCATACTTACATTTCAGTGTTTAGTGCAGTATAATCAAGTCATTTTATGTATGACATTTTAGTTTGCACTGACTTTGCTAGTACTTTTTATGCAGCTTGCTGTAAAAATAAGCAAATAACTAAATGAGTGGATATATCCCCTGGAAGACCTCTGCAGAGTCCCAGGGGTATGCATGTCCCTGACACAGAACCATGGATTTATATAAGGCCTAAAGTGCACTTCCTTCTGTTACTCTGTATAAACACCACCAATCATCCACTACTTCATCTACCCTACACTTTGCACTCACTGCATTCAGATTACTCACTACCATCTGTCTGGTTGTCAGTTAAATTCCATTCTCAGCCAGCTCTGAAGTTTACCATTGTTCCTAAAAACAAGGATGGCTTTCCTGCAAATCCCATTGTTCATAGCAGTTCTAAGGGAAGTGTGTCTGGGATGCCTGTCTCAAAGTGTCAGAGTATGAAAATATAAATTCTAATACACGGTGATACAATAATTATTTAGTAAAATTTCTAAAAATATTTTTTACAATGTCCTTGTTATGCTTCCTTTCTATCTAATACTTTATCTGCTTTCTTCCCTGACCCATCCATAACACCTTGCAAAGACTTTAAACTTAAAAGTGGATTCTTTGTTTGTCCTAAACATAAATGAACAATTCCAGATCTTTTTCACACAAAAAAATGACATTTGAGTGGTGGGCAGACTCGTTTGTTCTTTATGTTGTCTAGAGACCAGTTAAGTGTGTCCCAAACTGCTAAGTGATCTGGCTTTCACTAACTGGACGACTCACTTCAAAACCCCTCAACTCATTATCGTTCAACCTGAACCAGGTTACAATTAGGAGTTTTTCCCCTAGAAAGTAGTTTAAGAAATGTAATGAACTGTAATGTATCTACAGCAATTTATAATACTTAATTCTATGTACACTATATAAATTAATAACTGTGACAGGTACCCAAAGGAACTGTAGAGCGTTTTATTTCTAATCAGTCAAATAACACCAGGACAAGACAGGACAAAATCCATTTCAATTTACATTTACATTCAATTTACATTTAGTCACACTTCAAATGGTAGGGTACAATGAGCCTGCTACTTTTAAGAGGGTAAATTTTTCAGAATTGCCTACATTACATAATTTCTGAAATCCCATTTTTGAGAATTGATTTAGGAACAGATTTATGGAGGTATTTAGGTACCTACAGATGCAGATAGCCACTAAAGTTATATGTACACTACAGCCGGTCAGCAAAATTATGTTGCTCATGAGTGTGAATCTTCTGTCTCTGATTGACATGATTTACATTGACATCCTTGTTCAGCTGCACAGCGCTGTGTCAGCAGAAGAGCTTTTCCCATTAACATAGTTTATGCCACTCATGGAAGTTGGGTTTTTTGTGCCAATGGGGGAGCTTTCTCCTATTGGCGTAGAACAACTTATCCAGATGTGCTGCAGTGGCACAGTTGTACTGCTATAGCTGTAGTGCTGTTCATAGACAGACGCTTAAGTGAGATTTTTGAAACTTCATAATGCTTAACTCCCATTGATTTTAATGGCCTGTAAAAATCCCTTTAACCTTGTTTCCATGCTGTTAATTGAGCAGTGTGAGGGTTTTTCTATTACAGTTTGGAATTTGTAGAATTGTTGTTAAAATTATGTGCTTTAAAGGGTTTGGTTAGACTCATTTAAAAATCAACTGTAACTCTTTTTAGCCAAAGTTTATCATTTGAGAATTCCCTAAATTTCTTCTTATTAAAATGTAAGTATTTATCCACAGTTATTACCGTAAACTTTTATCAAGTTTAACACCATACCACCATGTGAGACAGGTAAAATCTTTACAAATGTCAACAAGATTCCTTTCTAAGCTCAAGTGAGAGGACACACCTTCAGGGCCATAAGAGTTCATGAATTGCAAAATCTTCCCTTCCTCCCCTCCTCTGCTGCCAAAATCTGTAAATATGCTTCCCCTCAGATACTATGTACAAATCAAAGGGGCTTCTCACTGGACTTTAATGACAGAAACATCCTCTTCTAATCAGATTCTTATCAGAACCTTCTCAAAACTAAGTTATTTTGCATCCTTTATTCAGGCAAAAAAGTGTGTTCTTAACTTGATAATGTTGGGGGGGGGCAGACTGAATATCAATATGTACAGGTAAAAGCATCAGGAATGGGTAAATCTGCATTCCATTATACTGCATAAAAGTACAGCTGAAGTAATCACAAACAAATTTCTTTCATATGTAAAAATGTATTTTGATTTGATCTTATTCATGTTCCTTTTGTGTTCATTTTTATGGATATTGGAGTGCTGAACTGACATACTTCTTCCCTCCTGCAGACCCCACATGCCCTGCTCCCAGTAGTCCTATTTTCATTCAAGCTGAAGCAGAGAAACTGGCCAAAAATCCATGGTAATAAGCCCCACTTGAAAGATGTAGAATAGTGGATGGATGGTATCCTACCAGCTATTGTATAGCCCAATACTGCTACCTTTGGGGCAAACTTCCTGGTCTCTGCTCATAAGGAATCTCTTCCACTCCATTCCTAATATGAGCTAAAGTGGCCACCTTAAACTCACCTACAGTCTTTTACAGAATTTGCAGGATAGAGTAGTCTTGTACTTGTCTGATATTGCCTATGAAGCTGGCACAATCAGATAATAAAATAAACTCTACATAGTCCTCTCTCTCCTCTGTCATTTATCCTCCTTTACTAATCTCACAAATAAAATTCTAAGCTAATCAGTTCCAACTGAAACATTTTAAGTTACTCAATGGATTTTGGCTATAGAGTTGAAAATTGTCTTCCAAGAGCAGTGCTTAGAATAAAACTTCATCAGAAATTATTATGAAAAGCATATACAAAGGGTGGAAACAAGGAGGACCTGATTCTTTTTTTCCCCATGATTTACATATTTACAAAACTCCCATTAATTTCAAAGAAGTCAAGATCCCTACTGGGTCTCTAGAACTTGTTTCAGGTCATTCTGAGCATATTTAAAATAGTTGGCATATCGACACAAAAGTCTATATTATGAAAATAAAGCCTGGTTGAGGTTAGTTCTTTGAAAAATTGTTGATGATTAAACTAATTAGAAGTATGAATTAGTCCAGTAATTGAGGGAGGGGAGTAGCATTTCCCATCTTGAAAATAAAAAGTGACAAGAATGTCTCACTCTCAGTGCATTAATATGCATTTTCCTATGCCTTTATTATGTATTAGTCAATGTAGCATTCATTTATTCACCCCAATTCAAGCATTAAAGATTTAGATCACCTATATGTCCTTAATGGTTTCACGCCCTCTTGAACTCTCTTTTCAAAGTTCTTTTCAACTTTCCCTTTATGGTACTTGTTGGCTATTGGTCTCATGCCAGTATTTAGCCTTAGATGGAGTTTACCACCCACTTTGGGCTGCATTCCCAAGCAACCCGACTCCGAGAAGATCTGGTCCCAGCGTGCCAGGGGCCGCTACCGGCCTCACACCATTAATGGGCTGTGCCTCAATCAGAAGGGCTTGGGCCCCCGAGAGCAGCACCAGGGAGAGTGGGTCTTCTGTATGCCACATTTCCTGCACCCCACTGTGGGACAGGGATTCGGCGCTGGGCTCTTCCGTGTTCACTCACCGTTACGGAGGGAATCCTGGTTAGTTTTTTTTCCTCCACTGACTAATATGCTTAAATTCAGCGGGTCACCACATCTGATCTGAGGTCGCACCTCTTAATGGTTTCATGCCCTCTTGAAAGGTCAGAGGGCATTTTCAGTGTTCCCCCACTTCCATCTCCAGAGGAGATGCCTTGTAAAAGTGGGTGACCAGGTTTTCTGGTCATGCACTACTAAATCAACAAAATGTCTGAGCATGATGGATGAATGAGACATTCAGAATCAGATCTGTATCCTGCTGGGTACTATGACCCTCAGAGGTAAAGAATAAGTAGACAGAGAGCTAGCAATCTTCTAATTAAACAACCCACTGCTTTGGATACACATGTGACAGAAAGATGCCAGGGTAAAGCTGTGATCATTACGAGTTCCTGATCACAGTGAAGGTGAATGCAATTTAAAGGGTAATAATGCATTCTACTGTGATACTGATAGATTTAATAGTGTAAGAGATATGGCTAAATAAATTAAACTTGAGAGGGCACCGTACTGAGATAATCCTGCCATTGTCTCACAAAGAAATGCAAAGTAAGGTCCTAAGACAAGCATCCTTATGAACATTTTAGAATACAGTCAATCCCTCTTATAATGAAGTCATTTTATTTTTACATAACTTTATTCTAACGGGAAGTTCACACTAATTCAATTTAGAATTTACATGTTGTAATGAAGCAATTTGGGACTTTCATTCTACTTCATCACAAACAGTTTCAATCAGAGTGCAAACTGCATTCCAATGTACCATGGAGATCCACGGATAGAAAGCTCCCTGGAAGTATTGAGTATTACTATTAGTTACCTTACATACTTATCAACATAAGTAAATTCTTATTTAATAGATAGGGGTGAACTGAGTGCATTTGAGTGCTCTCAATAACCAGAGGGCTTTTTAGCATTTGAAATAATAGTGTTATTAAGGGCTAAACTGTGATTTTGAGTACTGCTCTAGTGTAGCCCTGGAACACACGGAGACTCAGAAGCATCCCCTTGGTCCTTTCTTCCCAGCTTATTCCTTGCTTTTAGTAGTAGTAGTTTTCTGATGGTCTGTGCATGTAGTAAATCTTCCGCCCCACATTGGCTCAGCTACTCTGCCCTTTGCTTGTCCAGGTGAGTAGCCTTGCTTACGCTTATGTACCTGGCCCAAAATTGAAGTAGATCACAGAGGGGTGTAAATCAGGCTCTTGCACAGAAGTGTAGTCCAAGTCACAATCTAGTCCTAAGCACGAGGCTCTCTTATTGAGAAACAATATAAAATGCTGTTGTCCACCTGCATTTTAAGCTTGGCTAAGGGTTTGGTCCCCACAAAGTAACTCTAAAAATAAATAATTTCAGCTACTTCAGCCAATGAGGTTTTGTTTACCAATAACTCCACTTTGTGTCATTCCACTTTATTGCTACTTAAAATTTTTTCTGAAGCTTTTTGTTCTCCCTCATCAGTAGCACTTTGATGGCAAGATCAAGAACCACCTTAGCACACAGGAAAAAAGAAAAATCACTTTGAGTGCATTATTGACAAGAATGATTGAGTTGCCACATGCATGTCTAATGAGGCTAACGGCTGCAATATCTTGGTATTTCAAAGTTTGTTTGTTTTTCCTTCAATGCCCTAAATACTATGCTTATTTTTTAATTTGGCTTTTGAATGTAATTAGTCATTACAAATATGCAGATGGAACAACACAATGTCAACAGTGATATGTCCTTGAATCTAACTCATTTTTCTTTCTTGACAAAGAATTCATATACTCTCAGATATTGTCAAAAAGCTTCAAAACAGTTATTCTTCACACAAAGTATTTTAATAGATTTGTCATTAGCAGCAGAAAATACGTTTATAGTAATTAAAAGAAATTTCTCTTCTCTGAGAATTTTCATGACAATAGATATTTTCAAATTATTACAGTGCAGTTAGTTAACCAATAGCTAAACCAAATAATTACAGAATCCTGTTACAAGTCCAAAATTAAATAAAATCTTCCAGTAACAATTCAGCAACATTTTTTCTTAAAAAAAATCTAATTTAATTGCATTTTAATTCAACAATGAGATGTGCCATTTATACACTTTATCATTCCAGAATCTGATATGAAAACATATCTAAGAATTAGGTCTGGAATCTGGATGGATATAAAAGATATGTCATTACAAGAGGCCATAGTTCAAATACATAATTGCACACCTGCATATGCTTGCATAATTACTAACATTTTGCAAGCAGATGTAGACATACTACTGAATGCTCACCTAATGTACGACTATCTGCAATTGATCACTAAAAAAAAAAAAAACCCCAGGAACAAAATATCAGTAGTTGGAGTTTGTCATTAGCTTCCAGTGTAGGTTATATGAATGCACGTAGTGCCATTATTAGTGATGGTCAAATAATTAAAAAACATGAATTTTCATCAAAATTTTGATGAATTTCCAAAAAACAAAAATCACATTTTTATAAATCTTTTCATGAATACTCTATCTTGGGCCCATTGAAGTGAATGACAGAAATAGAAATATAAGAAAACTGATGAAATAGCCTTTTCTTCCAGTCCAAATTTCAAGTATCCAAACATTTGGCCCTTATCCAAATACATTTTCTGAACTGATTCAGCTTCATCTACTATTAGTATTACATGAAATTATCTAGTATGTATGCAGTTACTGCAATAGCTTTCCTGGGGTGCATCTACATAGCAGGGGTAAACTTGAAATAAGCTGCACAAATTCAGCTACATCAATTGAGTAGCTTATTTCAAAATTGGGAGCATCTACACATCACTTATTTTGAAATAGAGCACTCTTCCTCTGACTTCCCTTACTCCTCGTACAATGAGTGATTCAGCAGTCAGAGCAAGAAGTCTTCCAGCTTGACAGTATTTCGACATTATTTCAAAGTAACTGCCTGCCGTATAGATACAGACTAAGTTATTTCAAAATAATGTTGCTGTGTAGATGTACCTCTGGATACTTGTATATGACACAGTGGCCTAACTCCCAGTGAAAAACATCCTATATTTCCTAAATCTTTAAACAGATTTTTTTAAAGAGGTACATTCTTACTTTTTGACATTTCAACATTCTTTGAAAGATAAAGTTGAAAATACAGACTGGCCCTCATTTATTTTTTTTTAATTTATTTTACTCTATGCAATAAAATGCTTTGGGAGAATTGAGTAAATTTTGCACAAATCAACAGAAAATAGACTCACCATCTCTTCGATTAAGCCTTGCAAAGCCAGGACTATGACTGCTAGACAGCTCTGATGAACTACTGAACGAAGACTGAGGCAAGGCAGACACCAGCTGATCATCACAATTATCTGTCAAAGAAAAACATCATGTTCAGGTTCAAGCACTGAACACTGGTTACTGAAAATTATAATCAAGAATCAACGATGGAAAGAAATACCTGAATTGACATTATGTATGAGAAAGCACATTCCAGAATGTTTGTCTCAAGGTCTATTATATGTAACAGATTAATACTGAGCTGGCACTTTTTATTCAATCAATATTTCATCAGATTACCATGGTATAATTTCCTATATTCTGACTCTTTATATTCCCCAAATTCTAACCTAACTACAAAGACAGGCTTGATAAATGGCTCACAGCTCACTAGCTACTATTTACAGGGATACTGACCCCTGCCAGTCTTGCTTCAACTTGAGCAGCATGAAGCTTCGACCTGAGCACCCGTTTTATATTTCTCTAGGTGTTGAATGAAATCACATTACATACAATTTCAAAAAAAAGTGCTATGTTAAGATAAGGTATCATCCTTTTTGGCATTTGAATTTGCCAGCTTTTTGTGTGTTTGCTGTAGAAGCAACATGAAATCACTATTAGACAATTATTAGAATGCGAGTCTCAACTTCATACAGAAACCACAGTTTCAGATAAGAGGATTAACTGCAGTTCACAATCAATGGTGCATAAGTAAGCAGATTCTAATCAATATTTTGAATGTTAAATCCCTTTCCAGCTCAATTGAGGATGTGTATTCATTCTCCATTTATATTGCAAAATAAAATGAGACTCATTACCTGTTCTAGTTTTAGCTGGAGGACTGACAAAAAAACAACAACAAAAACAAAACCCCCACAACAGACACAAAAGTGTAAGCAAGTATTTTTCCTCCTTAGGCCTTGCTGATATTTGTTGCTTAGGGTGCATCTACACAGCACCCTAAACTCAAAATAAGATACACAATTTACTCTGTGCAAATTGTGTATCTTATTTCAAATCTATTTCGAAATAGCTTATTTTGAAATTTGGCTCATCTTCACAGTGCCCAATTTCAAAATAACACACTATTTCAAGACATCCCTTAACCCTTGTGGAATGAGGGTTACCGGGATGCTGAAATAGCACATCCATTGTTTCGAAAAATATTTAAAAAAAAACGGGCAGCTTGTGTAGACACATGGTAGCTATTTTGGGATACCGCTGGTATCCCGAAATTGCCTTGCAGTGTAGATGTACTCTTAGAAAAAGAGGAGAAATTATGTAGACCAACACTCATTGGAAGTGGCTTATACATCTAAAACCTTTACTAGGATCACAAGCATCTTCTAGATGCAAACAAGAAAAGGTTGTGCCCATGGAAGCTCATGATACTATTCACAATTGTGGTAGTCTCTAAGGTGCTACAGGACCATTCATTTTTGTTGTTTTTAAGAAAACGAGATCACTAACAATTACTATCAAGAGATGTGTTCATCCCACTGTCACTAAAACCAGAGGAAGACAAACGAGTCTAAGACAGCTCTCTCACTTTAAAAAAATACTAACACCTTTACCATCATTAATAATTCTATGTATGAAGAACTAAAGAAATAATTGCCTATTTTTAAGGAATAGAAATAATTTGCAAGAGAGTAATACTAATTTGCATTGCCAATCAGTAATGGTTCTTTTGTCCTAAATATATAGTTTTAAGTTTGTTTCTTTATTATCTTCTAAATTTAAACAAAGAGTAATTTTTAAGACAGATTTTTAAGGAGATGTATTAATTCAATTCCCATAATCTTCATTAGACACATTTGACATGATACATATTTGCAACCAAAATGAGTAAAATTAGAAGTAAATAGTGAAAAAATAAAACGTGTCACTGTGACGGGGTGTCAAATGTGGGTGTCAAACCCACATTGGTATTGTAAAAGTTAACCCTACTTGCTTATCTAATCAGGCCCCACCCTATCAGATGTGCTAGGCATGCACTAGCTGGAGACTAGGTATAAAAGCTTGCACAGCAGCTCAGTCTACCCTGACCACTGATGGAGAAGAGAGTGCTGTTCTAGTTCCTGAGGAAGGACCACCTGCACATCAGGACACCGACACCAACCAAGGGGAAACTGAAACAGGCTCGCCAGCCTGGGATGTCATGAAGAGGGCAGAGATGGAGAACCCAGAGCTGGAGAGAGACAGAGTTGGGGAAGAAATGATGTAGGGGACTTCTGTGGGGAAAACTTCCCAGAACAGCTTGGCATGTTAGTTGGAGCTGACGGTGTGTAACTGCACCACTGGCAGGGAGCTGGCTTGGGAACTAGTGGAGAGCCTGCACCAAATGTTATTGACTCTAGCCACTAGGCTACACTGCCCTGTGAGAGAGGGGCATTGTTATTGACTTGGGTGATACCGCCCTGTGAGAGAGGGATGTTGTTATTGAGTCTGGCTGTTAGGCCATACTGCTCTGAGAGAGAGGAGCTTTTTGAGGGACTCTGGCTGCCCGACCATGTTGTCCTGCTAATCAGGACAATGGGGTAAGACCCAAGTTTTTGAGACAGAGTGTTGAGCCCAGCCATGAGGCTGTAGAGTACCTAGCCCCCCACCTAGAGAGGGATGAGTATCAACCCCATGACAGTTGAATAGAAAAATCTAGTTATAGCATACCTGTGGCTACAGCTTGCTTGATACTGAAGTCCTTATTGTGCCAAGCTTTCATTGAATTTAATAAGAGTATTGCAGACAGGGTTAGACATAGTCATTTTTTGTATTGGTTTGCTGCATGGGATAGATACTCACAATAATATGACATGCAACGTTATACATTTATAAATGCACACAAACACATACATGTGTGAGGACTAAAAACTTGTTTTCACTGTCATGCATCTCTGTTGGGCAAACTTTTTAAATCATATAGTAAATTCAGCTAAAATGCAGTTTTGGTGCCACAGAAACTATTTGAAAATTCAGCAAATAGCTTTTGCTAAACAACAACAAAAATGTTTCTTCCCTAAAATAAAGTTTATTATATTATATGTGTACAGGAATTCTCTTGAGGTAGCTCTAGAATGCCTGTTGTTTGGGTTTTGGAGAAAGAGCAAATACAGAGGAAGGGAACCTCTGGTCCCTCTAAAAGTGCACGAGGCAGTCGTAGCTGTGACAGGGTGATAGAATGTTGGCTTTCTTTTTTGCCAAACACATCAGCATGGTGTTGATATCGGAACAAGAATTCCTGGATCCACAGAGGAGGTCATGAGGGTTGCCAGGCTGTCTTTAAATCCTTTCTTCACATCTTCAAAGGACTATCCTCCAAGGACCTTCAAAGGGTTGCAGGTTCCAGGTCAGCCCTCAGGAAACAAGATTGTTGGCAAGATGAGGAGTAAAAGTATGCTGTGATTGACTAACAATAGGTGCATGAGCCAAGGCATGCCAAGGACAACTTATGAATATGGTGTATGAGTTAGCACAAGCTAGAGGACCTGTTTGCCTGGAAAGGCTGTTACTGCCTAAGGCAGCTGTCTATTGGGTGACTGGTTCTGAATGACACATATACAGACTTTTCTAACACAAGAAAGTTCTTGTGCTGGGTGAGTATCATGGGTTCAAGTGAACTCCAAATACATAAATATGTTGAATAAGACTGGTCCCAGTACGGACTTTTGGGTGACTAGTTACCACTTGTTACCCTATCCTGAAAACTGATCATATACTCCTACCCATTGTAATCCATCTTTCAGAGTGGATTTGATTTCTCCTGGAGTGAAGGATCCCAAGCCAGGGCTTCTGCAATAAGCAGATGAATAATCAATCTCACTTTGGCTTGATCAGTGGGCTATAACCATAGACATAGCAGAAATAGGAGCCAACAATGACACAATCCACAACATTTATCACAATCACCATTTAATTTGTCAGTTAATGGGCACTTGAGTTCACGGGGAGAGGGGTTTGGAGCTGAACGTGGCATCCCTTATGCTAGGAGGACCACATTCTGTGCCTCCAGAGTGTCAAGCTGGGCCTGCAAAGTCCTTAGGACTCCCACTATCTCCATCAGAGATATTGGCCTTTGCAGAATCCATACATGCCACATCAGCTCTTTAATTTGTGGTAGGGCTACTGAACTGTTACACGACAGGGATGTGGGCAGCGGAGGCTAGTGGCTGGAGCAGGAGTCAGGCCCAATGATCAGAGCAGGAGGCAGTACCCTGGAATCAGAACTGGAACCAGATGTCAGAGCCAAAGTTATAGGAATTGGAGCCAAGGATGAGAAGCTGGTTACCTGAAGTGAGAAAGACACAAGAAGGATTGGGCCCAAGATGGGAACAGGGCTGGATCCAAGTTTGGAACAAGCAAGAAGCAGTGTAGGAAAACATTTGAGCATCCATTGAACAGCTGCTGTTTGGCTTAAGAGCACATCTGCTGGCCCTTCAAAACAACCAGGTCGTATAGCCAGTCTAGCGGAGCTGGCCTGTAGTAGGCTGTCAGTAGGTTATCTGGAGATTGGCTCTGCTGCAGGCCCAGATTCCCAACAGCATGTTACTTCTTCAAACATGCAGCCCCATCTGGCTCAGAAACATGATCCTTAGCTCAGTAGAACTTGTATTCCATTAGTTCAGTAGTTCCCAAACTTTTCTTCTCATACCCACCTTACCTGTAATGGAATGCATTTGTGTCCCTCCCCCAGCTACAAACACAGCCCAGGTGCCTTTCGCTATGTCTACACTACCAGGTTATTATGTCTACACTCCCAAAATAGCTATCTGAAATAAGTTTATTCCTTTTCACAAGCAGGAGTTATTATTTCAAAATAACAAGCCCATTATTTCAAAATAGCAGGCTAGGTAGTGTGGACGTTGGTCTTGTTATTTTGAAATAAGAGGAGTTATTTTGAAATAAGTCCCCAGTGTAGACATGCCCTTTTTGCCTGGTCTCTCCTCCCAGTGTTTCTCCATGCCCTCCTAGGGGGTTTAATTCCCCAGTTTGGAAACTACTGACTATGGACAGGTGAGTCAGTTGTCTCTTCAATGTCTGTGTCTGCTGACTAAATTATCCATTAGGCGCCCTTCATCTGTAGAAACCACTGAGAATATTCAGCAGTGCTATTTTATTCTCATTAGAAGATTTAAGGAGAGCTTTACTTTGATATCTGCACAATACGCTACAGGCACCATGTTCTATATGTGATCTTCCCAACCATATTCATTATGTATGTATGTGTGTATATATTATATATATATATTGTACATTGTTTACATCATGTCTTTTTATACATATATCAGAGATAGCTGAATATACATACAGTATTAATATTTTGAATAGCAGTTTGAGACAAAAATGGTTTGTCCCATACAATGTATTGAAATGGTTCCAATTACTGTACATATATCTATGGCTGATCAGACATTTATTGCACAGAAGCGGAGGAATGAAACATGATTCTGTCTTGTTCTCTATAGCTTACCAAACCTGGCAAGTATTGAAGTTCTGGCATTATTTGTCATTTTAACCCAAATTTAGTAAGAACTCCTGAATTAAATCCAAAAAACCAGCTTGATAATGGCCAGATGGGCTCTGTTGACTTGTTTATTGCATTCAATAAAAAGTACTGCATAAAGATGATTTTCTTTTGCTAGTTTGGAACTGAAATACCTATTACATACATGAAAAATATTTAGCTTCAATGTAGATTCCATAGCTTCTAATTAATTTTGTAGGGTCTGGTGAAACAGCTAATTTGTAATGTCTTACAAGAATACTCCATATTGGCTATTGCCTCCTGAACCCAACACTGTTTTTTTCATTACTCCAGTGGCAAAACAAAATTCTATGTAAGATTAAGCCTTCCTGCAAGCCACTTCCAGATTTATACTAATAAAGAATGTTATACCCAGGGAATATATTTTCAGCCAGGCTGCGAACTGATCAGTATTAAACCATATTACTTCACTGGTGTTACTCTTGATTTACAGGAGTCTAAATGAAAGGTGAGGTAAACCCTAAGTTTAGACTTTGCAAGCAAGAACTCCGATCTAAGAGGAAAGATAATAAAGATTCAACTAAAATTCTGGGAATGTTTTAATCTGTGAATATATTTTGGTAAAAACAAGTCTAAGGGAATGAAAATTGTAACGAACAGAGGTGTTAATGTCAGGCAATTAAGGTGAACAAGGAACTCACAAGAAGCAAGAGAGCCAGAGCAGTCGACAACATAAAGTTGAACGCTCCAAATGACTGATTTTCATAGGGGCTGTTGCCTTAACTGGAGCTATAAGTGCACACTCTGAAAAATCAAGTCACAAATTTTCACAGTCCTCAAACCTGCCTCCAATTTTGCACCTAGAATGTTTTGTACATAATCATCTACAGTCACAATTAATTCTGACTGAATGTGATAATTGGATGAATAAATTTGCTTAAAGGGCCAAACAGTATAAATGTCATTGATATGATATTCATTACATGTTCAAAACAAGGATAAATTATACCAATATTTATTCAACAGGGACCCAATTCTGTCCCTAATATTAGGTGTATCTCCTCCCATTTGTCCTAATTCTGATCTTAGATTGCTGTCACACTAGTATAACTCTATTAGCTTCAGTGATATTACTCTAAATTCACAATGGTGCCAGATAGTGGACCCAACATGAGCTATGCCCATTTCTGTTCAAACCCAGTTGACCCTGGGACTGTTGGAGATAGTGTTTCATAAGTTAATGAGGGTATATTGGGACTTTTATGCTCATCACTAGTCATTTATATTACAGTAGCATTAGGAATCCTCCAGTTAGGATCAGAATGGGCCCCATGTGTCAGGTATTGTTCATATAGATGAGCAGCCCTAGAGAGCTCACAGTCTTAACCATACACCTGGCATTAGAGTTGCACATTGGTTGCACAACAACTGAAAGCCAAGTGAAAGTTGCACTATTATGACCATGGACATATGTTTTTGAACTTTTCCCTTACCTATAAAACTTACAATAGAATTTATATCACCATTGAACTTGGCCTAGAACTTTCTATGAGAGTTTCATTCACATACTTACAACTGAATAGGTCTCTCTCTACACCAGTTAAAATGAATGGGGGGGGAGAGGAGGGGCGGGAAATGAACCAAACTTTGCAATACTGTTGAATTCATGAAATAAACAGTCTTATTTTGTTAAATATTCAATTATATCAGATGGATAACTGCATACTCATGGTTTCTGAATGATTGTTTTTATTCTTCACATACATCTTGCACTGAATAAAGCTTAGAAGAAAGAAAGAAAGAAAGAAAGAATGAATTTGATGGAACACATATTGTGATGTTAATGCGTGAACCTTGGTTTGGAGGCACACACAGACTTTCAGACCTCAGGCCTACAGAATGAACTGGTTGCAGAGCTAGCTGAGTCAGCCTCCAGAGAGGTATTAGAAGATATGCCATTGGTTGTGATACTAGTCCTGCCAGAGGCTGATGGAGCAGTATGCTGACTTTAGTGATAGTAGCTGCTGGAAATGCAAAGACCAAAGAGAAAGACAGGCAAGAACAACGCATGTTGAGGGGAAAATTTAAAATGCAATTAAAAATAAAAACCCTGAAGTTACAAGATCTAAACAGAGGAGACTGTATATGCTAGCAGACAAATAATATTTGTTCTGTCAATCATATTGCACAGCTCATTCCAGTTATCTCTAGGCTTGTCCTTCAGTATATATCATAATCTCAGTGCATATTTCATGCTATCAAGTAAACAGCAGACCTTTCTTGTAGAAGCACAGTTGAGAGTACTGCATATGCAAAATAATTCAGTTTATGTCCTCTCCCTCCCTTCCAACTTTCAAATACTGACAGCATGCTACCTTTGAGAATTTCAACATGTACTTTCCAAGTAAACTAATGTCAACTCATGGACAGCATTTGTACTGCCATGTGATAGAATTATAGAACCATAGGAATAGAAGGTACCAAAAGGATTATCTATTCTAACCCCCTGCCAAACTGCAGGATTTATTGGGTCTAAACATCCAAGACTGATGGCTATCCAGCCTCCTTTTGAAAACCCTCCAGTGAAGAAGCTTCCACAACCTCCCTAGACAGTTTGTTCCATTGTCCTATTGTTCTTGCAGTTAGAAAGTTTCTCATGCTTTACAATACATGGATCAGTTAAGCATGACTAACACATCACTGTAGTCTTGTTTATAACATTTTTTTTAATTTATTTGGACAGTATCTCTGACCACAAGTACTGCCTCCGGCTAAAAAGTTACAATATCCTGAAGCAGGCTGTTTTTAAGTGCCTATTTCAACTTCTATGAAAGAAGAATCTCATATTCTTTCCCCCAATACATTATTTCCCCTGTATCATCAAATACATATGGGACATGAATCCCAATCATTTCAGTGGGAATCCATCAACTAGAATCATTGTGTGCCACTGTAAAAACCTTAGATCAACTTTTTTCAGCCATTCTTAACCCAGCTTCCACCTTTCATTTATAAGCAGCTGAGTATCAAATACTCTACAGAGGAACAGTGCATGCAGTACCCCAACACAATAGTTTCACTCCTATTCATACACCCCCTGCACCATGGAGGCCACAACTGAGTCATATGGCTTTTAAATCAGTCATCACTCTATTACTTCTAAACTTAATGAACTTTGGAGTCTGTCATTTTCAACATCCAGGTGATATCTAGGCCTCCCTGGAATTGAATATAAGCACCATTTCAATTAGTAAAACTCAGACATATTTTAAGGGTGGTCATTTTCATCTTAGGTCCATATGCTGCCCTTAAAGGGAAGGTGCTCTGAAATGAATTGGAATCATTTGACATGTACATTAATTCACACCAACCTATATGCTCTACCTTCACCCTGTAACTCTGTTGCTGGTAAGTGTCGTAGGCAGGACTGAAAAATGAAGCTAATACTTACAATTGCTATAAGTGTTTTGTAAAACAAACATACTGGATCTTTATGAGGTATGCAGGTTGCCAGATATTTCCCATTGTTTTCAGTTGCTTATAACTTTTCAAATGTTAACAATTTAGGCTGAACCTTTCATGCCAGATTTCTGCCTAATACCTATTTATTTATTTATTTATTTATTTATTTGATTTTCGCCAAAATGATACAGCCATTTCCAAGAACCAGGAAAAATATTTTGTTTCACCACTATTAAAAACGTCTAGTTACTTTTTCTTTGAGTTACTCTAGTGTCCCTAGATCTAACAATTGTCGGTGGGTAGCTTTTTTGTCAGAGATATGCCTTTTCCTAGTTCAGAGAAAATCTACCAGTAGTTTGGCTAAATTAAAAGTTTTTGAAAAATTGCTATTGGCACATACATAATAAGGATTTATTCTGTTGTAGCAGCTAAATTCCCTAAATATTCTAATTGGGCTCAGAATCTGCCCCGTTCTCTCTGTCTCTCTTTTCCCCCACATTCATTAGGTCTGAGACTGAGTTTAATTTACTATGGCCATTCATTCTGTAGTTTAAAGGACGTGTCTCATTTGGTATCGGTGGCCCTGCAAGTCTTATGTAGTAAAGTATTATGATGAAACAGTCAATAAGAAATTCACCTTCACAAAAATAATAATGCAAACAATCACACATTACAATATAAATGCATCATTCTGTATTGATAGCAACATTGGGAGCTATCCGTAAAGTATTTTCAATGTTTTATTTTTTCCCTTTGCTCAGCTAAGTGGCCCACATAACTTTGAACCATGCTGGCAGGTGTTGGAAAATGAGTTAAACGCAATCAGCAATTGTTTTATTACCTAATGAAGGAACTGTCTGGTCTTTGGAATTCATGTATAGGTTGAGAGGACTCACAGCCTCTAGCTCCATTCTTGCTTCTATAACAGACTGCCCGAATCAGCCCTTTACCTGATGTCATTTTTATGACTCCTTTACAACTAGTGCCATCCACTTTTGGGCTACATTGCCCGCCTGAGGGCCACAGGACAATGAAAAAGTAAGCCCAGTACTCAATCTGACTCCTAAAATTTTAACTGAATTAAGAACAGATAAATGCCCTTTGAAGGCAGTAAGAGTACTTTCATTGAGTTCAGCAGTTGTTGGATCATGCCCATATTTTTGCAGTTTTCAAATTGTGACCTTATGGTAGGTTGCTCAGTGTCTCACCTCAGCAGTGAAACATGGAATATGATTCAATCACATATCACAGAATATAATTGTCATCTGATAGGAAAATAGATACGTTTCCTGTCAAATACAAGTTGTTAACTTTAAAGGCACACAGTGGCAGCTCTTAAACTTGCCAATTTCCTTAGATAACCAAGTACTTTGCAGACTGATAATCTCTGTATATAAAACATTCAAGCTATTTTTCTGTAGTAAACACAGGAAAATAGAAGGGCATGCTGTAGTTATGAGAGAAGGTTATTTGTTGGGCTTTGGAAAAATTTAAAGGGCAACCACTAATCTACATCACATCACAATCATACCTGGCAGGAACATGTAAAATGAATAATAAAGTATCAACAGAATCTGAAAGTTGTGAAGCTTGTTGTTCAGTAGTACCTACTCAGTTTGCTTTAATGTAGCTCTGTTTAAATGTATTTTCTTTAAGCTACAATGCTGATTGATTAAACTTTTAATGTGTATAGGTGATAAATAACTAAAGTAAATAATGTTATCAGAATACAGTTACACTGAATGAGTTTATTAGTAAGAAGTTTATTGGTAAGAAAAACTTCAGTGTTTAAAGACTATATATACTGTGTTCATTTTGTGCAGAAGTATGAAAGGTTAATGCAATATGTAAATTCCTGTAATACAAACAGCAAGCATTAAAAAAAATGGTAATGAGTGGTAGCCTACTAAAACAGCAAGACCTTGAAAAAGAGAACACAGTAAATTTATGAATGTGTGGACTGGAGTAAAAATGAATGTGATTTAAAAGTAAAATATTTTAATTCACTGATTTAGATGTATTTTAAAAGTCAGTATTAAAAGGGTCCTCCACCATGTAGCTATACTGTATCTGCAAACTAATTTTGGAACTTCATGGAATGTCATTTCCAATGAAATAAGACTGCGTTATAACTTCTCACGGGATTATTAAATTGTCACTCTTTTTATACTATCCGATTATGTTTTGAAATTCAATATATTTTCATTATGCTTTTCATTTATTTTCAGCCAAAATATAAACAGGGATGTTGGTGCAAATGTTGTTAGGATTAATATAAGTACCGTATCTCTCTATAAAAATTCAAATTATTTTGTAATGCATAATCAATGATGTTTTCTCTCTCTCTCTCCCCCACAAGAACTTCCAGATAGTGATAGACTTTTGTAACAGTTTCCATTCAAAGTACTTTTCCCCCTTATTAAGCCAAGTTTGATTTAAAACAATTTTTTATCAGGATATTTAACTGTGAAAGAAAATCTGTCAGTTTATGTGGAAAATTATCCAAAACAATCATTTTTATTTAGTACAAAAAGAGCTCAAGGTCTTTTACAGACAAGAATTAAAATTTCCTGCCTTACAAATGTACAGTCTAAGTCTCTGATTATGAAATTGAGAGATTTGGTGAACTGCTGTATCTGTTTAGAACCCTATTGATCAACTCATGTGTCATCAATTGCAGGATAGGGGCCAAAATGGAAAGTATTGGCCTAATTTTGCTCATTTAGATAAGTTAACCCAGAATGACCCTATTGAAGCTAATTGACTGAAACAGATTTATATCAGTGTGATCAGAATTTGGACCTATTTTTGTATATATGAAAACTTAGGAACTGATCCTAAGATGCATTCTACCTCCAAAATTCAAGACACTTTTAAATATGATATTTGTGAGAGATTACTTGTTACAGATATATCCCCATTTTAAAAAGATGGAATAACTCTAACTGGTTTGAGAATCTTAAAAAAACCTTTTAAAATACAGTAACTAATATTCATTGAATTCAATGGGCATTACACACATGTAATACATCTTGGGATCTAGTAATGAAGCAACCATATTTTCTGTGAAATTTAATCACCTCAGCTAGAGATTCTCATCTGGTAATGAAATGTGCTAGCACAGATTCTTACAAACTTTAGGTATTCCTCTGCAGTCAGTGGGATTCCATGATAATTTAAGTTTCCACGGTGAAGAATCCCTTAGCAGGATTTGGGCCCTAGTTATCATATTCCAGTCAAACAAAAGGAAAATGACCTTGAGTCTCTTCTCATATACTCCAGTGCTCTCAAGTTGTAACTCCACTGATTTATATGTAGCAGCTCCTGGTTATCACTGGTGTTTGAGGTATATATTTAAATATATGCTCAGTCTAATTCTGAAAACCTCCAAATCACTTAAATTAATTTTACATGTTGTTTGTACAGGCTGAAAGCATGAATTACTATTAAATGAGAAAAATGGGACCTTTATATAGAAAGGAGGTAGGCAAGAATGCCTATGGGTAAGATATTTTACTGCTTTCACTAGAATTTTAAAATCTTTCCAATTTAATATTATTTACCCACTGAATTAATATGTTGTTTACTCCTTCAGGATCTTCATGAAGATTTTAAATAGGACTGAAACTGTTACTCATCCATGAGGTTCCATATGATATTCATCCCTACAATATGACATATCACAATCTGTTTATTTTCAAATACATCAATTTGTAAGTGAAAACAACAACAAAAAATATCTTCCAGACTGAGAGAGACAGAGAGAGAGAATGTATTTGTGCACATGAGCACACACACACACACACACACACGCGCGCGCATGCTTAATTTTTAAAAAAGTTCTCAATTGATGATCCATATCCAGAATTTCACTTACATATGCAGCTTTATCAAATATATATTGTGTTCAAATATATATTGCATTTATAAGCAATAAATTATGAGGTTACTCCTAAGTCTATAGGACGCAGTAGGTGTCAGGAGAAATACTGGAAAAATGTGTATGTAAAGAGCTGAGAGAACTAAAACTAAATTACCTGCTATAAAAAGGATACTGGAGAAAACAAAAAGGAACATAGAGATGTGTGTGTGTGTGTGCAGGGGCGAGGGAGGGGGCGGGTATTCTCCTTTAAAAAAAAAATCTCTATCCATCTGTTGTATGACAAAATCTACAATAACAGATTCATATTTTTCATACACAAACCCCTATATTCTACTGAACTGAAGGTCAGTCATCACAGCTTATAGCTAGGAATGTGACATACTACATTTCTTAATTATCCTCTTTTAGGTATGTCTTGAGAGATAAACTTAGCTATAAAACAACTTGGGCCATGATCCAGCAAAGAGTTATGCATGTGCTTAACTTACTGCATGTGAATAGTCCCATTTATGTACATAGAAAGAAGCAGATGTACACTTTGTGAAGAAGCAGTGACCACAAAGAAAATCAATAATAAACAAATGATGAACAGGAGATATTTTCCTTCTGGAACTATGCAAGACTGATAATCTTTTGATTCATCATCCAGCATGAATGAAATCTGATTTTTACCACTCAGGAATTGCAGTAAAAACCCACAAACAATACTTGATAGAGCCAAGTCGGAGAGACTGGAATTTTTAAGAAATGCAAACTCTTTCATACTTCTGGAGGGTTGCTGTTTGGACTTGCTGAATTTGAAAGAAAAGTTGTTCACAATATGGAAAACTTTAAACCAAAGACAATAATAGCCCTAAAATCAGCTCTAGACAGACACAGCTGGAAAAAATAAGTCAAAATAAAAAAATAATAGCCAATTATAAAACTCCCATTTTAATAATAAGAACTTCTCCTCCACCATCCAAGGAAAAATGGTCAAATTTTCTCCTTTTTTAAATATGTGAAGGTTCACTGATCACAAAAAAGTTTTAATCGTTTACACCAGCAGAGAATTGGGCTCATAATCATGTGTTTATTGAATCACCATTTGATTTCATTAAAGTAATTTGAGAAAACTGAGCAATGCAATGCAGTACAGGTTGAACCTCTCTCGTCTGGCACTGTCTGGTCCACAACGTCCCTCATCCAACATGACTTTTGGCACTGGTGAGGCCACATCTAGAATATTGCATCCAATTCTGGGGCCCCTATTACAGGAAGGTGTGAATGCACTGAAGAAGGTCCAGCGGAGGGCAACAAGAATGATTAGAGGGCTGGAGCACATGACCTATGAGGAGAGTCTGGGGGATTTGGTCTTCTTTAGTCTGCAGAAGAGAAGAGGCAGGAGGGATTTGATAACAGCTTTTCAGTACCTGAGGGGTGGTTCCAAAGAGGATTGAGAGAGGCTGTTCTCTTTCAGTTGAGGTAGTGACAGATGGCAGAACAAGGAGCAATAGTCTCAAATTGCAGTGGGGGAGGTGTAGGTTGGATATTAGGAAAATCTATTTTACTAGGAGGTTTGGTGAAGCACTGGAATGGCTTACCTCGGGAGATGGTAAAATCTCCATCCCTAGAGGTTTTTAAGACCCATTTTGACAAAGCCCTGGCTGTGATGATTTAGTTTGGATTGGTCCTGATTTGAGTACAGGGTTGGACTCCATGACCTCTAGAGGTCTCTTCCAGTCCTATGATTCTATGATTTTAATTAGCCACCTGTCCACTTATGGGTGTGGCCAAGTTTCTTGCAGTCCCATCAAGTTTGTGTACAGCCAGCAGACCTGGTTCTCCATGTTCTGTGCTGTTATTTAGCTCCAACACGTCTTCTAAGAGCTCAGTAAACAGTGTTAGTGTTGGTAATGCTGCTAGACAATATTGACCTACTGTGGTTCAACAAATTTTCTGGTTCAGCACCAGTCAAGTCCAAGGGGGCCAGATTAGAAAGGTTCAATCTATATTGCATGAGAGGAGAAGCTGTGAGGGTGCATTTCACTTCTGTGAGGGTCTTCCCAGAAGTGGAAGACTTATTCCTGTACCATTTAAACCATCACAGTAAGATTAAGTATTCTGCAGGACTTATTCTGGCTCGCTCTCAGACCTAGGGAGGACAGAGGGAGTAGCTGCCTCAGTACCTGGTAACTGAAAGGGGCTTGGGGCTCCAGCTATCATGGCTGCTATAAATCACAGATGGAGTGCCGGGCTATGTGCTCCAAGCAGAGGTAAGGGCTGCGGGGTAGTGTGTGGCACTCTGGGCAGTGCTGATGGCCAGCTGCCCTTGGCTCCACACCTTCTGCCCTTAACCCTTCCTTCTGGGACAGCAGAGCTGCCCTCCCCACATTGCCTAGGGGCCCACAGAGACTCTCCTGCTGCTTTCTGCGCACAGTGAATTAGGGATATTAAGATAGTATGCAATTGAATAGTTGTGCAACTGCATGAAATTTTAGCATTTACATGACTCTTCAATAATCCCTGGAGGTGGGTCCCCTGCCACCCCAGGATTCTGCTCCTCTATCAGAGGCAGCAATGCAGGATGGCAGGCAGAAGCTAGTCTACATGGGGAGCTGGTTTAAAAAATGGCTTCCCATGCAGACCGGCTCCACCTGCCACCCTGTACTGCTGCCTCTGATGCAGACATAGTAGCACGGGGCGGCAGCAGCCCCTGTCTGCAGGATGCCCAAGCTCCTCATGGACAGAGGCTGCTCCCAGCATCAGGCCTAGTCCATGGGAGATCTGAGCTCCCCACAGATAGAGGCTGCTTTGCGATAGCAGCCTGTTTGCCGAGAACTTGGACTCCCCATGAACATGGGCTGCTCTGTGGGATGCAAGAGCAGCCTCTGTCTGAGGGGAGCTCAGGTCCCTGGCAAGACAGGGGCTATTGCCGTGGAGCAGGCTCAGTCCGTGGCAAGTCCGGGCTGCTGTGGACAGGGGCTGCTTTGCAGTAACCTCCCCTGCTCCCACCTCTGACAGCAGTATGGAGGGGTGGCTCCCCCCAGCACTGTTCCTCTCCCCCACTGCTTCTGTAGGAGTCATCAAGGAGCGGGGGGAAGGCGGGTCTGTGGTGCTGGCATGACCGGGGAGCCTGCTTGAAAGGTGGGAGCCAATACATGCCAGGATCCAGCTTCCAAGCAGGCTCCCCATGTGTGCCAGCTCCAGGGACATGCCTGTACCCCTCACCCTCTGCGCAGCTGCCTTTCTGTCAGGTGGATCCGGTGCCCGTGGAGAGCCATCTTTGCTCTCCCACCTCTCCCCCTCTGATAGAGAGGCAGAAAGAGGGAGGAGAGTGCATGTAGTCAACAAGATTAACCAATAAACCCACGTTTACATCCCTAGAGTGAATTTCACCCTGTGGGAGAAAACACTTGTTAAACTAAAATATTCATCTCACACACAAAAACGTTATGCAATGCTTTTCATTCTGGGACAAAAAACAATAATTCATGGTAGCCGCAATCTGCCTTAAAACAATCTATGGACATAGTAAATACATGTGGCAAGTAGATTACCACCTGTCAAATTCCTACACTTGTTTCAGGGAATTACTGAATCCCAGAAAGAAGCCAAAGGGAAAAACAGTGTTCTTCCTTGACCCACATGGAGCATAATACCACTCATTCTGGTCCTGCTTTCAAGAATTACAGCATCACTTTACCCTGTTCTTTAATAACTAAAACCCTATTTTTAATGCAGATTTTTTCCTGTATCACAAAAGAGAGAGAGGAAATCATGCTAATATTTAAAAGAATTGATTGGTTAGGCCTTCATAGACATCCTTGTAATATCACAGCTCCCAAATTTCTTGTGTTACCTAGCAGGCAGTAAATTTCACCATCTAGCACAAAGCAAATACAGGAAATTGAGGCAATAAAAGTCAAGAAAAATATTAGCATCTGGTTTGTTCTGTGTCTCCTTTGCATCTCCTGAACAGTGATTCAATTCTGTAAACAACTAGCTGAGAATTTCCTTTCTCCTCCCTTCCCTCTCTGCTAGCATAAATTGAGATGATGTAGGTCTTGCACCAGCCACACAATACAAGCACAAATACACACTGCAATAAAGCATCCATAGGTGGCTTGTGTCAGCAGACTCTGGCTTGCAGGATGTGGGGGCTATAAAATTGCAGTTTAGATGTTTGGGCTCAGGATGGAATGTCCCAGAGCCTGAGCTCAAACATGTGTAAAGCAATTTTTATAGACTCGCTAATCAAACCCCAAATCAACTGACACAGGCCAGGCAGAGACATTTTGTGGTAGGGTAGACATACTATAAAAGGCATGGTGGAGCTATGCTGTACCACACCAATCCTCTACTGGAGTATAGGCTGTCAAGGAATTTAAACCAAGGGCATAAGTTAAAGTAGCATTTAGGGTATGTCTAAACTACTTTTTTTTGAAAGAGGATATGCAAATTCCGTAGGAAAAAATCCTCTCTCGAAAAACTGTGTAAACCTCCCTTTTTTAGGGAGAGCGGTTTTTTTGAAAAAGGGTTTTTTGAAAAAAATGCATCCAGACTACTTTAACTTTTGAAAGATCCACTTTCAAAAAAGCAATCGGAAGAAGATATGCAAATTCCCGCGGAATTTGCATATCCTCTTTCGAAAAAAATGTACTTTAGACGTTCCCTTAGACTGCTCTAACAGGCCCAGCGGCCAGGAAAAGCAGAAATCAGAAACCTGTACCAAATCTTTGATATCCATTCCCCTATACCAAAAGACAATTTGGTCACAGTGAAGACTATATCTTATTATTTCTAACAGTGCAAACAGGTTCTATGGTCAGTCATTTCAGTCCATTTTTCTACAAATATGACCTCTGCTGTGGAGGAATTTTCTCTTTTTTTGTGATAATTGTTTCCAAATCTGGCCCCAAGTTAGAAATAAGGTGGGGGGGAGGGGAGATTATTATACAACTGTTCTTGTATTTCTCTAATTTATTTGTACCAAGTATGGAAAAGAGTAAATTAAAATGATTTTACATATAGAATGTGTTCTTTGAAAGCAAATCAATTATTTTCCTTTCACATATGCTGTGAAATAATATAACAAACAGATAAAAGGTATGTGTCATGGTGAATGGAATACGGTTTCAGGAATACTGCTTTATTGTAGTGATGTAAAGATAAGGCATCATAGGTACCCAAAATAGTATACCTCAAGAAACGGTGAGTACAGGATTCTTACTATATTGAAATCTATGGTTCAAATTCTAATCCCATTCACAATGCTGTAAATCCTATGCCATTCCACTAAATAAACTAAGCTCAAATGTATCTATAACTCTGTAATTAGGTTGCAATCTGGCCCTATTAATCTGGCAACCTATATTTCAGCAACAATTCTGCTAATTTGTTCATGGAATTCACACTTCTCCTGTTCATAATACTGGCAGATGGAAATTTATGAACAAGCATTTTATAAGGTACTTGGCAATTAAACAAATTAGCTCTATGAACTGGTCAGAAATAATGCTCTACATGTATTTGAGTTGTGGTATGACAGTTGCATTGCTAAATTTTAGAGGAAGTCATCACTTAGCTTTGTTTCTGTTCTTTAAGCAGATGAGTCCTTTGAGTGAAGAACTTTTTATATCAAATTCATGTGACTGACCTTGTAATTTATTTTTTATCAATTTCAATGCTAGCAATTCTGATAGTATTTGAAGATTACCAGAATATAGGTGATGACCTCATATCCTCTAAGCATAGCCTTCTGCTGAGGGCCAAGAACAGAGAAGATGTACGTCCAACTTCGGCAGCTCAACACCAATAAAAATTCCTATTGACAACAGGAATCCTCAGGAGGCCAGATCCATTGGCTCCGTGGCTACTTAATCACCAGAGCCTGGCCAATAGTATTGTAAAAGTTCACATACAGATGTTTTGGGTCTATTTTTTAATCCCAGAGGAGAAACTTCAGCTAAATCAATGGAGTTACACAGGTTAAAACCATTGTGTGAAGAATCACATTTTTAGTTTTCATGTTGTAAAGGTATTTTAATCTCCTGTAGTTATGTCTCTATGTAGCTGTGTCACTAGACTATAGTCTTATATTATGGCAGTTGTCTTACTTTTATTGTCCAAATTGCCTAAGGTATACACACCCTCAGTCGTAATAGAAATGAGCAGCAGAAGAAATGTTTAGTATCCCTCACTCCACCCTGGTCACCAGAGACAAGTAATATAGGTGGCATATGCCCTTGGTCATAATAAGACTGGGCTTAAAGGAAGGAACATAGCAATCTCCTTCTATCCTGGTGGGTGAGGTTCCTCCTGCTAAAAACAGGACAATAAAAATTAGTGACCAGTCACAATAAACAGAATGGGATAAGTAGACTGGGAACATGTATGAAAAGGTTCAGCAGAAATAAATATGCAAAATACTAAAAGCAACAAAATAATATGTTTTTTTAAGGAGCTCCCTAATAAAAGCATAATTGCCATCATTTATTAAGGATGCCTTCTCCAGATGTTCATACCATTGCAGACCTGGAGGGCAAATTGGCTAAATATTTACTGGTTTACAAACTCTTAGCCTTGATCTAATGGGACACTGCCAGAATCTGACTCATATGGAATGCCTATAATGGGGAATTTAAAAACTAAACAACTGCGAGAATGAAGATTTGGATTTACATCAGAAAAGTCTAGCATCCAATAAACAAATCAATAAATGAAAATTCATAGCTACTAGTGTCCAAGCACAAATTAAATGCAGTTAAAATATAGGAAATTAAAACAGTCCTGAATATTGCAAAAAAACAGGCAAAAATTGACTAAAAATATCTTAGCACTAACTCACACAACAGATTTTATAAAAAAAAATTAATGGGTTCAATCACAGGTAACATATTTGTGGATTGTTATGAAAAATAACGACAAAGTAAGAGTCCTAATAAAAATGCCAGCCCCTAAGAATAAACTCTCCTTAATGTTTTACTGGGGGCTTTAAATTTTTAAAACCATACATTTATAAATATGCAAAAATCATCCTGCCTCTGTGGAAGATATTTAAAAAAGAAGACATAGTGGGAATGGGGAACAGAGCAACATTTAGCTCTTAAAAAAAAAAAAAAAAAAAAAAACATACACACCTGAAGCAAAAGCTTTAACTACTGAAGCTCTGCTGTTTCCTGAGAAGTCACAGCCTTTTGTAACTTGCCTGGGTGCAAACAATGTGGCTTTACCTGCCATACTATTACGAATAAAGAACCTGGTTCTAGTTGCCTATGAGTCCAGAAAGTTTCAGGGCATGGAACGTGTCTAGCAGTCATTTGGGCTGTGCAGGCCTTTGAACCCCTCACAGCGACAGCCCCAATCACTATTCAAACACTACAAAAACAGAATTCGGCCCTACGGGCAGTAAGGTTACCAAAAATATACAGAAAGTCATTTCCTGTTAGGAGTATACTCTAATAATTCCACTGCACTATTATCTACAGCTCAAGTCATAAATGAAACAATATTATATGAAGCAGCTTTCAGTTTCCATACTTTTAAAAAAACATGTTAGGGGAAATCAAGATTAAAAAAATTGAAATGTTTCATGGTAATAAGAATTAGTCATAGATAATTATCTAAAATACAAGACTGGCTAAAGAACTAAACCACCAAAATATTTATTTCTCACTAGAAAAAACATTCAGTCAACTAAAACTTACATCTCCCATGCAGGGTCGATTTTCAAAAGATGTTGGAGGCATTAGCAAACAACTGCCTTGATTTATGGGCTGAAGTCATTTTTCTTCCTCAGGATACCAGTTTAAAAAACACTATGTGATCCCATCCCTAACGCCAATATTTATGAGCACTTTTATTTAGATTTCCCAGTATTATGGCTACTAAAAAAATATCCCTTTGAGGATGGAAGGATCATTTCTCTAAATAATTAGAGCTGTTTAGAACTGAAAGGGAAGCTTGGTGCATCCTAATATGTTTAAATAAATATTGGACATGCAACAATTGCTTATGATTTATGCATGATGCAATTTACCATGGGGTAAGTTTCTGTAAAACATTGTACAATAAATCTGCAAAGTAATTATTATAAAATAAGTAGACAACCAAGTAGTAACAGAGATGTGCAGCTACTTAGAATATCCATTATTAACTACTAACTAAAGGGTCCAGTCTGAATTCCTCACAGAAACAAAGGTGACAACAGGAGGTCAACTAAAGACAGACTTATGCGTGTTGTGTTTGGAACAAGCAGTATTGTGTGAGGGTTTTTTGAGTAGATGTTTGACTAGAATGCTGTTGTTATTCTCAGAACTATCGATTTTAGTATCTGAGAATTCTCTTCTTCAGGATGAAAGGCAAGACCTATTTTTCTACTAATTACAACCTCCTCCCAATAAAATAATTGAATCAATACCTGATGCTGGAGGAAATACAAGAGAAGGAAATAAAAAGGAAATGAGAAAAGAAACAAGCCTTTCTTTTCTAAACACACACAGCTGTCGAGTCTGAACAAAAAGGTTTGGGATGTATGCATAACTTTAGTGGTAAGCCAAGTGATTAGATAATGAGTCCCAAATAATTCTTTATAACAAACTAACATCACATTCTGTATATGCTGCATGTGTTATTGATATTAAGCATATTTTAGATGCTTTTAAAAAAAACATTTAGACTACTTTACATGTCCCTCCCTCTATAAGGATGATTTAGTTTCAATGGGCCAGATTCTCATACCCTTACTCAAATTAAGGTAGGGACTAACTACAAAGAAAGAATTTGACCTTATGGATCTACAATGCAGGGATCAGAGATGAGCATAAAATCCTCAGAAATATTACTTTATTATTTGTATTGCCACAGGGCCTAGTAACTGACCAGGGCCCCCAACCTGTTAGGCACTGTACATAGATTATAACGTGTTTGGGGCATGGCAGGTCTTTTTATTCTAAGTATAGAGCAACAAGTTGATACAGAAAGACAAGGAAGCAATGGGACACTATTTGTCATAATGACAGAGTAAAACACACACCAGCTGGTAGAAAACCTTACTAAAAATGTGGAATGAAAACTCCAAATTCTAGGAATTTCCTAGCGAATGGAAATTCCAAATTTCAACCAGCTCTAGCACCTGAAGAAATGTTTATTTTTAGTATAGGTATTTCTACTGAACTCAGTAGCATAGAGATAAGCATGCCAACTGTGCCAGGAAGCTGGAAATATGATACTTGATTTGCAAATGATGTGGCTATGCAAAAAGAGGATAAGTGACTTGTTAATATCACACAGATCAATAGCAGAGCTGGGAATACACCCAGATCCTCAGATTACCAGTCCTAAACCCAGCACATGATCAACTATTCCCTGCACACAGACTAAACAATTCATGGATGACACTTTCAGAAAATGATTCAGTGAACGAATGGACGTTCTGGGTCAACTAGCCAATGACAAGTTGTGGATCTCTTTTTGTTTTCAGATAGTAGAATAGGGGGAAGTTACTTCACAAAATTCTCCATTTAATTTTCATGACGTTTTTCACCAAGACCCCATTTCCCTTATCAAGTTGTGCTAGTCATAATAATTTGCCAGGGCATAGGATCCTTATCTAAAGATCTAAAAGCTTAATAAAGCGATGCTGCTCTTTTTAGGTTTAGAAGATATTGTATGTATTTTACAGTGGAGAAACTTGAGACATAGAAAGATATGTGACTTGTCCAAATTCTCAACAAAAAAAAAGTCCATGGCAGAGTCAGTAAAAGAACCCAGGAAATCCTGTACCCTGATCTAAACAGTAAATAGTCTCTGTAACCTGGAAGGTTGAATGATAAAGGTTGATCTAGTACAGACCTCTTTGCTTACTTGTTAAAGAAAAAAATCCTGCTCCATTTTTTATGTATTTTACTTTTTTAGGATCACATTTCCTACAGTTTTACACTCTGTGAAATGTAAGTGAACCCAACTATCATTTACACTAGGGCCCCTTACACCAATTCAGCAGTGTAAAAGATCCTTTAAGTGGATGCACAAATAATTTACTCTCATTTCAAGGCTTTATAGTGACAAAGCAGTGTAAACGTGTCTCAACTGTAAATGAAAATCAGGTCTTGTGACATCACTGTGGTTACACAGAATGTAAGTTTAGGCAGAATCTAGTTCCTGAATATCATATTTATTTGAATAAAAAGGGTTTCACGCTTTATGTTCCTCCCTATGAAACTGTAAAATGTGGTAACAATTATATTATCAGATTAAAATCAAATACAGAACATTTTCATTTGGCCTAAGTGTGGCAAGGGGAAGAGGAAATTGATGTAAAATGTAAGCAAGCTTGCATCTGAAAAAAATGGAAAATAATGACTTTATTTATCAATTAATATAATCTACAGCCATATTCTCTACAACTGAGGCAATTTCATTAACAACAATGAAAAATTCTGTTCAGACAATATGTGGACAAACCTTTGTTTCAAATCCTTTTCAAGCTGAATATGGGTGAAACTCTGAGATAAAGCTTCAGTCACTGAATAATATGTTCCAAATAATGAAATCCATGATGTGGTAGAAAAACCTTGGTGGAGTAAATGCTTGCCTAATAAAATAGTGTTTCTAATAATCTGTCACAAATTTGCTTCACTGAGAATGATGTGAAGGAAACACAAAGAATGTGGTTAATTGATGCTGAGAAAAACCTGTTCATTAGGTCAACTTTCTTTCATTTCATGCTTTCATCCTGTGGTCCTCCCACTCCACACGTATTCATACAGTTTGTGCTCTGCACTAATGTGTGAGTTAAGATATGTCACTTCCAAGTTTTTTTTACATACAGTCTAATTTGGCATACTCAGTGGGAGCAATGAATGCCTACAAAGGGACAGGGTTTGTTGCAATCCTTTATAATTACTACAACTGATGCCACTTCTACTTTAACTTGTTCTCCAGGTACATGATTTCTATTAATATAGTCAACGTGTTGGTCAATACTTTTCAACAAACATCAATGTTCTTCAGAGGCACGGCATACCCACAGCATCCATTGACCTCTACTGAAATTGTCTTGGTTAACATTCCTCAAAATTGAGCTCATTTTGAATTGAGAAGATCCTGAGCCAAAGTACAGGCTCCAAATATAGTGCACTCAGATTGAAAAGACAATGTGTCCCCAATTTCTTTCCTTGCTACCATTCTCAACTCTGTAGCTGAAGTATCTAGGTGAAAGGAAAGAATGATGAAGCTCTCTCCTGTATCATCCCCTCAGGAGATATGGTTAGTTCTGTAGAAACCATTTCATATTTAGCTAGAAGCCACTTCATATAACAGAAGCCATTTAAGTTTCTCGCTTCTGCACGTACACTAGAAAGTTAACTGACCTTCACCAATGTGAGAAAGGCCAGGAGGATGGGCTGTTGGAATGTGTTAATGAACTATTTTGAGCTGAAGCTCAAACTCCCTAAAAACCTGTTTCTTTCTGTGCTGATAACAATTTCTCTTTGAAGTTTGTTTTGATGGAATGCCCTGGCATCAGACTTGTTTGGTTAAGGGTATAAAATACTAGGATTGATTGTATTAGCCAGCCTTACTGGGCCTGGCTTTGCTGGGACCACGTTTGGCTCATGCTGTGCTTTATTAATTAATAAAGCTGTTTGTTAGCTGCCTAAACAGAGAGGAGTGTTTTTGCTTCGACAGTTCCTTTTGTGAAATAGAGAGGAGTAGTCTTGCGAGCCTCCAGATGTCCCAAGATCCATGAGAAATCTGCTGTTCCTGGAACTTGCATGGGGAAGTGGCACATTGTGTGATCAGTCTCCACATTCCTTTTCCCACCACATCCTAGAGGTGGGCAGAGAGGGAGAATTCAAAAAATAATGCTGAAAGGATCTGCATTGATTTATGCATGGCAATCCTTCAAGGTGTGATGAATGACTGGAGGGTGAGGGCACTTACCTAGACTTCATCCTCACAACTCAGACACTCCACACAGAGGAATTACTACAGGAGTAGCAGGAACAGAGATATCTAATATATTTTTATAGGTTTGGCTCTCCTTTTACAAAACTTTTCTTCAGGAAGAAGATTATCTGTTTCTTCATGTCACAACCAAAAGTCTTTAGAACAAATTATATACAACTCAGAAAGACAAAAATAATTCACTGGCATATAACAATTTGGTAATTTCCACCTCTAATTTCTATGACTGTATACACTAACATTGCTAAAAATTTATTGTACAGAAAGTGATAAATTCCATTCTTAGGATAATGTATTACCCTAACGCTGGAGCAGATTCCCTCTCAATATCAATGGAAGATGTGTACCAAGATAAAATGATCAACAGTGAAATAGTTAATATAGACTTTTGGAGTGATGTCATTAGGTTGTAAACTTAACACACCTTCCCCCCCCCCCGCTTTATGAGATGAATCAGGGAGGGGGAGATTGTGTCCCTCCAGACATATTTCAGGATATCTGCAGACTTCATCAGCATCAGAACTAGAAGCTCTGTCTGATATTGTGTCACTTTTGGTTTTCATTAATGAGGTTTGTAAGAAATTCCTGTAGCTAGAGAGTATACATTTTGTAAATGTAACAAATACATTCATAAATATAACTCAACTGATATAAAAATGCCTCTGGTGAAGTATAACTAAATCCCTCTTAATTAAGTAATTACACTACCATCAGGGCTAAAAATACACATAGACCTCTGGTGCATCTGAATTCTGATTGACTAGATGCATTGGCTCTGCAAGGACAAAAAGCAAAAACTAGTTAACTGCTTGTCCAATATGAAACCGAAAAACTGATCAATGGGCATCTCGAGGTCAGATAAATAATTTCTACTTTCGATGCTCAACTCTCTATCTGTCTAATGGATTCACATAATCCAGTAGGAATTACTAAATATCTTGTGGACTAGAATAACATCTTCCAATTGGGAAGACAAAAGGGTTCTGAATATGCATATCTATTATGTAACAAATAAAAAAAAACTTCATGAGGGTCTCCATGGAAATTTTACATAGTTACATGATGTGATTATTATTAGTGGAAATAAATATTCTTACTATCAGCATAAGATGAAGATCTTTCTAGATAATATCATTAGTGCACAGTATAATATTTACTAAATATAATATATTAAAAAGCTACTCAAACATTACTATTGCACTATTTGATTATCTGTATCATATCAATCCAAACCCCATTGAGTTTACCCACTTCAGTAGTTTCATTGAGCAATATCATTTAATATATTTTAAGCAGTACTACACATAGCTATTAATGAGTATTAATGTTGGGTGCAAATTCAAATTTCAAAACTATCTAGATAGAAAAGTTGAATACTATTCAGAAGAAAAGTTGAAATAGTCAAACATTTTCTGGAACAAAATGTTTAGAAAAAAATCAATTTGGTGATGCAGAAATATTTCATGTTTAGTCAGTCTGACATTAAGCTACATCTACTTTTAGTACAGTGGTGTCTCATGCCCTCATTATTCCCTGTGGGCCAGACTCTGGCTGGACTACCGCTCCCATAATGCAACACTGTCATGTTTCCCATGACACCCCGTTCAACTCAGTCAGAGGAGAAATGGCAGTTAAAGTATCTGGCACATACAGAATGGAGGCATGAAGACTCAGAATGATACAGTTCAATGTAGAACTGACTCAAAAAAAGTGTTTTAATTCATCTAAAAAAGCTGAAATTTAGATTCAGGTCAAACTTACCCAAAATTAAATATTCTTTTTGCTATTAAATTATTTTTTTTTTACAAAGTCAAAAATTTCCCAGCCAGCTCTAGTGTTGACCCATGTAAAAAAAAATAGTAAAAAGTAGCCCAGCACCTTCACTGGGACTAGTTTTGTGTCAGATAAGTGGAGTTTGGCCCTAAAAGATTACAGATTTTAGCAAGATTGAAAAAAAAGAAAAAAAACTAGTAAACACCTAATCACAGAAGAGATGACTGATCAGCTCAATACTAAAAGTATTTAATTTATGAATGAATTCAAGACAATTGAACTCCATTACAGTCCATATTGTCTTCATCCATCATTCATTCTTTTCAGGTGATTATTTTAAAGTACTTATTTTTTGCAGGTTCAACATCAGTTTTCATAGGAAATTGAATGGAAGCAGCATCTGGCAGCCTTCATCTCAGCTGTTAGAACACTTGTAAATTTCAGCTATACCTGTCAGATGAGCTGGAAGGGCTGTTTTTCAGTATCAGCCCATAAGCTCCTACAGTCCACATGCCAATTTACAACACAACAGACCCTCTGAGGCTAAATTCTTTTTTCAGCTACTTGGATGCAGCCCCATTAATCTCAGTACTGCAATGATAGCTTACCCAGTATAACTGAAAGCAATATTTAGTTAGTTGTCATCAGTAGACTCTGGCATGGAGTACCGGTAGTATGGAACACCACACAATGCTACACAAGTGGTATCTACAGCACAATCATAGAAAAATTGTAGAGAATAAAATATTATGCCATATACCAAAAACTGAACTGAACATACATCCCCGAGATATTGAGATTTAAATTAGGGTAGAATTTGTCCTTCAGTAACACAATTTTTACTTCCTAGGCATTAAAACCATAGCCTGAATAATGGATTTTATATTCCAGAATTGTAGAAGAACTATGTCGGTACTGAGATCTTTCACAAAATACTGTAGTTTTGGCTGTCTGTAAATAAGTTTTATATTCTTCTTTTTACAGGGTCCTAAGATCCCGGGCATTTGGGGAAAGAATTTTCAGTGACCCTGCCAGGGAAATAAATGAAAAGTTGGCTCCTGAGATAGGGTCTCTCTTCATCTCCCAGTAGTGCTTATGGCGATTCTGTACTTAGTTTCCTGTGTGCTGCACTGAAGGTATATCCACACAAAATTATTCTTCAGTGTTTATGCATTTTTTCAAATAGTAAATAAAAATATTGGAAAATGTATTTTCAACAACAAAAAATTCTGAAAACTGCTAGCAGGGAATCCAGTCAAATTCAATTCACTTTTAAACATTGTGACTTATTTTAACTTAAGCCCCTGCTTGTCTTCACCATAGCATTATAAGATTAATTGTAGAGGAAAATATGTCAGGCTATTTCTGCCTTCTGGGATTTAATGTTGAACATTGCTTATGTTTTAATTTGATTCATTAGTAATTTTTTTCTAGTTTCATTTGTTTTGGTATTATAGAATCAGAAACTTTAAGGTCATAAGGCTATTCTAGTCTGACCTCCTGCAAATTGCAGACCACAGAAACTCACCTGCCCACTCTATTAGACCCTTAACTTCTGACTAAGTTGTTAACATCCTCAAATAATAATTTAAAGATTTCAAGTTCTAGAGAGTCCATCAATCACATTTCTAAATCTGTAAGGGTACGTCTACACTAGCCCCCTAGTTCGAACTAGGGAGGCTGATGAGGGCGACCGAAATTGCAAATGAAGCACGGGATTTAAATATCCCGCGCTTCATTAGCATGTTCCCAGGCGGTCGCCATTTTGGAAACTGACTAGTCCAGAATAACTGCCCGTGTCTATACGCGGCAGAGAAGCGCGATTCCAAGATAAACCCCTTAGTTCAAATTAACAGTTAAACCTCATTCCATGGAAAAATTAATCATTTAAAATACATTGAGGTAAATGCAAAATTAAATTGTTTCAGCAATGTTTTCCCAAGATTCCCAATAAATTTTTATATTACATATATAAAACATAACAAGTGCAGTTATATATATGAACAACATAACTACAGCCTGTTACCTTTTTTTACATGTATAAATTTTGGCTTTCAGAATTTGAAACCTGATATTTCATATGAAAAATTACTTGTAATGATTTGGAGCTGAATTAGCTTAAGTGAACACCTTACACAGTATAGGGCATAATAGAAAGCAATCATGTTTCAGTCAAATTCTACGAAGGAACTCAATGACAAGGGTGATTTTCAGTATCTACAAAAACTATACACATTATATGACAGAGGTTCATTTTTGACAAAATGAATTTAAAAGTCAGTTTCAGCTAGACCTCTTGAACACCGCAGGGCTCTAAGTTGGATTTGGGGATATACTGTCCTAGTTTTGATATACAGGTAGTAGTTTTACTAAATTTAAAACACCTATTGATTCACAGCAGTACTAGCATGTTACTTATTTATCTAGCTTTCAGAAAGATGGATAAGAAATTTATATAAAAATCAAAGTGAATCAAAAGAGACCACAATATGAAATAGGACTGTTCTTCCATAATACAATAAAAAAACATGAAATTCATTATACATCAAAGTAATTTCCAGAAACAATTGGTACATTTCAAAAGCAAACATTAAACATTTATAAAACCTCATCACTTATTTCATGAGGTAATTTAAGAAAGAACTCTAAGCACATACTGATTTTTAAAAATCCACAATTCACTGATCACTTATTTTTTACATGTACATTGTGATTATGTTTATTGATAAGGTATTTCACTTATTGTAAGAACAAACCCATTTATCTTTAAAGTACAAAAAGTTTCTTTGCTTTCTCTCATATATAATTTTAGCCTTAAACTATAATGAATGTTTTATAATTTCTCTCAAAATGTGGATTTAATAAAACCCATATATCTTGACATCTCACAGTTGAAATAAACCATACATTGATAAACCTAATTTAAAGGCATATTATAACACCTGTAAAATCAGCATGTTGCTTTTATACTTAAAGGGAGTAGACACAATTCAAGTACACTGTGATTTCATGGACCAGATTCTCCTCTGTGCGTTTACAGGTAGAAAAGAACAATATGCATGGAAGTAAGTTTACTTACAAATAAATCTGTATATTTGTTTCAAATTGCAGAATCATTCAGATAAATACATACCTCACCAAAAAGTACCAGTGTATCATGACAGCTATTATCCCTGTATCATCTTACTCACATTGTGGCCCACATATACTGCAGTCTAGCAGATCCATGCCTGGAAACAAACTGGAAAATGGGGTATGTGGACAGTTCTGAGAACCCAGGGCCCTCCAAATTAACCCAGACATCTGGCCCAAGACTGAAGAACCCTCAGGCTGTTCTAACTGATGCTAGCTCCCCACACCCCAGACTCTGGTGCAAGCCCCTTGAGCAGGAGGCTGTAGGAGTAGCATAGAAGCTGCAGTATCAGCTCTACATCATCTTCTTATTCCCAAGCACTGTGGGATCACCCATGGGGCCATCCAAGCCCACTTTGCAGACCAAGCAAGCCCACTTTGTACAAATAATACAATTCAATAGTGGTAGGATATTTTATGAGCAGAAACTCATCATACTATGTTTAAAGGTGGCTTGATTCAACTACAACTGAAATCAGTACAAAAATTCCTATTAAATTTACTGGATTTGGGTTTGACCTATAAACTCTCCAGGGCAGTGATGCTGAGTCAGATTCTTGTACTTGGCTTCTGTTCCCTTTGCATCACAAAGGAGTTGGACTCTGACCAAAACTGGCTAGCAGAGTGTGTGCTCCCTGTTTCAAAGCTATGACAGAGGATTAAAGCAGGAGCTTCAAGTTGCACCAGGGCTGGGACAAGCCACAATAAATAAGGAGCCTCTTTTCTCCCTATTTACTCTCAGGTTGAGAATCCTGCTCTGTATTTGTACATTTAAAAGTCTCTAAGGTGCCACAAGACTACTCACATAGTTCTCATGCTTTAATAATAATAATGAGGCAGACAGTATCATTGGCCTGCAAACTTTTTCTTACTTGCTATAGTGCATGAGAATGAACAATGCCAGCTTACCTCCCAGGTACTGGGTTAAGTGTGAAGAGCTGAAAGTTACTAAGGTTAGCTTTTTACATGTAAACTCTGTACATTTCATACAGAAACTACTTACAATAATGGAGTCCACAAAGCAGGTATTATTTAGTCATTATTCAGAGGAGAACTGGATTTTAAGAGACATTTCATTACATTTATCCAGTACTACTGGATCTTTAGTCCTCTGATATTTTTCTAATTTTGTATTTGTCAAGATCAATAACTATTTCATTATCTACCAATTAAAGTATCTGCAGAAAGTAACCATGATTTAAAAAGGGATTTTTGTACTATTATTTTATAACTACTGAAAAAAATGTTTTAAATGTTTTCACCTGAGATGTTAATGATATTAGAAAGTCCTATTGGTGAAGTAATAGCAACAGTGTTATTCATCTGTAGTTGTGACCTTATTCGTTTTCTAGAAGTTAATACATAAGGAAGTATATTTCTGCTGGATAAATGTAACAGTATGGAAATATACACTCACACAGTGAGAAAATTAAATATGCTGATGCGGCTCGTTCTCAAAACAAACAAAAAAACCCCACCCCCACTCCTGAAGTAGAACACATAGTATTTTCAAACGAGGTAAGGAAAATAAAAACTTTCAATGAAAACAAAGATCTGTCAGACAAGAAACTAATGGACAGAAGTTAAAGAGGCCTGTGGCTGTGGCATTCCTATAAGGCAGTTTCAAAGTATCTCTCATCCTGAACAGTCTCTACCTAGATTTATTATGAGCACTAACAGCTAGTGGTATGTCTACATTGCACCATAAATCGAAATAAGATACGCAATTTGAGCTACTCAAATTGCGTATCTTATTTCAATGCTGTTTTGAAATAGCTTATTTTGTCATTTGGTGCTGTCCACACAGTGTCAAATTTCAAAATAAAGCGCTATTCCAAAACATCCCTTACTCCTCATAGAATGAGGTTTACAGAGATGTCAGAATAGTGAGCCCAAAATAACGGACTTACTGTAAAGATGTGGGATAGCTATTTCGGAATACTACAGTATCCTGAAAAAGCGTTGCAGTGTATATGTAGCCTAGTAGCCCTAATCTTGGACCAAAGCACCACTGTTTGTTTTGGTATCACTGTACAACATTGCATCAGGTTATGATTTCATGTATCAGAAGATACAGAGAAAAATTAACAAAGACACTTAAAAGATTTTGCTACATTACTTACATACTGAAACACAGTTATAATGCTACCTAGCTGTGCACACCAACAAGAATTATCATGCATCACATCACTAACTAGTTTTAGAAAATCAATAGTGCCTTTAGGACATTATTTTGCAATTTACTTGCACTGCAAAAGTAAGCCTGTAGTGTTATAACTATAATTCCATAAGAAAGGTTAGACTGTGGGAAAAGTTGGACTGTGGAAGAAATTTGCCTTTGTAATTATGCAGCCAAATGATCTCACCACTAACATCCTTAACCAAATTATCATCTCTTGTCAATAAGTCAAAATCATAAAATGACAGGAGAACAATCTATATGATTTTCCATTCTAAATTGATGACTCTAAAGTGGAGTGAGCGGGGCTGGACCATATGCAGTCCTCAACCACTGCTGCCCTTGACCACCTGGTGGCCACTCCTGCTTCCACTCCTGCTCCTGCCCCCTGCCTTTGTTGGAGTAAGAGAGTTATATCTTTTTATATTTGCATTTTAGGTTTAATAATGTAGTAATGTAAGGTAATATATATTTAACATTTTATTAATCAAGCCCTTTAGTTAAATATATATTTCTTTGTTTTAAAGTTTAGTGAGTTTAGTAAGTAAAGAGATAGAGTTTTGGTATTGTGTCTATGTTAATGAGATTAGAAGAATGCTGAAGGCTGGATTCTTAATTGTTTGATTTACAATGTCTTTTGCTTTGCCCAATATGAGACACTGTTGTTTATGCTTTTCTTTGAAGGTCCTTGTAAAGATTGTTTGTGTGTGAAAGTGTTATGTATATGTTGAGATAGAAGTGCAAAGGTTATCCTCAGAGCCAGATGGCCAAGAAAGGAGGGCCGAGGAATGGGTGAAGACAGACTTGTCGGCATCAGAGGAACCATCAGTGCGTACCCGTGGTCAAGGATTGATCAGATTGACGACTCTAAAGTGGAGTGAGCACCCTCAAAAGACAATTGATTACAGGATGAGCTTTTCGGAGATGTTTTGGGAATGATTAACATCAAAAAGATAACCCACCAGACACAGACTGGCACAGTGAAATCCATAAACTTCAACAGAGAAAAGGATAATAAAAGCAGGGTGCTTTGCTATGGAACTTTCGGTTTGTCTTGCCACCAACTCCAGGAAAGCATCGGATCACGACCGACAAAGCCTGGCTTCCCCTCTGTGATTGATCTGGCTGGCCACTAGATTGATCCATACTCTGGACTGGCAACTATAACATCGTCTGGCGGGACTGTGTGTGTATGGTGTTTGTGTGTGTGAGTGACTGAAAAGCATATGCTACTATTGTATTCTCAAGAAATGCGGTGTATTGCCTTTTCCCTTATAAAAGATCTCGCGTACTTTGTTTAAACATAACACCTTCTCCCTCCTAATCCCTCCCCCCCCCCCCGTGGCCACTGAGCACCGCGCACAAGAGGTGGTGGGTCCACCCAAGGCAGGCGCCAGTCCCATCCCCCCCCCAGGTTCTTTCCCCAGTCCCACCCCATTTACATTTACCCCAATTAAACAAAACCAATGTATTCTTTCAAAACAAAAAGTGTGGTTTATTGTGTCTGCAGGGGAGGAGGAAGTAGAAGGGAGGGATCAGGGAGGAAAGGCACACTGGAGGCCCAGATCTGAAACTCTGCCGCAGGGCCTCCTGGATGAACACAGTCCTGTGATGGGCCTGCCAAATGGCAGCAGTACATGGCTGCTTGAAGGCCACTTGGCCTCTGCCCCCACCATAAGGGGAACATCTCCCCCTTATGTTCACAAAGGATGTGGAGGACATAGCACGCAACCACCACTTGGGGGATATTCTGGTCGCAGAGGTCCAGCTGGGTGAGGAGGCAATGGAACCTCCCTTTCAGATGACCAAAGGTGCCTTCTCCAACATTGCAGGCCCTTCTGAACTAGCCATTGAAGCATTCTTTTCCAAGCTATCTGGTGCAGGGCTTTATTAGCCAGGGGAGCAGAGGGTAGGCTGCATCCCCTACAATGCACATTGTCCCTATCCCAATGGGGCAGTCAGGGAAAAAAGTGCCGATGTGCAGCTTCTGGAACAGGCTGCAGTGCACCTTCCCTGACCACCCAACGCTGATGTCCATGAACTGGCCATGGTGGTTCATGAGGGTCTGCAGGCCCATTGAAAAGTACCCCTTGCAGTTGATGTATTTGGATGCACAGTGGTCAGGGGTCCAGATGGGGATATGGATGTCATCAATAGAATCCCCCTCCCCCCCACACACATTTGGGGAAGCCCATAGCAACAAAGCCAGTGATGATGGGACCCATGTCGCCCAGGTTGATGACCCTGCATGGCAGGATGGTGTTGATGGCCCTCACCACCTGTAGAAGGAGACACACAGAGAATCACGGGTTGCTAGAGCTCTTGGGAGGTCCCCAAGCCCAACCCACCTTCCCTACACACACCAGGAGCAACCCCTACTTGCCCCATTCCCCGGTAGGGCTTTATGAAGGTAGGACTGAAAAACCTCTCAGGGAGAGGGCTTCCACCATTCCCTCGCCTTCTCTAGGGTACCCCGTTCCAGCAGTTCACCAACCTCATGGGACAATAGCACAAGAGAGTCATACCTGCATAACCACAGCCCCAATGGCTGATCTCCCCACAGAGCAGTAGCTGTCCAGCATGGTGAGCTTCCAGAGGGCAATAGCTACCCACTTCTGGAGGGGGATGGTGGGTGTCCCATCACCTGAGGGCAGAGGTGAGCCATTCACACATCTCCAAAAAGGTGTCCTTCCACACGCAGAAATTCTGGAGCCACTGTTGGTCATCCCACCACTCCATGACAATCCGGTCCCACCAGTCAGAACTGGTGTCCAGTCACTAGAAGTGGCAATGCATAGTGTGCGGGGCGGGGGTGGGGGTTGAGCTGCATGAACAGCACCTGGAGACAGGAGAGGGGGTGTCCTGCCATGAGCTGGGGGTCCTTTTCCTGCAGGACCATGAGGGTAGCCTGAAGAAACTGCACCAGGAGGTGCATCATGAGATGTAAGAGCCGTTGAGTGCTTGGAAGCAGGTCTGGCTCAATGACAGGAGTATTTGCAAAGGCCACCAGAACACACAGTGAAAAGGCTTTTCTGTCCCTAAAGGAGGTAGGCAAAGTAGAAAAGCCTGAGACACAACTGTAGAGAGGGGTCCCTTTACACATGAGCCTCAGGTAGCTGCTATGGGAAGTGACTGCTGTCCTGATGCTCTGCCTGAAGTGCTTTCAGGTGGCCTTAAATGTGATTCAGCATCCAATGAGTGTAGGTGCTCTATTTCCAAATAACCTAGCACTACTTCGATGGCCATTTGATGTGTAGATGTGCTATTTTGGAATAAACTATCTTGAAATAGCTTATTCCAAAATAAGTGTGCAGTGTAGACACACCCTAAATCAAACAGTTAGGGCAGCTCCCACCGGCTCCTGGTACTCCTTGTTCTGTGAGGAGTAAGGGAAGTCAATGGGAGCATTTGCTGCTGTTGCCCTCCCGCTGTGTGGACACCACCATGGCTCGGCTTAAGCCAACTCTAGCTACACATTTTGCATAGATGGAGTTGCGTACCTTAAACTGACCTGCTTGGCCTAGTATAGACCCGACATAATTGATCATGCTCCTGTCTTCCTTTGCCCCACACCCCAAAACTCACCAGGCATTGATGTGGAGGAAGTTACCTGCTGAACACAGTTCCATTCTACATAATCTCCTTAGACTTTCCTCCACACACATACTTCAGTTTGGAACAATACCAATTCTGCTTTCTGCTACTGACTCTACTTTACAATATACTGTTAACTCACTCAGAAAGGATTCTAGTAGAAAAGAGAAGCAGATTTTTTGTTTACAGAAGATAAGCTGATTTGTCCCTATCACATCATAAGTGTGTATACAAAGCTTCATTTCACTTTTGTTTCAACAAGTTATCCAGTGTTAAAATAAAGCTCAGTAGTCTTTAATTTCTGGGATCAGCACTTTTACCTCTTCTATTTTATTGGTTACCCACCCACCTGCCAAAGCTAAATTCTTTAAGGGATCATATATTCTTGCTATTAGGTCAGCAACTTCATTTTTCAATTCCTTCAGGACTATTGCAGGGAAAGAACAATTTGTTTTAGTGATTTGTTGCATGGGATACTGTCAGATACAGAAGCGTCAAAGGGAGGCGTTGAAACAAATTGACAATTTAAATAGCAACATGTCACCAGAATCAATGGTTCCAAGGAATAATCATTTATGTGGTACATACTATAGGGCCATAATTTGGCTGCAAATGCCCAGCAAAGAATTTCCCAAGTGTGCCTCAGAATAAGGTGCTGTCTTGGGAGAGGGAAGGGATGTGGATATGGAACCTACTATATTGGCCCAGAAAAGGCCCAGACGTGGCTCGACATTGTATTGTGCTAGTTCAAGGAGCTGCAATGAGCCTTTTGACTTCCACAGATTTCTGCACAAAGCAGTACTTTGGCAAAGGACAAAATGTAGCACATAGCCTTCATCATTGCCACATCAGCGTCTGCAATATTTTTGTAAAGTGTATTGTATAGCCAGTGAGGAACAGATAGCATATGATCATTATTCATCATAAACAGAAAGAATATAAACCAACATCTTTGTTGGTACACAACACTAGAACCAGGAAGGCTGCACTGGGAAACCTGAGAGTATTATCTTAGTAGCTCAGTAACTTAGGATCCTATGAATACAAATATCAGCCTTGTTCAACTGTAATTCTTCCTACAGTTTTGCTGGTGCCATGCTACCCCTCCAAGCAACAGATCTAGCAGCCCTAGTGTGCTTTTAACATGCTTCATTCACAAAACTCTGGAGAGTGATCAGAAAGCTTTTCCATTTAGGCACCTGCTGGGCAGTGTAAATGATATTCACCAGTCAACTTACAGGCACGCTAGTCCCGCTAGAATTGTTAAAAACAGACTGCTTCCTTATCTGTTTGTCATGCCTGCACATACTCTACTAACATGCATTCATATTTTCAGAAGCTGAAACTTCTGAGTTAAGAGGAAGGACTGTGTTCAGTAGTAACACATCAGGGTAGCAAAGAGCCCTGTCATTAAGATGAGAAGCAAGCATTTTTCACAAGCTAACAAAAATTATATCTCAGTGTGGTCATTTGTCAGTGTAGAAATAGGTAAAGTATGGTGATATGATTGTTTTCAAAATGTAAAAAATCTGCTTCTCTCTCTATAAAACTGACCTCTCTTAGGATCTCTCTCTTGTACATTTAGTTATTGTGGATAAAGAGCAAAGGGCTATTGCTTTTGGGAACTGTCAAGCAAAGTTTACTGTATTTGTATCTTACCAACTTAGGCATAGTCAAATTGGGAGGAACTTATGTTCTGTGACCCAAACTAGAGATTTCTTATCCTGACTGCAGCTCTGTTGTATATTGTACACTCAATCACTGTGCACATCTATTTGTGGACATCAATGGAAGTTTCATATACATACTGAGTATGGAATAGAGATGGGCATTATAGATAGCAGAACTGCAGTGCAGATCTGAATGCATTAATATATTATGTTATTCAGATCTGAATTGCATTAATATATTAATGTAAAACAATGCCAAACTAGGAGTTGTGTTTTTGGTTTTAAACAAGGGTGTATGGTGATTACTCACAACCATATGGACAAGAAGCTTACTCTTTTAAATTGAAAGCGGAGATTCTCAAGCCACTGTCTGAAAACCAAGACTTTAAGAAAAACACCAAATCATCATAGGAGTCATGATAAAATCATGAGAGCTGCAACACTACAGCTGCAAATGATATTTGCATGCACAAACATAATTTACATTTTAGCCTATTTGCCTGTATAAAAGATGGTGCCTGCAAAATAGGCCATCAAGTTGAAATCACTTTAATTGGCTTTTGATATATTTCAAGATAACCATTGATCACTTGTTAAAATTTTCCAGGACCTATACTTTAATATAGTCAAATAATCACAGAAATCCCAAGGGAATAATTACTATTGAAGGATGGCAAGTATTCCACCCATCATACCAAAAACTCCAGATTTCTTAAGATCAAAACCTCCACACAGAGCACAATAGTCAGGCAGTTCATCCCCAGCCAAACCATGTGTCAGAGCTAGAGCCAATTCCAACTGTTGGAGAACATGCCAGGAAAACATTGCTTCTACAGGAAAATTACAGTCTGGCATTTGGGTTTGTGATTTATATAAAAGGACAAAGAGAAAGTGCCTAAGTAACTCAGAGCAGCGGCTCTTCAAAACTTGCTTTTGATTGAAAATGCACATTTTTTTCTTAGCATTATGAGACATTCTGCACACCAAAACCCACATCATCATAAGCAACAAAAACAATACCAAAAACACTCAAGGGAGACAAAAAATGTTAATACATTATTTGAAATGAATTACTTGTATATTTAAATGTTATATCTAAGCAAACAGATTGATCTAAGTTTGATCAAGGCTATTGCCACGACGAACATTTTGTATTTGCTTCCAAGCTCTAAGGAGAACATTTTACATTACGAGCTAAAATATTCTTACAAGTTAATATATTAACATTAAGAAATCACCTACCCTGTGTAGTGGAGGAGAAAGTAGGACTGAAATAATTATGATCCATCTCCGATATAAGACAGGCCTGAGCAATGTCTGGGTTACCTCATTTAAATTTTTTCCCAAACATTTGAGTAAGTGGGAGCACTTGAAATAAGGCTATATTTTGGATATTAAGTTATTGAGGATTATAATGATTTTTCAAAAATGTGTTCTTCCTGCATGATCAATTTGGAAGAAAAAGACCACACAAACTAACCATCTCTCGCATAACACAATCAGTAATGGCTACTTTCTGGTAAAGGATATGCTCGATGATGCAGGATGTGGAATTCCTGCTGAATGAGTTACTAAAAGGAAAGCAAAATTGTCAGGAACTTTCTTAAAGTGATGGAAATGAATTCAAAAAGGCCACCTTACACATATTGGCACTTCAATTCACAGGTGCCTGTCCTTAAAGGAGGTGTTATTTTAAAGATGTATGGAGCCTTTATTTTAAAGGAGCTTCAGCGGGTTGCGGAATTAGTCTGTTACAGAAAAAAAACAACAAATCGTCTGGTAGCACTTTATAGACTAATAAAACACGTAGATGGTATCATGAGCTTTCGTGGGCACAGCCCACTTCTTCAGATGACCGGAGTTATGAGTTGGTTGGGTTGGTTGGGACACTTACCTACTTAATAACCACAGAAGGTGTTAACAGTTCTCTGATGGGTTGGTTGTGACACTTACCTACTTAATAACCACAGACGGTGTTAACAGTTCTCTGAGTGGTATCCTTTCTGTCTTGGGAATGTATTGACTTTGATTTTTATCTGCTTAGGTTTAAGTACCCATTCTCCAGATACTTAATGATGCTCTGTCTCCAGCCCCCCTCCCTTTCTCTCTTCCCCCCCCCCCTTCCCCTCTCCTATTTATTTCGAGTTTTCATATCCCAAACTCATAGCTACAGTCATCTGAAGTAGGCTGTGCCCACGAAAGCTCATGATACCATCTACATGTTTTATTAGTCTATAAAGTGCTACCAGACCATTTGTTGTTTTTTTTTAAAGGTGTGCCACATAACAGCTCATAGTGTCTGTATTGTGTAGACTCCTGTCCCTCAAATTTTGCTTTCAAGTTCCTTCTGTTCTCTCTAGTGAGCATCACTATACAAAAAACACCTGAGTTTAAATCTTGCATACCATACGAGTGAAAAACCTAAAGGAATAAATACGGAGTGTATATTTTATATATTGTTGCTATGTATTTATGTTCGAGAAAGCAAGGTCAGAGAAATGCTTTTTGCTGTCAGAAGGCAAGGTCGTGAGATTATGATGGGCCTTCGATCCTGGGAGAGGTCATTCCATGGTGTTGGGCTGGCCCCCTGGGACTCATTGATAGTCAACAGGACTTGGATCCTTAATGCCTACATCACTTTTGAAAATGGGACTCCGAATCTTGGGCTCAGCAGCACATAGGGGTTTTTAAAAATTTTACACATCATCTCAGATCCACTGGCAGCCTTTGTGGCTCCACACCTCTCAAGAGACTGATTTCCTAAACAGGGGAACAACCAAAAATTATTCCAACAGTCTCTTCCCTTCCCCCAGTTTCTCTTCAGTCAATTTGGATAAGTGGGTAATTCATATTAGCAGCCTAGATCTATATCTGCATTCTTTGGACAAGGCAGGATGAAAAGGCAGTTAACCATCAGACTTTCATAAAGACAGGTGATGAAAAGCTAAGTTACATCCAAAGTGTCTTGCTTATCACTACTTGGTAGTATGTTTTGAAAAAGCTCTTACTCAGGCAAAAGTCCTTCTGGTTTCCATGAGAGATGTGTCCGAGTAAGGACCTCAGGATCTGGTGCACAACTTTTTACTTTTTAACAATATTTCTCCGTTACTGATATGTGTGAATGTTTCTTTAAAGAAAACAATCAGTGCCTCTTGGCATGGTTAGAAAATGCTTGCCACCTACACATTTTGATATCCTCTGTATAGTAGATAGGAATGCTCTCATTGATCAGTGAAAGGAGTTGTAGTGAGATATGCAGTTTACTGGCTTACAGAATGTCAGATCTTTCCAGACTGCATGACAGTCAGGTTACCACCACCATTAGGTGCTGAATACCAAGAAGGCTTTAAAAGATCCATAATGGCACTGAGAATCTTTTCTGCTTTATCACTGTGACACAGAAGGGAATGTGGAGGCTGTAGTATATTACTGACCATTCACATCCCTTTTTACACAGCTTGCTTTCTGCTATAAAGAAAAAAAACATCAGCACAAAGAGAGCATTACATTCTAGCAGGGCTTGGGGTTAAATCATGCCTTTAAATCACAGCCTATAATAGAAAATAATACAGAAGGAAAGCACCGTAGCATGAGTTCCAGGAGGAACTGTGCATCAGAAATTGTGGGCCCACTGAAGTCAATGAGTTTGCCTTTGATTTCAGTGGAGCCAGGATTCAACCAGTGTTTCACTCTTCCTATTCAATAGCTCCCACAACTATGCCATTACCCACTCCCTGCTTGGTTTCCTCTGGTATGTCTAGAGCCAGCACAGGGTCTGAGTAGTCCCTGCACTCACAAGAGGTCAAGGTGTGCAACAGCGTCCAAACAGAGCACAGCAGAACACTTTTTTTTGTTTGTTTTTGTCTCCTTCAGCTCCTCTGCACTTTACATGTGTTTATAAACTGATCAGTATCACATTGCTTCAGTAACTGGCTTTTCTATTACATGATTTTATATTATGACACTTTAGGGCTCATCTAGACTACACTAAAATGTCGAAAGAGGATATGCAAATTCCGCAGGAATTCCTGCGGAATTTGCATATCTTCTTCCGATCTCACTTTCGAAAGCAGAGCTTTTGAAAGTGAAAGTAGTCTGGATGCGTTTTTTTTGGCAATCCCCCCTCCCTTTTCGAAAAGCTGCATAAACCTCATTTTTTCGAAAGTGAGATCGGAAAAAGATATGCAAATTCCCACGGAATTTGCATAGCCTCTTTCAACACTTTAGCATAGTCTAGATGAGCCCTTTGTGTCTACACAGAAGCTGACAGAGGCCACCACTTACTTTAAAAAAGGCATACCAGATAATTAGTGATTCAGGTAAGAAGCCTGAAAGATTACAACTATGGTCTTAGCACTTCTACTTAATTAGAGCTAAAGGAAAAATCCTGGCAGTGTCTAACAAATCTTTTTATATTAATATCACCTTAAATATGAGTTTTACTTCAGTATCTGCCACTGTGAAAAGAACATGTGTAGTAGTTATATTTTTGGTCTCCTACAGTAATTACAGATTTCACATACTGATCACATTTAATCAAACCACAGGAGACTGACACATACAAATTATACTGCAGGTGAGATAACTCAGATGCATTAGGCTCCCAACATGGAATACAAGCTATCTACTTCACTGTGTTATCAATGTGAAATCTCATCTAGATGGCATCTGTTTGGTTTCTTGTTGCCCAAGGTGCTGTCCTACAGACTTCTTCTCATAATAAGCTGTTCAATGTACTCTGCTAGCTTGGTGCTTCGCTCAGTAACATCAGGTACTACATCTTGCATAACCCAGAGTATGTTGTGAGATTTCACAGATTTATCCTAAAATCTGTGTTTTTGCAGTAACCATGAACAGACCAACCAGTTAAAATCAGCCACAGCCAATGGAGCAAAGTTGAGTGAATTTCAACAGCTTCATACAACAGGTGGTATTTTTAAACATTATTAAAAGACACCGTAAGGATGTGTGCTGAATAGTTTTCCCTAATAAAATTACACTTTAAAAACCTATTATTCCTTTAAAAATCTTCTCTAATTGGTATACAATTGTGGACTGATACAAATTTCTAAAAGTTCAAGACATAATCTACTTGATAGCCACATAAAGAATGTTATTTAATAATGGGAATAAATTCAAATGCTATAATATGCTGTTTCTAATCTAATTTTCCCTTAAGAGTACACATGTAAATATACTAGTTGCACAAATATTGTCATAGAAACAAAAAGGCACTTTACCAGCTAGGAAGAAGCAACACCTTATTCTTGAGCACTATCAAGTAATGAGATATACTTAATAAAAAGGTAATTAGACCCTCTACCCAGCTGGATAGACTTCCTACTGTGTCCTTTCCTCCCCTCCCCACTTTGTGATTCAAAACCTTAGAGGTAGTTTTCAGCACTGGTCTATTAAATAGGTATGGTGTTTAAATAATTATGCTGTAGTTACTAATTTAAAACTATTTAAAATGTCAAAAGTTTCCAGGTTTCAATCACTTTTCAAATTACTGCACTGAAAATACTCATTAACTGGAACATAAGCAATATCATTTTTATCTAACAGTTCACACTACTCTTTGCTCATTATAAGTAGAGGACTAATTTCTAAGGAATCATGAAGAGAATTCACTCTTAAAAACAAACAAGGTTTGGGATAAATGTATGCTGTCAATAAATGTATGCTGTCAATATGATCAGGCTCCGAGTGTCTTTCTACAAGATATAACATAGACAAGGTGGATAAGGTAATAGCTTTTATTGGAGCAACTTCCACTAATGACAGAGACAAGTTTTCAAGGGACACAGAAGAAGAAGAGCTCTATGTGACTTGAAAACTTGTCTCTCTCACCAACAGAAGTTAGTCCAGTAAAAGATATTACTGAATCCACATTGTGTCTTCAATTCTCTGCGATCAATGACTACAACTACATTGCGTGCAAGGTCTTAGACTGGGGTGAGCAAATTCTGGCCTGTGGTGTGGATATGGTCTGCAGGGTTAGTCCCTGGTAGACCCCCACCTCTATATTTACTTGTACCTCCTGGCTACATCTACACTGAAGGCTTTTTGTGCAAGAACTGTTTTGCACAAGAGTTCTTGTGCAAAAGTACTTGAGCAAGAGCATGTCCACACTGCCATGTGCTTTTGCGCAACAGCATCCATGTCAGTGTGGATGCTCTCTTGTGCAAGAAAGCTCTGATGGCCATTTTAGCCATAGTGGTTTCTTGCACAAGAAACTCTTGTTGCCCGTCCACACTGCCTTCTTGTGCAAGAACACTTGTGCAAGAGGGCTTATTCCTCGTAGGAAGAGGAATAACTCTTACGCAAGAAGCCCTCTTTTCCGACGCTTTACTGTAAATTTACTTGCTCAAGAATGCGCGTGCAATGTAGATGCTCCACAAGTTTTTGCGCAAGAACAGCCATTCTTGTGCAAAAAGCCTGCAGTGTAGATGTAGCCCCTCAGTATCGAACAATTGCAGGGGTTGTTGGCCATGGAACACTTTTCACAGCTAATGGTAGCATCGGAAAGCCATGTCCCAGTTTATGCCACTTCCTACCACTCCCACTGGCCACAGATTACTGTTTGAGACCAATAAGAGCTGTGATCGCCCATTATCTGTTGAGGCACAGGTAAATATAGTGCTAGTAGACCACCAGAGACTAACCCTAGTGTGCCACCATTACTTTTATTGCCCATTATTTAATTGCTCTGTATTAGACCTTGAGGGGTTTATTGGTATGAATGTTCCTCCCCCCCATAATATACAAGTAGTCCTGTAGCACCTTAGAGACTAACAAAATTATAGATATAGATATAGATTAATATGAGCTTTCGTGGGCAAAACCCACTTCCCTCACATGAGCAAAGAGGAAGTGTGTTTTTCCTATGAAACTTCATGATAGAATATATACGTGTTAACTTCTATAACTATATGTAATTTCTAAGGTGCTATAGAACTCCTCGTTTTTAAAGTTAACACCCCTCCAAGTCCGATAATATACAACATTCCTATCCAAAATTTCCTGTTAGCGTATTTAAGTTGCCTCAAGTGCAGTATTTACATAAAGAACTCTCCCTTTCAATACTGTCTCTTACATTCATTCCATTCAGGGCAGGGGCGGCGGAGACATATTGAGGTGTGTGAGTAAAGAGTGACAATACATGACGACACACTGAGGCTATGTCAACACTGCCATTTTTTTCATCAGAAGATATGCCAATTGTGCTCTCATTTGCATATCTTCTGCCGATCCTTTTTGCGGAAGAGGTTTTGCCACTAAAAAGCCCTGTGTAGACGGGGCCATTTGTCAGAAAAAAAAAACCCTTTTGCGCAAGATCCCTTATTCCTCAAAAAATGGCAGTGTAGATGTAGCCTGAGGTATGAAGATATTGATGGCATATTCACCAATGTCAAAACCACAAATGAGTTATGCACACCATGCCAAATAAGGACAAATACATGTTTTACACCACATCATGTGCATACAACATAAAGCATGTTTTAACTAAATAAATATTTTATACATATTTTTACCAATGTTATCAGCACTATTTGTTGTACCCTTCCACCTATAAAACCAGGTTCCCTTAATAACATGAATTGAAAGTGAAGGCTTGTTTCAGAGAGGAAAATTATAATTTATGAAACTTTTAAAAACTCAAAAATAGTTGTTTCATACAGAAAAATTATCTGATTTTAGCATCTGAATTATAGTTATACACTATTGGAAAGATTAATAAGATAGATTTAGATATCTTTTATAGTGTTTGGAAAACACATACTAGCACATAGGGTGCTACTATACAAAAACAACTAAATATTAATATTAATATTAATAGAAAAGTGTGTTGATTGACATTGGGGGAGGGAGAGAATTCCTAACTTTCATCTAGATTGAAGCTCCTGTGTCTCTGAGATATGGGTATCAGCAGCATATTAAGCGCAGTAACAGTTTTGGGGAAAATCTACTTTTTTGTGGGGGGGACATTGTTTTTCCCCCATTGGTTCTATGAGAAGCTGCTATTAGGTTCTGAATGTTAGAAATAGTGCTATTGTTGATGGATTATTAGGCATACTACAGGTGAGTTTATCAAATTTCACACATATATCTTCTCACATGAGTATAACCACTCTTTACATTCTGTCATTATGCTACTCATAAGCATATATATATACACACATGTATGAAGCCACTCTTACTGGATCCAAAGATATGATTACTTTAAGATTTGCAGTTAATTTATGAATCTCTGTCTCCTCATCCATCCATCTGGATAGGAGAAAAAGATTCATAAATGGATATTCATCTATAAGGGAGTTTGGAAGCTGCCATTTTATAAGCCATAGAGATAGGATTCAAACTATTGACTATGCTCAGCACAACGGACCGAAGATCTTCAAGTGAATTCTGGACACTGAAACAAATTATGTTCTTGCCAGTGCTTCTTTTGGTCTTGGTTTAAATTTATTTTTAATACATGCTTTTAATCTTGCAGTACAACCATTCCCCCCATCCATGCAAAATACACTCCAGATACCATAGTAATGTAAATAGGATCCATAATAGTGACCCTATCCATGACTTAGGTCTCTGAGTGCTAGCTCAACAAACAAAATAAATAGTAACATATTAAAATGAAATTAGTCTAGTGATAAACATTGCTTCAGGATGATATACTATGTTTCCTTCTACCTATAGCCTCTAAACCCCTCTTACTGTTGGTTAGAAGTTCCACATTTTAATTCTGCACTTAGTTCAACCTTCTTCAATAAGGAAATACTGGAAACAATTTTAACACCATAAATCAGGACCAAATTCTGAAATATTATTTCTAATCAAATTACCTTGTTTCTTTCTATTGAGAAACCACTTCTCTGAAGATGCTTCCAGTATAATGACTTAACCTAGGATAATGTAATCAGGAGGTAAAGGAAGGTACCAATTCATTGACTCCTCATCTTGGAAAGACTCAATGCCACTAAGGTACTACTCTCTAATAGTAAAAGAAAAGTTATGTTAACAAGAAGTTCCAAAACAAAGACCAGTTGACTTACAGAAAAGTATAATCATGTAACTGTGAATGTTTGAGTTGAGAGGTATATCTATGAAAAGTAAACATTTTTATAAATATAGAAGACTTTAGAAGCAGAAGTACATGCTCTCTGCCTTCACCTATATACAGAGAAATGATTTTATGTGAGAATTTTTTTAATGTATTACCATTCATTTCCCAAATCATCCTTAATAGTTTTGGTCACAGTTGAGCTGAAATGTGTGAGAGATTTAATTACGTTTCAGCAACACTTCATTTTCAGAGGGTTTCAAAGGAAGTACTACACCTATCTCAGTTTCATGACCAAGTTTCAGGCAAGCACCCAGGAGCTAATTTACCAAATGACTGATTTATAGCTGTAGAGCCAGCTTCAAAATAAAATAAAAATGTTTGCTGTCCCACAAACAAAATTTTACAGGAGTACTTGTCTTGATTCTTACTTTAAAACTTCTATATAGAGTTTCATGGTTTCTCATTTATGGCTGGGTAGGTCAATTCCTTTTCAAATGCTTTTGGAGTTTTAACTCTTTGGTTTTGGAATTTTAACACTCTAAGTGAAGCAACATTAGTACAGAACTTTTCAAATGTATGAGTTCCCAAAACCAGCCATTATCTTACTGTGCTAAACTGTAGAGCACGTCATCCTTCAAGAAAGGTCATATACCCAGAGAAATACCATGTTTCAATTTCAAAATGATATGGTTTTTCCATTTTTAATAGGGTGTAGTTTAAAATGCCCTTATTCAGTGAAAGAACATCTGAGAACAATATGGATAAAAGAAATCCAGACTAAGAATTTGATTTTGTAATAACTGTTTAGTCTGAGTTATTTGAATTCATTAATTCAGATCATGTTCTAAAAGGGATTTCAGTATGTGGTTAACTTCTAATGAAGAAAGTGAAGTATGTGAAAGGAAGAGTAGAATTACTGCTGCATAGTTTTGCAGTAATTGGGGTACAGGACACAACACTGCTAGGACATTTGAAAACTAAATTTGCCATTTCGTTTTTTGTTGAAGACAGCCTGCCACTTCAGATGTACACCACCCATTTAAAATTATTATCCATGTGAAATAAGTGCATTTTTAGGATTCACTTTTGTGTTCTTGTGTGAAATAAGGAGAGGTACAACCTTGTAGAGTCAAAGTCTCCCAAATGTTATTCCTAGCTCTGACATACGTTTAATGGTTTTAAGCTAGTTTATGTTCTCCCACCATCATTTTCACTATCTCTAAATGGGGAAGTATCCTTATTTCCTTACTTAACAGGGGTGTTTTGACTACTAGGTAATTATAGGCAAATCTCTTTGAATAAGAAAAAAATAAAAGTGTATTAATATAGACATTCATTTAAGCTTTGCTTGCCTTTTCGCTGAGAAGTACTAAAGAAACAAAAGGGGTAGATGTGGTTCATACCTGATATATTTTACCCTTCATAATTCTGTATTAGAAAAAGCTTGATTTTTCCTAAGCCCTGTTTCTTAAATTGTAAGAGTGACCTCTAGTGCTTTACTGTTTTGTTGTATTCTGCAAGTCCTATTTTGCAATAGTTTTAAAGTGCCTTTCTGTAAACATCTGATTTAGTCTTGTGAATAATGCCAAATGCTATTAATGTGATTCAATTATCATGATCTTGTGAAAATGGATGTATTAATAAACTATACAATGCAGAATGATTAAGAGAATTAAAGCTGAGCCTGGACTGCAGCAGGGTGTTTTACCAAAGAAGCTTAGTATTCATGTTTAGAGCTCCTCTATGCACTGGAGTACCAAATGAGATATGATTACTGAATGACAGCACAAGATCATTTTGGTGCTGCAGTGTGATCATCAGGCTCATTGTAGCATGTTTAGTTTGCAAGCTGTCCACAGGAAAACTCTTCAATGCACACAGCGCTTCTAACTTTGTCATGGCTCAGATTAGCTGTCTGGTTTGCAGAGAGCTGTCCCCTGCTACAGTGCTGTAAAGTTGTTCCTGAACATTCCCAATAGCACTAACATCCACATTCTTAAAATGCAGTCACTATCTCAGCCTTTCCCATTCACATGCTGCACAGCCAGCCCTTCAACTGGATTAAAAGCCAAAACAAAACAGGGTGCTCATTTTAAGCATCAGCCATTTAGGCTACTATTCTGATAGATGTATCGAAAATAAAAAGCTTTATGATTCCCTGAAGCCAAAGGAACTCAGAACAATTACTGAGTAGGTAAATTTCTTGGAAGTTAGTTTCTGATAAATTAGTTAAAGGTCAAAATGCTCAGACTTGATTCAACATTGAAATCAAAGATCCAAGTTCAAAGTCACATATACATCAGATCTGCCTTCTAAAGGACAGATTCCCTTACACAGTGTAATCACTGTCTCTATTTTGCAATACTACCCTACTGGCTACCTATGGTTTACTCATTTAAAAAAAAAAAAAAACTTTCTGCTGCTACTGATAGTGCCTTCTTCCTTAGTTGTACATGAGCGCTATTCTCTAAGAAATCAGTGCACATTCCAGGAAATCTTGTCCTCAAGATGTTTTCTGTTACATTTTCTTTGCTCATAAACTGCATCTTACTATACATAAGTCTTATTTGAGTGCCTGCTTGTTCCATGATATTCAGCTACCAGCATTCTGAATTACCCAGTGCTAAAATCTAAGCTGATGCAGAATACAGTAGAAGTCTTCCAGTAATTTCAATGTAAGACAGAATGCCTTGTAAAACAGGAAACAAAAATTAAAATGGGAATGGAACATGCAATTCCTTGATTACTTTCAGATTATACTGGAACTTGAACTTCTCAATAGAATTCTGTATATAGATTTGTATAAAAATGTTAGAATTTTAGAAGTTAGACAATGACATTTCTCAGCCAAAGAAACATTGTCAGCCTAGCTATTTGCTGTCATGTTTACAGACATAGTAAGCATTTATTTCAAGAGCAAGGTTTATTTCAAAGCTAAATGAAATAGCCCAGAAGTTTTCAAAGCAGTGTGCTCTGAGTTTTAAATCATTTGCAATACTTACATTTATTTCCTGACACTGTTGTGTTCCAGTTGTGAACCAATAACAGAAACAGCAGTTTGAAGATGATTTCAGTGACAGAATCCATGTTCACATGTATTGAGGCACCCAAAAGAACTGAGTATTAGGGAACAGCTGTTCTGCACTTCAATCCTATTCTTGCTTCCTCTTCTCTCTGTCTCTCTTTCTCTCTGTGTGCGTCTCTCTTCTTTCAGTGCATCCCAGTAGTCAGATTCCTCAGTCAAACGCACTCTGCATCTGCTCACACATGCATACACACGGCCAAATCTGCTTTTTTTTTTTCCTTCCCTAACAACAGCAATCCCTTAAGAACAGCAGCAAGAATCACTCCTCCAATTTCACAGAATCACTCAGGGCTAAACTGCAAGACTACCCTGTACAGCTTGCTTACAGAAGCTACACGTTCACATGTGTCCTGAACACCCCTTGTGGTGATAGGTAGGAAATGTGAGTCTCTAATGAAAGCCATATAATATGATAGAACATTCTGCACATGTGCACCGGGACAGTCTTTTCTGGGCTTTCACTATGCCCAAGTCTTTACAGTGATTTTTATATACGTGAAATGTATGTATTTGTTGTACATCCTGCTTTTCCTCTCCTTTTAGACACTGTATCTTGAAAGAACTTTCAGTTGCTAAGGCACTTAGAAGTATTGTCTTTTGGAGAGAATATATTATGTTTCTCAAGCATTTGTGGTAGGAACTCTAAGAGAAGAGGCAAAAAGTGCACTGGACCTTCGTGTGAAAAGTAAATGTAGGAAGTAGTAACCTAGTCTCTATAAGAAAATAATGCCTAAAAAATTCTGTAAGTAATAACCCATAAATGAAGGAGCTTCAGTAAGATTGGTGTCACTTGGTTAAGCTTGTGTCAGCATTTCCTGACTGCTATTGCTCATTTTGAGGGTTAAAATAAAATACTTTGGTGGATCTTTAGCACACAAGTTATTAACATTAAAGATATTAACAGTGTTCTTTAAGCTGTCTAAAGGATTGTTATAGTATAAAAGCTTTAGCTTGGATTTATTTTTCAGAAGGATTGTGATGTGTGCATTTTAATTTATAGCCTCAAAATATACTTGAAAAACTGGCTAGAGTGGCCGTGAATGGTAAGCAGAGTAATAAGTACAAGCCTGATTACATGTTAAAGACCATCATTTTATTAGGGCTCTCCTGGCATCAGAGAGGCATTTTGTGCTAACAGTGATCATTCACCTCACAGAAGGACTGGGGAGATTGTCACTACCATTTCCTCTTGGTTCCCATGACTAGATTCAGACTATAGACTGCACCGGAGGCTACGAGAATGATGTGCAGATTCACCATATTCCCAGCTTCTCTAATACATGCCCCTGTTCCAACAAGTACCCTCTTCCTTAAGGTCTCTCAGAAGCCTCTATGACTCTCCCAATCTGATATAAAGGTGGTTATGACCATTGTGTGTGTTCACATCTCCTTGATGGGCTTTCCCCCCCTAACAGGGGTTTTCCTTCAAAGGTTTATAGTAGGATAAACAAGACTTGACAGCTGGTGTAAATCCTGCCCTCTCTACTGCAAACACACAACTTCAAAACACAGCAGGGCCAAGCAGTGGGCCAGACTGAAGAGAGGCTGAACTGTGGCATGTTTCAGACCACTCCCCCACAGAACTCAATCCAGGTCACCAGGCAGAGGTGTTTGGTGATGGGAGCACAGTGGGAAGGAAGCCTGGATAAGGCTCCCATAATCTAAACTTTTGGTTGCTTATCTAAGCCAAGCTTCCAAACATCCTGGCCATTCACTGATTTAACTAGAAATGGGGAAAGGAGGCAGTTTTGCTTTTACACAGCTACAGCATTTTAGTTTTGCAAAGCAAGACCATGGGTGGCTCAGATCAGTGCTTTAATTTAGCCAATGTTTTGAGAGAGATTTGGATAAAGGTTTGGTTTCTTTCTATCTATGAATGTGCACTAGGGTCATTCAGATAAGGAACCTTTGTTATCCAAACCACAACAAAAGTTCAGATGGGAGACAGCCCAAAAAAACTTCAGATGTGCATAAGAATCTTGTTTAGGCTCTTCTCCAGCTCATAATCTGCTTTCATAAAAATGGCATAAATCTGGAGTAACTCCATTGAAGACACCGAGATCAGAATTTGACCTCCTAATTTTAACCTATACTTCCTCCCTTATATCTGCTTACCCTAGCTGAGTTTGCAAATACCTTGTTCTAACCTGGCCTCTAGACTGAGCTCCATTGTCATTTCATTCCTCAAAATAATATTGACCTTCTGACAAACTGATCATCAGAAAAAATGTTCTTTCAACTGCATCCCAGCAGCTACTTCTAAAGATCAGTATCCCATGAGAGAGTCCTGAACTCTATAGTTAGAAAAAATTTCATATTTGGAAAATAGGGCAAATAACATATAAAATCTTGGCAAGGACTCCTTGTGCTGTAAAGTTCCATAGAATAAGCTCTATGGACCATGGTGTTTCAGCATAGAAAGAATAATAATTCTGATATAGTAAAATAGGTTATAACATTTGGGATAAATTTGTTTAGTAAAATACCATATAGTGGCCAAAAAGGGGTCACCTCTCATCTGTGTCTAAACTATGAAGCTGTAAGGATTAATCTGATCTATTCCTTGCCTTTAAAAAACAAACAAACAATATCCAGGGATATATTTTAATACAGTGATTCAGAGATGTGCGTATAAAAGGACATGTCTTGCATTTCAGGTTAACCATCATGATCTTCCTTCAGATACTATATGATTCATTGTGATGAGGTTGGCAGCTAAAAACCATCCAAAATAATAAAGTGTGCCTCGCCTTGAATATTGCAACCTTCTTTCAGCCGTCCCCTCGTGACACCCCCACGCTCTCCAACATATTTAAAATGCTGCTGCTCAAACAATCTTCTGATGTTCTGACTGTATCACTCCTCTGTTTGAATCCCCAGCAGGCTCACTTTTCTCCCCCACATAAAATTCATGCTTCTCATTAAGTTCTGAGCTGTACCTTGAGGGCCCTGCACCCACTTTGCTCCAGTTAATCAGTCTCCCACTCCCATCCAGCTGTTTATGCTCTTCACAAGTTTTTCTGCTCATTTATAGTCCTCTCACTCTCATCATTATCATCATCATCATCATCATCATGGTCTATTCCACACTATTCCTTATTCTCAAATTCCTTTCCTCTTGTATGCCAAACAACTTTCTCTTCAAATTCCTCTCCCAAATATACTTCTGTAAAACAACATAATTTCCCAAGTGTATTATATATGTTTGAAATTTTGTGTATATATGCGTGTGTGTCTGTGTGTGCGCGCATTCTTATGAATAGGGTCAATAACTTCATTTGTGCACAGTGTTAAGATAGCAGGGAATTATCCTCAGTGTAGTTTGAACTATAAATGGCCTGGGATGACTAGATTTCAGCAAAACTTAAACATCCAGTTTTGGTCCTACCATCTTCCACTTTCCAAACATCCCCTGCTCTCTTTTGACAGATTAAAACTGAAATGAAAATAGCATTGCCCTGTAAAATAATTCTTATGCTGCTTCTTTGGCTATGAGAAGACTAACATATTAAATCATGCAATCCTACTCTTGGCAATGCTCAGACATGCATAGCAGTGTTGGAAACATCAGAAATATGGTAAAGCTCTGTGATTGATAAAACTGTAAGAAACAAAAGGAAATGTAGATTTAGCGGCTTCTTTCCAGTTCTTTTCTGCCAGGAAGTAAGCTTTACACAGACATACTTCAAATGCTCCTAATTTCACACGCACACACTACAGGCTTTCACTATACATTATTTACTAAAACAAATATTGCAGTTTAATATTTACAGACTTTTTATTGTCTGGAGAATGAGTATTATAAACAAGCAAAGTATTCAATATGCAGTATTCCATGCTTATGCACTACCAAATGTTACTCTAATCCGCCATATTAACTTTCCTAACTCCCAGGAAAATTTCTCTTGTAGACCTGAGCCCACAGGACATGCTGTGAGAACTGGCCAGCTATGTCAGTGTCTTATGCCTCTTGCTTTTAACTAATCAAACATAAATGCATGATTATTCCATCTCCAGCAAACCGTGTCTTGTACCCAGATGCAATATTAAGATTCTATTTAGTTATAGAAAATCAGCAGAGAGCAGAAAGAAAGAAATATGTTTAAATGCTTCAGTTCCCATTTAGCCAAAAGGAAAATGGATCCTATTCACTGTGTTGTGACCCTAGGTGTAAACCGTCATCTACAGCCACCTATTATACTTGTGGTGTTATAGATTACTTTTGACACTGGATACAGTAACGTCATGTATGTAGAGCAAACCTAAACTGTTTATTGCTAAGAGAGCTATCACAAGAGCATAATCTCCCTCTCAACACTGCTAGAAACCATGCAAACCCTTGCCCTAAACCTTGTCAGAATACACAAGGAGCATGCGAGCAAACAATTCCAGCATGTAGAATAGTTTGACACTTCACAAGCTACAATAAAATCCATCCTCACATAAAGCAATTGAATATATTGATGTAACTGATAGTTTTTTTTAAAAAAATATATAGTATACTGTCAAAAGTACTTGTCAGAATGAACACTCTTACCATTAATTTGCCCAGCAGGGGCAGAGTTGTCTACTTTGTCCGTTGATTGTAAAATAACAGGCTGAACGTTTCATGGTACATCCATTGACAAAGAAAGGAAATGTTCTATGAACAGCAAGCTTTGCTGTTATTTTCATTATAAATTATTATTTCATTAAAGGATAAACATCTCATCTTTTCTCAGCTGAAATGAAGGCCCCATGTGCAGCAGAACCAGTTCAGTTTGCTTGCAACAGAATTAAAACTGCAGGGAGCCTGCAGCAGAGTCTACTCTGCTACACAGTATAGAGAAGTGCTGCATGTAGACTAACTAGTGGCTAGCATGGCAGCAGGTCTGAAGGCCAGTACCAGCATGTGCTAGTGTAATGGCACACAGAGATTCTACAGCTGCTCTTGAACCATTAGGCATTCCTTCCCTACCAGGAGGAGTTTAAATCACCACAGGGGTAATTGCAAGCAGTTTTTCTGCCATTCCTCAGACTTGAGGTGTTAAGAGGACTTATTTTCTTCAGCTATCAAAAATCTCCTTAAGCCCAGACATTTAGGGCACATCTACAGAGCAGGGCAAAAGTCAAATTAAGATATACAACTTCAGCTACATCAATTGCATAGCTCAAGTTGAAATAGCTTAATTTGGATTTTGGATTTTACATAGTAGGAAGTCAAAGGGAGAACACTTGTCCTTTGACTTTCCTTACCCCTCGTGAAATAGGGTCACAGGAGTCAGAGTAAGAAGTCCAACATTATTTCAAAATAATGGCTTGCTGTGTAGATGCGCATTTTGTTATTTCAAAATAAAGTCAGTTATTTTTTTTAAAAAACCCTGCTGCTATATAGACATATCCTTCAAGTGTACATTGCAAAGAGTAAAGGAGAATTTTGGCCCTTTCCTAAAATAAATAAACTCCCCATCTCTACTGATGTGAGTAATGACAAATGCTGTTATACCCCAGTTTCTCTACGGTCTGATTGCTTTCTGAATATAGCACACACCCAGAGATAAGCATAGTAGACACTACAAGTTTTAGTCCTCAGAGTACATTTTGAGTAACAGAGGATTATTACTACCAGGGCTGCCAGAACTAAAAAGTACAAATACCTGAGCACAATGTACACAACACTTCATAATCTGAGGCAGTCCTCTATAGAAACGTAAAGGTTACAGTCACATTTTATACGCTTGACACTCTCCTCCTGCAATATGGTTGCTTCCTTGTGTCCTTCTGCAATAGTTAGTACTGGTCCCTGGCCAGTTGCTTCTAGCCTGCCTCTTCCTGCTTCCAGACAACACTTGCCCTCTTCTGAGTTTAGCCTCTTTTGACCTTATGATCCTATTTTCATTTTCATTTACTTTGAGGGTTATGGAACCATTGCCCATATGAATATTGAACCAATTAACACTATCCCATCATTCAAAGTAGTGGTATGGCTCCCTGTAATGATTCAGCAATTATATAGTAACTACACACTGAAGGGCAAATATTACACTTGATGCCTATCGGCTTAAAGGAGGCTCAGGCTGAGTTACCAATGAGATTTAATCATCCAGAGGCCTAGAAAAGCCAGGAGGGGATACTGACCAATAATGAGCCAGCAGACCAGTTAAGAAGGTTGGTTTGCTTCTTCTAAAAGGCAGCATTGAGTAAGATTGGGAGTTCGTGAATGCTAGTGCAAAACACCAGGGCCAGTTTCATGTTCTTGCCTTAAAGTGCTACAACCAAGAGATCATTCTTTGGTCTTAGTTATTAATTTGAAGGCACATAACCAATTCCTGAATTTGTTCATCCTTTTCCATTTAACAATTTCAAGCTCATGGAGTGGACCTCAATAATATGGAGGTGGTTCACCAGAGCTAGCCCCTAGTGGGCTTCTGCCATGATGTTTACCTGAACTTCCAGAGATATGGCTGATAGCACCTCCCACTGGCCAGGAATGGCAACCTGCAGCCAATGGAAGCTGTGATTTCCTCATGTGTGGAGGTGCAGGTAAATACAGCGCCCACTAGAGCCTAATCCTGGCAGACCAGATCTGGCCTGCAGGCCAGTATTTGCCCACCCCTGGCATGGACAATTCTTCAGCTTACCTGCCACATACCATCTCTATTCATTCCGTTCCCTGAGATCACTTTGCTGCCTCTCATCTCTTTAAGAAGTTTAGTCTACACTTTTCATTGGGGGGGGGGGGTTGGAAGGAGTGGCACGTAGGCATGTAAGTAATTTTCCATCAATTGTACAAGAAAGGACTTTGGAAATAACACTAATATTACTTAGCTCTTATATAAGGCTTTTCTACCAGACTCTCAAAGCATTTTAGAAGTAAGAACAAGTATTATCAACATTTTCAGATAGGAAAACTGAGGCACAGAAAGTTATTTGTCCAAGTACATTCATAACATCAGGAATAGAACATGCTAAAACTACAGATCAGGTGGAGAGGTGAGGGTTTCAAGCCTAACGAATGGTAAGTCACTTATTTGAAAATAATTATCTTTTGAAAGAAGAATCTAAGTAAAGAAAGTATGAATTTCTCTATGTTTCTGAGGTGCAGATTTTCTTCAGTGAAAGCCTCCATTTCTTTAGATAATAATTTAAAAAACCCACTCTTTTGGCTTTACTACATCCAAGAACAATCATGTCCAGAAGCCATCTCAAAACATTTAATTTACAGGGCATCTGCAAGTTCCAAGCCTGTCATTTTATCCTCTTTAAAGATGCTTAGCCTCTTTTAGGCACTCTTAATCCCAAATATAGAGAAATGATTTTGCAGTACATCATGGAAATAATATGAAAAAAAAAAACAGTTACCTAGTGAGCAAATCCAAAATTACATGTGAATACTATAGTGCTGTCATCTATAGTCAGGAAACTGTAGTGCAAGTATGAAAGCTGATTTTATTTCTTTACATGAAAAGCAAAAGCCCTTCCTTTTAAGAGATGTTAGCAAAGTAATTATGAATGGATTTCCCATATAGGATTTTGGTTAGATCATTTGAAAGGATTGGCAAGAACACAATACTTTAATTCTGTTCAGTTGCTTCATGTTCAAGGTCTGGCACGTTAGTGAAAAACAGACAAGTGCTCTGTTATTACAAGACATTGTGTACCTTACATAAGTTTGATTTCCACAATGTTAAGTTGGAAAAGCCATGCAATAGAGTTTCCCTATCTTTAATTTAATGAAATTGTTCATTTGCCAGCAGAATGTTTGATTGCTGGAATATAATCTGGTGTGTTGTTGAAGCAATGTGCAAGAAAGAGATAATGAAGAAAACAAACCAAGCTGTGCAGTCACAAATATAAAAGACTCAGATTCTTCAAAAATCCAACTATGTAGGTTGTATCAGTACTGAGTTTGTATGGCAAGTAGCCCGTGTTTCATTCATCTGGACAGAGTTTTATAAAGTAAGGTCAATCTTTACTTACCATAGGTTAACTCTCATTGAATATCTCCTTCAGTGTGTGAGGCATTTTTCCCTAAAGGTACTGATTTTCGTTCCATCTCTTTTTTTGTGAGCAACTTTTCTTGGGGGGGATAATATAAAGAAATTCATATTACTTTTTTGTTTATAATTTCCTCATTCATCAGAAGTATTGTAGCAGGGCACAAATTAATATTGAGGCTAGTTCAAATTAAAAAGAAGCAGGAATACACAGACAATATGTTGCACACAAGAAACGTAACTATTAATACTTATAGTGTTTGGGTTTTTGGGGGGAAGATATTAATATCATTTTGGGGGATTAAGCAAAGTCTTTAGTTTTATGTAGATACCTCAAAATGTTTTTCCTCATTCCAATGCTTTCCCTTTGTACATTCCTTACTGATTAATGCATATGATATATGTTGCTCATTACAGAATATGCTTACTGTATATATTTACTGTAATGAATAATCTCTTTGTAATGTTCCCTACTGTGCTTTAACACAGCACTGTTTCAAAGTACCCTTAGGAATCTTTAGCACATACCAACAGGTTCTACGTGGACCACTTAATGTGCAACATGTTAGGGTACTTTAGAAACCACATCCTACTGCTCTATGTAGGTAAACCAGTAGATATAAATAAGGATTTCTGGAGTTTATTGGATAAATACTGATTTATTTCTTTTCTTCTTTTTTTTAATATCAAGGGGGTTTTATTGGTATGTTTCAGCTAAAACCAAAAATAGAAAATCCTATAGTTTCTGGAAGCCATAAACCAGATCTAGTGGAATCATGTTATAGTGATTCCTCGAAGGAATGCCGTAGAATTTCTTCACATAAGTCTGTGAGGCGGTCTGCCCTTTTCTCCATTATGCAGCAGCACTACATGAAGATGACAAATTTGGAATATTGGCAATGGCAGCATGATTAAGAGCCACATGAGCAGAATGAGCTGAGGTGTTTCTCCAAGTCAATATCATGAAACAAATAGAGAGATTTTTGTGGAGGCTGTCTCACTCTGAATGTAAAATGACCAGTTGATAACACTTGTACTATTCTTTTTCATTAAAAACAAAAGGAGGAGTCCCCGTTGGCTGCTGCAATTGTGCTGGATGTAATTGGCCAGTTTTCAGACACACAGTCTTTTGTGTTCAATACTCTATAATGCACCCAGTCTCTCTCTCTTTTCAGCATAGAAGATTCATAGGATTTTTTATCTCCAGGTTAGATTCATGAAACATAGCATCTCGCATGCCTCAGAGGACAGCAGGTAAACAAGATTTGAGTGAACTAGAGGTACTTAGCAGTTTTCTCCTGCTATTATTCTTTTTTCTCCTCCCACCACCACTGTTATTGAAAGGTTTTGTTTGTTTGTTTGTTTTTTAAGATCACTGTCTTTTGGGGTTTCCTGCACCAGCCCAGATCTAACCTTTTCCATCCGTCCTGGAGCAGCCATCTCACAACTCAATATTCCAGCCATTAAATGAGGCAAAGTAGAATAAGGTTGTTTCCAAACATCCCAAATGTGGCAGGGAAAGAGGCAAGAAAAGGCTACTCAGCTTTCTCATCCCAATCCCTATGTAGGTGGCAGCCCCTGCATACAAATAACTCATGTTATGGGCCCTTTGTCATGAGGCAGTATTAACATCTGATTAAAAACTCTACCCTCTTTTGGAGCAGAAAGTGAAGTATAACTGAGGAGACAAGAACAGTATGTCCGCTAAGCTTATCATGTTGTTAAGGTGAAGAATGTCTCCCAGGAGCACAGCGGAGGGAATGAATTCATACTCTCAGACTTGGAATCAGGAGTCCCTTCAGATTCAAACACTCATAGAATTAAAAGGAGGACCACATTCTCTACACCCCTTTCACACTGTGACATAGCGCTCCCCACAGAATAGTTAATACAATGGGTTTTCCACCGATTGAGTTTTTGTATTATTCTTTTACAGTTCTACAGTTCCGTAGAAAATGGTGATTTGGCACTAACTCTAACCTTGAAAGATCAGTTCACATGCCTGCTGATTTCAGCACTCACATTGGTGCATAGAGACATAAGGGATGCTTTCAGATTCTTTAGAGAAGAAAGCCATGTACATAAATGACACAGATAGACATTCACTGATTCATTAGAAACACAGCAAAACACAATTGGGCAGGTTCTCATCTTAGGATGAGAACAGCAATATACAATTATACTTCACTTTCTGCTTCTTAGGTAGAGAAAAGCAAAAATGGCTTTATGTCCAGGAGCATAAAAATGGTCATACTGGGTCAGACCAAAAGGTCCATCTAGCCCAGTATCCTGTCTTCCTGTCTATCATTGTCTCCTGCCAATGCCAGGTGGCCCCAGAGTGAATGAACAGACCAGATAAGCATCAAGTGATCCATCCCCCATTGACCGTTGATGGTCCCATGTCCCCAAGTGCTCGTTAATGAGGTATTGCTCTGTGGAACCCACCTTCCCTGCAGCTACCTATGAGGTGCATGTTATTGTAGAATCTCTATAGTATTGGGCTTCCATTACTTCCAACGCTGAGAAGAGGACCTGCAAGGCAGGAAAGGAATGGATAACACAAAGCCATTAATATCAACCCTATACTTCTCCTGCACCTGGGCAATTCCTTGCAATTCCCTTTACAGAGCCTAAGATGAAGTCAACATTATAAATGTACATAGGTATAACCACACTGCTCAGGGGCAGGAGAAATCCACACCCCTCAGTCAGTTGTACTGACCTAACCTCCAGTGTTGACAGCATTATGTCTTCTCCCATTGACTTAGCTACTGCCTCCAGAGAAGTGGCTTAAATACAAGGATGGCAGAAGCTCTCCCATCAGTGTAGTAGTATCATCACTCAAAGAGCTACCCTGATGCCGATGTCCTAAACGTGACCAGAATGACATAAAGAAGCCAGAGCAGGGGTAAAATATTTTCCCCAGAGTCTGATAAATGGGGAATGGTAAAACCTGTAAAGGGAAACGCGTATGTATAAATGTATGTATACATTCCATAATATATTTTAAAAGACCTGATAGACAACATTTCCTTTAAATAATCATGGTTGATTACTGAGGTTTGATTAATTTATCAATACATTATCCAGGATATTATTTAAACTTGTCTGTTCTGCGTATGTGTCAGTCTCAATACTTCTGCATAATAATTTACATTTCTATTTAGTTTGATTCCTCATTCTTTAATATTGTGGAAGAATCAAATTAGACATTCAGCTAACTTTTTTATTTTGAAATTGAGCTTCATCATTCACTATTATAAAAAGGTTTATTTCTTATGTAACCACATAGGCTATGTCCTCTATTCCAGCATTAACTAGCTTTTTGCCTTTCATTCCGCTGTATGAGATTCACTGAACTCAACTCTATATAGCAACCTCTCCCCACTTCTGACAGTTGTTTTACAATACTTCAGATAAAGGAAGCTACATTAAAATAAACAGTTTTGTAATTGTATTGTTACCATCTCATCAATATTCATCATCTGTTGCCACAGGACAACAAACCAAAAACTTAAACACATGAGATGCCATGGTGACATACACATTATAAATATCAGAGAAAGATAAGTAGATCAATAAGAAAAATGTGCAGTGAGCTCTTTTTAAATAGAATTGAAAAAAAATGGCAAGAAGTGTTCCATTATATAATTAACATATATGCACACGTACATTTTCCATATAACTTTTTATAAACAAATTCATGGTATGTTTGTACCCTAATTATGTTTGTAATCCTCTAATCTTCTTGCAAACCAGTTTATGGACTGCAGTGATCAAGGAACCAACCTTTCAAAGGTCATATAAGACAATATTCTTTCACAAGGGGAAATATTCACATGAACAACCTATTTTAAAAGTTGTGTGTACTAAGAGCATGCTCCAAAGCCAAATGGGTTAGGGTCCCAAGGTGGAAGTTTACCATGCAACTGATATGTGTGATCAAAACTGACCACCACTGTCCAAATTTGTTTACTCAATCTACACTCTAAAAATTAAGCGTAGAAATGATTATTTTACATAAATAACAAACAAATGTGTTCCAAACCAACTCACGAACAGTAAAATGAGTAAAATTAAGCAGTATCTGAATTGCTTGCAAAATTCTACTCGAGTCACTAGTGATTAATCCTATACAAGGAGGAGGGAAAAAAATGTTTTCCTTGACCTCTGATAATAGGACAAGAAGCAATGGGCTTAAATTGCAGCTAGGGGGTTTAGGTTGGACATTAGGAAAAACTTCTTAACTGTCAGGGTGGCTAAACACTGGAATAGAACTGCCTAAGGAAGTTGTGGAATCTCCATCAGTGGAGATATTTAAGAGTAGGTTAGATAGACATCTATCAGGGATGATGTTGATGGTGTTTGGTGCTGCCGTGAGGACAGGGGACTGGACTTGGTGACCTTGCGAGGTCCCTTCCAGTTCTAGTATTGTATGATTATATTCTGGAAAAAAATAATTTAAACACTATCACTATCCTAGAGGAAGTAAACTTCTAGGTGTCTAAATGTAAAAAAGAGGACATTTTTAAACAGAGTGGCTCACAGAAGAAATTAAACATGACATTTTAAAATGACATTCATATTCTATTGTAGAAACAGGTTTTGAGGAGAAAAAAGGGCTCATGAATGGGAGACATTCTGCAGCAATTTGGTTGAGAGCCTATTGAAAGGGTTAACCAGATTTGAAGAACAACTCTTTTCTATTTAAGTCTTTTATGCAACTTGTTTTCATTGGCAATTGTTCTACATTGATTATATGTAAGTGGTAACAGAGTCCAAATAGTAAAATACTTAACTTGTGAGAAAATAGAAAACATGAGTTTTCTACAGGGCCTTAAATAGGAGAAGAATTAGGTTCAGTCTCATCTCTGGTAGAAAGAAGGAGATTATCCATTAGTGCCATCAATCTGCTACATCCAGGCTCAAGTCTGAATGGAAGGGATCCAGGATATTTGCTGAAGTTAGATGCCATTGGATTCAATGTGTCACCAGCATTCTCAGTAGTCTGTCCTTGGAGAAGGGAATTTAAGATTGAAATAGAGATTTGCAGAAAGATGTCCAAAGTCCCCAAAATGCATTCCTTCTGAAATAGGGATGAAGAGGATAAAGCTGATCACCTGAAGCCACAAGACAGTATTTCTAGCAGAGGAGATACATTTTTCTCCCCTATAAAGGAATAGGAGGTTTTATATTGATTTTGTTTTTATTTTAGATACATGTATGTTTATTATGCAGCATAAGAAACTTGATATGATTTATCTCAGTGAGGTGTTGAAAAATTAAAATAAATGCAGCAAAATTATGAGAAAGAGAAGAAAGTCTGGCCTTTTGGAATTAGGAGGGTAGTCTAGTATTTTATTTTAAAAAAATCACACACACATTTCAATCTTTTTTCTTACTGAAAATGTTCATGAATTTGGGTCAAATGCAAACAGTTGACCCAAACTACATTTTTAGTGAATAAACAATTCACACAAAATATTACTTCCAACTTTTCTTTTTGTGTGTAGTAAATAGTAGCAGCATTTTAACAAATGATCTTGAAGTTACTGAAACATGCATTCTGTAAATAGATATGTTTGCCTATACCTACAAGGAGCAGCATCATGTATCTGATATATCTGAAGAGTGTATTCATAAAAGGATGGTAGTGTGCCAGAAATGTTTGAGAGCTGAATTCTAGAACTGGTCAAATTTGAAAGCTCGGGAGTACAAAATAAGTTTCTACTTTACTGGACAAATGCTACTCTCAGATACATACAAGCAACCTCACTGAGCTCCTCGGTTCGCTTTTCTTTAATTCTGAAAAAACTGGCTTCAATTCCCATATGAAGGTACCTCCTTTGTGAAATTTCCATTATTTCTTGCTTTGAGATGGGCAAGAATGCACTGCTTTCCCCATTGTGTTTCATTTCTGGTTGAGTAAAGCAGAAGTGCAGAGAGGATGAAAACAATTAATAAAACAGTAACAAAGCATTTCAGAATTTTCATAAATTTTTGTTCCAGAAATGAGAAGGGCTTGCATGGGTTTTTATGTTTTCTGAACTGTCTTCCTATTCCGAATTCAAATGGGCATAGTACTTTATTGGTGCAATCATGTGTTGCACTTGCAGAGCTTAAACTATTTCCAGCCAATAATTTATTCAAGAAACGTAACTCTTTTTTATGACCTAAGTTTAGTCCACATGTTTACAAAATGGACTCTCAACACACTACTTCAGTGGGAGCAGAGTTAAGATCCTATATAATACTTGTCATCTGAATGTTTGTGTGTATGGGCTGAAAAAAATGACTTTTAGTGGTTTTGGTACTTCCTGTATCTACCATACAGTTTGGGTTGGTAAACTGAATCTTGATGTAAGTGACATTAGAAATGAGAAAGTACTCCTTTTCATATCAATTTTAAATAATAGAAATGTCTGATCAGAACTCGCTACAATAAAAAAGTTAAAAAAGGTTTTATTCTCCATAAAAACTACAGAAGCCTTAAAAGTTTCCTTAAAAAAAAAATCTTTATAACTGCAAACATGCACCAACAGCAGGGGCACCAGAGAGTAAAACCATCTGGTGCACAGATGTATGGATTAAATGCTGAAGCACCCAATTTTTTTTTTTTAAACAGAGGAAGGAAGGAGTTGATGCAAAAGAAACAAATAACCAGAAATAATACTGCCCTCCACTATAATATCACATGTATTTATTGTTTTCTTAAATCTCTAAACATCTAATTTACAACCTCAGCTTTTGAGGAACAGCCACTGCCCTCATTCCCTATTCAACTATTGTCACAATTCCTTTTGGGACGAGGTACACAGCCTCATGGAATTTTGTTTGTGTCACAGATTCCACATCTAACACATCTTGCCTATAGGAAGCCTTTTATGAGTGAAGAGGGAAATGATATTGTTACAGCCCCTCGGTAATAGACTCGGGTTTCTCAGGTTAGTATTCCATACTGTCATTTTGCTTCTTTGAGAAACTGTTCTTTAGTGACAGTCAGCAGAACAGCAGCAGAAGAGGAGGGAGTATCGGGTACATTAACGAGACTTTTTGATTAATGTTTCAGAGATCATCAAAACGGCAGGATCCAGAATGGAAAGAGTGGCTCTTCAGTTTTCTTTTTTTATTTCCCTCAACTCCACACAGTCACACTTCCACTACAACACTAAAAATAGTTGTGTGAAGTTTTTAAAGTAGTGATTGGGCTGGATCTTTGGCTCTAGAAGAGAAGCCTAGACCAGAGGTTCTCAACCAAGAGGACATGTATCCTTGGGGACATGTATCCTTGGAAAGTCTTCCATCAACTCATCTACAAAAGTGCCTAGATTTACAATGGGCTACACAAAAAGCACTAGCGAAATCATTACAAACTAAAATTTCATACAGTGATTTATTTATGCTGCTATACATATATGCTGCTCTACATGTACTGAAATGTAAGTACAATATTTATATTCAATTGGTTTATTTTATAATAATGATATGGTAAAAATGAGAAAGCAGCAATTTTTCATTAATAGTGTCACTCGGGAGGGTGTTTTTTCACACCCCTAAGGCCTGTTCTACAGTACAGTGGAAGGTCGAATTGAGATACGCAACTCCAGCTATGTCAATTCCGTAGCAGGACTTGACTTATCTTAAAACGCATTTCTGCACCATCCACACAGCGGGAGGTCAATGGGAGCTAATGCTCCCTTCAGCTTCCTTTACTCTTTTTGAGGAGCAGAAGTGCTAGCACCAATGGTACACCTTCTAAGGTCAATTTAGTCAGTCTTTACTAGACCCACTAAATTGAACCCTTGAAGATCACCCGCAGCAGCATCGATCTTTGGTATCGTGTATATGTGCCCTAATTGACATATGTTTTGCTGACATAAGAGGTACCATAGACATGGCCTAAATCTTTGACAAGACAGATTCCTGAATCAGTCTCAGGTACAACATTGGATACCACCAATTAGTGGGATAATGTGGGACACGGAACATATTAGGTCCCATATTTTATGGTCTGTGTCCCATAGTGTTTCTCTCTTTGTCTAGCTCAGTATTTATTTTGTCATTTTGCCAATAGATCTTCTGTCTTTCTTTTTCCATACTGCCTCTACATAGCATTCAGATATTGCTCATGCAAGTCCCATGCCTACATGTAGATTTCCTTCCTATGAAATATAGGGAGTGGAACAGAATGCTGATCAGATTCTGAAACATTTTAGTAAGCAACAAGAACATGAAGTGTGTATCATATGGGGTTGTGAATATAGGGGAAAAACACTTCTGAGGTAATGGTGAGAAAAGGGGATCACTAATGAGAAAACATAACTGCATTTTAAAGACACTACTGAAGAATATTTTAATGGAATTTTGTTTCCTCAGAAAATGCTGATTTGTCAAAACCAAAATTTTTTGTATAAAATATGTTTCAACAAAATTTTACTCAGATACACAATGAACTGGTGGATGGGAGGAGACAGTCCCCCAAATAGTCAAAAGCTCAATGGTTAGAGCACTTACCTGGGATGTAGCAGAACCAAGTTTGAATCCTTACTTTGAATCAGGCAGAGCAAGGACTCTTCCATCCCAGGTGGCAGCCCAGTCATTGTGTGTGTTTGTGTCAATTTTTCATGAAAAAGTTCAATAGATCTTGGTTGTATTCCACATCAGAAAAAAAAACATAAAATTTTGAAACCTCAAAATATTTTCATGAAATGAAATTCTTGGTTTCCACTCAGCCCTAGTTCAAATCCCATGAATTTATCAATTACTAATGAAAACACATTTGGGGGCACTCACAAACATAGCAACACTTGCTTGAATCCCTGTGTGTCATAGACAGCGCTCCTATATCAAGTGGTTTTGTGACAGCGTGGCAAGACAATGGGATATGACTAGGAAAAAATACTGAAACAATGAAGTTCCTTGCAAAGTAAATGGAAATGTTACAAAGAATGTTGAAAGGTATAAGAAGTCACATAGCACTATGGCTTCTTGTGAGGTGCCCAATGAATCTACAGGCTCAGCCCAGAACACACATAATCAAGGTTATTTATAACCTATAAACAAGTGGGGAAATGGAGGGGGGCATCATGTCATTACATGTCTGTAATGGGGTCCACCTGCTTGCAAGTGCCCCTCTGTGGCCAAGGGGTATCGCGCAAGGTCTTATCCTGGTCATCTTTAAGTTTGTGGCCAGTCTTCGGCCACTGGACCTGGGCCTTGCCCCGGGAGTTGTCTGTAGTGCTGGTCTCCCAGTCAGGATATAGACCTGGCTGGGTCAAGCTCCTGAAGGGAACTGCCGGACCCTAGCCCTGCAGCTTCTTTTATACCCATCTGATGGGTCCTGACTGGCTGCCGGAGAAACAGCCACTCTATCATGCCTGAAGGACCTCTTCTCTGCTCCTCTCACTGGGATGGGGTGCGACAAGGCCGCCAGCCTCCTGTAGGGGGCGTTGGGGCTTAGTCCAGCCCAACACAATGTCCTTAGAGGATTTTTTGCCTCTGGAGCTAATAAGCAGGCAGAATGCTTGGTAGAGAAGGGGAGAATACTTGTGCACCTTCTTTTCAGAAGGGTAGCATGTGTTCCCTTGAGCACCGGATGAGTTGTGCACCATTTGGTGGAGAAAAAAAGGTGGTCCCTAACAGAAAACCTTTCAGGTGTCTAGAAGTGGTGGCAGTGCTAGGATTTCCTCTGCCCTTGTCCTCAGGAAGTAAAAAGACAATCATGGCTTCCCTCTGCATAAATGAGGCAGCTTACTGTCTCTACTCTCTTATCTCCTGTGTACCTATACAAGACCAACCCTGATCTGCCCCAATGCTTCCTTAAAAAAAGGAACCAAACATAATAATTTGGAGTTTGTTTGGTAAAAGTGTGAACTTCTGTAATTTCTATAGCATATTTGACCATTTTGATATGTAGTATTCCTCTTTACCAAATGGAATATAAAAAGTGTAGTATTGTAATGCTAATCTTTTTTAAACTTCACAGAGCCAAAAATATCCAGTCAAAGGAATGATAGACTCTTTCCAGCCAGAAGTGAACAGATGCCCCCAAACAATTAAATATGGTCCCTGTTACTGGTTTACCTGTGCTCTCTTTGTTCATATTTGTGAACTAAACAGATATTTTGCTAAGAGCTGTGGCCTTGAAAATCAACAATAATTAGATTTTTGTGGATTGGCTCTGCATTATTTATTGATATTTAGGGGGGAAAGCATTATGATATTAAAACAGTGACTGCATTTTGAACTTGTATAGTTTGTTTTTAAGTAAAAATAAAGCAAAAAAAATCCCACCTATGAGAAAATTATGTTCTGGATTACAAGCATGGATGTCTGGAGACACAGCCACGTACCCCCAATATTTGAATACTACCACTGTGATCCAGAGGATATCAAGGGAGAAGGCATGGCCATACAAAATAATCAGGGTGAGCAACTGGCATAATGGCTCCTTTTCAAGATAAAGATGGTTGATGAATCTCTCTATCTCCCTAAATACATGCCTGAAGCCTCAACTCAGAACAATTATTAATAGATATGTCAAAAAGAAACAAGGCCTTAGATTCAAGATGAAAATTTTTATTCTCTTGATCACCTGGAGCCATGCAAATAATTTGCTTAACTTGCTCAAGGGAGATTATTGGATGCTATAAGAAAATAGGAAACAAGTTAATCCTTCTATATTGTTCCCTGCTTTACCAGACCATGCTTTAATTTAAAATCAATTCACAGTCTGTTGGAATAAGTAGTGTTCAATTAAATGGGAACAATTAGACAAATGGTGCTTTAAACTACAGATGTGCCAAGCTATCCACTGGTAATTCTATTTAAAGATGCATTAGGATAAAAGACTAAGAATTTTGAACAATAGTTATTGTCGAACAATTTAAATTTGTACACTCAAGATCATAACAAGGTAAAATTGTCACAGCTGTTCACAGTTTTGTACACAGCTCATATCTCTGTTACCATGATTTCTGAATGTAACTTCCTTCTCAAAACAGAAAATGTGTATCCTCTATCATCTTCATGCTTATCTCTAACTTCTTTCTTTTACCTGAAGCGGGGAAGCTTCTATATCCATAACTGAGATATATAGGTACCTGAATTATTACGATGCCTGTGTTTCTACCCCTACATTTAGTGTGACCACAAATGATGACAATGTAAATAATTAATGAAACCATTATAAACTATAACGGATGTCCTGGAGCCCAGCACACAGACATGTCCGGGCTGCATATTTCTGACTGAGGCTAAGTAAAACTGCTCCATGAACCTGCTGTGCTCAGTCTTCAGTGCACAGCCCAGAAATTTGAACACCACCAAACCTATGTAATAGCTAACCTATTAAAGCCACCACCTCGAGTCATCCCTGCCTTCCATCCTAATCACAGTGCACTAAGTAATTCATGCAGCTTCTAGAGCTGTGATCTATGTATTATCTGGAGCCTCTGTGCAGACTCCACAAATCGTGCCCTCCCCATACTCAACCAAACTGTATAATTTCTGTCACATTTTCAGAGCTTCATCAAAAGTTGTGCCTATGAATCAAATCTTGCAATGATTTGCTCACCCTGAATCAATGGGAAATATTACTATATGTAGGGCAAATGATTCTTTATGTAAAATACACACACACAAAACACACACACACACACAGAGTAATTATTTAAAATACAGCTATCTTACGCCAGGGTGAAAAACAGCATATTATTAAAAATGATTCTATGAAACTATAAAGACTTGGTATAAGTAATGCCGTTTATACCAGGTCTGGATTTGGATGAAAATGGTTTTAAATATCTTGATATATTGCAAAAGTTCTCAAAGTAACCACATTTCACCACTCTATGCTAAAGACAACAAAAATACACTGCTAGAAGACAAGTCAGACAAAAAACATGTATTAAAATCGAAATAACACCCTCTTTAACAGACGCACAACTGCTTTTGGCCAAATTCAGATCTGAGAAAGCCCATTTAATTGAACATCATCCATTCCACCCAATGGCAGAACCAGAAGCACGATCATCACACCATTAGAAAGCAGAAATTCTGATGTTTCCAATGGGGCACTCAGTACTTGCTCTCGTACATCTGAAGGTCCTGAGATATTGACATAAATGTGATACTATGCTGACTAGAAAAGCTATTCCAGTCATTTTTAAAGGTTTCTAAACCTTTGCTATATTTATTTTTCTTCATCTCAGTCCTGAACAGTTGGACTCATGGGGCACATCTACATTGTAGCATTATTTTGAAATAGCAAGGTGAGCATCTACACAGCAAGCCCATTATTTTGAAAAACTGGGCTTCTTATTCCAGAATAATAAACCCTCATTTCATGAGGAACAACACCTATTTTGAAATTGCTATTTCAAAATAGCTTCTCTCCAGGGTCATTCAAAGTAATTACTCTCCAGGGATCTAAATTGAGGGAGAGCATCCACATTAGGGAAGCCTGCCTCAAACTAATTTCGAGGCTTCCCTGTAGTGTGGACATGCTATTTCAAAATAGTTATTTTGGGATTAATTATTCCAAATAGCTTCTTCAGAAATGAGTGCATAGTGTAGACATATGCCAGGGTTTCTCAAAGCTGCCCTGGTGGCCACTCTGTCCACGCCCATCAGAACTCTATAGATTCCCCTTTTTTTGCAGCCTTTAAAGATGCAGCTGTGGGGGAAAGGGCTTGTGGCATGAATCAGGCCCTGCCAGCCTTCTGCCACACAGTAGCAGCCTTCTCTGCCTTTCCTGCTGCCATGGCAGACCCCTGCACTCCCACCGAGCCCCCTGTGGCTGCAAGCAAGCCATCAGACAGCTCCCAAGCCCCTGCCGGAGGGCGAAAGAGGAGGGCACCATTCTGGTCTGGTGCGGAGATCCTGGATCTCATTGTGGTCTGGGGAGAGGAGGCTAACCTCCAGGATCTCCGCATCAGATGCAGGAATGTTGATGTATATGGCTGGATGGCTGACAGCTTGGCCCAGAAATGCCACATGCACACCTATGAGCAGGCATGCATAGAAGTCAAAGAACTGCTCTAGGCCTACACAAAGGCCAGAAAGTAGAGTTCCCGCTCCAGAGCAGCGCCCCAGTTGTGCCAGTATTACAAGCATCCTGGGAGGGGAGTCAATGCCTTCCCCCCCAAGTCGTCGACTCCGGCCTGAACAGGCCTGTCTTCAGCCTCCATGAGGGCAGGCTTGTGGATGAGGAAGTGGAAGAGGAGGAGGAGAAGGAGCCCAGCACCAACACCATGCCTGCCAGCCAGAAGCTCATCCTGTACCTGGAGCCATTCTCCCCACCCCAAGGATGTTGCCCAGAGTTTAGATGAAGCCAGGGAAGGCCCATCAGATGAGTTCTATTACTTCCCCTACACACATGTGGGTGGAGGCAGCAGTTGGCAAAGGGCCGAGTGAGGATTGTGCAGCCTTCTCTGCCTAGGAATCACACATGGGTGCACGTGAAGTGCCAGTCCAGAGCAGATAGCCGCATGAGGCTGCCACAAAGGAACCTTGTGCTCCTGCTCACAGAGTTCCTGGAGAGGCCTGCTTTACTCCCGACCACATGGTAGGACACCTTCCACCACAAGCCACCACTGAGAAGGATGGGTTCATGGACACCAGTGCCGCACATGACACAGGCTCATGCCCACGCTCCCAAGGCAGCATGCACTCCCAGGCAAGTGTGGAAAGATGGAAGACACCAAGCCCCTACATGGGAACCTGCCAGGAGGCAGGAAGAGGAAGGGACCCCAGTAGCACTCTCTCCAGTGGCATCTGCCACTCACACACACCTCTCCGCAACACCCTTCTCCTCTCTCTGGATACAAGTCCAGGAATAGAAGTCTTCTCCCTGTGGGAGGCCACCACTACCAGACCCAGCATGTGCATGGCATGGAGGGAAGGCGAGCTGCCCCATTCCCCCCTCCCGCCTGCAGGTTCTTGGCCTGTCTGGCACCTTCCCATGCCTGCTTATAGCGAGTCTCCCCTGTGACATCTGTACCCCTGCAGGAAAGTGCCCACTGGCTAGACCACAGATGACCTTGCTTGAAGCACATGGACATTGTCTAAACAGAGATCTTTCAGTGTCGGCTCAGACATTAGGGCTAGGTTCATGCACAGTGTCTCCTGGGATGACTGCCCTTTTCTCTGTTCTTGTGCCACACCTCCCACACCAGCCTCCCAACCCCATGAGACCCACAGATGCCAGCGACTCCAGGAAGATCTTGAGTGGGAACCCATTGCCTGCTTGTGAGCCCTGCAGCGGTCTCTGGAGTGGCAGGATGCTGACCTGGAGCTGCGCCACACCACCTCTCAGGAGGTGCCCGTACAGAACCACAGCATGTGCATGGCATACACTGCTGCCATTGACTGCCTGGTCACTGCCATTGAGTGGTCCAGCAGCCACACTCTCACACCCGCTCCTTTCCAAGTCCCTTCCCACACACACTCCTACTCCTGCCCCAGCTCCTCTGACTTCTCCCCTAGGCCTCCCCTGTGGCCTCTGAGGGCCCCGTACATTAAGCAGTGGGACCATCTGAGGCAGGCACTAGTCTCAGCCTCATCTCTGAGCCCCTCCTCCACCTTCTACCTCCATCCTCCCCCATCCCAGGTTCTTTCCCCAGTCCCTCTTCAGTTATATTTACCCCAAATAAAAACAGACCATTTCTTGTTCCAAATTAAAAAGTCTGGTTTATTTGGTCGGGGGGGGGGGGGAGGGAGTGAGAATGAAGGGCAGGGGAAGGGAGAGATTGGAGAGGAAAAGCACACAGGGGCAATGCAGAGGTCCCTTGTGGGGAAGCCCAGAGAAGAGTCACAGGTGGCCTTTGTCTCAAACTCTCCCTCAAGGCCTCCTGGATGCACACAGACCCCCTGATGGGCCTGCCAGATGGCAGCCATGCACAGCTGCTCAAAGGTCCTTGAGAGTTGCTCCGCTTTTGCCCCCCACCCTGGCAGGAATGTCTCCCCCTTGTTCTTGCATGGGTTGTGCAGGACACAGCAGGCCAACATCACCTGGGGGATGTTCCATTTTTCAAGGTTCAGGCAGGTGAAGAGACACTGTAATCTCCCTCTGACACGGCCGAAAGGGTCCTCCACCACGATGCAGGTCTGCTCAGCCTGGCATTAAAGCATTCCTTGGTGGGGTCTAGGTGTCCCGCGTAGGGTTTCATTAGCCAGGGGAGCAAGAGGTAGGCTGCATTGCCCATGATGCACATGGGCATGTCCACATCCCCGACCCTGATGGTGCGGTTGGAGGTAAAAGTGCAAGAATTTTCCATGAATTTTTATGCATTCACTCTTTGACTGTTTTGTTATTATTTACATCTTTTAAAATTATTAATTAACACACTAATACTTTCCAAAAGGAAAACAATGTACCATGTGCCATAACTTCTTTTTTTTTTTTTTACTGTGACAACAATGTATTGAGTATTCCAGCCATTCTAAGCCCATGCTAATAGTTTTATGGAATATCATACTATCAAAACAGCAGGAGAAAGAAACAGCAGTGGTGGAAGTTTCCTCAAATTATCTGACCAATGTGCCACATCCCTACTTTGAGAAGGTAGTTCAATTTCTACATTCAGTCAATGCTGATCTCTTACTAGGAATAGGAGTTAGTGGAGTTTTTTTGTTCTATATTCCAAATTGGGCTGAAACTAACGTCACATTTCACATAGGTCACTGACTAATCATCAGGTAGCAATGACTTCCATTCACTGTCAATAACATTTGAATCAGTGACTTAGAGCTGTAAGGTTGAGCTATCTAAACTAACCATTATTCATCTACGCAAGAGTTATAAAAATAATCTAATGATATTTATTACAATTTTTATTTTATAACAATATAAAAGACAATTTGGTATCATCTTAGTAAATATTAAATTTCATATGATATTTCTGTGATTACTATAATTATTTGTTAACACACTTGGTATTTATTTATTTCACTGTATAAATACAAAGCACTCATCCATCAGATGTTCACAGTGCAATAGCAAATGAACGCATTGAAGTACTCTACAATAAAACAGATTGCCCAGATAACTTCAGAGAGGTGACCATATCTGCCTGTTAGTGAGTCAGACTCAAGAGCAAAAATCCCCTTCTTCCCTCTCTCCAACCCTCAGGAAAACAAATGTGTTTTGCTGTACATACAGCAACTTAGAATGGGTTGTGCCTTCCAGAATTAAAGGACCTTCACAAATACCATCTTGCAAGCACTTCTTTTATGTTGAATTTTAATGTGTGCTACTACTGCTAGGCTGTAAGGCCTCTCAGATAACCAAGTTCAAAGCCACAAAGGGCTTTCTACATTAAAACCTATTCTTTAAACTGAACACAGAAACTAGCAGAGAGTTGAGGGCGAGGCTGCTGAGTCTGCAAATACAGATTAATCTGCCAGTTCCCATATCTTCCAGAGGCTAATACAGCTTTAAGCCTTTAAAAATGGTTTCAACATATTGTTAGAGGCGTGATTTGGTTGCTGCCCTGAAAACTGCACAGAGCTCCTTTGCATGCTGCATATGTAGGAATCATAACAGCCCATGTGTAGGGTCAGAATGCGGCCTTTAGTCAACATTAATTAAAATATGTGTTTATATATTTTTTTTAGTTCATAGAACAAGACCAGATTATTTGTTATCCTTTTGACAAATCTGGCCCATTGTCATTGTGCTACTGTTTTAAAAACTAGTCAAGCATTTTGCAAGCAAAAAATCCTAATTCATTACATCTTTTTTTCCTCCAAAGTTCTCACTCTTGAGAGTCCAGCTGGTGATTCATGTCTCTTCTCCGTCTCCACATATAACTTCGATCAGCCACAATGGAAGAGACACACATTGCATATATATTGAATAGAAAACAAGGCCCCTCCTACTGCATCTTATTATACTTCTAATCCAAGCCTCAAATTGTACAACTCCACCAGATTAAGGAAATGTCAGGTCTTCATTGATTGCGCAAAATGAAATAGAACTATTATGAGTTCTCTTGCAGATAATCAGCCAGGAGTGGGATATCAAAATTGTCATACTCCATTAGGCAGCATACAGTTCTTTATATAAAAGGAGACACCTTTTTTGTTTTGTAAACAAGAAGTGTTTCAAATAACAATTATTTCAACAAATCCTGTATTTATTCCGTGGAAAATAAAATATTTTCAATAACTGAAAATTCATTATTTCTTAGGGATACTATATTGGAATGAATAAGTATGCTCTTGAAAAAGTGACACATTTGACAATTGTTTAATAACCAGATTTAATTTAATTACAAGGCTCTTGGTTAATTTAGATTCTGCTCATAGGCTGAAGAAATAAGTAGTATTTAATTAAATAAGAACAATTACACAAATGGTGTTCTAATCTAGAGAAGTGCCAAATTACCAGATGGAAATTTGACTACATTTCTCTGAACACAGAGGTACATGCTTTCTTGCCTACAGGGTCCTTTTGTTTCCTGGTCACTTATGTATACGGCTAACCAAAGGGGAAGCCTTCTATCATTCCTGTGCATTGCTCTATTGTACATTGTGAAAGGAGTGATATCTTTGCATAAAAGAAGAGGTTTATTTTACTAGATCACAATTATCAAAGTAACAATGGTAATATTAGTTCGGGTCAAATCTTGTTCCCTGCACACAGCCATGAGAAGGTTAAGTTATAAACTGTTTACAAGGAAATTCAGTGGAGATGGGCAGAGATGCTGAATGTTCTCTGTTAGGCCACACTGTGCTAATTTCTTCAGCCTCAGGACTGCAGTAGCTTCTGATGGGCTGGTGGATTTGGCAGCAAATCCACAACATCATAATTTCACAAGTCCCTACTTTTCTAGGAGTAGTAACCCATGTAGCTCAGTCATGCAGCATATAGAGACATCAACCTTTATATAGCCTTTGTGCATTCAGTACAAAGACACAGTTTTGTTATGTTAGGGCCTTTCATGGCCTTTACTTAGGCTATAGAATTTGGCCCTCAGGAAGGGAATTATTTGCTTACATCAGTTATCAATATTTATTTAGTCTGTCATTATATAATTTCTGAAATTGCACAGCTGCATAAAAAGTAGGGAAAACACTCATTAATATAGTGCAATGTAAACAATGTAAATACAAGGGATATATCGTAACAGACAAAACAGTACTGTCCACTTGTCAGGGGGTTGCTGAATGATTTAAAGGGAGCCTGACTATCCATGACCAACTCGCTTTAAGGGGAATAAGCCCATCTAGGCAGTTACTGAATGATGAAATAATGAGCTCCTGGGCCTGATAAAAGGCCATTGGGGCTCAGTTACAGGGAGGTGCTCACACAGACAGAAGTTTCATTAAGGGAGAGAAGATCTCAAAGGGCGAGGGTTGTTCCACCCTGAGTCCAAGACAAGAGATTTTATTTGAAGTTTGTTTGTATTTAATAAAGTAGAACCCCAGATTAAGAATTTTGACTTGTATCCTTTTAGACTGCATGACTTTATTTTGCAAGGAAACCATAGCATTTCTATAGCACATTTTGTCCACAGAGCTCAACAAGCTGGATAAGCATATTTAAAGAGGCATAGCACAGATCTCACAGACCAGTTAGCTTTAAGCCACCTTTATTGCCTCATGGTCTTTGGCTACTCCAGGCTTGAGAGAAGACCTGGATGTAACTTAGACAGGTCCTCAGGGTCATCCAAGTTGTGGCAACCTTCTTTAACTAGCCTAGGGGCCATGGCAATGCTTGGAATTGACACAATACTACATGCTAAAACCTACGCAGGAGGCTCCTCCCACCTTTAGCCTAACCCCCCTATAACAGAGTTTGTATGAATGACTTTGAGGGGCAACCTTATGGCTGTGTTCTACAGTACCCATGTCACAGTAATACTCCCACATCAACAATGGGGACTTAAGAGTTCCATTTTCCATGCCAGACCTTTTACCTGGTACAAAGCAGCCAACGGAGATATGAGGCTGTCATCTGAGCCCTCCACTGCCAAGTCCAGTGACCTGTCAACAAGACCATTCAGCCTTCAGGATCAGTCCCACAGTTGCAATGGTTCAAGAAATAGTGGGGCAGAAGGAACACTGCTGTCTGTTTTTTTGGATAGCTTTCTTGCTTCATCCTCTGCAAAGACAAGAGTGGCAGAAGTTCTGGACACATGCATCTTAAACCAGCTGCATAAGTTGTGTCTTTTTTTTCTCCTCCTCAATCTGGCATTCTTGCTACCCTTGCCAAAAAACCCCAGCTCCAATTAGGACATTCCAGTTCTCTTTCATCCTCCTAGGAAGCCCATGTTTTAAGCTGGCAGCTCAAAGTTCCCACTGAAACTAGTTAAGCTCTTCATTATCTCATCTATAGTTGCTAACCACATGAAAAAAAGAAAACTCAACAACTCAAAGCCTCAAAAGCTGGGGATTTATATTTTCCCCTGAAAACCATGACTTCTGTGAAAGCTGTGACAAAAACATAAGCTCGCTCATTTCTATTGCAAATCTATTCACTCCCTTGTCAGAAGTGCATAACTCTTATTCATGTTAACAAAAGATATGAAGGAAAAGAAAATAAAGTTCACTGAGCAAAACCAGTCCCTGAAAAAACAATAGTGTTGTATCAGTTCTTCTCAACTGGTGGGTTGAGACCACAGGAAAGGAGGGGGGGGATCAAAAAAGGCAATCAAAGAGGGCACAAAGCATTGTAATAACATTTTCAATCTAAAGCAAAGAATCTCACTTGCCCATTTCCCACAAATCCTTATCCTTCAAGAGCAAGTACTCTGCCAGTCTTTTGAAATACAAATACATAATATAAACTTATTGTCAGTGCTTTTAAAAAGCCTCTTTTCTAGTAAATGTAAGGGGGTTGCAAACATTTATGACTTTGAACAAGGGATCACCAATTTCAAAAGGTTGAGTAACATTTGACTAAGCCAGACATCTTAGCCATAGTCTACAGTAAGTAGAGGTACATAGCCATACCATTCCACGGGAAGTACAGGAGACTTTCTAAACTTGCTGGTGTAAACTGAGAGAACTGGTGCTCCTACATGCATATAGAGCTGTAGTCAAGGGGACGGGTGTCCATAGGATAGACACCATTTTCTGAGGCTATGTCTACATTCCAGAACAGTTTCCGAAAAAGTGGACACATTCTTTCTCCATCCCTATATTCCTTATTCCATGAGGAATAAGGATAATCTGAAAGAGGAGGTTTTCCTAAAATTTGGCCCCATGTAGATAGGCCAAATTTCGGAAAAGCCTCTTCCGAAAAATAACAGAAAAAGATATGCAAATTGCCTGAGTCACCATATGACCTTGGGTTAGAAATGAGGAAGCAGTCCCTAAATACAGGCAATTCAAGGATCACAATGATAATACATTGCCTATTGCATCCAGATAGTTAAAAGTTCCCTTTTGAATTGCCATATCAAGGTTTCAATTAGATGCAGAGGACATTAGGACAGCAGTTTTAAGAATTGGCTGTAAGCTACATTCATCTACGGCCATGATAGTATGTGTAAATTTATGCTAAAAAAGGAAAGATTTTTTTTTATTTTATCTTAGTAATTAGGGCAAACACTTAAATGAAGTAGAGCATATGGGAAATAAACCTAGCAGCTGAACTTGTTATCTAACAAGTTAATAGATTCTCCACATGAAGCAATGACAGAAAACAATACTGGTACAGCTAGTACCCAGAGAGGATCATAGGATTATAGCACAAAGATTGTAGTGTGAATAAATTAATGATAGCCCTTTTTGTGATTTTATCAGAAGAATTAGGTACAGGACATTTTATGCTACACATGAACAGAAAAATTATTTGTATTCTGAAGATATTGGCAAAGACAGAATTATGCGGTTTTACTGTTCTACCTGTTAATTCTAATTTTTGGTATACTTTATAATTTATTGTCTCTCTGTTCCTTCTACAATGGATTAGTGAAAATATGCATCATGTTTAAGCTGCGAACAGTTGTATTAAGAGTGCAATTAAATTGCACTTTCTTACAACAGCTGTATCAATAAATATGTTTTAATATTTTTATTATATTTGTTACAATGTAAAACTACAGAGTGATTATTCCTGCGCAGGTGCTAGTTCATCTTATGTAACAGGGAAGCAGCATGAAAGAGCAGATATGCCACGTACCAAATACCCAGTAGGAAAAGGGTCAGGAGAGGGCCCATCCCCCTTCATAAGTCAGCAGGCTACGTTCTGTGGGTAGTTCCACAGCAAGCAGCAGGCTCATGGCAGCAAGTCTCAAAGTCCAGGTATAAGACTCAGGCTTGGATTACAATGCTAAAACCAGATGTCTAGATGTTTAGGGTCAGGCTGAAGCTCAGTCTCTGAAGTGTAGGTGAGCTTTTTACTAAATCTAATCACACACACAGATATTTGTAACACTATAGCATGAGTCCTGCAAGCTTGAGAGTCTAGACCCAAGTTCTGACACTTGCCGGTGTGAGCAGTGGACCAACAGCATCACTGGGCCATGGGCAAGGTAGGGGGACTGGCTCCATGCTCCTGGAATGGATGGGGTCTCAGAAGGGGCAGGACCAGGATAACAGCTCCCACCCCGAGCCCTCAGCACTTCCTGGAGTGTAGCACTCTAGTGACCAGGACCCTTTTGAATTGCCAGGTCTTGGGGGCACTGGCTCCTTTCCCCCCACCCCCACTTCATCAGTGGGCCTGGGTGTGAGGAGTTGGTTGCTATCTAGCTGCCCTCTCTATGCTTGTAAATACCTCCAGTGTCTATCACTGGTACTGACCATCTCTACATGCCCCCCCCCCACCACCACCACCCACAGCATCATTGTGGAGAGACTGGAGAAAGATGGGTCACATTTCAGGGATGAGTGACACCAAGAGCTTACAAATGAAATTGGTGCCCCAGTTACTAACAAACAAATACAGTTCTCAGAGTGCATCACTGACCTCTTCAGATAGTCACTAACAACACTGAAAACGTTCCAGTTTCTTGCTTAAATTTGACACTTTATGCCAGGGTCTCAACAAAGATGCTAATTACCTTACCCATTACAAAGATAGCTTCCCCAATTATCACCTCTAATATCATTAGCTCACAGACATTTACCACCCCCCCATCCCCCCCTCTGTTCCGAAATTTGATTTGTCCTTTTTATATGTGTTCACTTTTTTTTTGATTGTATCCCTTTAGTATATAAGGTCATGCCAATTTTCTTCCACAATTTGATCTGAGGAAGTGAGTCTGGCCCACGAAAACTCATCACCTAATAAACCATCTTGTTAGTCCTGTTTTTTGTTTCAGCTAGACTAGACTAACACAGCTACATCTCTATTTCAGTTTCTACTGTCAGTCTTGAAATAGCTGGTGTTTTATTGTTAAAGCACCAGCTGTGGGAATCAGGTCATTACCTGAGACTTACAACTTTGATTATAGAAAGAAAAGTAATTTTCTAGTCATCAGGGTCCAGAGAAAAGCTTGCAAGTGTGAACTCTAAATATCCCAATACCTGAAAGCAAATAAGAATGACATTGTATAAAAATCTTTTAAGCAAATCTTATGAGTTTGGGGGCTTGAGTCATGATTTTTGAATGCTTTGTGCTAGCCTTTCTTTACAACTCTACCTGCCTGCTGCAATAGTTATTGCTAACAGAACAAATTAAATGGGTTTCACTTGTAAGGAAAGCCAATATTACAGACCCTATAAGAAAGCTATTCACCTGGAATACCTAGTTATGCTACAGAAAAGTATATTAAATAGTTTGTATCCATACTCATTTTGCCTATGAAAATATATTTTATTACCATTTAAGCAAATACTTTCTCTTTACAACGGACATGCTTCTCCATAGTAATATGAAATGGAAAACTAGGGGAAACAACAAGATTTTAATTCTTTGCTGTATTATGGAATACGGCTGGTAATCAGTAATAGATCTTGTAGTGAAACAGCTAATCAGAATATAGACTACTGAATAGATAAAAAATATACAGTCATATCTCACAAGCCATGTCTCAGAATTATTGGTATTCTGTGAGAACTCATTTTCTTGATAATTAAATCAGAAGAAAATAGAAGAAATTAATCATGTTATATAATAAAAATTAAAATGAAACTGGGACATCGTGAGATGATTACGCCACTTTTGTTATAAAATTAACTCGTTTTCTTGGATTATAAGCTCATTTACTATGATTCATCTATAAAGTGTTCCATATTATAGAGTCGGGGTTTCCTCTGCATTTGTGTTTGGGGCATTCTAGAAGATCTATCCTGTTCATGCAATGCCAGGAGCTTGCTTGCTCCACTTATAGTGGCCAGAAGAGCCATTTTTACAAAAATGAAATCTCCTATTCCCCTCATGTTCTTTTTGATTGGTGGAGCTACTATCACCCGCATGGAAAATCCAACATTAATTGACAGAGGCACAGGATTCAGGAATATAGATAATTGATCTTTCATGAGAGCATGACAAATTGGCTGCACGTAGATCGGACTTCTAATGCTTTTATTTTTCTTTTTGCAGGGGTTAGGGTGCTGTTAGGAAATTATTCATCTTAGGTTTCATAGGAGTATTTATGAATATTACATAAAGTGGTACTGTTAATACCTTTACTCTGCCACTGTATTTGAATAGCTCTATAAATATGTTAAGGCTTCTGGGGGGGGGGGGACGGGAAATGTGCACGCACACACACAAAGCTTTTACTGGTCTCTCAGGCTACGTCTAGACTGCAGGCTTTTTTCAGAAGAAGTTTTTCCTGGAAGAGATCTTCTGGAAAAACTTCTTTTGAAAGAAAGCATCCACACAGCAAAAGTGCATAAAAAAAGTGATCTGCTTTTTTGAAAGATAGCATCCACGTTGATGGACGCTATCTTGCATTTAAGTTGTGATTACTATGGACAGAGTGGCCACCAGGGCACCTGTGCTTTTTCCTGTGGCCTCTTCTTTCTAAAAAAACCCCTCTTTCCCATCCACACACACCTTTTTCCAAAAGAGTTCTTTCGGAAAAAGGCTTCTTCCTCATAGAAAGAGGCTTATTGCTGTCGAAAAACCCCTGTGTTCTTTCAACTTTGTCAAAAGAACACAATTACAGTGTGGTCATAAGTGTAGCTTTTCCGGAAAAAAACTCTGCAGTGTAGACATACCCAAAATGAGAACATTTTGGATGGAAAGGGCGAGTCACTCATCTGGTGGGTAAAAGTATGTGACTACCATTAATAGGAGGAGTTCCGTGTATGACATTCTTCCAATCAAAATAGTCTTCTTTGCCGTAGAAGTGTTCATGTTAGTGCCAGAATCTCTTATTTGGATTTGTGTCACAAAATAAAAGATATACACATGAAAACTGAACCTTTATTTCCCAAGGGACTCTACCTTCCTGAAGGATCTCTAAACTTTCTTGTTTAGTCTTTTTACCTTGGGAAAAGTATACTGTTCAATTAGTGTTCAAAAGGACTGGCATTTATAGCATGATCTAAACGAGACCTTAAAAATCACTTTTTTAAATTGCCTGTGGGCTTGAGGAGAATCAAATAATTCACAGTTTCCAGCTTTTACTATAGAACTGATTGCTGGCATTGATATTCTGTTAAGTCATACTGGCTTGATGTCAGTATAGATATGACATTTTATGTTTACAGTTTGATTTCTCTCATTCATTTATCATAGACAGATATTGGCATATAGCTTATTCTACATTAATAGAAGTTGGATTTGAACTTCAGTCTGATAAAGACAAAATATTGTAGTATCGAGCTGGCTCTATGAGGATAAAAAGCAAACACTTTTGTTTTATAAATGTATGTATGTAGAGAGAGATAGAGGAGAAAGAGAGAATAATCATTCTTTTAATTATTTATCTTTTTTAACATTAATGAACTCAAAAAGTGATTTCTGATTTTCTCTATTGTCAAATAGAACTCCTGCTCTTGAAAAGTAGCAATGAATGGGACTGTATAATAGACAATATCCAAAATAGAGGTCCTGTGCAAAACCCTTGCTCAGTGCAGGCTCCTTTCCTTCATATTCATGTCTGCCTGGTCACTACTATCACCATTCTTGAATACTTAATAGACAGCTACCAGCAATACCTTGCCATTTTGGTTTCTACTCTTGACATGTAAGTTTGCCATTTTAGCTTAATTTTCCACTCAAACAAGTAAGTTGCTATACTCATCTGCATTCAGACCAAAGCTAAAAATGCAGGTTCCAGGACCAAAACAGAGTCAACCAATTCCTTGAACTCACATTCAAAAGCATTGAGAGAAGCAGGGATCGCGGAGGTGGTCAGAATGAAAGTTAAATACATACCACACAACGGTCACAGATGCTTTTGTGGGAAACTGGAGCTCATTGACTGGAGGACTGGGCATTGAGAGGGTGCTATTTTAAGACTAACACCCAACTAAAAAAAACATTGACAAATTTTGTTTCTGAAATAGGGTTGAGATGATCATCCCTGTGATTACCCGTGGGGACCCCATTTACTTTAATGAGATGCATGCCACAGCAGCAATGGTATTTCGGTTATGAAAGGTGAGGTTCACACTTTTTAGAGAAACATTTTGTGTAGAAAAATACCAGTTTAAAACAACCAGAAATTACCAATACTTAGTTACAATTAACCAAGAGATCAGACACAATATTATTTATACAGTTTAAAAACCTCACACACTTTTTTTCATACAGTTCATCTAATTTTATAAAATGCTGCTTTGGAGTGTTGATGTCTTCCTGTGGCACTGGAACTTTTTTTAGGGTGGAGGTGCTGAGCTGTGCTCCCCCCCCCCACACACACCCTTCTTCTCACCCATCACTGCCCCAGGGTGAGGTCACACCTCAGTTTGCAAAATGTCCCAGCCTCAACGGCTCAGACACCATTGCTGTAAATGCTATCTGGTCTATCTGCTCTGGCAGAGCTGGCAACCTAAGCCACAGTTGGAGGCAGCTGCGGAGCCTCACATGAGGCCAGGAGCAGAGCCCTGGGCCAGTGTCAGGGCCCTGAGTGACAGCAGAGCCTCCAGGGCCAGTAGCCTGGGGTGCAGTGATGATGAGCTACAGAGCCCATGGAGACAGCAGGCAGTGGGAGCCCCTGGGGATGGGAAAGCTGGCGGGACCAGCAGGACCCCAAAGGAGCTTCATGGAGGCCAGGACCAATGACTAGCAGAGCTTGTGGCAGATGGGGTTGGCCCCCGGGTATGGGGAAGATGGATACAAAACCTAAAGGGAGCTTTACCCCCGCCCATCACTTCTAGTTCCCATAATACCATCTTCCACTGTTCTTACAGGGGCCACAGAATTCAGCCCCCCAGTGCTCAAAGGGCAAAGATTTAATCTTCTTGTGTCTTTTTGAGTGGGTTCACAGTCCTGAGTAACTAGCTTGTTTCACAGTTACCATTTTGGTCACTTGGTATAGCTGTATTGTGGCATATCACTGGCTAACGGAGGCAGAACTATATTTCTTCACCTGACCTTTGCCTTACCTTCTCTGCACTTGGATTCTCTCTACACAGTGGTGGAGCCAATAAAAGAACAGCGGGTGATCACCTGACTGGATGCATTTGGATGTGTGTGTAGAACCTTTTCAAGCCAATAGATATCATGGCAGTTGGTACCCACGCCCACCTTCAGATTTCACCACTGCTCAAAGTTTGGCTCTGCTACAGACTGGAGAGCTACCACAAAGGTCTGAAGCAGCACCCTGTTGGACTTTCCTCAGCTAGTTCCATCAAGGGGATTTATATTGAAAATGCTGACAATCTTACAGTGATGTGAACACCATCTGATAGTAATTAGTGATAAGCCACATCAGTGAGTAATGCTGCCAACTATATACTCTACATTGTTATTTACAAAGGGTGCATTAAATTTTTCATTTTTGGTGCATATTTCATTTCTGGTGCATTAAATTTGCTAGTGGTGGTGCGCCTTGTAAAGGGAAGAGAACATGCTTTATGAACAACAGAACTTGTTTTCTCCCAAATACTGACAATTTATTTAAGCTTTACAACAAAGACTATACCAGCATGAACCATTGCTGTGACATTGGTTTTAATTTTGGACCTAAAAATATTGAGAGCAAAGAGAGTAGTACTGAGTTAATATGTTTAAGAAGAAATGAACAGTCAACTGCATAAACCAGTCAAACTAGACAAATATTTATTATCATTACAGTTGGATGAGTTTGAGATTTCTTACACATCAAACTCAGCAAAGCAAGAAGTGAATTACTGCATATCTTCCAGCCTTGAAGAGCTGTCAGGTGGAATAAACTCTCAGGTATTTAAATGAAGGGGCATATCCAGTGACCTACAAAATATTTCGGAGACCTTTTATTGGCAGTATGCCTGCAGCCAAATCAACACATATTTACAATATGTCAAACTCAAACTTAGGGACATGTGTAGTATACTGCTAACAGGATATTATAGTGGTCCCTTGAGATGAAATGCTCACATTTGAAGGGGTTTAGAGGACATAGTTGTTGAATCAGTCCTATGCAAAGGACCGGATTTCCCACACCTACACACAAAACAAGCCAGGCTTGACACAAACTGTTTTTTTCCATAATCCTTCTTCCAAGCATGAGAGTTCAGTGCAATCCCTCTTTGCAGCCCTAAGAACACAGGGACCCATCCTTTGTTATCCAGTTCTGGCTTCTGGCAATCAGAGGTTTAGAGACATTCAATGCATGGGATTGTGTCCCTGACAATCTTGGCTAATAGACATTGATGGACCTATCCTCTAAGAGCCTACCTATTTTTTTTTCCAGCTAATTTTTTTTTGCCTTCACAACATCCCACAGCAACAAATTCCAGGGTCTGACTATGCAATGTCTGAAGAAATACTTCCATCTGCTTGTTTTAAACCTGCTGTCTATTGATTTCTTAACGCAAGAACCAGGGTTCACCCAAGGAAAAGGGGATAAATAACATTTCCCTGTTCACTTGGCCTATACCTTTCATGATGTTGTAGCACTCTGTCAAATCCCCCCCTCGATCACCTCTTTTCTAAGGTGAAAGGTTCCAGTTTTTTAAAGCTCTTCACATATGGAATCTGTTCCATACCCCTAACCATTTTTATTTCCTTTCTCTGTAACTTTTCTAATTCTAATATATCTTGTCTGATGGCCAAGAATGCAGTATTTAAGGTGTAGTCATACCTTGGATTTAGAGAGAGACATAATATTTTCTGTCATCTTAATCTCTTTCCTAATGGTTACTAACATTGTTACTTTTTTTTAACCACTCCTCATTGAGCAGATGTTTTTAGAGAACTATTCACAATGACTCCAACATCTCTTCCTTGAGTTAGCCTCAAAGGTGTAGCTATGCTACTCTGTAGCTAAAAATAACTTAAAAACAACAAATGGTCCTATAGCACCTTAGAGACTAACAAAAATATAGATAGTATCATGAGCTTTCATGGCCACAACCCATTTGTTCAGATGAATGGAGCAAGGGGCACAGAGGTACAAATATATGGCAGAAGAAGAGGGAAGGGGAGGAGATTTAAAAAAAAAAACCCTGTTAATTAAAGCCTCCATGCTAAATGAAGCTAATAGAGTGGGCTGTAAGTGTCTAACACTTAGTTTTTTTATGTCATTCGGGTGTTGAATATAATGGCCCATCCAGGAAAAGCCTTTGTTCAATCCCTGGATAAATATGTCAAATTTGCATATGAAGGCCAATTCTACAGTCTCTCTCCAGTTGGTCCCTGAAATTACTCTGTAAGGGTATGTCTACACTAGCCCCCTAGTTCAAACTAGGGAGACTAATGTAGGCATTCGAAATTGCAAATGAAGCCCGGGATTTAAATATCCCGGGCTTTATTTGCATGTTCCCGTCCGGTCGCCATTTTGAAATTCCACTAGCCCGAAGTAACTGCCTGCGGCTACACGTGGCAGTGAAACAGTAATTCAAACTAAGTCCTTAGTTTGAATTAACTGTTACTCCTCCTGGAATGTGGCCGCGGGCAGTTAGTTCAGACTAAGGGGGATTTAAAAATGGTAGCCGGACAGGAACATGCAAATAAAGCCCGGGATATTTAAATCATTTGCAACTCCGGTTGCCTGATTTGCCTACCTAGCTCAAATTAACGAGCTAGTGTAGACATACCCTAAGAGATGGCCACTTTTAAATCCATTAATGAGTGCCCGAACAAGTTAAAATGTTCCCCAACAGGTTTCTGTGTAGACCTCATCATTTTGTATGCATAGTTTGGACTGATTTTTTAGTGCACGTTACTTTGCAATTATCAGCACTGAATTCCCTCTGCCATTTTGCTGCTTGATCGCCTAGATTTCTGTAACTTTGTGCAATCAACTTTTAATTTAACAATCTTGAGTAATTTTGCATCATTTGCAAACTTTACCATCTCACTGTTTAGTCCATTTTCCAGATAATTTATAAATGTTCCTGACCACAGGTCCCAGTATAGACCTTCGGGGGACTCTGCAATTTACCACTATTCCATTGTGAAAGCTGGCCATTTATTCCTAGCATTTGTTTCCTAGTTTTTAACTTTAAGTTGGACCTCCCAATTCCGGCATTCTCCGGTCCAGCAACATGCATGGTCCAGTAGAGCCACAGATGTTTCTGGACCAAAGAGCCCTGGAGCCAACTGAGACAACGCAGGAGTTGGGGAGCTGTGGCTGAGCCAGGCAACATGTGGGAAGCCCCTGCCCTGGCCAGGGACCCCCATCATTAATGGGGCCAGGTGGTGGGTGGGGAGCTCCCACCTTGGTTGGGGAACCCCCAGCATCAGCAGGCCCAGGTAGCCCAGGAGTCCCAACTCCAGTTGGGAGCCCCCAGCTGCAGTGGGGCTGTCAGCAAAACAGGGCTCTGGCCAGGAACCCCTGGAAACCCCAGGTAGTAGTGGAGTTGGGATGACTAGACAGCCTCTGCCAGGAAAGTCTTGGCTGAAGCAGGGCTAGCAGAGGCAGGCATCCCCAGCTGGGAAACCCACAGAATCCCCAGCAGTAGCAGGGCAGCCCTAGCAGTGGTGGACAGTGGTCTGAGCTGGGAACTCTGGGGAGCATCCTGTTGCAGTAGGGCCAGCAGCAGCTGCCAAGCAATCCCCATGGGGAACCCTGGGATTCCCTGAAACAGCGGTCAGGCAGCAGGGTGGGGAGCCGTACCAGGCCAGTATTAGTGGGGCTACTGCCAGGCTGGGAGCCCTAAGGATAGGAACCATGGGGACAGCCAACAGAGGAACACTGACTTTCTCTGGTCTGGGACAGCTCTGGTCCTGTGGGTGCCGGACCAGAGAGGTCCAACCTTCCTCTTAAGCAAAGAAAGGAGTCATAGGATAAGACCCATTTGTGTGGGATCTTGTCAAAAACTTTTTGAAATTCCAAGTACAGTATATCCAGTGGCTCACACTTGTCCACATACTTGTTAGCATCAAAGAATTCTAATAGACTAGTAAGGTATGATTTCCCTTTACACAAGCTGTTTAGACTCCTCCCCACCATAGTGTTCATCTATAATAAAAATTAGAATTATTGGACACATCACTTAAAACAATTTGTCAGTTACTAAGGTTAGACTTGCCAGTATATTAAAATCAATGTTAGCAACCATCCAGTTATCTGGTACAGAGGCTGATTTAAGCAATAGCTACATATTTAATAGTTTTGCAATTTCTCCACAATGGCCTTTGTCTTTAAGTCCCCTTTTAGCAGCTTGATCATCCAGCAGTCCTGCTGATTGTGGGGCAGGCTTCTTGCTGCCGTTGTCCTTAGAAATTTGCTATTAATTTGTGTCTTTTCTAGTTGCTCTTCAAATCCTGTTCTGGCTTTTACACTTGCTCTTCAAATCCTGTTGTTATAAATTTACTCTTGATTGCACAGTTTCTTACTCCTTACTATTTTGCTCAGAAGGATCTGACTTCCAGTTTTTAAAAGGGTGGATGTCTTTTTGCCTCTGATTCTTTTACTCTGTTTTCCCATTGTAGCATTTTTTTGTGTGGTTCTCTTATAATCTCACTGCAACATAGGAATACAAGTGGAACTTATATGGGGCTGGGTTCTATGGAATACAGAAGCTGCAAGCCTCAGATTACGTGTCTCACAATTGTAATCCAGAACTACAGTGTTTCAGTTATGCTTGGAGCCCTCTCTGGCTGCAGAGGAAGAAGAAATATTTGGCTTAAAATATGCCACTGGATAGAGTTTCCAGGCAAATTACTGATAAACTATTTTACAGAGCAAGAGGAGAGTGTTATATTTATATCATTCACTTAAACATTGCAACCCTTTAGGAGATATTTAGACTTGTGTGTCTATTTGCCATGGGAAGGAATTCATTAACTAGTATCTTCAGTTCTTTGTGTCATCTAGCACTAACAGCAATTACCAATTAATGCAAATAATTTTTTGCACCATCCTCTTCTATGACACCTCATTGTCAGTTCTTTTTCATCTCCTAAGGACAGTCACAGTAAACTTTCTTGAGAAGAAAGGTTCCTCAAATATTACAGACAATATAAAGAAATGTCTTTAAAAGTGAACGATATGCTGCCCAGCTTGTGAAGAGAGGACTGCTGTGCAGAATGTAGTAGCTCAATTATTGCATGAGATTTCTTCATCTGCAGCACATTATAGCAGTGCTCCACAGAGCTGCATTGTTTATTTATGTTTTTGCCTGCAAGGCCTCACATGGTTTGGGGCTTGTCCAACCAAGATACTGCCTCTTACCTAGTGTGATGGCAGATGTAATGAGCAGAAGCATGTGAGCAGACAGCTTCCTTCTGGTATGAATAGGAGAGGGCTGATGGTGAGGCATATTTGCAGATTGCATATTGAAGTATTTGCCCATATCTGATATGTGCCAATTTACATTCTATATCCTCAATCAATCTCCCTCCCCTCCCCACAAAAAAATAAAAAGTAAAGATATCTGGGGCTAGATGGTATTTTTTCTGCCTTAAGTGTAGAGTTCATAACTTTTTCTAAAAGTAAGTATGCATAAATTCAAGCTAATTTCCCTTTGATTTTAGTTCCCATAATAAAGCACTTAAACTTCATCTAAAATCCAAGTTTGAGGAGTATTCCCTTCAAGCCCTCAACCCAAATCCTATTCACTCTGCCACTGATAGAAGCTTAAAAAATTGGGCATATCTTAGTTGAAGCAGTTTGGATCCCCTGCTACTACAATTCAACAGAAATTATGCTAGACCTTTAAAAATGAATTAAAACCTCATAGCAAGGTGACTTTACAGAGAAGCCCTGCATTCTACAAGTGTCCTAATATCTACCCCTCATCCAAAGAGACAGAAACAAAAGAAGCCATATTATTCCCTCATGTGCACATATCTTTCAAGTAAGTCCACTGGAGTGCACATCTGATATCAGAATTTGTTCCAAAATGTTCTATTTTTTGGTGAATAAAGACATTAGCACTTTTATAATAATTCATATTTCATACAGAATTCAAGTGCTAAGCTAGCCACTTCAAAAGTCCACAGGAACAGCATCCTATCTTTCATTGTACCGAATCCCCGCTGTTTGAGGTAATCTGTACATATGTGGTACTTTCATAAATGACATTTCAGCGCCAGAAAAATGCTGAGTCGCTGGCACTGAAATGTTATTTGCAGAACTATCACCCCCATGAAGGCATTAGGTAATGCTCTTTCTTTGCCTCCTGTTACTTTTCAGAGCACTACTATTCAAAGCCTACTCTATAGCAAAACACAGTGTAAGTGCAACTACAAGGTTACCAATCAGGATTATAGAAATGGAATGTTATTCATTAAGAAAAAAAGCCATTGAAATATATTCAAAGCAAACAACCACAGAAAGCCAATGGATAAATGGGAATCAAATGACTATTTCTCTAATAAACTATTCACCTAGCCTCCATTAGCAATATTTATTCTTTATGTCTGCTGCATAATTAAACTTTCCAACAGTTTCCAGCCAAAACCACTGTTAGCAGCAAGTAACCCAAGAAAGAAATAGAACAATTTACAACACAAAGATGCTGTATCTATTTCATTATGTTTTAAGTAAATGGAAAAGCAAAATTCACACACACACTGTTTTAATGCCTTACAGTACTAAAAGATATAAATCCTTCCCTTTTAAATTTTGGGCTTCAAGCCGATATAAAAAAATGTTAGGATTCATGTCTGGATAGTAAGTGATTGTTCCGATCATAGCTATGTATTAGCAAAAAGTTCTCTCAGGAAAAATGTCACCAGCAGAAAGTGTCACTGATCTTCCAAAAGTTTTCTATATTTGCTGCAAAAACTATCAAATTGCATTTGTTCTGCTTTAAAAAAAAAAAACAAACTCTCCACTGGCTGTTTCTCTAATAGTTCAAAAAATTGTAATCTATTTTGCTCATAAATCAAGTAAAATTGTAAAAGAACTGATCTACAATTAAACAAACAATAGCATCCAGGATTGTTTCAAACATTACAGTCTAGATGTGTTCCATTTCTATAGGATATTCTCTTTAACCTTAGTGTCATTCTTCAAATCATACACTGTCAAGGATAGCATGCTGGTTCATTTTTCAAACTCTTTCAATTTCCATGTTACATTTTGTGGATTCTTTTGAAGTAAGCTGAAAGAATTTTTCCTTTTGACACATATTAGGCCAAAACAGTTGAATCTTATCTGGATGTATATAAAGACTGACTGATTTTCAAAGAAGTGATCAATTAATTTACCAACTTCCCGCTATGCAATATATTAGGTAGCCCTAGAAAGAAATATTTTAAAGCAAGTACTTTGCTTTTCAGTGTTCAACTTGTTTTGTTAACATGACAACAATTGTAGAGTATGCTACTATTCCTTGAAACATTAGACAATTCCATTATCTAGAAGCCGAAATGTTTATTTTCTATGCACCAAGCACGCATACTAATCTGTCATTTGTGCCAACAATACAATTTCATGTTAATAATAGAGCAAGAAAGTACAGTTATTATCAGGCAGAGAATTCCTTTAGCATTTGTCTACGGAAATACATCTGGTATCATCCAAGCTTTCTTTTTATATGTTCCACAATTTACAGTAATAATGCATTTCTAATGTACTTGCCATATTATCCAGCATGTCAAAAATGTATTGTGCATAATATTGTGGTAAGTTTCCTTGCTACATTTATATATTATATTCATCTCATTGCAAGAAGCAATTCAAGCAGCCTTATATTTCTACATTTTCATTATGTTCTTAAGTCTGCATCAAACAGACATGACCAGGTAACTAGAATTTATACGTATGGCATAAATAAAGAGAGAAATCATTTTAATTGAAATATTCCTCATACATTTTTGTTTTGATATTATCAAGAATAGCTAGCACAATGAGGCAATCTAGAAAAATGTGCTTCCCCAAGTTTATTAATTTCTTGACATTTCTTTAAGGAGGGCTTGGACCTATTCAAATCCAAAGTGGTTGCACCAATATTTAACTAAGCAAAAAAGTTAGGACAAAAGTTTCCCCCAAAAACATAATACCCAAAAGTCAACTCCAACTTGAAATGTATGTTCACATGTAAATAAATTGTTCAAATTCACAAGTCAGGTTATATTAAACAAAAGATACAGTTTGATATCACACACACAATAAAGGCATTATAGTTCATATCTCTATTTTAGTGATCTTAGGGGAACAGACATTCATCTGCAAATTTTATAGTTTCCCTGGGCTTGAACAAAGACATTAACTGGGTGTCCCACTATAAAGCCAGCCTTCCCTGCATTTAACACCTAATTTTTACATTAAAAGCTAATTATGGGACACTTCCAGCCCACTTAATTAGCCTCATTAGCATTGATCCTACAATTGATAGGTACCTTTCTTCCCCCCCCCCCCCGCTTTCTTTTTCTGTTCTAAATTTTGGATTCCTGTTATCACTCTCTAGCTTACCTGATGAAGTGGGTTGTGTCCATGAAAGTTCATGATACTATATATATTTTTGTTTGTCTCTAAGGGTATGTCTACATAGCAACGTTATTTTGAAATAACTTAGTTCATGTCTACACTACGGGCAGTTATTTCGAAATACTGTCAAGTTGGAGAACTCCTATAACCCTCATTGTACGAGGAGTAAGGGAAGTTAGAGGAAGAGTACTCTATTTCAAAATAAGCGCTGTGTAGATGTTCCCAATTTCAAATAAGCTATTTTGAAATAAGCTACACAATTGTCATAGCTCAATTTGCATAGCTTATTTTGAGTTAAGCCCTGCTATGTAGATGCACCATAAGATACCGTAGGATTACTTGTTGCTTTTAAGGATACAGTCTAACATGGCAACTTCTCTGAGCATTCTATATGTTTTGAATAGAAGATATCAGTGAGATATGATTGCACTAGCCAAAAACTAAGAGCAAAATGTTTTTTAAGTACATCAGAAGCAGGAAGCCTGTTAAACAACCAGTGGGGCCCTTGAATGACTGAGATGCTAAAGGAACTCTCAAAAATGAGAAGGTCATTGTGGAGAAACTAAATAAATTCTTTGCTTTGGTCTGCACAGGTGAAGATGTCAGGGAGATTCCCAAACCTGAGCCATTCTTTTTAAGTGACAAATCTGAGGAACTGTCCCTGACTGAGGTGTCAGAGGTGGTTTTGGAACAAATTGATAAACTTAACAATAACATGTCACCGGGACCAGGTGGCATTCACCCAGGAGTTCTGAAAATTACAGAATTAACAACTGGTTTGTAACCTATCTTTTCAATCATCCTCTGTACCTAATGATTGGAAGATAGCTAATTTCACAAAATTAGGTGACTGGGCAACAAAATGGCAAATTAATGTTAATGTTGCTAAATGCAAGATAATGTACACTGGAAAAATCATCCTAATTATACTTACAAAATAGTGGGGACTAATTTAGCTATAACCACTCAAGAGAGATCTTGGAGTCCTTGTGAGTAGTTCTCTGACACTATCCACTCAATGTGCAGCAGCAGTCAAAAAAGCAAACAAAATGTTAGGAATAATTTAAAAAGGGATAGAATACAAGACAGAGTATCTTATTGCCTCTATATAAATCCATGGTACACCACATCTTGAATACTGCATACAGATGTTGTTGCCAATATATTGGCATTGGAAAAGTTTCAGAGAAGGGCAACAAAAATAATTAGGGATTTAGAACAAGAGTCTTATGAAGAGAGATTAAAAAGATTGGGACTTTTCAGCCTAGGAAAGAAGAGACCAAGGGACGATATGACAGAGGTCTATAAAACCATGACTGGTGTGGAAAAAGTGAATAAGGAAAAGTTATTTACTCTTTCCCATAACATAACAATTAGGGGCCACAACATGAAATTAGTAGGTTGCAGGTTTAAAAGAAATAAAAGGAAGTTCTTCTTCATGCAGCACAGTCAACCTGTAGAACTGCTTGCTAGAGGATGCTGTGAAGACTGGGTTCAAAAAAGAACTAGATCAATTCATGGAGTTTAGGTCTATCAATACTTATTAGCCAGGATAGTTAGGAATGGTATCCTTAGCCTCTGTTTGTCAGAGGCCGCAAATGGATGATAGGAGAGGGATCACTGGATGATTACTTGTCCCTCTGGGGTATCTGGCATTGGCCACTGTTGGAAGACAGGATACTGTGCTAGATGGACCTTTGGTCTGATCAAGTATTGCCGTTCTTATGTACTCATGACAGAGAGAGAATGCCCTCAGTACTGATGAACCATCACCCAGTATTTTCTATGGCTACTCAGAAAGGAAAAAAGCAACTTTTATTATGCTAGTTATTCATTCTAGGGTCTGTAAGGACATCACTCAAGCCTAATAATCAATGCTATTCAAGATAGCCTTCACTTCCAGAACAATTAATGTCAGTGATCCCTATCTATGAAATGTCATTCCTTACCACTCATTCACATATACAAAAACACTTTTCTGGAGGAGTCTAAATTTTTAGGAAATTCTCTCACCCAAAACATTTGTTACAGTATAAAACAACAACATAGAATGCTGTGATTGTTAGACATACATGAAGTCATGGAATTCAATAGTCTTTCCTGTGAAGCTTCCATACTTTAATAGTGCAGTGAAACAGCAAAAAACAGAGGCCTTAACTAGGTTTATGTGAACTTCTTGATAAGGCTTTCGTGAAGTAAATGAAGAATTAGGAGTATTATTGCTAAATTTCAAGAAAACATCCCCTAACCATCCAAGATATGAATAAATTGACAAAAGGACATAATCCCGATAAATTTCCTACTTCAATAAGAAAATAAGGGTTATCATAATGCTTATCTTAGGATGATATACATATGGTATACTATGGTACCATAGGATAGGAGTTTGCTGAATGGTAAAAATAAAAATTAAAAGTTTTTAATTTAAGGTTTTTGACGATGTATGCTGAATGGTAAAAAGAAAACAATCGTTAATGGTCAACGTAAAAGGTCACAGACACCATGCCCATTCCCCGAAATGTGACTTTTTTACGATTCCCGTTCCACCCTGAGTTACATAGATTCTCCCGTATATCTTGTCCCCGAGACACCTTAGCTTTGTTTATACCAGCCAATCGTGCCCGCGGCACTAAAAGGGTGGAGTAGGGGGACTTGGGTCCACCCGCACTCTCGAGTCCCGACCCAGGGCCCTAAGACAGGGAGAGCACTCCCCGCCCAGTGGATGGGGTAGTTACCCCTAAACTCACCCGCCCTCGGGTTACATGGCCCCGCCCTGAGCCGCTTCCTACTCCGTCAGTCCCATAGCCCGAGTTTCCTCACTCAGTACTGGCCTTCCCGTCCTTGGCCCGCATCCCTTCTTGAGCATGGTACTCCTTCTCTCTCGCCCCCGCCTTGTCCCCTCTTGGGACCTACCCTTTTTGAAGCCCCAGGGCAGTCGGCGTGGGATGTCATCGCCCAGCGTCCCCCTCAATTGCATCCATCCCGGCATCACCCGGAGCCTCCGGGGCACATCGCACAGCCGTGACATCACCGCACGGCGCTGGCTGGGTGATGCAGTCAGCATTCTCTGTGCCCGGGACCAGCTGATCGCAGGTGTCTTTTGCCCATGGACCCTGCATGGCGGCTTTGGCCGCCTCTCCGCGGGTTTCCTTGCCCGCGGATCCCTTTCCCTCGGCCTCCCCTGCCGTCCTTCGTGAGCGGGGTTGCGTCACCCCGCTACATGCCTCCCCCCTCAAATCCCCTCTTTCACTTGCATGCTCAGTCTCACTGTACTGGCTCGGTATTCATGATAGGCAGTCCGTATTCAGGTGTTCGGCTCCTGCTTGGTGTACCACCCCAAAGTGATATGGCTGGAGGCTCAGGTATCATCTCATGATCCTGGTGTTGGTGTCCTTCATCGTGTTGAGCCACTTCAGAGGAGCGTGGTCTGTCACCAATGTGAATGGGTTCCCTAGAAGGAAATAACGGAGAGCATCGATAGCCCACTTAATGACTAATGCTTCCTTTTCAATTGTGGCATAGTTTCGCTCTTGCAGGAACAATTTTTGGCTTAGATACACTATCGGGTGCTCTGCCCCGTCCTTCGAGTCAACATGGCCCCCAGGCCAACTTCCGACACGTCGGTCTGGAGTATAAAGGGGTGCGCAAAATCAGGTTGGTATAATACTGCGGCCCTCACTAAGCACTCTTTTAGGGTGTTAAATGCCTGAGTGCCCGTTTCTGACCATCTTACCTGCTGGGGTTGTCTGTTTTTTGTCAGGTCTGTTAGGGGGGCTGCCACCATCGCGAAATTAGATATGAACCAGCAGTAATACCCCACCAGCCCCAGGAACTGGCGTACCTGTTTCTTTGTCCGAGGAAGGGGGTACTCTCGAACCACCTGCACTTTATCCACTAGGGGTTTTACTCTCCCTCGCCCCACTGTATACCCCAGATGCGATACCTCACGCCTCCCAAAGCAGCATTTCCTGGGGTTGGTGGTTAATCCGGCCCGTATTAGACTCTGCAAGACCGCGGCCACGTGCTGGAGATGTAGCTCCCAAGATGCACTGAAGATGACGATGTCATCTATATATGCCACTACGTACCCCTGGTAGTCTCTCAGGGTCCGATCCATGAGTCTCTGGAACTTGGCTGTGGCTCCACATAATCCAAAGGGCATCTTTCTAAAGTGGAACAGACCAAAGGGGGTTGCGAAGGCCGTTTTCTCTCTGGTTGCTGGGGCCAGTGGTATCTGCCAGTACCCCTTTGTTAAATCGATGGTCAACAGGTACGAAGCCTGCTCCAACCGCTCTAGTAGCTCATCTACCCGTGGCATTGGACAGGCATCAAAACGCGAGATGGCATTAACTTTCCGAAAGTCAATGCAGAAGCATGTGGAGCCGTCGGCCTTTGGTACCAGCATGATGGGGCTCCTCCACTCACTACTGGACTCCTCCACCACACCCCATTCTAACATGGAGTATAACTCTTTTTGTACCATTTCCCACAGTTTTTGGGGGAGCCCTGACCTGGGGAATCCTGCCCTTCCCATTCCTCTCGCACTAGGTCTAGCCTCAGGGTTGTCAGCCGTACAACATCTCGAAGGGGGAATACCCGCCGGATGCTTCGGGCACCTCACGAACCGCGAACATAAGTGCGGGCAATAATTTGTCCCAGTCATGGGGGTCGTCCTGGACAAACTTACGCAACATGCTCTTCAGGGTCCAGTTAAACCTCTCAACCAACCCATCAGACTGGGGATGGTACACGGATGTCCAGATCTTTTTGACCCGGAGCTACTTGCACAATTACTCGAGAGGTTAAGTTTGGGCCTTGGTCTGTCAATAGTTCCTTAGGTAGGCCCACCCTGGCAAATATCTTCATCAACTCCTTGGCTATCACGGGTGCTGTTGTTGTCCGTAATGGTATGGCCTCCGGGTATCGGGTCGCGAAGTCCAGGACGTGTTGATGCCTGCGCTGCAACCATTCTAGAGGGCCGACCAGGTCCAACGCAATACATTCAAATGGGATGTCCATGATTGGGAGCGGTACCAGCGGGACCCTCCGAGATTTCTCCTGTGAGGTATACTGGCACTCTGGACAAGATGTGCAAAAGTCTTTGACCTCCTTATACACCCCAGGCCAGAAAAACCACTGCAACACCCGCTGCTGTGTCTTCTCCAGCCCCAGGTGTCTGGCCCATGGGTTATCGTGCACCAGTTCCATGACTCACCAACGGTAGGGCCTGGGGACCAGCAATTGTATCTGTTCTTCCTGTCTTCCCCTGCTGGGGACCACTCGGTACAGGCGATCCCCCTGGACCTCAAAGTGGGGGCCCTGGTATCCGCCCGATCCTCTACTGCTTGGGTCCTCCTCAGCTCCTCAGGCTTGTTCCCATGCATTTCACAGAGTCGGGTCACTCCCCTGTTGGGTCAGGAAGTCCTCTTTATTCACCTCCATGACAACCGGTGGCGTCCTTCCCTCAGGTTCATCTGTGGGCCGGCCATCCCGCTGGAGAACTCCTCTCCTTGGGCCATGCCCACAATCTCGACCCTTGACCGTCGCGCCCCAACCCCAGGGCCCCTGCCCCATGGTTGTACTAAGTGTCTGAAGCCTGGCCAGTCCCTGCCTAACAAGACTGCATAGGCCAATCATGATGACGCTGCCACTTCACACACTGACTCCTCCCACCCATCATTGATCCTAACCCTAGTTGTAGGGAATGTGTGCACGTCCCCGTGCACACAACGTATCCACAGCCATCGCCCCCAGGTCGGAACTACTCCCGCTACATCCGCCCGGACTATTGTCTGTCCGCACCCCGAGTCCACTATGGCCTCTACCCACCTCCCATTTACCTTGACTCTCCTAATCACCTGCTGCCAGTTTAGCCCCTTCCCTGGGGTACCCACCTGGGTCGGCAGTCCATAAGTACAGTCCATGAGGGGTCAGTCTCTCTGAAAATATCCTTCCTTCCCACACTGGTCACACGCTCCTTTCGGGACCTGGGGTGCTTTCGCTTGCATCCCCTGTTCTTCCTGCCCGGGGGACAATCCCCCATCCACGGGTCCTGGGGTCCACCACACCAGAGCCAGCCTTCTTTCTGTGCTCGCTCTGGGCCCCACCTTCAGCAGCTCCTGGGTCAGGGGGCGGCCGTCCTTCCCGTGTCCTAGGGGCCCCTTTGGACCCGGCGTATAAAGAGGTGGCTTCCCCTTACTCTCAAAGTCTTCTGCGGAGTTGAAGCATTCCATAAGGGAGACGGCCTCTTCTGGGGTATCGGGGAGGTGGCAGCAAGATTTGGACATATTGCTCCAACAACACCTTGTCAGCTGTCTGCATGGCGGAGCTGTTCTCAGGCTCCAGCCATCTCCTCCCCGTCTCTTTCACTCATTGCGCCACCGCCCTTGGTGTTTCACCTGGCCCATACCTTGCATCCCAGAAGCGCCGTCGGTATGTTTCAAGAGTCACGCCCAACTGGCCCAGAATCGCTTCTTTCACTTTAAAATAGCACAGCTCCTCCTTCGTTGACATCCCCCAGTATGCCAGCTGGGCGGGCCCCGATAGGTAGGGGGCTAATAGGGTGGCCCAGTGTTCTTGGGGCCACCTTGCCGCCATGGCCACCCTTTCAGATGTTACTAGGAACACTTCTGGGTCATCCTGCAGGCCCATCTTGGATAGTCTTATCAGCAGCTGGGTACCTACATTTAGCCCCTCCTCGCTGCTTATGACTATCGCCCCCGCCTCACTGTCCGCTGGTCCCTTCCACTGTCTCTCACAGCTCATGGACCAGCTGCCGCTGTTGTTCTTGGAACTGTGAAGCCATCTGCTGTAGCAGCTGGGCCTGCTGTTGCTGCTGCCTCTGGCTAGCTACTAGCCATTCCAGGAGCTTGCTTACTTCCATCCTTGGGTCTCCCTCCACAATGAAGTTGCTAATGAATCATAGGTTCTTGTCACCATTTCCTAGCCCTCCCGCAGGGCTGGGGTTGGCTACCCACATTCTCTACCATGTGTAAAATGTCACAGACGCCAGCCCCATTCCCTGAAATGTGACTTTTTTATGATTCCCTTGTTCCACCCTGAGTTACATAGATTCTCCCATATATCTTGTCCCCGAGAGACCTTAGCCTTGTTTATACCAGCCAATCGTGCCCGCGGCACTAAGAGGGCAGAGTAGGGGGACTCGGGGCCCACCCTCACTCCTGAGTCCCGACCCAGGTCCCTAAGATGGGGAGAGCACTCCCCGCCCAGTGGGTGGGGTAGTTACCCCTAAACTCACCTGCTCTCAGGTTACACAGACCCACCCTGGGCCGCTTCCTACTCCGCCAGTCCCATAGCCCGAGTTACCTCATTCAGTGCTGGACTTCCTATCCTTGGCCCGCATCCCTTCTCAAGTGCGGTACTCCTCTCTCACCCCCACCTCATCCCTTCTTAAGATCTACCCTTTTTGAAGCCCCGGGGCAGTCAGTATGGGACATCATTGCCCGGCATCCCCCCGTCACGTCCATCCCAGCATCATCACCCAGCGCCTCCAGGGCGCGTCGCACGGCCGTGACATCACTGCCCGGCACCAGCTGGGTGACAGTTGACATTCTCTGTGCCCAGGACCAGCTGATTGTGGATCTTTTGCCCGCGGACCCTTCACGGTGGCTTTGGCCATCTTTCTGTGGGTTTCCTTGCCAGTGGATCCCTTTCCCTCGGCCTCCCCTGACATCCTTTGTGAGCGGGGTTGCATCACCCCGCTACAGTCAACATAGGATAAGGAATGAGACAAAATTATGAAAGTTTGAGTAAATGCATAACTGGGTATGTGGTACAATAGAGGACATAGAACAACAAAATAACATATGAAAAAGTGACTTAGGCTCAAGGTGGAGAATGCTAAGCCAAAGCATTCTGAAGTGGAGAGCTTCCTGGAAACAAAGTACTCGGAAACTATTTCTTCTGCCCCCTTAGGATACGTCTACACTACTGAGGAAGACTGAAGGTGCCACTGTCAATCTTTCAGGGTTCGAATTAGCAGTCTAGTTAAGACACCTAATTTGAAATGAGAAGTGCACTCCAGTTGATGCCAGTAACTCTGCTTTCATAAGGAGTAAGGGAAGTTGAAAGAAGAGCGTTAAGCCAAGTTAAGCTACTTCGACTTCATCTACGCAATTAATGCAGCTGAAGTTGCGTACCTTAATTTGACTTTTTCCCATGGTATAAACATACCCTTGGGTCTCTTAGCTATATAATTAGAAACCATAAATATTATGAATCATATAGGCAAAGATCAGAGGGGCATAAAATAGGCAAAAAAAATTAACTAAGCCTTAAGGTAGTGATAGATTTGTGCTTCAGTTTCCCACACAACAATGGGTAGCAGCATTTATAATTTAGCCAAAAAAACTGTATCCAGAAAGGTAATTTTGAAAAGGTGTGTTATGGGAAATATAATTTAGCTGGGGATGCTAGCCCTCAGAAAACAATAAGGACATGGGGAACACGTGACAGTTCCCATGAATTTATAAAAATAATGCAGTTGATGTATATCCCATAAAATAATTATTTTAAAATAGTCCATCAAGACATGCTAGAGTATCCACAACAATTCCCCTTGCCCCTTTCAAGCCCTGCTTACCCCATTCACACCTGAGGGGAGTAAAGGCATTAGGAAGCATAAAGGCAAAACTCATTTTAAACAAATGAAGTTCAAAGGCAGTTTGTGTGTCTTCAATTTTAGTAGCAAATAAGAATGGACAAAAATAATATGCGCAAAGCCCTCTGAAATCATTGGAAAGCTTTTCATTGATGTTAGTGGGCTTTAGATTTGAACCAAGGTGCACACAAAGCCAGGTAGTCAAGAGTCCAGACGAGACTGCGGCCCTTGATGTCTGAGGAAGCCAAAATTCTCTTGCTTCACCTCCCCAAACATTTACCCTCAGATATAAAGCCAAGGGTGTATAGATATTTTTTAAAAGATGAAGTCTAAAACAGCTATTTTTCCTCTGTTGTCATCTTTTCTTTCTCTTTTTGAGCCTTTCTATCCTTCCTCAAAGCCATTAAAAACCTATACATAAATGTAGATAGCAACCCTTAGCAACAAAAGCAATGTGGAAACTCTTCATAGTCATGATATATTATTTGAGTGTCAAATGTTTTGGAACATATACATTAGTTAATCAATAGTCTAGCAGACATTACTATGCACCGATGTGTATGACTCTTGTAACTAACTATGGCCACAGTTGCCAAAATTCACTTTAGTGTTCTAGGTTCTGAAGCTCTATAGTGGAGAGTCTTCTGCTCACAGTTAAGCTCAGATTGTGAATGTCTACACTAGAACACTCCAGATTGTTCAACCAGAATCACAATACATACATTTTCCATGTTGCTAGTTTATTTTACCATTTCTTGGCATCCACAAAATATTTTATTCTACATTCTAAGCTGGGGATTCTGCAGTGGTGATAACTGGGATGCACTAGAAAAAGTATAACCATCAGACATAGAAGAGACAAAAATATAAAAATGTATAATTTTAAAAATATCTATACATTCCCAGCTTGTGGTCTGGGAAGAATAGAATCAAATCTTGCTTAGATCTTGATTTACTTAGGGCAAACTTACTGCCTTATCAAACTCTTGACAGTATTACTATTAAATCATCTCTGCTGCCTATTTTCCCACTTCTACTCTCAAAATGGAATTATAATAAATGTGATAGTCCTTTACATTTAATGCCAGCAAGTCCATAATAAAGTTTTCAGCAGCTTTAATTGGATAAGAGGTTTCTTTTCCAGTTGGTACCCCATTTACTATTCATGTTGTTTAAATGAGTTGACCCAGCTTCTTGGCAAATAGCAGTCAATATATGGCAATGGAGATTTCAAGTACCTCTTGCAGCACAAACTCATTTAGTGGTCTTTATTGATAAATGAATATCCCACCTCTGTACAATTTTATTTTTCTAATGTTCATTATTGGTTATTTTTCATATTCAATGCATTTGGGAAAGTGTTAGGGATTTACTTTTACTTTCTTCCACCCCCCCACCCCCGCACGGGTCATTGTTTTTCATTACCTGATGTCATTTAGTCAGGAGCTCCCAGCATCCCCATTATTAAATCAAGAGGTAGTGAGATATATAAATAACTTTGAGCTTACTGAACTTATGTAAAATGTTTCCCAAAACAGAATGGCTAAAGTTTGGTACTGAAATCAAAGTTCCACGAAACTTTGCAGTATGGAAAGCATGTAAAATTACCAGTGATGTCTATTTGTTAGCAGGTATGATGCCAGATAGGTCCACAACAAAATATAGCTCTTAGGCAAAATGTAATTGGCTCCGTTACTTTACTTAGCTTACAAAATTGTGACCAAAATTACAAAGAGAGGAGGTGGACATATTATAAACAAATAGGGTATAAATAACCTGTTTAAGAGAGTCAAGTGAGAACAAAATGGTAATGTCATGTTTTCCTGCTTTTGCTGACATTATAAAGAATAATTGGCTGCGTTGAGCTATCTGGAGTCTCAAATGTCTAATACATTACAAATTATGAACCGTAACATACCTGTTATTTGCTTATGCAATTTACTTCACTTGCAACTCGTTCCAAGTTTTCCTCCAAAGACATTATAGAGTCTGCAAATTATCGTTCCTGGAATACCTCCTCAGAATCCTGCAGCTATAGTTCCCATGTTGTAAACTCAGATCCCATAAACTGAGCAAGATTAAGTACAGTCAGTACTTACAATGGAAAACTGTGAAGGAATACTTAGGTTCTGCTGGAATCAGTATTAGTGATTCTTTAGGGGACATCCACTGCTAGTGTACCAAGGTCTAGACCTGGAAGGCAAGAGAAGCTCAGTCTCCTTTCTCATTCAATCTGGTCCCTTCTTCTGTGACTGCCAACAGGGGTACCAAATGTGAGCAGAGAGGGGTATTTCTGAAGGAGAACTCAGCAGGCCATCAAATGAATCTCTCACAGACCACCAATAACTAGTAGCCATAATTCTCATCCACCTCTTACCTGAACTGGATGTAAGCCAAGATGCTAAAGGTAAAAGGTTCTGTATATCATTACCAATGCTCTGACTCCGAGACCCACTACAGTTCATTCCCATCTGCCAAAGATGGATGCATAGACCAAATATTCAGAAAGAACAGCATGATGTATATGTTAAAAAATGTTAATTGTGCACTTACACATTCATTCCACAGTTATTCCAACTATGTGACTAAAAAGCATGTGTGAGTGTGGGGACATTTAGTTGGCACCCATGGACAGGTAGCATAATTGTTTATAAAAACAAAGTGACAAGAAGCTTCTTCTTACACACCATTTCCCCATGGGTAAAAGTTTTCTATTTCATTTATGAGGCCTTTATGTTTAATTTTTCTTGTTTGTGTGACTGGATTGAACTCATTCTTCATTGCATGGTTTGTTTTACAAAATTAATGCTTCTTGCTTCCACTCAGCTTGAGTCTTGGTCAGATGTCAAGACAAAAGCAAAAGAATCATTGTGAAAACTGGTACAAACTGGAGACAAAATATGATACCCTTATTCATGTTGAGCAAGAACATATTATGACTACCTCATTGATTTCACTGGAACTATTTGAGAGAAAAAAGTATTTAACAGAATGTGTTAAAGTATCAGCATCTACCCCTTATGAAAAAATATATTGTACTTATTGACTGAAGTTAAAGAAAGTGAAAGTGTTATTTGGTATTCAGATAAACTTTTCTACAAGCTTAATATTTCTCTTGGGTCATTTACTGCTGACCCTACGCAAAGAAGGAAGTGCAGAAGTTATCCTACAATACGTTTAGCTATTTATGCACTTTGCCAAAATGGCATATTAAACAAGATCACAACACACTCTTTTTTCCAAGATTTTTTCTAGGTCTCAATTATTGCTTGAGCTGGTTGGGCAGTCTTGAGACCAGCTGACCCCTAGAGACTAGAAGACCTAAAGTCCCTAGCCCCCAAGCAGTATGCATAGTGAGGTGGCCCAGTTAATAAACCAGAGAAGCCTCTCAGCTCTGGGCTGAAACTGATCTCATACTTTTCAGTTTGGCCACTGCTATTAATTGAATAAACTGACAAGAAGTATGCCAGTTTCAGTCAGCAGCTGCCCGGGCCTTTGAGGGCATATTTTCTTGCAGAAGTACGGCAGGTTGATATTTAGAAAAGAAAAAACAAACTTCAGAATTTCTGGGTTTTGAGAAATCTAAAAAAAGTTTGAGATCTGAATGAAACCAAATTTTGAAATATCAAAATTTCCCATGAACTGGAGATCTCAGGCTTTGCCCAACTCTTATTTCCACAAATGCCATACAACCTATTGGTTAACCAGCCAACTTCATTTTTATTTTTTTCAGATAGATTAACAAAGTCTCACCCCTAGACTATACACCATACTACTTTTACTTAAATCACATGCAACTATCTAACCCATTAATCAGTCAGAGCATGAGCCAGGGAGAAATTAAAAAGAAAGTTATTAGCTGTGGTAGGTGATCCCAATGAGACTGTGAAATTTCTAAAATTAGGTGAAGTAATCACCATGAAGTACTGCTATTCTTCTATTAGGTGATTCTAATATGAGATGCAAAGATTGTTGTGCTATCTTCTCAAACAGAGATATCATGCCATTTGTATTATACTAAGCTCATTTAGTGAAGGGAGAGATTAGGCATAGCTGTCAAAGGAAGTGTGTTGTATTAGTATAACGCAATTTATTAAGGTCTTGCATTGTTCATACAAAGGCAAAGGACATTTCAAAACCGATTGCAGTCAACACACACAACTATTCAAATGCAAGTAAACAATATTATCTAATAGTAATTATATTTATCACTTATAAAGCACTTTACAGACATTAACAAATCATTCCTAACACCACCACTAGCAGGCAGGTAAGCATTATACCATGTTACAAAAGGGGAGATAGTTAAGTGACTTGTGTAAAAGTACAGGAATTAGTGAAAGATGTGAAATTAGAGTTTAGGAATTTCTGGCTTTCAAGACTTTGCTAATCTTGATATAGAATTTCCAGAAGCGTTAAGCCAGCTCCTGTGCATGTTGTGTGGCAAGCAATCCACTCCATGACTGCATAATGGATCTGCTAAGCATGGGACTACAATTCCCATCTGCTCCCCGCTCCAGTGCACTTCCCCTTCCCCTAGTTAGGTAAAGGGATGAGTAGTGAATCAGAAAGTGGCCCATCTCTGTTGGGAAGGAGCAGCCACAGAGCAAATCAGGAACTTCAGGAAAACTTGATGCAGAGAGGAATCACCCACATGAAGCACTATATGGAGCAGGCAGTGACTGCCAAACAACACAGCAGGGTGCAGATCTGTAGGGCATATGAGGAAAAGCAGCAGTAGATCATGCAGAAGAACTCCAGTAAAAGACAAGCTGCTAAATAATCCTGAATATAAACCTGCAAGCTCCTATTTGCTTGAGTAGAGAATGGATTAGAGAGGGCATTCGATGCACAAGACCTGAAGAACACTGACTTTCAGTTGGATTGCTCTAGCAGCTCAAATAACAACTGCTGTATCTTACTTTGAACTGTAACAGTTTAAGCTTCTGTACCTAGATTGTTTGAAACCTATGCCTTCCATGCCAGCCCTAGTAAGATACACATTCATTTAGCTGTCTCACTTAGTCATCGATATCCCAAAAGACTAAAGCCTCCCTAGTCTATTTACTGAAGTGCCTATAAATCTTGCCTCAGAGTCTCACTGCTACTGATACCTTAGGCTTTCATGTACTCTAGTATAGAGCAGACTCAATAATTGTCACAGTTTAGTTCATGTCAGAGCCTTGGAAGATTCTGAGTAGTAGGTAATCTTATGCACCACGAGGTGAAAGTAATCACCAGGAGACACATTAGGCAACTTAAGTTACTGTGCTAGGGAAAACTATGTTTTCATGTCCAGCTGCCTTTACTTATTCCTGTTCTTGTTACCACAAATTCCTATCTTTTCTATACCCAGCAAGAGCACTACAAGTGGGAACACAGTGATTAAGTTTCAGAGAAGAGGAGACACCAGGGGGAAAATGGAAGATACAAAGAGCAAGATTTAACTGTTTTATAAGTCAGGAAAATTTACTTTCATGTCTCACATCAAGAAGAATTATATGGATTTTGAGATGGGATTTGTAAAGACTGAAGGAGTCGTTTCAGCATTGACTTGTGGGACATGTCCCTGTCCATGGAGGCTGATTAAAACTAGTAGAAAGTGACGAGTCTGTTATTGACAAAGAATTGATGGTTGCTTCTCACAAGATAAGCTGTCAAGCACATTTAAACAATTGGCGATTAGGCCCTTGCTTAAGAAACCATCTTTGGACATTAACAATGTTGTTAATCATCATCCTGCTACGGATTTCCTTATTTTACAATATGTCAGAGCACACTACAGAACTAGTATTACATGGTGGGAGGGACCACACGGCCAGTTACTCTGCAGCAAGCTAGCGTGCAGTAGACTTACACTCTGACTTGCCACATACTAACCTTCTATGTGAACATGGCTCTTAATATTCAATAGACTTCTTTGCAACCTGGTAATGACTCCATATAGTTTCATCGGTTCCCCCCACCCCCAACATAAATATAAGTGAGACAACATTGATAGGCATGGCTAACTGTATTAAACATATTAAAATAATCTGGCCCATAGTCCCTTTTGTCCAAAAGGAAATGGGGAAATAACAGCATTTAAGACAAGAAATGAATGTGATAATTAAATGTGTGTCCTGGAATATAAAGGGGTTTAATAATCCTATTGAGAGGAAAAAAGACACTCAATGCCTAAATAGAGAGAATATTGACATTGTTGTGCTACGTAAGACAGATGATAATTTGAAGCTTTTCAACTCAATAGAGATAGGGTAGGCCTCTCTGTTTCTAGCTGCTTTATTTCTAAAGCCAGTGGTATTGCTATATTAATACATAAAAAGTTGAATGTTTGTATTCTGAGGACAGGGTCTCTCAGTGAGGGAGGAATTAGCATATCTCCTTTTTGTTAAGCTATTTTTTGTGGCTGTTCGAAATAAGCACCCAGACCCAATCTTGAGTTCAGACAACCAGAATTGGTAAATTCTCGCCTCCTTCCAGGCACTGTAGAGTCACATTATTATAGCTTTGCTGGGTCCAGGAATAGCTGTGAAGCAAGATTGGTCAAACTTGTCTAAAAAGTTCTGTTTCCTTTTTCTCTTCCATGTAGAAGTAGTCCTATAGAGGAATTCTATCCTAAAATTGATAGCAAAACCTTGATGCATGTATGCTGGTGAATGTGCTGGCTGAGGCCTGGAGGGCTTGGACAGCTTGTCACTGAAGTTTAGTGAGAGTGGGAATCCAGGCTATTGGCACCCCAAAGAGGGGAGGAACACTTGGGTCTAACTGAGAAAAGCTCAAGACCAGACCTGAAGGAGTCAATAAAAGCACCTTAGTCACTTTTGTACTCTAATCCTGGAGTTCTGGCCAACTCTCCTTACCCACATAAACGGTAGCAGCCTGAGGTCTTCTCTAATGTACACCAGATACAGGAACTTGATAGGTGGTGTGCTAGCAGCCCAGCATTACTGGACTGTCAGATGTTTCCATCATACCTTCACCCACCATCACCACAGCACTTCCTCAGAGTGATCTGGAAGGAGATGTGCTACACTTGCTACATAGGAGCATGTCTATACTAAGGAGTTATTCCAAAATACTTTATTTAGAAATAACTCCTGAAATAATAATTTCAAAATAGTGCTATCCCTCTTCACAAACAGAAGTGATTATTTCAAAATAATGGGCTTGGTAGTGTGGATGCTCACCTTATTATTTCAAAATAAGGGGAGTTATTTTGAAATAATTCCCTAGTGTAGATATGCCCAGAGAGTCCCCAGCTGACTTGCTAAGGGGCTAGACCCATCAGGGTGCCACTGGGAGCTGCAGGAGCACAGTTCTCTGTTTGTGGCCAATGGGAGCTGTGGGAAGGGGCAGCCAGCACATCCCTACAGCCCCTTCCCCTGCAGACACCACTTCCCATAGATCTCACTGGCAGGAACAGAGACTTTGTGGCCACCGAGAGCTGCAGAGGGCGGTGCCTCTAGATGGCCAATTTCAGCAATGGGTCTTGCAGCCTGCAATCAGATTACCCTGATGGGCCACATGTGGTCTGCAGGCCACAGTTTATCCACCACCATGCTAAGTACTACATAAAGAATTCACCCTTCATTGGAATGAGCAGCCAAATATTAGCAGAACTCATCCAAGCAGAAAACTAAGCCAGACCAGATTGTGTTAGGCATCTCTAAGAGTACTGAGAGATGGCAGGTGGTGACTCAACTAACAGGTGTCATGGCACTCCTCAATGGTGAAAGGAAATAACGCATACTCCAAAAATTGACAGGACCTAAGAATCCATTTCTTTTCTGCTTTTTTTTTTTCTTTGTGTGTTTTGCTTTTACAGAATTCCTACTGAAGAAATATAATAGTATGTCTATTTCAGAAGGATGTTTAAAAATTATAGAAAAGAGATAAGGTAAAATCCTGGCCCTGTCAAAGTCAAAGCTCCTACTGAGTTCAGCAGACAAGATATTACCCATAATTTTTTTTCTTACATTCATTAGTTGTGTTCTAATGATGGTTTGTTTCTCTGCTTAGTTCTCATTCACTACTAGGACAAATTTTTGTGCTTGGGTTTCCACAATTGCAAGATAATGTGTCATTAGGGGCAGAAGGAGGTAGATATGGAATTACATAGAAATGTGGAAATAAACGTCAGATATATGTATACATCATCAGATTTTTACCCTCCTCCCTCTCTTTTCATTTATAAAGCCTAACATTTGGTCTTAAACAATTTGATTAGTGTCCCTTTTATAGAACATTTTATAAATTAAGTTACATCTCTTGATTATGTTAATGGGCACAACCACTCTTGCATAAATAACAGTTTTGCTTCTGTGAAAATACTAGAAGCTAAGTCAGAAAGGACCAGTTTACTCTTTATAACAAATAAAAGCTATTAACAAGTATTTTCATTTTGCAGCAAAACGGTCAGAATAATCTTATGTTCTCACGGGTCATGTTAATTCAGTTTCAACTCATAATGCTGGCCACAAGAATAAGAGATACTTATACAATGAACTGACACCAACTTCTTCCTGTTGGTATGCTACAAATGACATTTGTATGTACAACAAATGCTTTGTATTTTGCTGTAATCGCCCTTTGTGTTTTTGTTGAGTCCCATAGTACACCAAATGATCACAAAATAAAAAAAACAGAATTATGACACAGGGCAATGCAAGCTTGTCTAATGCAGACTGGAGCTGGTGTTGCTGTACTATCACTTCAGTAAACCAGTTGTGTGAAGTTGTGTTTTTAAATTTCAAGAGTTAGAAGAAAATGTTTGAGTGACTATTTTTTATCCTAAATTATCACAAGAAAAAAATGTCTTTTCAACTCATTTTGTGACAGGATGAATTCTACAGAACTTCAGTGGGATTTTTTTGTCCATTTAACGCATCCGAATCTGAATTTAAAAGTAATTCCAAAAATGAAGCAATTTGATGCTCCATTAAGTAGTGGCACAAGAACAAAAAGCAAAAGCTCCTTACTCCATTTAGTACTGCTAGTCTTTCCCTTCTTAAAGTGATTCAGCTTGCCTAGTGAGTTGAAATCATAGAATATTCCTACACATTTAACTGACAGCTCCCTCTTTTAGGTCCATAATCTACAGATATTTAAAAAAAAAATATAACAGCTCTTAGGACCTGATCCTGCACTCATCAAGCACTTTGGCATTGTGCTGGTTGTCCTGGACATACTTAAAAAGGAAAGTACTGGCTGAAATAAAAGCCATTTTCTGAAGAACCGCCCAGATCTCCTACTCTATGGATGAGTAGAGGCAGATATCTTTTGAAGTGACAAATGACAAATTCAGTTGAAGAAAGAGGTGTTTTAGCAGCAGCTAACAGCTAGCTTGCTCTAAGAGGAAAATACAAGAGAAGAATTAAGTGAACAACATGGTAGTTTGCCAATAAGTAGTGTCTATGGGTTCTATCACAGTGAGATTCTGCCACCCCAGTCCTTTTGAGACATTCCTTAACTATTTGAGAAATCACTTGCTTAAATGGAACTATCCTACAAATAGAGCCCCACAAAGCCATGCATCTTCGCTTTACACCAACAGATATCTGCAAAAATGATCTGAGGATTGCAGATGGGATGTGAATACAAATTTTGTATCAAGGGCCCTGCTAATCCATGGATCTCCGTAGACCATTTTGCAGATTTTGTTTCTAAATTACAAAAACTACATCAGTGGAGCTATATCAACATAACCCCCTAGCGTAGACTCAGAGTATGCCAACGGAAAGTTTTTCCCTGGGCATAGGTATTAGCTATGCTTCAGAAGCATTTCTTCTGACAGTATAGCTATGTTTACCTTTTTTTGGTCACCATGGATGTGTCACTAGGGATTGTGGGTTTGTTTTTGTTTTTTCACACCACTAACTGACAGTTATGAAGGTATAAATTTAAGGGTAGATGAAGCATAAGATATTAAATATAAATTAGCATGCCAGAATCTGACCCACAGCATCATAACTTCTGTCTCTAAAACTTGCAAATTATTGTGAGTCTTCAAAGAATATCTAGACACATTTAATGTCTTTTGCATTTTCCGTGAGCATTGCTTGATTCATCCTCATAAGTGTTTACTTTCCTTTTCTTCCTCATCTGATTTTTCTCACTTTCTTTATACTTCGTATATATTTAAATATATTCGTATCTGTATTACAGATGAAAACATAAGTTCACACTTAAAGTCATCTGTAATACAGATACGAATATATTTAAACTCAAACTGTGATTTAAATTTTGCTTCTAACGTGACTTCCATCCACACACAAATGTCTATTTGGGAGTGGAGAGGTGGTGTGCTGAAGCTTGAGATCTAATGTACAACATACAACTCCCAACTCTGAAATCAGCATACGAGAACTCCAGTAAAATAGAATCAATGTGGTTGAATGTTTTAATGAAGATGCAGTCTCATGGAAGATTGTATTAACTCGGGAATCTCACAATTGCCCAGCTAATCTGTTAGCAACTAGAGTTATCATGAGTCACTTCTTTCGGTATTTGATTAAAAATATTCCACTCATTCCATCGCAGGTGGGAGAAATCCCAATTTTTTTGTTCTTTTCTGTGCTAAATTAAACTTTCTTCTGCTAAACATGAATTGTTGAGTGCTTGTTGTTTTATAACATGTTTACAGTTCTCTGAACATTGCCCTCCTTTGTATTAAGACTGTTGTGTCTATTGCACTTGGGGTGAAACAACTAACTTTACAAATTTACTTTCCCAATATTTCAATATAAAATGGCAATGAAGGTCATATAGACCTAGGGAAGGAAGATACCATCAATTTTACTTACCCTTCACCTCTAGAAGCCAAGAAGCAGGTAAATGTATGATCCATGTGGCCAATTATTGTGTTTGGTTTCTACTACAGGATTTTATGATATTCTTGCATTGAACTGAACTGACCTGGCTGCTATTGGGTTTCCACTTGGCCTCCTCCTTTATGCCAGCTGCATATCAAACACCTGATCTTTGATCAGGAACAGAATTAGTGCTGCTGCCTGAGCCAAACTACAATGGTTCAAAAATATCAAAATAGGAGCTGACATTTTATGAGGTCTTGGTTTGAATACAGATGATATTAAGCTTGTGGATTTAGCTAGGTACTGAAACATGAACCTAATTTAGCATTGTGAGTCATTTCATTGAAATCAATGGGAGTAGTCACAAGCCTAAAGTTACCACATGCTCAAGTGTTTTGTTGTATCTGTGCTGAATAGGTCAATAAGTATCACTGTATTCCACTTTCCAAGTATATTCTAAGCATAAGCCTTTCAGGAATTCTGCAACAATATTAGTTTTACCAAAAAATGGTGTTCAGTTGTAAGTAGTAATCACTCTATTGCTGTGACTGCATTAGTTTTCAAAAGATGTCAAAGGATGAAATAAGCAATTTGAAAGATTAATTTTAGAGTATATTTTTCAATATAGCCTTTTCTTGAGCAACAATATATTTTACTATTTCCATCTGGATTTGTCTCTGACCATGCAATATACAAAACAGACTATTCTGTTGACAGCACTTCTTACTATCTCATTCAATTTCAGTCCAACATAAGAATGACTGGGTCAGACCAAAGGTCCATCCAGCCCAGTATCCTGTCTTCTGACAGTGGCCAATGCCAAATGCCCCAGAGGGAGTGAACAAAACAGGCAATCAAGTGATCCCTCTCCTGTCATCCATTTGCTGCCTCTGACAAACAGAGGCTCGGGACACCATTCCCACCCATCCTGGCTAATAACCATCGATGGATTTAATCTCTATGAATTTATCTAGTTCTTTTTTTAAATCTGTTAAAGTCCTGGTCTTCACAACCTCTTCTGGCAAGGAGTTCCATGTGTTGACTATGTGCTGCATGATGGAAAAAAACCTATAACACAGAGGACTTCTCTAACCTCCTGGATCTCCTGCATAACTTTACAGGCATCTATTATCCTTTCTTTGTATTGTTCCTCTTTCTTGCCTATCAAGAATGAGTAGGCCTGTGGTACCTAAGGGACTAAGAAAAATATATAGGATCATGAGCCAAACCAGTCTCTGCAACAAAGTATAAATAGACACAAATCAGACATCAGAAATGGGAACACAACATTTTAAAGGAACATTAAACTAAACATTTTAAGAGAACAGTAGGGGAACATTTTAACCTGCTTGAGCACTCAGTCATGGATTTAAAAGTAGCCATTCTTCTACAAAGGAATTTCACTGCTCAATTACAGAGAGAGACTACTGAACTGGAATTCATCTATAAATTTGACAGTGTTACTCTGGGCTTGAATAAAGACATTAACTGGTTAATGAAGTACAAAGCCGATTTCTGCTGCCACTGACATCTGTATTTTTACATCAATAGCTATGAATGGGATACATCCAGCCCATTTAATTAGCCTCATTAATATACTTCCTACAATTGACAGGCACTAATTCTCCTTTTGTATACATCTCCTGGTTTCCATTTTTCTCACTCTAATTCATCTAATGAAGTGGGTCTTACCCATGAAAGCTCATGATCCTATCTATTTTTGTTTGTCTGTAACTAAAAATGAGTAGTCCTGTGGCACCTCGGGGAATATCTAAAGAGCAAGGCTATCTTGGGATTATTTTGGGATACCAAAATAGTTACCCCACATCATTTAAATGCTCCCATTATTTCAAAATATTTCTTGAAATAATGGGTGCACTGTTGTTAGCCGGTGGCTGGGGTAGTGAGTGGTCTGTGAGCCCTATCACACACCCGAGTCTTCAACTGCTAGGACAGAGTCCCTTTGCAGCGGGCAGCCAGGGAGGCTGACGGGTGCCCCAAGATGGTACAGAGAGCTTGTTACACCCGAGTCTTTGACTGCTAGGACAAAAAGTCCCTTTGCAGCGGGCAGCCAGGGAGGCTGACGGGTGCCCCAAGAGCCTGCCCCGTGGAGGCGGCACGACTCAACGCTCAGCTCTTACTGTGTTTACCCCTGACTGGCTATGATTCTTTTAATTGTGTCTGGTTCTGTTACAACATCAGGAGGAGTCAGGTTAAAGTTTACACAGTTACTATTTTATTGTTACAAGGCAAGCTTAGCTGTTAAATATTACTGCTGTGTTACAGATGACACAGCAACTACAAAAGGCAAGACAGAAAATACAATGAAAAGTCACTTAAAGGTACCATGAAACCCTTTTGGTTCTCTGAGCTCTTATTGAATGCACGCAAAAATAGACACCTAGCAGGTATATTCTCACCTCTGCGATCCTTACTCCGGCGAAGCCAGCGTTTCTCTCAATTCCAATGGGAAGCAGTCGATACGAGACGAAGGTGTCCCTAAAGTCTTGGGGGTCCAAGACCACCTGACCAGCAGGTATATGGGTGGATCTCCAATTAGAGTGGGGCACAGGGCCCCACTTTATACCCCTGTGGTCATGTAGACGCTTCTCTGGTCATTAAAATGCCAATTAAGTTGGAACGTCTTTGTGACGCCCATTCTCACAGGGGGTCCAAAGCTTAATTTGCACCTGTGAGGTGGAGGTAACTAAATCATTAGGGCCAGACATCCTTTTCTCTGATGGGGTGGCAGATTCCTCTTCTGGGACAGTGTGTGTGGGCATATCAACACTGGTACCAGCCAAAGGTAGCCCAAGGCCCCCGACTGCCTGCTGGCCCAATTGCTGCTGTTATCTGGTTCCTGTCTAGCATCCAGGGCCATTGTTATTCCAGCACCTCTGGAGGCCCTGGAGCCTTTGAAGACAGAGTTTCACTCTCAAGGATTTCTCTCCCCCAAGGATGTCAGAGGGAGGAGGAGGGGGGTTTCTGTCTGGCTACAACTGTTTCAGTATCCCTGTAACCCTTGTTCCATGATGGTTAAGGGATGTGTCGAAATAGCTCGTTATTTTGAAACACAATTGAAATAAGATACACAATTTACATTGTGCAAGTTGTGCATCTTATTTTGAGTTTAGGGTGCTTTGTAGACACACACACTTAGAGACTAACACAGCTACCACTCTGTTGCTTATCAAGCAATTCCATAACTGGTGGGGGCTCCTGCTCTATGGTAAGTTCTTTTATCTGCGCCATATCCCTGGATTGTCTTTATGCTTTTTTTGCTACTGACCTTTTTCCTCATCCTTTATCTCTAATTATTTTAATTTTAGCTAGTACTAATGCTGCCTCAACTAATAAAACATAGCTTTGTAGTGATGGAGCAGCCTGTACTTCTCCTTTGCCCTCCTCCCCCACAACCACATCAGCATGGAGAAGCTCCATGAGACATGGTACTTACCTCAGGTACAATCTACTGGGTTGTTCCAGATCACCTGCATGCCATGATCTAACTGAATATATTCTAATATTTCATATATTCTATTTGTTTTGACAAAAATGTGAGGTTCAGGCATGCAGAGAAACAAACCAAAAAAATTTCCAGAAAAATATGTTTGAATAAGATGAGTTTTGTCTGAGGCACATTCAGGCAGGTTTTTATTTTGTCAGAATCAGTTTACTTTTTGGTTATGACACAAACACAAAGAATTGCTGATACTGGTGCTAACAGCACACGGCATAACTGGGGAATTTGTCATTATTTCTGTGGCATAAGTGTTTGTTTTTATTTTACGTGGGCAGATTCAAGCATGAGTTTGGTATGTGAAACCAATCTGCCTTGACTGTCTTCACTTCTGAAACACAATGCTTATTTTTATAAGGCACTACATGCATTATCAAGTTAGGAAGACTGATAAAACTTGGTACAAGAGCAACACTGTGCTACAAGATAAAGCTATCACTAATTTAGTGAGGAATTATTTTTGGATTCAGAGAGGGAATCTGTTTCTGCCTGTTTCATTTAACTGTCAAAACTTCCTGCAACAAGCAGCAACTGATACTCATTTCTTCTCTAGATCGCTGACAGCAGTATGATGACTATATGCTCATTTATACAGATGTACCTCACTGTATCAAAATATAAAGCCCAAAGGGAATCTCACTAACTATTTCAAATCTAATAAAAGTGATGTTTCAACAAATGACACAACTTGTCTGATAGAATATCATCTTTAGTTATCATTGAACCTCTTTGAGGACTTACTCACAAGATAGGTTTTTCTGCTGACCAAAGCCTTGTGAATAGAGTTGGCCAATACCACAAATGTTTTGTTTATCCTTTCATACAAGATTTTTTAATAGGGTCTCTCACATTTATGATCCTCTTAGATTTCCAGCTTTATGTTGAGTCATGCAGTCTTTGTCAGTTTTTATGTTCAATTTGAGACTAAGTTTTCTTTTTATAATGATCAAAAGTATAAACACTTAAAATCATTAAAAATCTGTACAAAAAACCTTAACAGCTGTGATTATAGTGAATGGCTGCTCTATACACTAAATCAGCCAAATGATTTTAGTTTATATCAGCAAAGGACATTGAATTTCAGACTGAGTTATTTGAAATCTGCATTGTTTTAACCTATCAATTTACCCTCTTTTTATTATAATTATAAGAAAAAAGGCTGATTTTGTTCATATGATTTCTTTTCAGATTTGGTGATACACAAGTGTCTCCTCGGCTGGCTGAATGCCAGAATTGGAGAATGCTTCAGCCCACTGCAAGTCTTATTTTGAAAGAAACAGAAATGTAATAAAGAAAATGGTAAACAAGCAAATCTCTCAAAACTTTGCAAAATGAGTTGGTGATTTCAATTCAGCTTCTTCTCAGTGGACACACACATGCATGTTACCATCACAATGTGATAACTGGTAATTCCAGAAGAAAGGGAATAGAACTAATGGGTATGGAGACTCATTCCTGCAGAACATGAGTTGTAGCACATTTCATGGTAGCGCAAAGAAGCCTGCGCTACTCTGGTCCATGCTGTGTTTTTCCTTTGCATAGAACAAAGGAAACATGCTGTACCAGTTCTGCTTTAGTGCCAAATGCAGCAGTTCAGCTGGCATGAGTCAAATTCTGGGCTTGTCCACAGATTTACTGTGTGACCTTGGGAAATCGCTTAGGTTCAGATTCACACAAATACTTTGTCACTACATCTCTGAGCACTGCAAAGTCTCACTTTTAGGCATCTGACCTCCCAACGGAATCCACAATTCCAAGTCAGGTTCTCAGGTTCAGACAGACAGACAGAGCGTGGAGAGAGATAGCTGCCTAAAGAATGGGATATACAAAAGCCAGACAAATGTAAAAATATTGGAGAAAGATGTGGCTTACTCTCTGCCCCTCAAACACCATTCAGTACCTAAATCCCAGAAGGCGGCATATCTCTCTGCTAGGCATTCTTAGTAGTGAATTCACTCCTAAGGATACATACCTAAGATGTTGTTGCAAGAAACATCAGGGAAGCAACTTTCAGGCAGTTCATTCTTTAACTTTATGATTAGTGGTTAGAGTTCCAGAATTCAATTCCTTCCTCTGCATCCTGTGGACAAAGGATTTGGGGCTTCCCACTACTACAGTGACTGTCTAAATTTACTATAATTGAGAATCATTTTCATATTCTATCTTTCTCTGGCACAGTGAAACACTTTCAACAGAAGACACAGAATAGGCCCACCAGAACAGCCAATGGGCAAGTGTAAAATGCAACTGCAACCTAGAATTCCTAATAAAATAAGCAAGATATAAATAAAAACAACGTAATGTATTGAAATAAAAATGAGATACAATACATGCAAAATATTTTTTCCAGAAAATATAACTTAATAATCAAAATAATCCACTGACACTATAGTGTCGACTATGAGCATATCAGAAACTGCCGCCCCCCCCCACCCCAAAAGAAAGACAATCCCAACCTCCAAAGAGTTTATAATCTGAAAACTACAAAGAAAATGAAATGCCTGGGACCCTAGAGGAGCGAGTTTTGAGTAGATTTTGTTACTGAATTATGTATTTTGAATGTATTGTGATTTAACTCACATCACTTCTAGTATAAATTTCAGGCAAAGATTGTATTTAAGAGAGGTTAGTGTTTGCATGATCTGTAGTAAAAGTGACTCATTAGAAGATATCTGAAAGAAGTGAACAGAGGCTTGGGGCATGAGAATGGAGAGGGGGCAGAAGGAAGAGAGCCATGAAGACCAGAGTTTGAAAAGAAATTAATGGAGCAGTGAGACTGTCATTAGAGTGAATTGGGTTATGGTGAAATACAGTAACTGGGGTGGAGCAGATTTCTACAGGACCTTACAGGAAGAGAAATTTAAAGCTGATCTCTCTCTCTCTATATATATACAAAATTTTTCCCTGAAGGATGACATCATCATGTCATTGGCATCACTCTGCCTGCAGCTCCAGGCAGCTCCTCTGACCCTTACATCACTCTTCCATAGGGGGGTAACCTTAGGCCACCACCACCAGCACCACTAAAAGACTGTAGACAGTGGCTTAAACCCCAACAGGTCACAGGGGTCACCCAGGCTCAGCCGCAGTCACTCCCAGATCCAAGGTCACCCCATCCTGGGAGCTCAGCCTCACAGTATGCCCAGAGCAAGGATCAGCCTGCCCCAGGGGTCTCAGATGCTCTGGGCCCCACCACCCCGTATGGGCAGTAGCATTAGCCACAGCCAGGCTCACCTCTGCAGCAGCAGTCCCTAGGGCTGTCCCAACTGCTCCTCCACACCCCCACTGCCATGCCCCGTTTCCTACAGCCCGAGCACAGAGCTGGGTGCTGGCAGCAGCCATGATCTCTGCCCCCCTCCTGGGGATTAGATGCTCCTGGCCTTGCCAGCCCAGCACGGGCAGCAGCATTAGCCACAGCTGGCTCCCCTCCCCAGCAGCAGGCCTGGGGCTGTCCCAGCTGCTCCTCTGGGCCTAGGGATATTAAATTTCAGTTGATCAATTAGTTGAGTAGTTGGACTTTCTATTGACTACTCGATTAGTTGATAAGGGAGGCGCTCACTATCCTGCTGTGCCTCTTCTTTTGAAATGTACAAGAACTGCCCATGGCTCTTGTAGATTTCAAAAGAAGAGGCACAGCAGTCAGGACCGGCAGGAGCGGGGACTGCTTCAGTCTCCGCTTGCACTGTTTTCTCACTGCGCCTCTGCCTCTCCTGCCCCCCCATGGAGATGGTGTTGGGGGGGGGGGCGGTGTTGGAGGGGGGAACTGGCTTTTAAGCCGACTCTCCCCAGCACTGGCTCCTGCTCCCCCCTGCTTGCTGCTTCTCTCTGATGAGGGGGGGGGGAGAAGGGAAGCGACCAGTCAAGTCACTACTCGAATACGCAATAAGCATATGTTTATCGGATAGCTGACTAGTCCATTAGTCACTTGCATCCCTATCTGGGCTGCTGCCATTATCTCCCTACTCCCTGCAGTCTGAGCACAGAGCCGGGTGCTGATGGCAGCCATGATCTTGCTCCTCCCTCACCCCCTCCGGCACCACTTTGGCTGGCTGTTGTGCTGCCGGGAGGGAACTGCCTCAACTCACAAATACAGGACAGAGCCCAGGGCCAACCCACATGGAGCCGGCTCAGTTATGTGACCCAAGCCAGGAGACCAGAGACATTGGAAATTAAACAATAGATAAATGGAAAAAATATTTTATTGAACCAGCTTCTGTTAGTGGCACAGACACACTTTCAAGCTTTCGCAGAGCTCTTCTTTGGGGAAGGTGACCAGTGAGTCACAGCTAAATACAAAGAGGGACTGGTTGTTAAGCATAAGGAGTTCACACGTGGTATAGAATAGTGGCTCTTAACCTTTCCAAACTATTGTATCTGGAGTTCTGACATTGAGAGAGAGTTTGGCTTGAGGCAGGTGAGGCTGGAGTGTCAGCACAGGCTCCCAGCACAGCCCCAGACCCCTCACTCACTGCCTTGCTGAGACCCTGCACTTCCAGCCCCCTCATCACCCTGCGAGACCCTGTATCCCCAACCTGCTCACATATACCTTCCCAAGCCAAGATCCTGCACCCTCAGCTTCCTCACTCACCACCCTGCCAATACCTCACACCCCCAACCCCCTCACACATACCGCCCATTGAGACCCCACTCTCAGCCAGCTCCTGCACCCTCCTCCTAGCCAGACACCACCCCCAACCTGCTCTTGCCCCCTTCCCTCAGCCTTCTCCTGCACCTTCCCCCCAGCCAGACACCCGCCCGCAGAGGGGGGGGGGGGGTTGGCGATCCTAGTGAGCAGGGGGGCACAGCCCCGTATTAGTAGATAAATTAAATTAATTAGTAAATTCAAAGTAGGTAATAGCATGCTCTGATCAATATAATTGATCTTGGTCACAGCTAAGTGGTCTGCAATACTCAGGTGGCTCAAATCAGTCTTATATGTGTGTGTCAGAGTCTGGATATGTCAATCCCATGGTCTGAAGTGTGGAACTAAAGAGGAGGGGACAACAAGGAGGTAAAACTAAGTCATGAGCACAAGTGGTCAGCCAGGTACCAGGTGAAAGATAAGAGTTCCCAGATATTCCCATTAAGAGCAAGAAAGAAGAGGAGCTACACCCAGAGGAAATGCTTTAAGAACAGTCAAAAGTCATGAAAAGACAGAAGAATGTGTGGCATGAAAAACATCTGTCCACTTCCAGAATAAAGGTCTTGAAAATCCTAGCTGAGCAGCAAAAGGAAATTTCTCCCCAGCTTGAATAGTTGCCTCTCTCAAGTTTGTGAAATGACTTTATATATGCTTAAGATTCATGAATCATCATAGGCGTTATACATCATCATGCCCAGAAATAAATAATAGTAAGTCCTTTATCAATCATTTCACAGGGAAGCTTTTCATCTTCTACTTATGCTCAATCTATATCTGTATGTTAGATATATATGGACCTCAAAATATAGGGTTTTAGAGGTAATGCATGAAAGTGATATATAAAAAAATATATATTTTACCTTTGTGCCTTTTCAATGATAGGTTTATTCCATATTTGAAGGGGTGATTATTTTTGCAGACCTGTTCGGACTTTCTGAAGTCAATCAAGAAGTGAATTTATCTTTCACAGTTACTTCAATCTATGAATAAAGCCTTCCTGTAAACATGGACTGTTTTGGGTGCTAAATTGTTCAAAGAACCTCTGATAAGAAGTCCTACTTTGGTGAAACAGCTTTTAAAACCCTTAGATCTATTTATACTAATGTATTATGCATTTTACAAATGAAACTTCGAAAGTAAAACATACAATTATTTATGAATGCTACAGTGAGTACACTAAATATTTAAGGAAACAATAATTGCAGATATTGTATGCACTTTGTTAGAGTAGTTCATGAGGTGTATCTATCTATTTCATTCCTTAACCTCTTCATTACTGGGGAGTAAGTTGTAATTTTGATGGCCATCAAATTTTGTGTGGCTGATTTTGCCATTGACTTTCTAATCCTAGAATATTCACTGAGACACTCTTAACTTTCTCAATATTCCCAATAACCTTGCTTTTCAACTTGCATAACAAAAATACATGATTTAATTTGAATTTAAATGGAAAGAATTAACATAGCCAATGATTTGCAGCCATATATAAAATAGGAGAAATGCCACAATGACAAATAATTATCTACAATTGTTGTATAAAGCTGGGAAACCAGTGGAAAAAAACTTGAATATGTTGACTTATTGGAATAATATTTTTCAAACATTGCAACTATTGTACACCAATTAGTGAACATTAAAGCCTAGCTTCTAAATATGCATTTTAAAAACAAAACATTATCTTACTATAAATAAATTAAAAAATACACTACAAACTGTTTATACACAATTCTGTAATATTTTAGTTTTAACATGCTATAGGGATATAGAAATTAAAACACTGAAGACACCAAAATATAGTTTAATACCCTGCATTTGGCAGTGGCCAGTACTTGATGCTTCAAAAACAGATAATCCAAATAGGATATTTAGCAAATTACTGGGGAAAGATATTTCCCTGTGATTCCAGTCAACCAGCAGAGGGAGCACAAGCTAATTAACAACCCCAAATTCTAAAGGCTTGTAGACATCACTGAAGATACCACAAATGCTGTAAAACAGCATTTTATATATACAGAGTTAGTTAGTAACATATTACAGACCGCACGACAACCATGTGTTTATATAGTTTCTGAACCTAAATGTCATATTCAGGTGGAAGATTATTTAGAATGTAAGACCAGAGATCTGGAAGATGAATTGCTTTGTGCTTAAGACACTGGACTGGAAGACACTGGATGGTTCTGCCACAGACTTCCTGAGACCCTTGCTTTAAGGGATGACTTGCATTACCTGTGTTTTGCAGCAGAGCCAAAATCTTGCCCATTGCTTCAGCTATTCTTGTGCCCTAAAGAGGTCATAATCTATGTAACAGGAAAAACAAACAGGATAAAAATGCCAGGGCAGGAGGGTGAGGTGGACATAACTGGTGGGATGAGAGGAGGAAGAATTTGAAAAGGGAGGTTTTAAGACAGCAGAGAGCCAGTACCTTGACACTGCTGGGAGCACAGAGGATTCTATTAAAGGCAGGTGGAGTGAAGATGGAGTGGACAAACAAAGTCTCAACTGCACTTTATTATGCTTCTTGGGTGCTGAAGGTATGCCAACAAACAGAGTGGCTGATAACTTTTTCCATTTCTAACTTAAAGCAAGATTAGGGGCTTGGCAGACTTGGGAGTCTTAAGATTTTATTTAGCTGAGCAGTTGTGAAATGGACAGGGAAGAATTCTATGAACTTTTTGCATAGGACTAATATTCTTATTTTAACAAGACACTTAGGAAAGCTCACATGATTCTTTTGAACCAGATATTGATACCCAATTGTCACACAACAAAATGCCAGTTATTTACAAAGCTGTGTCTATGGGAATAAATACAGCTCTCCTTATCGAAGTGACACTATGTTCTGGAATTTTATTTTGCTCCTGGAAAACCTGCATCTCTCTTCAGTTAGCCACTAATTCTGGTAATGGAGACGGATGAGATACACAATCTGCAGCTCATTCCTGCTTCAAATAGCAGCAACTTAGATGATGAAACATGAATTTAAGAGTCAAATATTACTTAGTTGTCTGAATAGCACCAACATTCATGCTGTTTGTCAAATTAGCTATTTAGTTCACCAGTTAGTCCCCTTTTTGAGCATTAATTTCATTTCCATAACTCAAAATCTTTGTGATATTTGCAAAGAATGTGTTTGAATAGTAAGGGCAGTGTAGTTCTTTGCCTTTGAGAGACCTATATTCAGGAATTTCATAAAATAGAGTTTTGACCATAAGAACGGCCATACTGGGTCAGTCCAAAGGTCCATCCAGCCCAGTATCCTGTCTGCCAACAGAGGCCAGTGCCAGATGTCCCAGAGGGAGTGAATAGAACAGGTAACGATCAAGCAATCTCTCTCCTGCCATCGATCTCCACCCTCTGATAAACAGAAGCTAGAGACACCATTCCTTACCCATACTGGCTAATAGCCATTAATGGACTTAACCTCCATGAATTTATCTAGTTCTCTTTTAAAACCTGTTATAGTCCTAGCCTTCACAACCTCTTCAGGCAAGGAGTTCCACAGATTGACTATGCGCTGTGTGAAGAACTTCCTTTTACTTATTTTAAACCTGCTGCCCATTAATTTCATTTGGTGGCCCTTAGTTCTTATATTATGGGAACAAGTAAATAACTTTTCCTTATTCACTTTCTCCACAGCACTCATGATTTTATAGACCTCTATCATATCCCCCCCCTCAGTCTCCTCTTTTCCAAGCTGAAAAGTCCTTGGCTCTTTAATCTCTCCTCATATGGGACCCATTCCAAATCCCCAATCATTTTAGGTGCCCTTCTCATCTCAAAAAACACATACTAGCATTAGAAAAGGTTCAGAGGAGACCACATCTGTATGCAGTATTCAAGATGTGGACGTACCATGGATTTATATAAGGGCAATAGGATATTCTGCATCTTATTCTCTATCCCTTTTTTAATGATTCCCAACATCCTGTTTGCTTTTTTGACTGCCTCTGCACACTGCGTGGACTTCTTCAGAGAACTATCCATGATGACTCCAAGATCTCTTTCCTGATTATTTGCAGCTAAATTAGCCTCCATCATATTATATTTATAGTTGGGGTTATTTTTTCCATCGTGCATTACTTTACATTTACCCAGATTAAAATTCATTTGCCATTTTGTTGCCCAGTCACCTAGTTTTGTGAGATCTTTTTGAAGTTCTTCACAGTCTGCTTTGGTCTTAACTACCTTGAGCAGTTTAGTGTCATTTGCAAACTTTGCCACCTCACTGTTTACCCCTTTCTCCAGATCATTTATGAATAAGTTGAATAGGATTGGTCCTAGGACTGACCCTTGGGGAACATGACTAGTTACCCCTCTCCATTCTGAAAATTTACCATTTATTCCTACCTTTTGTTTCCTGTCTTTTAACCAGTTCTCAGTCCATGTAAGGATCTTCCCTCTTATCCCATGACAACTTAATTTATGTAAGAGCCTTTGGTGTGGGACCTTGTCAAAGGCTTTCTGGAAATCTAAGTACACTATGTCTACTGGATCCCCCTTGTCCACATGTTTGCTGACCCCTTCAAAGAACTCTAATAGATTAGTAAGACATGAGTTCCCTTTACAGAAGCCATGTTGACTTTTGCCCAGCAAATTATGTTTTTCCGTGTGTCTGACAATTTTATTCTTTACTATTGTTTCAACTAATTTGCCCAGTACTGAAGTTAGACTTACCAGTCTGTAACTGCTGGGATCGCCTCTAGAGCCCTTTTTAAATATTGGCATTACATTAGCTATCTTCCAGTCAGTGGGTATAGAAGCTGATTTAAAGGATAGGTTACAAACCATAGTTAATAGTTCTGCAATTTCACATTTGAGTTCTTTCAGAACTCTTGGGTGAATGCCATCCAGTCCCGCTGACTTGTTACTGCTAAGTTTATCAATTAATTCCAAACCTCCACTAATGACACTTCAATCTGTGACAAGTCCTCAGATTTGTCACCTACAAAGGACAGGTCAGGTTTAGGAATCTCCCTAACATCCTCAGCCATGAAGACTGAAGCAAAGAATTCATTTAGTTTCTCCACAATGACTATCGTCTTTAAGTACTCCTTTTGTATCTCTTTTTGTATTTGGTTGTTTTGCACACTTCCTGCTTCTGATGTACTTAAACATTTTGTTATTACCTTTTGAGTTTTTCGCTAGCTGTTCTTCAAACGCCTTTTTGGCTTTTCTTATTACATTATTACACTTAAAACTGGTAATGGAATAAAACTGTTCCATATTTAATTTCATCCACCAAAGAAGTTTTGTCTTGCACCCTATAAAAGACAGAAGGCTTGACCTGAGGTTGGAGAATGCAAAACTATCAGCATCTAACCAGATAGAAAGGAGAGAAACTCAGATGCCAGTTCTGGATCTTACAGCAAGGGAGGTAATGTTTCTGTTCTTTCTGTATTCTGTATAGTTCTGTATTAATCCATGATTAATAATCTTTGATTAAATAATTTCATTTGAGCCTGTTATTTGACAATCTTCAATCACTATTAATTCAAACAAGCAACACTACTATTTATCCCTAAATTCACTAGTAGCAGAGAGCCCTTAGATGTTAAATTTATGGTGTCACTAGAAAATTTACCTGCTCAGGTCCTTAACTCAATTATGGGGTTTTCTTTTTTTCATTTAAATCATTGCTTTGGGATGGGAGTGGTGACAAGAGGTTCAGTATGCAGATTGCCCCAAGGAGAAGGAACACCACCAGTCCTCTCTCACCGCAGCAGCTTGGAGCCAGGTGAGAAGTGCCTGTCCATGGCTGCTGCAGTGGACACAGTCAGGTAAATGGTGTATGTCCCTTACCTGGAGGCAGACACACAGACAAAGAGACACACAAAACAGACATACTCTCTGAAATATGTATTAGATAATTGTCCCTTTTTTCACCCTTTCCCCCTGCTGGCCCAATGGGGTTATAGCTGTGCTGGTCCCCATATCTGCTCCCTTGTGCCCACCTATGATCATTCTACAGTATAACTGTCCCTCCTACCTCACCCATCTTGTTTATCTAATATTCTGGGATCAACACAGCTACAACACCACAGCATACAGAGCTCAAAAATTACTCCTTAGTTTTTAAACAAACACATGACTCATCTTTTGCTCCATGCTCAACTGTAGTTACCATATTCCATATGTATTTAATGGATCAGCTGGTTCCAAATTATCTCTCAGAGCTTTTCTGCATTGACCTGCTGCACCAGCTGTCCCCACTGTTTTTCTTTGGGAGTTTCATTTTTGTCTATTTTTTTGCCAGCTTCATCATTATTGGTGCTTATTTTGCATATTAGTCAGTCCAGATAGTGCACCATCTTGAAGGATCCACCCTGCATGTCAGCTAGCTAATTAGGGAGGCTCAATTTCTAAGGCAACAGCTTGCAGTGTCTGAGGGAACTTCTGCTACAGACATCATCATAAATCATTATTCAGGGTGACATTAATTAACTGATCTCTGCCCAGGATTTATTTAGCTTTGAAAAAGGCATCAAGGCCTTTATCCATACTAACCTTCCTTGCCTATAACCAGCTCAGTCAAAGTCTCCAGAATTTTACCTATTCACACCTAAGGTAAGTAATTGTGTTGGTTTTTTCCCCCTGAATTCTTCATGCAGTGCTTTGTCACAGGCAGAGCTGCTGCAACAAGTGGGAGGAGGTTGAAGTCCCTCCTTTGGCCCTGACCTGAGCTGGATATTTGGCCTGGTCACTCCACATTTGGCAGAGTCAAATGTGAATGTTGTGGGTGCCTACTTAACTCCCACACCTTTACAGTTAGAATTCTGGCCTTCTCTTTAGGAAAATTCTGATTGTGCCACTGGTCATGAGCCAGTAGTTCTGTAGCTGTAGGGCTGACTCACTTCCCAAGTTCTCTCACAGATGTCCATAAAGACTTTTCAATAAAAGGAAAGAACATTGTTCTGATATAGTATTCTGCCATTCAGCTGAAGCACATTGTTCCTGGGAGTAACATGCCCACCTCATCTTCTGTAAACACTGACCTTTAAGCTGATTGCCAAGTCTCCTTTTATTTATTATCAGGCAGTCAGCTTTCTTTTTTAGTATTTATTTTCAAATCATTCTCATATCAATTATCTTCATGCCACCGAACAATCTGTTTCTGTAATTTGTTTAAACATTTTAAAAGCTAAGAATTATATATTCTAATTTATATTATTTTAGAATATTAAGAGAAAAAATAGGTTTATATAATTTTGTTGTATACATTAAAACCCACGCAAACTAAAAAAAGCCAGAAAAATTCTTGGGCCATATTTTTTTTTAACACAAAAAGATTTCTTGGAATATACAAAACCTTCCCAACTTCAGGAAAAGTTTAGTAATGGACTCTGTCAATAATCAAGCCTATTCACATATTCCACTCTTTACAGATAGGTTGGTAGCTTTATTTGGATTTGATCTACATACCAGCTTCTTAATAACGTTGGTTCTTACAACTAATTGGTTAGTTATTAGAATAACCTATAGAAAGATAACTTTATAATTATCTGTCACGCACAAACTTTGAGTTTAACTCTGAGACAGGATGCATAGCTACTTCACATCAATCATGTATAAGAAAAGTGGGTATGTACTATGAATTGTGAACCCAGGTCTACAAGAGTCACACTTGGTTTTTCCAAGTCCATGCTGCATTAAGGTAGAGCTCGTAAGTGCTTAACAGAGTTCTCACAAGCATGCTAATGCTTCAATACTGCATCACGCACACCTTCTTTCCACATTTCGCAACATGAGCAGCATCCGCCCTGCAGAAAACTGAGCTTAGAACCAAGTATGAGCGGAAAGCTGGCACAACATCCCATCCACGGGCCCTCCCCAGTAGAGTCCTAAGACTCATGTTTCAAAAGCTTGCTCACAGTCAAGAGACATATTTGAATATGGATGATAGGGGAGTTCAGTCTCAAACTGGAGTCAGAGCCCATGTCTACAGTGTAGTAGGCAGATACCCAGAGAAACCAGCTAAGTACCTCTCTAATCACATCCCACACCTTAACCAGAAGGAACTAATTGTACATAAACATGCATGATTTGTGCATGCAACTACAGTAATATGCATACAAATGTATGCACATAATTATTTATGAGCACATCTGTAGATGCCATTACTGGAATATTAGCTCATAATAAAAATAAATGTGTATATTTTAAAAGCTACACATTGGGAAATGAATTTCTTTTCTTATCCCTAGCATTTTAATTGGTAATTTAGTAATGTTTTATTATAAGATATAGGTTTGTAAGATTTTTTGTTTTATATTATAGTTTCCTCCATAATTTCATTTGTACACATTTAAACAAATACTACGGTACTTGCATATATTTCAGTATAATGGGGTCAAATGTACAGCAGGCTGCAACACAAACCTGAAATTCAATCCAAAATCCATTACATGCATGCATTTCTTCCATTTTACCCCTTGGCTGAACGTAGTATGAAAAAAAAAAATCTAATGAGAAGATTATACCATATTTAATTTTTAATTATACATGAAAGATGAACATGTATTTGATCATAGCACAGTGGTGGTGGTTATTGCTTTTTATATTAGAGCACCACCCTGCAGAAATCTGAACAGCAGATTGGAACACCAGACTCAGATTTTATTGATCTCTGAGTATTGTATTTTTACAGAAATAAATTAGTCCAAAACCAGGAATAATATTAAAAGGAAAATTATGGAAAAGGAAAACAAAAAACTCTGGCCTGAAAACTAAGAAGAAAGAATATTTGAATGGCAACTATATGAAGATAAGTGTGGTCATATAAATTGATGAAGAGCAAAAAGAAACAGACAGTGACAAAGGATACAGCAGAGAACAAAAGCAAAATAAAAAAGTAGTATTAACTTTAAACCCCTTATTCTATGAAAGTCAGTGGGTGTCTTGCTAGTGTATTAATTATAACTAGAATTTGGAACAACAAGGCAAAGTGACCACAGAAAATACTAAATGCAAGGAAAGAAAATGAATTAAACAGCATGAAGCAACTGCAAAAAAGAATGGAATGAACCTAACAGCATGCAATAAACAACAGTCTATATGCCACGTAAAAACTGAAGGAAATATGGGAATGACAAGCAAATGAATTAGAAAAAGAGATGCAGATTAGTAAAGAAGAAAGTAGAGCATAAACTGAACCAGGAGCGAGACACAATTATTTAAGCTCATATTTGAGAAGTGTTAGTTTCACAGAATGACAAATGTTTACTGTCAAGCATGCATAGGACTTATTGACATTTTTGGTTATGTGAACAATAGCAATACAAACCAATTCAGGATGTAGAAAATGGAAAAATATTTAAAACAAATGAAAGTTTGAAAGCAAAAAATATTTTTGCTTTACTCCCAAATGTCACTTTTTCAAACATGAAAAAGACATTTCTATGTAATATTTGCAGAAGTTTGGCATTTCCTCAACGTTTCTAGACCTTTCCCTGAATGCAGGTGCATTGTTATTTAACTGCAGTAGGTTCACAGTATACTAGGGATTGTACAAACATGAAGAAAGTCCGATCACTGCCAGAAGAGCTCAGAGACTTTGAAAAGAGGGATGAGCCAGAAAGACAGTACGGAAACTACTAACGAACTATCAGCTGGTGACTGAGCATGTTATGATCATATATTTTAGTAACTTTTAAAATGTATTTACCACACTATCCCTACCAGAATAATGTTATCTGCCAGCTTCTAGGTATCATAGTAGATGTGTTTAAAAGGAAAGAGGGATATTTTAGACCAATACAGCATGTCTGAATCATGAACCGGATTGACGTGGAAGAAAGGGACAGCATGAGGCATCTGATGGAGAAATTAATAACTAGCACAAATGTAGCACATTCTTTGGGTCCCTCTGAGGTCAATAGGACTGCTCAGTGATTAAGGTGCTTCTTATTGGGAAGTCAGGGTAATGAACGCTCACCCCTTCATAGGTTTGCTTTATTGTCTGAAAGCAGGTTGCTTGTACTTTTTCTTTATCTACATACTGGATATTTGCATATAAGTGTCAAGAGAAAAAGAATAGTTAAGTGTAATTATTCTAGGGAAACATGGTTGCACAGAGAAAAAATGATTATTTAAAACTCTCTGCAGCTGCATATGTAAAGCATTAATGCCCACAAATTCTCCCAAGAGATGCATATAAGAAAAAACACATACCCAAGATTCAGATAACATTTCAGCCAAATAAGGCTCAATCAAAACCTGTTTTTCTGCATTATACCCAGTTGACAAAATATTGAAATAAAGTAAAATTGTTTTTATCATTCCTGGGAAAGTACTTAGAAAAGTTCTTGAGTCACTTATTCATATATATATAAAATATATAAAATTATGAAAGAATGCAGAAAATTCAGTGTTAAAATACAAAAGATACTAAGAAGTAGCTGATAGAGAGGAACTCAGAATTATGTCAACCAATCTCATTATCCTGGACTCTTACTTGGGCCTACATACTGGTTATTAACAAAGACAAATTAAAGCAAGAATTTCAAAGAAATATCAAGACACTTTTCCTAAGTATTTACTACAGTGCTTTACTGTTGTTTCTCTGACTCATATTCGTGGGCGGTAAGTGAATGCCCAGCTGCAGAAGTCAAACCCAAGCCATCTCTCTTCCACTCGAGACTCAACCCCATCCACAATCTTCCTCCCCTTGTGGAGTAGACAGCCCCCATCTGATGTTACTGTCCCAGCCCATGAACATTCCCAGACCTCTTAGTTTCCCCTGTCCAGGCAAGTGGAACACCCCCACCCTTCCCAGCCAGCCAGAATGCCTGGCAGCTGGAGACCTGGGCAGCTGCATTCCCCCCCCATGCTCATACTCTACTGTGATTTTTTTCTAACATACCTGACATAGAATTTCTTGATAGGTACAGTAATTAGATCAAGTAAGCACTACATATTTTGGATAATTAGTAGAGTGAAACATGCTATTCCACTGTGTAGGAAAGATAGAAAATATGGCAAGAGACCACCTTGGCTTAACCAGGAGATCTTACATGACCTAAAAACCTAAAGGAGTCATATAAAAAGTGACAAGTATCAGAGGGGTAGCTGTATTAGTCTGAATCTGCAAGAATGACGAAGTGGGTCTTTGCCCACGAAAGCTTATGCTCTAATAAATCTGTTAGTCTATAAGGTGCCACAGGACTTCTTGTTGTTCATATCAAAAGTGGAAACTAGGCTAAATTACAAAGGATGAATATAAGCAAATACCACAGATATTCAGGGGCAAGATTAGAAAGGCAAAGGCACAATGAGCTAAATCTAGCTAGAGACATAAAGGGTAACAAGACGATGTTCTACAAATATATTAGAAGCAAAAGGAAGATCAAGGACAGGGTAGGCCCATTGCTCAGTAAAGAGGGAGAAACAATAACAGGAAACCTGGAAATGGCAGAGGTTCTTAATGACTTCTTCATTTCAGTTTTCATCAAGAAGATTGATGATGACAGGATGCTTTAACAGTGAGTGGTAGTGGAAATTGGGTAGGTTTAGAAGTAAGTTAAAAATTACTTACAATAGTTAGAGGTCTGCAAGTCACCAGGACCTGATGAAATGCATCCTAGAATACTAAAAGAGCTGATAGAACAGTACCTGAGCCTTTAGCTATCAACTCTGAAAAATCAAGGAAGTCGGGAGAGATTCCAGAAGAAAAAGGCAAATATAGTACCCTTCTATAAAAGGAAATAAGAATAATTCAGGAAGCTACAGACCAGTCAGTTTAATTTCTATGCCAGGGAAGATAATGGTGCAAGTAATTCAGGAATTCATCTGCAAACATCAGAAAGATAATAAGGTGATAGGAAACAGCCAGCGTGAATTTTTAAAGAACAAATCATGCCAAACCAATCTGCTAGCTCTCTTTGATAAGATAAGTCTTGTAGAAAAGGGAGAAGTTGTAGATGTGGTATATCTAGACTTTAGTAAAGCATTTGATATGGTGTGGCTAACATTCCTATCAATAAACTAAGGAAATACAAGCTAGATGGGGCTACTGTAAGGTGGGTGCATAAATTGCTGGATAACCACTCTCAGAGTAGTTATTAATGGTTCACAGTCATGCTGGAAGGTCATAACAGCTAGGGTTCCGCAGGGGTCTGTTTTGGGACCAGTTCTGTTCATTATCTTATCAACAATTTAGATATTAACACAGAGAATATGATTAAGTTTGCAGATGATACCATGCTGGAAGGTGTTGCAACTGCTTTGGAGGATGGGGTCATAATTAAAAATGATCTGGACAAATTGGAAAAATGGTCTGAGATAAATAGGATCAAGTTTAATAAGGACAAATGCAAGATATGCCACTTAGGAAGGAACAATCCGTTTCATACATAATAGGAAGTAACTATCTAGAAAGGAGTACTACAGAAAGGGATCTAGGGGTTCAGAGCAGATGACAGGCTAAATATGAGTCAACGCTGTGACTTTTTTTTTTGGGGGGGGCAACAAACATGATTCTGGGATGCATTAACAGGAGTGTTGTGAACAAGACATGATAAGTCATTCTTCCACTCTACTCTCACTGATTAGGCCTCAGTTGGAGTAATATGTCCCATTCTGGGCACCACATTTCAAGGATGATGTGGAGAAATTGGAGAAGGTCCAGGAAAAGCAACAAGAATGATTAAAGGTCTAGAGAAAAAAAATTAAAGTTCTAGAAAACATGACCTATGAAGGAAGAGGGATAGAACTGGGTTTGTTTTGTTTAGAAAAGAGAAGACTGAGAGGATATGATAGCTGTTTTCATGTAACAAAAAGGGTTTTACAAATTTGTTTTCCTTGGCCTCTTGAGATAGGACAAGAGGGGTTAAATTGCAGCAAGGGAAGTTTAGGTTGGACATTAGGAAAAGCTTCCTAACTGTCAGAATGGGTAAATACTGGAATAAATTGCCTAGGGAGGTTGTATCCGATAAACATATGCTTATTGGGTAGTCGAGCGGTGACTTGACTAGTCACTTCCTCTCCCTCCCTCCCCCCGCGCTGCTGCCTCTGTCACAATAAAACAATGATCCAAGTCAAAATGAATGTTTTGAATAACTCAAATTAAATATTTTTTGGATTTTTGTTTTTTACATTTTCAAGTATTCTGCTGTTCATCTCAATTTTAGACCAACATTATTTTGATTTCAAAACTTTTCACAAGATGGGAAGATTGTTTCTCTACCAAACTCTAATTTTGATTTCTGTGGGTTTGTTGAACTTCCTTGTCTTTTTCTCCTAGCTATCCTGCAGTAATCACTAGAATCACTACTAGAATTGTTTTTATCATGACCATTGCCTAATTTTGTATGACCCTTTGAGATTTACAGAATACTCTGCATTTCTCATCAGTTCCTCAGCAGTGAAGATAACCAGTTTCTTGTACAGCTTATTTTTATTTATTGCTGACAACAAACAATGTTGGTTTTCTTTAAAAATATTTTTAAACAATAATTGGGAGGTGTTGAGAAAGTTGTACTTTCTCCTGTTTTGGCATTTAAAAGTCACACTGCCAAGCTGTACAGAAATGAACTCTGAAAGCATGATTTTGAATTATTTACTAACTCACCTACTTTTTTTAAGCTTCCCTGGCTCCTTCACTCTCAGAGAGCAGAGATTCAGAGATTGCATTCCAAACCTAATGATGACTGTTGAACTGTAAGACCTGCATTTATACATCCGGCCAGACTTCTTCATGTGGAAAAATAATTTTCAAACACTGTCAGCTGCATTGCATGTGTAAATATCACATAATCCATTTTGGAAAGTATATATCAAAGGGTACCCATTTTAATGACAATAGGCAACATATATTGTAGTCACGGAAAGTAAATTGTTTGGATCACCTATAAAAACCTTATTATAAGCTATTTTAGACAGACTAGACTCACATATTATATATATATATATATATATATATATATATATATAGGTGGTTTAAAATTAAATACACTTGATTTTTATTAAAATCTTTCTAGGTTTTTTCTAATACCTTATATAATGTAATGCTATTGAAACCAGTGTTCATTTCTGTGAAAGAACCTATGAATTATATATGTTCATTTCTATGAGTGTTATATAATATACACTTAGGCATTTGTTATATTTTTAACCCATTTCTCTCTAACTGCAATATTCC